>LR999967.1:72857224-73474724 GCA_905220375.1 Tachina fera
TTTTCTAGTTAATTTATTTTATGGTTTTATATGGTTTATGGTTGATTTTATTTCATGCATTGCAACACAGGCACGTGCAAACCCCTTGAAATTTAACTCAATTGTGTGCTTTTAGCAATTGTTGGAACGTGGAAAATTTATATGTATTTGCGAATTATTTAACGTTTAAATCCTGGTTATGGGAAAAAAGTTGTGTATGCTTATCATAATTCAAATATTTTTTTTTTGTATTTCCGTGATGGGTTTCATGACTGAGAGTAAGACTTAAAGTGATATAGAAGTGCAGGGTTTGAGGAGGCGTCTTGAAAAGCTGGTTTTTTATATTTTTAAAACCAAAGTAAAGTACTTAAAAAACAATCACACTTCTAAAATTCATAAAAGTAGTTTTTTAACAAATCAGTTCGCAGAACATGAAATAATCTGGAAATAGGGTGGATAAATAAGCCTGTGACTTTTTAAATTTGCCGCTTCTTAACCGAAAGATTATCATTCCTCTAGTCAAAAGGCAACTTCCAGTTGATTCCTGTCACAAATTTATTTAGCTGCATGAATTAGTTGCTTTTCGGCACCCATTGATAAAAGACTACAGCCTTATTTGAGAACAAAATGAAAAAAGTAAATTTTGTTGTCTTTTAAGCACAATTTTTTGAATAGCTAATTCAGGGACTCTTCGTCATCAATTTTAACATTAAAACCATGTTTTATTGAAGATTCTGAACATTCTGGAGTTGAAAACATTGAGCTATGACGTGATTACAAATTCATTACCATTCAAATGAAATAATTAATATAAATACATCACATAATCGTACCATATTATTCCATTATTATTTGATAGCGAATCCCATAATCTTAAACTGAAAAGAAAATGAGCGAATCAATTTACCGAAAGCAACGATTAGACCCCTGAACTTTAACAGGAATTATTTACGGCTTATTCTCTCTCTCTCTCTCTCTCTTTCTCTCTGGTCATTTTGGACTAGAAATGGGCAGGTGCTAGATTTTTTCAACATAATACGACCCGAACAAGAATATAAAGATGTCCAACACAAACGAAACACGCACGCAAAAGATTTTTCCAACACGTTAAGAGACAAATCTAGGGTGATCGAGTCGGTTTTTCAACCGGTTTTAAAACCATTTTTTTAATTACGGTATTCAGTGTTTTGTATAATTAATAAATCGGCTGAGTCGAATATTTTATTACAAAATTATTTTTTTAATATACTGAAACTCAGTATGACAATACTTATTGAAAAACTAAATTAAAATGAACTAATTTTATGAGGTGATAGCAGAGGCGAATGAAATTGGCCTTTAGGTATACAATGGATGTCAAACTCTATATCAAAGGCTTAATATAAAAAAGGCGTATCTCAATTTTTTTCGAAATCGCATTATCAACGTTTTGTGGTAGTCAACTTAGAATCGCACCCTCCTTAAAGAACTAATATAAGTGACACTTTAAAATAAAAGATTTATGGCCACTTAAAAAATTATTCTTGCATGTAAATGCCTAATTATCTCTTCCACTATTTGGAATGAACAAAGAAAACTGATTTTCATTTCTTTCTCTACGAACTTGAACGAACTTTGACTGGAAGGACATATCGCAATAAATGTTTTCAAATTGCAAATTTTGATACCACTAATTCGAATGAATTGTCAAGAAAGCGAGCACCATGTTAAAATCAAGCACTTGCTATTTTGCTGTGGACTAACAACATGCATTTGCAAAATATCAGATAAAATTTATGAAATTATTACGTTATCACTTTATTACTTTTTTATATTAAAATTTTTTGAATTAATTTTTTATTATAGGCAAAATTCATAACATATTCATCAAAATGTTATTGGACATTTTTGTTTTGATTATTGTTTTATATTCATTACACAAGGTAATCCGCACATTTCTAACATAACAAATCTGTAGCAAAAAGGAAAAAGTGCTTAAGTCGAGATAATAGTACATCCATAATTTGCATATTTAAAAGTAGCCCTGGTCAAAATCTCAATTAATTTGTGCCATTTTTCAGGAAGTTATAGCAAAATTACTTGCAGCTTATCTTTTTTAGACTTCTAATCTCATTTGAAATAATAGCTTAATTGAGGTTATACTTTGGTATATTTCAACTTAAACGTGACTCAGTAGGTCAGTGGTATTGTAACGCTACCCACTGTTGTAAATTATAATTTAACATCCCTCCCCCTTTGGCGGAAGAAAACATCTAGCTCGAGATGGGTGATACCGATGGCCGACCGTTTCCAGAGAACTGAGAACAACTTTATTAGTTTAGCTAGTGGCGATGCGGATTTCTGGATGCCTATTTGTTCAATTGAAGGAATAGATCGTGGTGATGTTGAGTTATATATTATTGGACAAAACCAGGGCGTCTCTGCATAATAAGAAAGTCACAAAGGTGCCATAAATTTCAACATAAAAGGTACAAAAACATGTCAGCCCAATTGAGGTGTCAGAAATCAGAAGGTCAGACGGAGGAGTCGCTGTTGTCTACTTATGTATGTTTTTTTAACAAATATATTAAATCGCTTATATTTAAGACACACGGATTTCTGGTCCAATTCGTATACTTGGAAAACATCTAGAGCTAGATGTTTTCTTCCGGCAAGGGGGAGGGATGTTCAATTATAACGCTACAACGGTGTGTAGCGTTATAGCCCAGCGGATATCGTTACATCAAATTCTGATTCAGAACGCGAACAAAAAGTTTTTGATATATGTACAATTGTTGCGAAATATAGTTTTAATTGTATTTCTACAATTTAATAAATAAATATATATAAAAACAAGATAAAGTATTGGCCAATAGAAACATAATCTCAGAGTAGATAAAATTGTGATATAAAGAGCAAAATTTTTTTAAATTATATAAATATAAAAAGCACAAAAGTTTAATGCATCTGAAATGTGCTGAAAAATCTCATAACCTGGCATATTACGTACAAATATTATTTTATACCGAGGCAGTTGTTAAGGGAGAGTTTGGCTCTCTCATTTACCAACCTGCTTCCAGATAGACGAATATTTTTGCTGGTAGTAAACAAATTTGTGAAATTTTACCGATAAATTCGCGGTGTTGAGTGAAATTTGTCGACCATCCCGATTATATTTCTAGCATTATGTAAAGGGTGATTCTTTTAAGAACTTTATTTTTGGCAACTCAGCTCCTGCCTGTTCGTGTATCATTTTACTGTTATACCATGTTCACTTTGGTCTATAATTTCACCATGAATTAATTGGCTTACAAATGAAAAATGCTTCTAGATTATTCAATTTTATTATCAAAATTCAAAGTAAATCTTGCACAAAAAAACTTATTCTCCAATCCAAACACAAAATTCTGTGAATCAGATATAAATTTTTTCAATTCAGGTTCTATAAGGAAATTTGTAAATTCAAATACAAGAAATTTGTAATAATTTGTTTAAAACAAAAATCTGATTTTTTTCATTCAACAGATTATCTGGTTCAACAAATTTTTTTTACTGAAAATAAAAGGCAAATTAAACAAATAACTATTTCTGTATAGTATGCAATTTCTATATTTTTAACAGAAATCGTCTCTACACAATTTTGTTAAAAATGTTACTTTATTTTTGTATGATTTAGAATTTATCAGTGCATAGATTTTTCTGCCTATAACAAAATTAGAACAAACTATTTACTGGAACAGTAAAAATTATTTATTGAAACTACATTTTATTTTAAACAAACTTATGTTTAAAACTTTTTGCGAATATTTTTTCTGTGTCTATTTTATCATCAGTTTGCTCGACCTTCTGAGACGGCTATTCGGAATCTTGTGACAAAATTTTGCACAAAATTTACATTACTGAAGATAAAACCAACAAAAATATAACAGCTGTATCCGCAACTGCTGTTGATGACCGTGAATTATATATTCGGCGTTATTTCCAGTAATCAGGCCTCTGATTACTGCTTCTTTTTTTTGTCCGAATTGGAAATGCTGGACTTGGCTGGCATGTGGTTGCAGCAAGACAGCTTCACAGTCACTAACCACGCGACAAAATGGCCCAATTTATAGGCAATTTAGGCGATTAGTTTGTTTCACGTTGGAGGAGCTATGTTAAGGCTCATGTTTAAAGGGACAAGCCTGCAATGGTTAACGTAGTGGAAGGCAATATTGAAGTATTTATTCGCGAGGTACCGCCCGATATGTTGGAGAGAGAATGCAAAAATTGAAACCAGCGTATAAACCATTTCAAGCGCAGACGTGGTCAATATTCACATAAAACTATCTCTAGACATTGAACTTATCTTTAGATATTGAAATATATAGATCGACGCAAATAAAGATTTCATACATTTCTCTACACTGTATGTCTTTTTTTATTCAAATCTTAAGGCCCAACTATAATATGCATATGCTGGCTTAAGCTAATGCCAGAAGTGAGCGATAAGTCTATCAAATACGTAACCAATTCAGATGAGACTTTTAGTTGGCCACAATGTGCTTACATGCACTTAAGTATTCTTTAGCCACAGCTGCACACATATGTAGGCATTGTTTTTTTTAGTAATTTTGTTTCTTCTTATAAATGAATGCAATTCAATCAAATTAACTTGTTGGAATATCCTCATCTATTAAGAATTCACGTATAATTATATCCACCACCTTATTACAGTTTTATTTGTTTTTCCTATTAAAAAGTACAACAATGAACATAGATACATAAATAGAGTCATATGTATACGTGTATTGTAAAACAAAGAATGAAAATAAAAGTTTTGCTTTCTTTTCTGAGTTTAAAATAAGAAACAATAAAAAGATTTAAAATCAATGAATATTTTCTAATGCTGTTTGCTTGAGCTTAAAAAAATGCACAAACAGTATTTTCCGTATGGAATGTGCGTTGAGTTTGGCACTGAGCTTAAGCAAATGACATTTAACGAAACTTGACGAAAAGTTCCATAAGTACATTATATTTTGCCACATACGTTTTATTTGTAACCGCACAGTTACTTAAGTTCGCTTATTCATATTATAGTTGGGCCTTTAAGATGTTAAGAAATAACTCGTTAAAATTATAAGAGAAATAGATTTGTGCAACTTATTAACTTTTCACTTCTTGTAGTTCATCGAAATTAGAATTAAAGTGCATATTAAGGTTTGTTTAAGTTTTGCCTTACTTCTTGCAGAATTTATTTAATTTCAGTCCCCAGCGTTTGTTATTGTTTTTTCTTCAAAGATTTATACAAAATTTTACAATAAATCTTTTTTTTAGAATATGTTTACCCGCTATTCAAAACTTTGTTTCTCGCAGTTTTAACTGCTTTGCCTCCTAATTTCGTTTTAACCTTGAATATTAATTCAAGGTATTTTACTGAAATACAAAAAAAAAACCAGATGAAGTAATAAAACAAAGAAAATTTTATCAAACGATCTTAAGTTTAACTAAATAAAAAGCAAAAAAATATGCCTCAAAATAATCAAAATAACTTAAAATATAAATCAGTATGCGTTGGAAGTTACAAATACATTTTGCAATTGGTAAAGTCTTTGTTTTTTGTTTTCTTTAAAAGTATTTACACAAAATAATTTAAGACCTTAAATGTGATAAATTTTGAATGCTTAAAAATTAATATCGAAAATTTAGCTGTACAATTACATGTCGGTATTTCAGTTGCTTAAACAAAAATTAAGTAAAACAAATTCTGTAACAGGCTTTTAGAATGTGTTTCATAGTTGAAAACAAAGAGAAAAATAATAAAAACTAGAATAAATGTTTCAATTAAAATGCCTTTTAAATTAGTTTGTGATAGTAATGAGATAAAATGAGTTTGTAACCTAGTCACTCCATTAAATTTGAAGGTTCGCCATTTCAGTATTTTAACTTTAATAGTTTGGAAAAATATTTAAGATTGTAAATAAAACACCCTCTTTAGGCGTTTTGTGCATTTTGGCTGTAAGTTGTTTTGCCTTTCAAGACATATCGCTTTTGTGCAAGTTAACTATTTGTTTTCGCTTGACAATTTGAAAGCTTAAACTCACTATTTTAGCAATTGGAGTAGGTGTTTTTTAAACTTATTTATTTCTAATCGTTAAAGTCGTTTATTTGGCATTCAGTCGGCTTGCAAAAAAAAAAAATAAAATTATATTGAAAGTATCCAAAATAAGCGATATTTGGCTCAACAGTTAATATACTGTGGAATAATACCAAACTTAATACTAAGATTCTAACGACCGATTCCAGCAGTGGAGGCAAAAATAGAGAAAATAACTAGTAAATGTACTTTGAAAGTTTAAAGTTTCTATTAAACCACAAAATTCTCTGAAAAATTCACAATTCTATTTACTTTTTGTTATATTTTTTTGTTTTTCATACCACAGAAGAAATAAAATGATTAAAAACGTCATACATAACTAGACTAGCCAGACGTACTTTTTTCAGCAGTACGCGTACTTTTTTTAGTCAATGTACTGATGCCTGCATAAAGCCTAAAACAGTACGCTAGGGTACTTTTTTAGGGTTCCGTACACCAAAGGTGAAAAAAGGATCCCTATTGTTTTCGCTACGCTGTCCGTCTGTCCGTCACACGGTATTTTCTCAGGAACCGTAAGAGCTACGGACTTGAAATTTGGACAGAGTATGTAGAACCTTGTCCACTACAACAACAAATACATGAGAATTAGAAATTAAAGGGTGCTCCAAAACGAGCGACGAAAAATTTTAAAGTCTCATGTAATATACATACAATTGTATGTACATATGTATATTGGCACTTGAAATTTGTAAAATTAGTGTATTTTTATACAGACTACAACAATAAAGATTAAAATATTAAAAAATTTAAATTAAAGGGTGGTCAATCAGTTAATGCAGTTTTGACTATGTAATTTTGACAACTTGCTATATCTTGGAGACCGTAAGCTCTTGAAATTTTAAAAAACGGTAAAACTAAAAAAGCCGAAAATTATAAAATCGCCAAACCGAAAAAAATCGCCAAAACCTGAAAAAATCGCCAAAAATTAAAAAAAAAACGCCAAATCGAAAAAATCGACAAAATTAAAAAAAAATTCTAGCACTAAAATAAATCGCCAATTCGAAACAATCGTTTAAATGAAAATAAATCGCCAATATGAAAAAAAACGCCAAAAACCGAAAAAAATCACCAAAACGCGAAAAATGCGCCAAAACCAAAATAATTGTTTATGTGAAAAAAAATCGCCAAAATGAAAAAAAATCGCCAAAATTAAAAAAATTGCCAAATATAAAAATAATCGCCAAAACGAAAAAAATTTCCAAAATTTAAAATAATCGCCAAAAACCGAAAAAATCCTCAAAACGAAAAAAAAGTGCCAAAACTAAAAAAAACGCTAAAACCAAAAAAAAAATCACCTATATGAAAAAAACGCCAAAACCAAAAAAAAAATCACCTAAATGAAAAAAACGCCAAAATTAAAAAAAACGCCAAAATAATAAAAATTGCCAAAATTAAAAACAACTTCAAAAACCAAAAAAAATAGCCAAAACGTGAAAAAAGTGCCAAAACTTAGAAAGCGCCAATAAATTCAAAAAACCCCCAAACTAAAAAAAACGCTTAAAACCGAAAAGAACCCAAAAACGAAAAAAATGACAAAACTATAGTTTATATTGTTTGTATTGAATTACATATCTCGTGCCCTTACGGAACCCTTCGTGCGTGGGTCAAAGTCGAACTTCACTGAATTTATTTGGATTTTGTATTTTTATTTGTACTTTTTTTTTCTCTCCTTAGCATCTATGAAAACTTTTTTGTTGACATACTTCAACTTTTGTTGATCAACTTGCAATTCAGCTGTAAGAAAAAAGAGATACTTGTACTTCCGTCTTCGTTTTCAGGGTGACCGATGACATTTTTCAAAAAGTTGCACCAAATAGGAAATTTATCAAAAAAAAAGCCGCCATATTAAAAAAACAAGACAACTACACTAAATTATTTTATTCTTAATGTATTATATAATTCACTTAAAAAAGGGGAGAAAAAGTGGCAATTTGCCACCTTAGTCGGTCCAACGGTCATGCTGCATTGCGAGTTTATCACATAAGTGGAAGATTGTTAATCGGGACTTATCAACACAAAAGTTAGGTGCATAAAACAAAGATTTTTCAATAAAAAAGTGTGTAAAGAAGAATATGGTATAATTTATAAATTTTTTAAATTTGTATGTTTATTTTTTCAATACCAAATTCAAATGCATCAACTGAGAGAATATTTAGTTTAGATTTAGAGAAAAGAAAGAAACAAGCTTTTAATACAAAATTAAGTTAAAGAACTGACTATTAAACTAATTTGAATTTACATTAGGTGATTTTTTTAATTCCTTAACAACTGAAATTGAAAAAAATGGAATTGTTTGCCACATTAAAAAAAATGGTATACACAGAAAAAAACAAAGTAGAATCGTCAAAAATTATGTTAATTTTTAATTTTTTGGCAATGATTTTGCTTCATGTGTGTTTCATGTTAAAATAACATGATTTATAGTAATTGGCAAAAAAAATTTTTTCTTTTGAAATAACTTTACTTCACGTTAAATTAACATTTAAATATTGTTAAAATGAAAATGAAGAATCATGTTGAATCAAAGTTATTTCAAGTTAGATGAACATAAATTTAATTTAATGTAGTAATTGTATTTTATTTATATTTAACTTACGTGAGGTAGACATATACATCATAAAAGTTTTGCATTTAAATTAAATTGGCTTCCCCGGCCCAGATTTGAACTCGGAACTCATGGCATGATAGGGAACGTGCTTACATCTGTAGCCACAACAACTTTAAATATTCTTAAGATACACACTAAATATGTACTATCTTGAATTAAATTATAATTTAACATTATTTCTTGTCATCTTACATACAATTTGTTTAAAAAGTTTTAGTTTTAGTTTAAAAAAAAAATTCAAAATGCTTTGACTTGAAAAGTTTTAGATAAAAAAAATACTAAATACTTTGACTTGACTCCAGGATTCGAATCTGCGATCCTCCGAATGGAAGGTTAGTACACTACCTACCAGCCAGCAGTAGTTTTCGGCTGTTTATAAACATAAAAAAATAACAACAATACCAACCTACACAATTAAGCTCAAAAGTGTATTGCAGTTTTTGGCATGGTGATTTTACATTGGTATTTTTTTATGTGTGTAAGTATTTGTAAAATTTTTGAATCATTAAAAAATTTAATATAATTATTTACCTTGTGGCTGCACAACAGAATACACAGAAGTGAAGAAAGTGAAAGGTAACAATTGCTTACAGTTCTAAGACAAATTTAAGCAAAGGATTTTGTCTTGGATACGAAATTTTGAAAAATGTCAAAAAAGTTTTTTGTAAGTAATATAGATTTCGACAAAGATTTCATATCAAATCTACTAGACTTTGAGATGATGTAAATGCAGTATTATTCTTTTTATGTTCGTCTATGTTCTGGTTTCCACATTGGCTCCACATGTTTTCTTGTGAATTCGGATGTTAAAACACATGCTACACTTGCTTAAGGTGATATTTTAAATATATACACCTTAATAATTTTATGTCTTAAAATAAATTGCCTGTTTCACAATAACGAAAGAAAACTGAAAGGAAATGTTCGACTGAAAGTTTATATTAAAAACATCAATAAAATTAAAAATTTGTTTTTGTTTTTAATATAAATTGTAAGTCGAAAGTTTCGTTTCGTTATTATGAAACAGGCGAAAAATACCACTTTATGGACAGTGTGATTTATAAGATAACCTGGAAATCCGATACCAATTATATCCAATTACCAATTATTCTTTTGTTTTTTAATTAATACAATTTCTCAAGCAATGTAAAAGCGAAAAAATGTCCTTAATGTCCCGGTCGCTAATTTTTTTACATGACAGAGGTCCCAAAAAGATTACAGTGTCCAAGAAAAAGAGGACGAATAACAACTCTATATTACAGCAAACATTATTGCAAATTTTCAATAGTAAAGGCTCAGTTACCCGACTGTAATCACACAAAAAAGTAATATGAATGGTTTTGTAATATTAATTAAAATGTTTGTAGTATCAATTAAAAAATTAATTGAATTTTCACCTATAAACAATTTGATAATCTCAATTAAGTTTTTCCAGTCAAATTAATTAATACAATTAAAAATTTAATTAATATAATTAAATTGTTAATTGAAAATATTAATTGGTGAACACTTTTTTCTGTGATGGAATGAAACTGCAACATTAGGAAACAGCTCATCAATATTCTTATATGAAAAGTAATAAATGTGGTTATAGAGATGTTATAAAAATATCGATCAGCTGTTTCCTAAGTTGCAGTTACATTTCATTCCAGCCGGGTAAATGATCCTTTAGTCTTTTAGTTTTGGCAAAAAAAAGGAACAAATTTTCTATAGTGCAATAATGTAGCGTTCTTCAAAAGTAACAGTTACTGTTTTTCTACTGTTTTTCAAAACACATAACGAACACTTTTTGGATAAAACCGCGATCAAAAAATTTTATTTTATAAATATGTTCTTTTAATTTTCACATGCCTTAAAAATTGTTCTTTGATTAATACAGACACCCATAAGTCTGATACAAAATAAGAAGAAATAAAAAGGTTTGAACAAATTATTAAACAGACTAAAAAAATATAATTTTAAATTAAGAAAGCGAAACTAATTGGAGAGTAAACTCCTTTAGAAATTAAAGAAATAAGTTAGCACACACGCACCTACAAACATATTTAGACCATAAATAATAATTTTCAAATGCTTAATTAAGCAACTTAAAAAGAC
The DNA here is from genome assembly GCA_905220375.1 of Tachina fera. Lineage (NCBI taxonomy): Eukaryota > Metazoa > Arthropoda > Insecta > Diptera > Tachinidae > Tachina > Tachina fera. Next base: position 72,868,021 of record LR999967.1, read on the forward strand.
ACCTTTTTTTAACAGCTTGTTAACTATTAATATTAGTATTATTAACATTTGTTAACACCTCTTTTGTTTTATCACGTCTTTTATTATTTTTCAAACAGAATATATTTATGTTGATCCCAGTCTAATAGAGCTCAATTACATAATTATCGCCAGCAATGGACAAGAAACGTGCGTTGCGTTGTAACATTTTAGCCCGGCACACAAAAAGAAAAAACAACAACAACAATAAAATGTACATACCTGCCTGCAATTTACTTACACACTTCTTTTTTTTTCTTCTTTCCCCTAGAAAGTGACAAACTGGATGCTTAAGCAAACACCACACACACTTGTGTGACCAAAAATACACAGCAAAGAAAAACAACAAAAGAAAACTGCATAAAAGCACAGTCACTTGGGACGAGATGCAGACACATCATTGGGCCACTAAGATTATGGTGTTGTCTGTAAAAAAAATGTATCTTAAAGTAATTTTAACCAAAAGGCCTCAATACAAAGCACAAAGCAGCCATTAGGCCAGTAAAGAAACAAGCCGACAAAAACCATCTAAAGCATCGTCGTCAGTCTGTCATTTATCGATTCAATATGGTTAAATACAATTCGGCGGATGTCTTTTGATATTTTTTTTTTTCAAGCTGATCAAGTGGCAGAAACAAAATATTAAAATATAAATAAAAAAATAAAAGAAAATATACAAATGTATTATCCACCTTTTGATGGACATGTAGTTAACATAAAAATTTATGTTACGATTTGTTAGCGGGTCTTGAGTTATATTTTATATTCTTTCAAACAGAAGCAGGAGCATTTTCATTGTTAGCCAACTGCTAAAAGAGACAAGAGACATTTTTAGGGTTCCGTACACCAAAGGTGAAAAAAGGAACCCTATTGTTTTCGCTACGCTGTCCGTCTGTCGGTCTGTCCGTCATACGGTATTTTCTCAGGAACCGTAAAAGCTGCGGACTTGAAATTTGGACAGAGTATGTACAACCTTGGCCACTACAACAACAAATACATGAAAATTAGAAATTAAAGGGTGCTCCTAAACGAGCGACGAAAAATGTTAAAATCTCATGTAATATACATGCAATTGTATGTATATTGACACTTGAAATTTGTAAAATTAGTGTATTATTATAAAGAATACAACAATAAAACTAAAAATATTAAAAAATTTAAATTAAAGGGTGGTCCATCAGTTAATGCAATTTTGACTATGTAATTTTGACAACTTGCTGTATCTTGGAAACCGTAAGAGGTAAACTCTTGAAATTTTCAAAAACGGTAAAACTAAAAATTCCGAAAATTATAAAATCGCCAAACCGAAAAAAATCGCCAAAACCTGAAAAAAATCACCAAAAATTTAAAAAAAATCGCCAAATCGAAAAAAATCGACAAAATTAAAAAAAATTCTAGCACTAAAATAAATCGCCAATTTCGAAAAAATCGTTTAAATGAAAAACAAAAATCGCCAATATGAAAAAAACGCCAAAACACGAAAAATGCGCCAAAAAAAATAATTGTTTATGTGAAAAAAAATCGCCAAAATGAAAAAAAAGTCGCCAAAATTAAAAAAAAATCGCCAAATTAAAAAAAAAAATCGCCAAAACTAAAAAAATCGCCAAAATTTAAAATAAACGCCAAAAACCGAAAAAAAGCCTCAAAACGAAAAAAAGTGCCAAGACTAAAAAAAATCGCCAAAACCAAAAAAAAATCACCTATATGAAAAAAACGCCAAAAATTAAAAAAAAATCGCCAAAATAAAAAAATCGCCAAAATAAAATAAAACGCAAAAATAATAAAAATCGCCAAAATTAAAATAACTTCAAAAACCAAAAAAAAAATCGCCATAACGTGAAAAAAGTGCCAAAACTCAGAAAGCGCCAATAAATTCAAAAACTAACTAAAAAAAACGCTTAAAACCGAAAAAACCCAAAAACGAAAAAAATGCCAAAACTATAATTTATATTGTTCGTATTGAATTACATATCTCGTGCACGTACGGAACCCTTCGTGCGAGGTTCAAAGTCGCACTTCACTGATTTTTTTAATTTGAAATCTGACAAATTACACAGTATTACAAAATGACACTTGACTTGATTTAAAAAAAATTAATTTTCTACTCGTAGATTAAGATAACGATATGTACATATTAGTGATGCACGAATATTCGCAGTCGTATTCGAATTGTCGATTATTCGCCCATTTTCAGGCGAATACAAATGTATTCGTATTCGCTTAATTCGAATGTATTCGTATTCGTCAAATTCGAATTCGAATACGAATACGAATATTTTACCAAAGAAATTAAATAAATAAATGCATAAATCCTAAACGAAATTTAAATAAATGATTAAACATTTTAGTTTGTACAAATGCATTAATTTTTTTTATAGAAATTTGTGCTTTGTATAATTTTCAAATATTATTCAATGACGATCATTAAAATTTTGGGTACTTTTTATTAACTTACGCCAACAAGAGTGTGAAGTCTGTTTTCATAACAATTTTTTAATATTTCATATTGCATATAATATTCGTATTCGCGAATATCGTTTCAAATATTCGTATTCGTTTTCGCGAATATCAAAAATTGACATTCCTTATATCACTAGTACATATTATATTCGCCATTTTCAGAAAATCAAATATATGTTTTAAGTAGTATTGAATAGAAGAATAGTAAATTATCGAGAGCGCATTTGAAAATGTTTAAATCGACCAACCTTTCAATAACATTAACTCAAAATATGTATATATTTTGCTTAATTCTTATATATTGTTAAAAAGAAAATTTCAATCAAAATGTCTCTAGGAAAATTATGCATAAAATATTTTTGATTTGAAAGAGATTGGTTAAAATTTTATTTTCAAATGCACCTTTAAACGAAACAAAAAGTCCTATGAGCTGAGTAATTGTACTTGAACATTTTTTTGTTGCAAATAAAATCATACAGTTTTACAAACAGCTAAAGATGCCATTTATCGTTAAATTAAACTAACAACCGGTAAATTTAACATCTTTTTAATTTTTTAAACTGCAAAAATCTAGAAATATAAAATTATCTTCAGTTTTTTCGTTATTTTTGAACATTTTAAACGTGTCCCAAAGTTCATTGTGGTTTTTAATTGTAGGGTGCACAAAGTGATTAATGTATGAAGATGAAAAAAACTTAAGTGAGTTATTGATTGAACGGTTGAAAAGGATGATGGCAATGAAGAGGCGTTCATGATGTAAACATATATTAATGTTTGCGTTGATGTTGAGATTGACGTTTGTTCGCTACTCGTACCACAGAGATACTTGTTTGCTTATACTGTTTTTAAGAGGCCTTAAAAATAAACACAAAAATTTTTTTATCTCATTTCTTTAAAGCTTTTACAAAATCAATTGACTTTTATTGTTGATTTGTCGCCTGCCCCTTCTTACCCCCAGGTGAGTCTATTTATTAAAACTACGGGTGTTGCAATCCCGGGCCCCAGCTAAGGGTAATGTGGTTTTTTCCGCTGGCGGACCTTTGGCCCATTACCCGTAAAACTTATGTTGTTACTACCCGATCTCTGAAATAACAGAGCAAAGGATGTGCACATATTTATAAAAGGAAAACAAATATTAAAGGCCCGTTGTTGCCAGCTAGGTGCAGCGTCACCTAGAACTGCCCCTGAGTTCAAAAGACGATAGAGGTGAAGCCCTTGTGGTGGAACTTCGAGGTCTGACCAGAGGCTACTTCTGGTTCCACGGGTGCCGGTTGCCCGACAGCTGAGCTACTCAGAGATAAATGCATTGCGGTTGTCAAGATTCTGTACTGAAATGGTTGTCGAACTACCTGGGGCGGTACTTCGAGGCCGCCCTGTTAGGTCAAGGTGCGTCTCGCAATTATGCCCAGCCGTAGTAGGTACAAGATCTTGGTGGCGTGCTTGCGTTCTTCTCGCGAGGGTGGTTCCCGCTGCTCTGAAGTTTGAGTGCATGTAGCGGTCGTCAGTATCCTTTGCTAAAATGCCGAGTTCGTCCTACCCCACGGGGTTAAAGGGATGATTTTGGTATGGGTGGAGTAGGCACTGGATACTTGGCGACACAGGCATGCGTTCGTTACGGATGAGTGGTAGCTGTGCCGGCAATGGTTGAGGAATTCTCTTGGGGACTACGCTATGGTGTATACACAACACTATAGCGTGGAAGCCGGAGAATTATCGTGGTGGCTGTGGTTGCTACCAAAATCGCTGGGAGAATAGTCTTGGCTTCCCAGTGTTAAATCAATGCTAGTGATTGGCGTGACGCGGTCAGCCAGACACTATTCTAGGTGCTGTTGCCATTCAACAGAAGCTGCTATGGGCACGGACATAGCAGCAGCTATGACTTCGACATAGCAGCAGAGTTTAGATAGCTCAAAGTACCTAAGCAAGGTACTTGAATGTAGTACAGGGATAACTATATACAAAAGATTGCAACCTATGTGCCTTTTCGGAGTGGACATAGGTTCATTCTAAAAAGGGTGCATGGGGGCGTTGGTCTGGCGTCGAACCCAGCACCCGGTGCTTTGGCGCCCGTGAGGTAAGGCCGTCAAGGCAGGTACTCACGGAAAGCTTTTGCACATCTGCCCCTTTTCTAGGGGTTAAGTGAAAGTAAAAAACTAATAACTTTTTTTTACATTACATATTTAACTTAACAAACAGTAGTTCAAAATTTTTATTGTACTAACGATGAGGATAATGACATATACATACATACATATCGTTCCCTTAATATCAAAAGTCCCTAACTAATTTTTTTGGAAATCGAATTTTTTCTTTATTTTGATAGAAGAACATATAATGTATCGAAATAATCCAAAAATCTTAAATTCAAAAATATAATGAGTTAGAGCTTTTCCATATTAAGATAAATGTAAATATTGTCGCGTTTCTCCTCAAACCACGTAAGCGCCATTTTTTCAAAATTGACTTTTTTGGTTTTAACGGTAGAAAATAAAATTTTTCACCCGATTGCATTCTCATCTTAACAACTTTGTATGAAAAAAAAAACAAAAATTAAAGCCATTTTTAAAACCTCGTAAGCGCCATACAAAATGACACTTATGTACATGCAAATAGAATGGCTTTTATATTTAAAGTTGGAAATATTAAAGTATTACCCACCAATTTTCATTTTTGAGATAAAGAAGAAGTCTGAAATGTTTCAGACCAATCGGAGCACTTTTTATGCAGCGCCAGACTTCCGAAGTCAGTAACTTTGGTAAAGTCGACACTTTTCCTCGAGTAACTCAAAAACTATATTTTTTCTGTGTATTTCTTTTAAAGAACTCAAAACTCTATATCTGCTAGTTACAGTATCTCCCATACAAATTGGCATGATATGTATGAAAAAAAAACATGAAATTGGTCGATTTCAGCTGTTGCTTTTTTTGCCGCCAAAGAAATTGGAATACCCTCCCAGGTAATTATGTATTTATATTTCAAGGAAAAAATTTTAAAAATACAATGTATAAGTATAGAAGTACGAATGATTTCCTTTTCGATTCGGTGTACATAACAACGATTTAAATTTTTAGCAAGTATAATTAAATTAAAAATTTAACTTAAAAATTTAATTATACGTATAGTAAATGTATTTAAGGAGAGAAGTCCGGTTTGGTAATTAAATTACAAAATAATTGACAAGCTCTTAACATGAACTTTTTTATTTACCAATATAATTTTTACTGTTATCTTCTGTTTAAATATAACAAATATTTTTGCGATACAATGGACCTTATTACAGTTATAGAATCGACTTGAGAGTTTGTAGTAGATAAAGTGTTTTTCTTCAATTCTATTCACAGCCGTAATAATGCAAAAACTTTTGAATATTTTAAATAAGCTCAAAAGTGAAATAAATAGTAATAATTTTCTTTGTATACATTTTATATACATATAACATTTTATATATAAAGTTTTTTTTATATAAGAATAACTGTCAATTTTAACACTGTAATTTATATTTATTAATTTAAGAAATATCTCTTAAGTGTCATATAATTTGCACATTGCTGTTTGCGCCAAAAACATTTACGCGACAAATTTGGCTACAATTACTTGTAAGTAAAAATTTTTTATCGAAAAATGTATTTACACCCTTCACAGAGTCGCAAATCCATGTTTTGTACAAGAAAAAAAATCGTTTTTAAACCCATATTTAAGAAGTTATTTAGTTTTTTTCGTTTTCTGAAAAATGCGTTGTTGAAGCTTACGTGGTCTAAGAAGAAACACGCCGATATACTGTGCGCACTGAACTAAGCGCACCACCCATTCACGTCCTTACTCATGCAATTGGTGCTTTCAGGTTTGCTTCTTAAACCTTTTGTTTCAAAATTTACAAAATTTACATCTCTACATCTACACTGAAACAATTGGTATGCATTTTTTTAATTTCTGTTATCAGACTATACACTAGTATGCTTAATTATTCATGCTAAATTGGACAACTGGCGTATTCATAATATCAGTAAAGATTATAATTTTTATTTTTCATAACAAAAAGTTTAAAAAAGTTTGTCTTAAGTAGAACAACAATAAGCAAATTATTTAACATGTGCATAATTAGAAAACAACAAACGATAAGGGCAAGACTGTTGTAAATTTAGAGATGGTAAAATTGAGCTTCCATTACAAAAAAAAGATTTCAGAAAATTTAAATACAATGAATAAAAACAATACCCATATTCCACTTGGAATAAAATTGCATATATAAAGCAGAAATCTACTTCAACACACATCAGGCACAGTGGACCAAACACAAAGAACGCTGATGACGAAGGTGTAGTGGCCTTCGAAAACAGCTAGTTGTTCCGTTCTACTGCGTGTTTGTCAGAATATTTACAATTAACTTTGGTGTTATTTGTTCAATAATAATTGAACGAACCCACAATGTTTTTCCCCTTGAGAAATTAATAAGCAATTCGGATAGGTGTTAGGTACTAAGCTTGAGAGAAATTTAATGTTTTGATAAAATTAAAATTTAAGTAATAAAAAGATCAAATAAAATGCAAAGCAGCTGTTCGAAACATTGATGAGAGTTCAATATCTTAACATTGTTTTTGATTGTGTAAAAAAGTACGAAAATTATTTAAATGGTATCAAATCATTATCTTATACTTACTAACAATGTAATGACTTTGGGTTTTAGTTAAATTACAATTTTGGCTTTATAAATACATACATACATTACCACGTATTATAATTATAAAAATATTTATATATTTATTATCATTATAATTGTTATGATCATACGTACATATTATTATTGTTATTGATATTATTATTTAAAAAAAATTTTGTTTGTAGGATTGTGTGTATGATTGTACGCACACATGTATATTTTACACATTCATAAGTATATGTATATATATATATGTAGGCAAAAAAAACAAACACACGATTGGTTATCTCAGGTTAGATTTTATAAAGAAAAAATCTTTGTTAGAAAATTAAATTTATTAAAAATGCCATGTACCTATACAAATTTAGCAAAAATTATTAAAAGAAACAAAAGTACCCCATAGGGCCACATTCCCATTCAATATACACACAACCCCCATCACTGTCTACAAATGTCACTTAACCTCGTGATGAAATTCTATTTTCTGCAGGTTCAGACATTACATTTATGTGACATTTCAGTCAGATAAGCATTTGCATAGCTTTTCATGCAACAGATTCGATCAGCTGACACATTTACATTTACAGTTCTACACTTACAGTCGGTTAATTCTGCCTTAAGAAAGCGATTTATCAATTTGCAGAAAAGCAAAAAAACACATTTTATGATACAAAAAGAGCATAAGAATGCATATTTCTATTCATATATTTTATGATATGAATATATGTATGTACTACATTTGTTGTATATTTACAAAAATTAAACGAAATTCTTTTTAATACTAACACATGATGTTCATCTTCATGCCTTTAAAAAAACACACATACATACATGCGCAAAACATATGGTTTGTTTGTAAAACTTAAAAAACACTTGTACAATGTTGGCTCTTTAAGTAAGATTCATTGAATTTCGGGATGAAAAACAAAATATTGTGTTAAAATAAGATTTAAAAATAAAACACATAAAATCATTGACTGATTTACTATCCCTTAGAATTTTGTATAGATATAAGTTTTGCTTGATGCCTGTTGCTTTGATTCTCACTCGAACAGGGGCCTAATTCCCGCATTCGATTGCGAGCGAGTTATTGCTCGAATGGGCAAGTTTTCTAACTTTTTGAATTTTCGCATTCGTTTCGAGTAACACATATGGACATTTTTAATGACAGCATTCGGTAACGTGCATACATTCGAATGCAACCGTTTGTGTTTTTACTCGCAAGCAAAATGGCATTCGAAATCATGTTTAACATAGAAAAAGTGATGAAAAACAAAATGCACGTTCAATATTAGAATAATTTATTTATAAATGAATGAATGCACAAATGTACTTATAAAAAAATACAAATTAAAGAATTTCTTGCTGACTTTAAATATAACAAAACACACTGACTTGGCAAATAATGTTTTGCCTAAGAGTTGTCTGGGAAAATAAAAAATCAATCAACTCTGGGAGCATCTCAATAGCAAATTAACTGCTTCTAGTCAACCAATAAGAGAATTGAAAATGTGGCTAGTGCTCTATTCTCTAGCTTTACACTAATTTATTATTATTAAGTTATTAATTAAATTTAAAAAATAATAATTTTATGTATATTCGTTTCTTTTTTCTGCATATACGTTTGTATTTACGTACATACATATGTTTTTGCACACATACACATTTACAAAAATATGCTTTTGCTTACGATTTATTCAGTATTGTGAAATGAATTTATATATAAATATATTTGCCTTTTTCCAACACTAAAACAAAAACTCGATTCGCTTGGTAGCGAGTCACATCATCGGAAAATTTCTTACCATCGAAATTAATTTCTATTCGAATGCAATTCCGATCACGAGTGCAGGAATTAGGCACCAGATCGACCCACTTTAATACATACATATATGTATGTACATATACATATGTTCCTCTAATTGTGTCAGTGTGTGGCTTTGTATATCGCGCCCTTTTTTCGAGTTTATCGTAAGCGACAAGTTATCGAAAATAGCTTTTTTTATTGAATTTTAAATTCTATCGGCTTACATATAGTTTAGAATTATCAAAATGTCAAATTGTTGATAACTTTTCAGATACAGGCTGTACAAATTTATCGTAAGCGGCAATTTACGTATAAAAACAAATTTTAATATTTTAAAAAACCTTCTCCTGAAAAATTTAATTTTTGTCGCTTACGATAAAATCGAAATAGAAGGCTCGATATATTTACTAATACGGAAGTTTTATCATAAATATAAAATATTAAAGATTAACAATAATATTTAATCCATGAATTAATTGCAGCGGTAAAAAAATTAAATTTTTTTATTTAAAACACCAAACAATACCACCTGCACTTTAGGCAAAGATTTATATTTTTAAATTATTTTTGTTACTTGTATATTTCTTAATAATAAAAACCAGATTTTTTCACCACAAATAAAACTCTGTTACAGCTCTACTTACATACAACTAATTTTTACCATAAATGCATAAGAAAAAAACATACATTTGAAATAAAAAGAAAAACAAATCTAAAACGGATTAGACAAGTTGCTCTGGTTATTTAAATTTTTGATTGCTGCTGTAGCTCTTATATGTAGATTTTGCAATAAATGCATAGAAAAGACACAATGAAAGAGACAATAAAAAAATATTATTTAAGCATTAGACAATATTGATACCCAGTATCTACATATCAAGGTCGTAGACGGCAAAGCAACTGTAAGATGAAAAGGAAAACTTGTAATAAAGATTTGTTCAAATTATTTGTAATTTCAAAGTATACAAGCAATTTTTTTTCTATATAAAGCTGAATGATAATAGAATTATAAAAAATTTTCTTTAAATGAAAATGAAACTAGAGCATGTGTCTTAAGTTTTTTGTTTTATTTGTACGGGTTTGTGTGTGTTTAAGTCTTACATGTTTTAATGTGAAATAAAATTGTCCCACTGAACATAATAATTGAAAAGAATAAACGGCAAATGTTTACCAGTCAATTAATTTGTTTTGTGGTTGTACTATAAATTTAAATTTAGTGACTTTTTTTTCATTGAGCGTTTCCTATCTTTATTTAAAAATATATATATACATACATGAGTATTTTTCATATGAACGACCTATTGAATCTATTATGTATGAAATATAATATCCTGCAAATATACGCCACCAGGACTCTGAATTTTACTGATGGCGTGGATTAAGTTGACTTTGAAGCCCCCGCTGTGGTTTGTGGCTTATTAGTATAGACTTGTTACTTACAAAAAAAAACATAACCGGAAATAACCTAATGGCCAGTAAATTATACCTTTTTGAACCTTTTTCACTAGAGGATTCAAAAATCCCATACGGAAAAATGTAAGACAATTAAAGTAATCTTCGTAAGATTTTGCTTAAGATTGTTAAGTAGTGGATTCCATATTAACGACACTAAACTAATGGGAATTCTTCAATAATATTTAGAATTTATGGTCTGGCTATCGTATCATAAATGCCTAGGTTTTACAAAGTACATACTAGTTAAACTTCAAGGATTTTCGGAACATGCACAATTGTTACACTCGCTAAAATTTTTAGTTAAAAGTCATTTTTATATATTTTTACTCATTATACCATATAACCACCAGCAAATAAATTTCAAATTAAAATATAATTATGACAATATGTCGAATAATAAATTTCTTAAATGTTAAATTTTAGATTTTATTTTTCATTTTGCCTTGTAATTACTTTTCTTGTTATCCAGTGGATTTCTAATTGTATAAAGGTGTAGAAAAATAAAATAGATTCATATCGAATATAAATTATTTGCTGGGTTTTGTATGAGTTTCAAAGCCTACTGAGCTTATTTTGTCTTTGTGATTTTCAAAAATATTATTATTTTATGAATTCTCATAAAGTTTTTGAAAGTCTGTGCATAAAGTAAGAGGTTTGTGACTGTTCAAAATTTGTGGTTGAAGTCTACTGATGATTTGGTTCAAGCGCCAATGAAATACGTATATAGACCAAGCTGAACCGCCAGCAAATAAATTTAAAATTTTAGTTATTATAATAAATTTTGTATATCTTATATTCAAAGCAAAGAACCATTGTTTGACTAAATATATATATCGTTACCTTAATATAGAGAGGGCTTAAAGGCTTCAGTAGTCTTTACTTTGTGTTGCTGTTCTGTGCCGTTCTTTTCCGTATAAAATATATCTCAATTACTTGTTCTGTGAAAAAAATCAGCTGGCAACCTATAGAATTGATTAAACTTGTACAAAAAGTATCACAACACACTAATACAAACACACTTTTGGCAGTCACTTAACGTTGAATTCTATTTTCTACAGATCAGTCCGCAACATAACAGAACTAAAAAGGAAAAACTAACCACACATGCAGATTTTCAACTAAACAGAAACAAAACAGCTGATTCAGAACAGCACGTACAAACTAATTCTGCCTTAACTCATTATTTTTTTTTTTAAATCGAGAGTTTTGCTTTTTTCGATAAATTACATGTTCTTCTATCGAAATTTACAAAATTTTCAAATTCAAACAAAATAACGACTTAAGGCCTTTCTATATTAAGGCAGCAAAATGTACGTCTTATTTTAAATTTTATTTAACAAAAATTAATGCAATTACGTCTTTTTGGTTTTAGTAAAAGCTTTTGTAAAATACTGTATGTACCATAGACGAATATTGGCTAATGTTTCTTACATTTTTTTGATTGGATCACATTTCCGTTGGCTTCTCCGTACTAAGAAATATTCTTAAATTTATAAATTTTTCGCTTCTCCTGGAAAAATATAAAAAGTGTTTTAGTTTAGGAGACGATATAGAATTTTTAATATGTGTGTATTGCAATTCGGTGTCACGTTTACGTTCCAAACTCTTGATGACATCACCATGGTGCCATCCGACTTCGTTGGACAAACGGCACAACTAACAGTACTTGCAGTTGGAGCGCAAGGTCAAGACATGAATATCGATGGGAACGCAAACGCGACAACACCTATTGTAAGGCGATGGAATACCATTAAAGACGCAGAGACGATACATGTCAGCTTGACCGCGTTTTGTTTTATGTGGGCTCATGCCTCTAACAGTTTTGTAGAAAATTCTTAAAGGAGCACGGACGTGGAATGGACCACGAACAGGATTGACATTGCAACGTTTGTTCAAGTAAGCCAAGTATTTGATTTTCTTTCTTTAGTAATGACCGGTGAGGTTCAATTCCTCGCAATGTACAACAGCATCCAATGGACAACAGCATCCATCCAGTCATATTTAAGAACATCACGGAGAAAGCAGTTTCATATTAACTTTATTTTACGTTAATTTAATAGAAATTTCATATTCTTTTACAGCAAACCTTAGCCGAAGAGAATTTAAAATTTTACTTGCACTTACATTTGCTTACATTTAAATTTTTGGCGCACTTTAGATTATGCCGTTTAGCATCATTGCCTGTACGTTTTCTAGAACATTAGCAAAATCCTTTGAAATTCATGTAAGTAAATATTTATTAATTACATTTTAGAGTTTATTGCCCTTAAAAGTCTGTAGGAATTGTTTTAGTGCTCATACCATCCGATTCCTCATACACATATACAACATCAATCAATTTCATTTTAATATTCCTCAAAATTTTTTTGTAATTCTATTTTTAAAGGCAAAAATTACACTGCCATAACTCCATAACTGTTAGACTATATAATTTTAGTTATTTTGTTATTTATTTCTAAAGAAATTTAAAGCTCGTGTTAAACAACAGAAAGAAACGCTCTACTATAAGTCATGTATTTTTTTTTTCGGTGGCTGCTGCTGGTGAATGTTGTTTGAGTACAAGTTTTTTTATAATTTTTTTTTTCTTTAACAAAATATTTCTCAAAGCTGTTGTTTTACTTTAAACTATGACCATAAATAAAATCTGATATTATTAAAGTTTTTCCAGCCAGCACAAGGGCACACCTCTTTTCCTATAGCAATAATAATGATGATGATGATGATGATCATAATTACGTTTTTTGATTCAAGAAAAAATAATCATAAATGGTCATTATTTAAAATGAGAAAACATTTTGCCTCAAATTGCTAAACATTGAATTAAAAATTGGATAATACTGTTGATAATATAATTTTTAAAATACGAGAGTTACAAAGTAGAATTTAAGAATTAAAGTAATTGATTCATAAATAACATTGAAATACAACAGAGTTTTTTAATTATTTCGCTGTCCTGTGTTTTTTTTTTATTGTGTGTTATTTTATAAACTACACTGTTTCATCTTTGTCAATTCGAACGCTTTCTTATTTCATTTCGTTTATCAGATTTGAGACTTAAAGTCATGTGATCAAACACCATTTCCTGACTTTCTGTGGAGTTATTTGCATTTGGAATTCGAAGCCAATACGCCCACTTTAAACAATTGAGTAGATATGCTTTTGTCCAATGAAACTTAGTATATAACTATTCCACAGAAGTGCGAAACCATAAAAATTATTTGGCCAGCCAGCCATTCATAAATAAATTAATTTTAAAGCCTACACTACTTAGTTTATGTGTTAATTAAAATAAATTTATTTTATACATCTTTTCAATTAAGATTTTCTATGAATTTTGAGACAAATTTTATTACTCGTAATTTTCTTTGTTTAAACACTAAAACTTCATCACACTTTTGCATAAGGAAATCGTATTGAAATTTATGTTCCAAAATTTTTAGTTTTATGTATTGTTATGCAGTTGTACCCGCATACAAACAATCGCCTCATTTAGAGTTTTCTGTATCATTTCCATTACAAGTTGTTTTGTATTTGCATAAATCGAATTTGTTAACTCTGTTATTTGACAGAATAATTTAATTGATGAGCTATAGCTTTTATTAGCTACGAGTATTTAGTGGGTATACATTTCTTTTGTGTTAAAATTTTTTAATGTTTGTCAAGTTTCTTTAATGTGAATATTTTACAGTGGTTACAAAAAATCTATATATATATATAAAACAGGATGTGTGTATGTATGTATGTAACGTATGGAGTTCAGAACTGCTAGGCCAACTTTGATAAAATTTTCAGGGAATCTTCAGAATAATCATGCGGGTAACACTGTGAAGTCTGATTTTTTATTATCGGTCTGCGGGCGAAGGGGCGTGGCAAAATCCAATTTGCATATTGAATTTTTTTTTGAAGGGTGGGAGGGGTAGCAAAGCACACCGGGTTAAGCTAGTCTAATATATTAACCTGAATATTTGTATTATCATTTTTGATATGATTCTTGATAAAATTTACCTTTGATAAGATTATAAAATGCACTTGAAATACAAATATTTTAGCACAATAAAGCGAACATTTTTTAAAGACTAATAAGGGCTGTTCACATATTATGTAAGGCTAATACTGAAAATATAGTTAAAAGTGTTACTAAGAGGGGGGTTTTTTAAAAACTCCCAAAATAGCGTTACGCAATATGTGAATGACCCCTAAATGTTACATAATTATTAAGTACTTTTCATAAAATATCATTTTCTTAAAAGATACTATATAAAAATTTTTGTACTTTTTTTAAAGTATACTTTTTATAGCCAATGCTTTTTCTGAATGGTAGTTTTTATAAAAAGCACTTTTAATTAAAGTTTCCTTTATAAGAGGTCCTTTTAATAAAAGGTACTTTATTAAAAACTACTTTATATTGAAGGTGATTTTCTAAAAGTTACTTTTTATAGATGAAATGTTTTTAAGTAAGGTTCTTTTGATAAAATAAGCAAATACGAGTATATTTCAATGGTTCTCTTTAAATGCAATTTTTTAAAGCAGGCACTTTATTTAAGAGATACTTTTTACCAAAGGTTAATTTTTGTAAAATCATTTTGAAAAGGTAATTATTAGAATATACTTTTTAAAACAAAAACTTTTTGCAAAAGCTACTCATAATTTAATGTACTTTTTGTGAAACATATTCTTTTGCACAGATAATTCGTATAAAAATTACTTGATTTAACAGGCACTTTTAATAAAAGTACTTTCTATCAAATTACATTTTTATCAAAGGTACTTTTAACAAAAGGTTAATTTTTAAAGTACTTAAAGGTGTTCTTTATAAAAGATATTTTTTTAAGATACTATTTATAAAAGATACTTTGTATAAAAAACGCTTTCAAGAAAAATTACTTTTTATATAACTTACTTGCCATAAAATGTAATATCTATAAGAGGTACTTTTACAAAAGATACCCTTTTTAAAAGTCCTTTCTACAAAATGTACCCTCTTACAAATTTACTTACTCTAATAGGTACTTTCCATAAAAGTTAATTTCTATAAAAAGTACTTTCTATAAAAGGTACTTTCTGCAAAAGAAATTTTTTTATAAACGGTACTTTTTATGAAATGTACTTTATAAGAAGTAATTTTTATAAGAGGTACTTTTTATGCAAGGTATTTTTATAAAAGGTACTTTTTAAAAAAGTACTTTTTGGGAGAAATTTTAAGATTCTTTAATTGAACTGTAGTGAATTTTAATCAAAAATAATTTTTAATCAGGCTTAAGTTCAGTTATTTCAATTCTTATTGAATGAAATATTTTTATTAATTAATGTGAGTTTCTAAAGAAGAGAAGAAAAATTTAACTTAGACTTTATCAGCTGGGGGAAATACCGATACTTTTCTGTGCAACCACGCACTTCATCAGCACCCCAGTCTATCTACTTGGGTAGAGATTCTTATTAACATCAGCTATTTAACTTAAATTTTCAATGAAACGGAATATGAGAAACGATTGTTGTGTATACAATTGATTTACGTTTTGGTAAACACATTTATACATAAGTATCACTATTAATTTTCTGTTTTTCCATTTTTCTATTTAGGTAGCCAAATAAACTGTAGAAAGCAAAAACAAAGTAACATAAAGCTACTACAACAATACTTACATGCATGTACCAATGTTACATCGAATAAGTAAAAATAATTAATGTGATGATCGTAAAAAGATAAGTAAGAATAGTTAAACATACTGAGGTAGAGTAAAATAATTTCGTGCTAACCTAAATAGAAAAATGAAAAATTGGAAAAAACAGAAAATTAATAGTGATACTTATAAATGTGTTTACCAAAGGTAAATCAATTGTATACACAACAATCGTTTCTCATATTCCGTTTCATAGAAAATTTAAATTAAAAGCTGATGTTAATAAGAATCTCTACCCAACTAGATAGACTAGAGTGCTGAAAAAGTGCGTGGCTGCACAGAAAAGTATGGGTATTTGCCCCAGCTAATAAAAGTAAAAGGTACTTTTTATAAAAGGACCTTTTTTAAAAGGTACTTTTTATAAAAGGTATTTTTTATGAAAGTTACTTTTATAAAAGGTACTTGTTATAAAATTTTCTTTTTATAAAAGTTACTTGTCATAAAAGGTACTTCTTATGAAAGGTACTTTTTATAAAATCTAGTTTTTTATAAATGCTACCTTTTATAATAGGTACTTTTTACAAATTGTACTTTTTATGAAAGGTACTTTTTGGGAAAGAGTCTTTTTATGTAAGGTACTTCTAATGAAAGGTACTTCCTATGCAAGGTACCTTATATAAAAGGTATTGAGCTTAGTGTCATCACAAAACTTAGTCCTTTAAAATATTTATAAAAATTTACGCCGAACAGCGATTATTGGCCGATTAACAATTTTTGGCCCATACGAAAACGATTATTCGGGCACTAGACATTTTATTAGATATATGCAATAATAAAAAAATAGAAATATTAATATTATTTTAATATGTTTTTAAATAATCTCGAATAATCGATTAAATGTTGGTCGATTGACAATTTAAGTTAATACTCTATTAATTGTTTTAACCTCAACTTTGAAAATTACAACGTTTTAGTGTTGCTGTTACAATGAAGTAAAGAGTTTGCAGTTGTTTTTAATTTCCTTTTTCATTCAACGATACGCAACTGCATATAATAATTTCAGTTAATGTCTCAAATTTCATATGCAGTTTATTGCATGCAGTTGCATCTTGTGACTTATTTTGTTGTTGACATGAAAAGCCAATGAACTCTGTGGTTGTAACCTGCTCTGATTTCAAGGATATCTGGTTAATAAAATAACAAGACTCCTTAACAATACATACATACATAATATCAATATTGATGATGATAATGATTCCAAATAAGACGACTAAACTTAAATAATTGCATGTTATAAAGCTAAAAGAAAAAGAAACGATTGGAATTTTGCTTTTAAACTTGAAATTTGTTTTTGCGATGGAAGTGCGTAAGTAAGGAAATGAAAACAGAAGGTTGAGAGAAGCAATTGAAAGCGAGGGAAAAATAAAGCACACTTTTTTATTAAAGTGAGGACAAAGATTAAAAAAACTGTAACATTTTACAAACAGGAATTTTTTAAACTAATAAATGTTGTATAATTCAAACACAAATTGACCATATAATTTTAAAATACAATTCTAATATACTCTGTTATTAAATACATGGTGTGTGCAAGATTATTATTGTTTCAGCAGAATTTTAAATAATTTTTGTCGGTAAAGTGAGGTGTCATATTACAGTATCTGATGATGCACTTAGTAGACTAGACAACGAATTTTCTTTCAATTTATGGATTTAATAGTTGCTTTTGTCTCTTCCGAAAATAAATTTAATATCAAATTTCGCATGAAACTATTTATTTAAATCAGCAATCAAACTGTCGTTAGCAGCTATAACTTAAGTGGGTATTTAACACATTTCTCAAGCCAAGACAAAAAAATTAGCATTTATTAAGCAACCAACACTATTTGGCTTTATATGAAATTAATTTGCATGTTGTGCAAAACGTTTTAAAATAAATTGAAAAAAAAATGGAATAATAGAAATACATGCAATGAGTTGTTTTGAATGGAGTCACTAAATGGAAACTATAATAAAATTAAATTTCTATTTCAGTTACTTGGAACACAGACCCAATTAATCAAATTTTTTTTTGTTTAAAACTAACTCATAGACAAGCAAACTATCTCTCACCGTAGTTGACCGCATGTTTTTTAATTACAAAATAAAATTATTCACACACAAGTTTTACTTACAATTTGCTTTTTCCCCCATCAAAATCTTTATCTAAATGAAAGTTCGCTGCTTAATTCTTTTGTTTCCCAACTTTAACTCTACGGGGCAAATATTAAATGTTCAATAAATTTAATCATTCATGCATTTTCATAATCTACCATTTTATCTGATGATAAAATTAATAAAATTTAGTGTTTTTGTTTTAAGGCATTTTTTTAGCTTAATGCCTTTCTTATCGAATTATTGGCATTAACTTTAAAATTCACTCAATTTATAGCATGTTTTACATGTTGAGACAATTCAGGTCGCAAGGGCTTTGAATTGCCAAAATAAATTTCATTAAAAAAGCTTTTTGAAACCCGTTTCTCAAGTGAATACGAACGATTACGTCTGTAGCAGAGGGAAAAATTTTATTTTCATATATTTCCTGATTTTAATGAGAATGTTTATAGTCGTGTGGATACAAAATTTTTGTTTTGTTGCTTTTATTTTAACAAATAAATTATATGTATTGACTGGTTGATGTTGCAAACTTAGTTATTATTATGAAAGTATTTCTTTACAACAAATGTATGTAAATTTCAGTTTATTTAGCAGACCACCCATATTATTGGCTTAATGGCCACGGAATGAAAACCGCTAACCAACTATTAAGAACACAATTCCCATTCGCGACGGTTTAAGTTTATTTTATATATCATAATATTTTGCAAAAATTCACTTTTTATAAACGTCCTTTCTAGAAACGTGTTTTTATTTAACAAAATTTATATTAAAAAACTGTTTTAATAAGGTCCTTGTGTTTAAAGCAGTTTTTATCGCAGTTATTGGGCTTTATTACACGAGTGTCGTATTACGACTTCGACTTCGACTACTAGACTAAAGAACATTGCAAAAATTTTTCATTTAACTAGTATAAACTCGTCGTAGTCGTAGTCGAAATACGATACTTGTAATGAGGCCCATTGTTTTTAATTTGGTACTTTTTCAAAAAGTACTTTTTATAAAATGTATTTTTTTCATAACGTACTTTTTAAACAAGGTGCTTTTGTTTAAAGGTTCTTTTTATAAAAGGTTCCTTTAATATAAGAAAAATTTTTTGTAATAGGAATCTTTAAAAAACGGTACTTTTTATAGAAGGTACTTTTTAAAAAAAAGTACTTTTTTTATAAGGTACTTTTCATGAAAGGTAGTTTTTATGACAGGAACTTTTTGTAAGATATAATAGTCTTGACACAACTTACTATTTGTTAAAGCTACTTTTTAAAAAAATTCAAAAAAGGAGTTTCTACCTTCTAAAGAAGGTGCGTTTTAGAAACGATATTCTTTAAAAGGTACTTTCTCCCTAAATTAAGATTGTTAATAGTTGTATTATGCATTGTCTTACCGTTACAATTGTTAGCACTTTATTCAAAGTAATTGGAAAACATACCTGCAAAAAAAAATGTTATATTAAAATTTAGTATTAAACAATTTGCAGGCATAAACTAATTGTATAAAAAGAAATGGGAAGTCTTTCAAAAATTCATTTTAAACATCAATAAAATGTAAAAACCTTTATGATTTGATCAGGCTATAATAGTTATAGTATAGTAGTATCGCTTTGTAAGCCAAATTACATGTGGTAATTATTAATAAACAAATAACAGCAAAGTTAATTGTAAATATTCTTACAAACATGTAGTTGAACGGAACAACTAGCTCTTTTGGAAGGCCACTACACCTACATCATCAGCGTTTTTTCGATTGGTCGTTCTTTTTTTTCATTGGTGTACTGTGTGTAGTGTCAGTTGCAAATGTGTGAACATGTGAATTATTTTAATTCAATATGCTGAAAGCTTTTTTGTAATGAAAGCTCAATTTTACCACCTTCCTCATGTAGTTTGTTCTACACTAATTATGTTAATTAATTTCTACTTAAAACAAACTTTTTTGTTTTGTTAATATTAAATATATTTATTTAATTTTTGTCACAGGTTCATGGCTATTAATAAATATGCTTGCTCTTCATTGAGGGCATTTTGCTAGCTGTTTAAATCTCAATATACAAATTGTAAACGTTTGTTTTATTTCCCATAAGGTTTTCTAAACTAAAATTTTTTATTGACTTAAATAAATAAATTCTTTTACAATTTACTTTTAATTGATCTCTTATATGTTTGTACATATATTTAGCTTAAAACAGACACCAAAATGCCTGCAATGCGGAGCAATATTTTTTAAAGACTGCTGAATAGTAAACAATACATATTTCTGTGGTTGCTGATTAGACGCAAACGAATATTGGCAAATTGGTTATCTAATAGTGGAAATAATAATATTTTATATATGAACGTAAACATTGTCATACTTAACAACACTATAAGACCGTTATTATCAAAATATTTAAAAAGTAAAAATTATTATAGAGGCTGTGAAATTTTTGCGGTTTTTGATTTTGCGAAAAAACATTGTTGCTGCAAGAGACATGTGATGCTGTTAACATGTTGCAATGGGATGCTACTCGTAACACTTGCTTTCTTAATTTATACCTGAGCCTATTTTAACAACCCAGTGGAATTTTAGCTACAGTAAGAGTTAATGTGGGCTTTAAGCTAACAGTTGCTTGTTAGTTGTGTAATACTTAAAATAATAATTATTTTTTATTGATAGTTAAGCAATATCTATATGAAATTTGTTTCCGCTTATGAAACTCATCAGTAGAGTTCAACTATAAAATTCTTGAGAAAAGCTAAAAAATTTCTTAATTTAATAAAAAAGAAAACCTCAAAATGTTATTGGGAACTAGGTACACAACTTCAATAAATTTTTGAAGCATCATGCAAAAACTTTGCAGCCAATGGCCACTTTTGTCAATTATGAAAGGTCCATTAACAAAAAAATTCCTACCGTTGCTTCAATAAAAACTAAAACAAATAATTAACACTCAATATGAACATTTAACCAAAAAAAGGTTTCCGTTGAAAAAAAAAACTTTGTTTTGCTTTACTACGAGTTTATATAAGAAAAAATTTTTGAAGCAAACAAAAAAAAACATGTTGCTTAATTAACGTTAATACATGTCTTTCTTTCATTAATTAAATTTTTATTTGTTTTATTGTTTGCTAAATTAATGCCATAAAATGTCCGGTGATTAACAATCCAACAATTGTTAAAGTTCATGAGAGCAAAAATTCTCCAGCCTCAATTGATCATAATTAATTCACAGAAAGTTCACAAAACCAAAAAGCTTTCAAAACTTTTACAAAACCAGCAAAGACAAATGAGAATGCCAACATATGTACATAAATAATTCGTAAGGAATAAAAACAAAAAATTTAAAATAATGATTCTGCTTCTACAAGCGGGTCACACATCGTAGAATAATGAAAACGTGCCATTTAAAATGTCACCCTAAACAACGAAATCATTTATCATTTTATTTTAACTATTTCCATATTTATAACAATCTAAAAAAAAAAACAAAAATATACACACGCCACTACAAACAACTATTTTTAAATACAAAAGACGATTCAACATAATGAAAGAAAAAAATCAAAAGAAAAAAAAAAGTTAATATGAGTGACATCTGAAAAAAATGTTGTGTTATACAGCGCAGATTTGTAAATAAAAACCTAATAAAAAAAGAGGATGGCATTCAGTGATGAAAAAAGAGTCTTGCCAACCCTTGAGCAAGGTATGTAGTAACAAGTACACACTAGGGATGCCAAACGGGAAATCCCGAATCCCGAAATCCCGGGATTTTAGGGATTTAGCAAATCCCGATTCCCGGGACTTGTAAAATTCAAGCCCGGGATTTCAATTTCGGGATTTCTTAGCAATTTTTATATAAAAACCATTTATAAATTAAAATTTTCGTTGATTTAATGCTATTTTTTTTTATAAAATATAACAGTCCCATACAATTTTTTTAACAATTTAATTACTTTTCGTGACATATTTCTTATAAATTAACAACAAGAGCAAAATAAATTAACTATTTTTGCACTGTTATTTTCATCAAAGGTGCTACAATATAAAACTAAGAATTATTTTGAAACCAAAAAGAAGCAATAAGCTTTGGAAGGGAAATAAATTCATGTTTAAAAAATTTTTTCCCTTCTTATTCTATATTATGAGGGCAATTGTGAAAAAAAATAAAAAAATAGCACTTATCTACTTTTCGCTAACAATTGAATACTATTGACAGCTCCTTACAATTGAAGTAGAATACAGTACAAGGCAAGTGCAAACTTATTGTTGTCGAGTTGACGTAAACGTAAGAAATCTATACCGAATAGTGAGTTACGTTTTTCAAAAAGTCTACAGATATGTATGTACATATGTTCGTTTTTGTTAAAATTATAGAAAAAAATTTCATATATTGAAAGCAAAAACAAATTTTCATATTTAGTTATGGTTTTCAGTATAAATTCTCTAATATTAAATGTGATTAATTAACTTAAAATTTTAAAATGCACAAAATTTGTTATTAAAGTAATTTTTCTTAAAAATAATTAATTTTACCAAAAAATATTAGATCGCGAAATCTCGAAAATCCCGAAATCCCGAAAAATTCCGGGATCCCGAAAATCCCGGTATTTCCGGGATGGGGATTTAAAAATCCCGAATCCCGCGATTTCCAAAAATCGATGCCGCTTGGCATCCCTAGTACAAACTGTTCAAATTTATTGTCTAGCTGTGGAAAAAAAGTTTTCAAGTAGTATGCCAGGCACTAAAATATAAAAGTGATTTCTAAACAAGTTTTCTAGACTTATCGACTGCTTGGATTGTAGCAACTAGACACAAAAACAGCATTTTAATATACTCAACAGCAACACATTAAAAAAATCAAATCTGCAGCATCCGATACACTTGTTTACTCCATAAAAATATATAAATTTATGAAGTTATAAAACCCTTTTTTTTGAAAAATTTTCCTCAACTTTATTTCAAAATATATTACCCGATTTTAGTGAAATTGGCAGTAGTCTACGTGTATTTTTGAGTTTAAGAACTGATTATATATATAAATGTATGTATATCCACATACAGACATCGTCGTGAAAATAATAAGAATCGACTCCCGGAACTTCAAACCGTTGAAATATAATGAAAAGCAGTAACTTCCCATATCGGAAAGTTAAAAAAGTTAAGGCCTTATTTTGCAAAAAGTAACGCTAAAGGTACGGTCACACTTGTCAAACATTTGCCCAAAAAAGCGTAACCACTTAAGGGCCACTCAGACTATAATACAAGTATAAATACTTTTGACGAAAATGCATCCCTGGTCTTATATTTGTTTCAAAAATTTCAAAAATCAATAACAACTCCACATGTCAGAGCTGCATTTTCCACAAAAGTATTAATACTTGTATAATAGTCTGAACAGGGCTTTAATGCTAATGAAAAATTTTTCAATTCAGAGAAAATTTTAGTGATGGTATCTCTACGAAGAGCAAAAGCACATTAAGCTGTTGCAAAAATGGTAAAAAGCGCCAAAAAAACACGAAAAAGACGGTAAAAAGCACCAACTTTATTTTTAATACATTAAGGCATTTTAAAAAAAAGGAAAGTTTGGGGCGTAAAACCTCATAATATAATTTAAAATTTTTGCCTCAAAATATTTAATATTAATTACATTAATTTTTCAAAATGTTAGTAGTTAGTCATTTGGTAAGTAAGGCTTTGTCCTAATTTAGGATAAAGATGTTAATGGAAAATCATTTACACATACAAAATTCATTAAAAGCAACACTTTTTTCTTAACTAACTTAAAAGTTTTTGTGTTTTGCAATATTCACCCTTATTAAATTGGGACTTGACTACCTGTTGTCTAAAACAACTGACTGCTATTGACAACATCATGCTGTCAATTATTCTAGGATGATTAAATATTTAGAGTAAACTTTAGCTACTTTCAATCAAATGTTATGCAGAGAATTATGTGGTACTTTCCAATTACTTCTATTTTGCAAGAAAAGTTTTAATTTTTTAATCCCAATTATGAAAAGTTTTCTAAATTGTTTTTAACATAGTTTCCATTGTTCCCATTCAAAACAATTTAAGAAGGCTCCGTCAAAAGATGCTGCTATTAGCGCTTAAAAGTATTTAAGACTTATAAATTAAAAAAAATTTTTTTACAAAAAAGCACCAAACGCTGTTAGCAAAATTTCGCTTTTATGAAGAGGCAAAAAGCATTAAAAAATACCCGAAACGCACCACTGGAAAATGTTTTCAAGTTAGAGAGTGCTGAATCCAATGGTGCTAACCATTTTTTTGTGGTTAGCTCTTGCTTAAAAAATAATTTTTCCTAGTTTTCATTTTCATATCAATTAAAAGAACATATTATGGATGAACATGCGATAAAAAATAATTAATTTATCACTAATGCAAAAACTTAAGACGGACGGCTAATGATATCGGAAACATGCAACCATCGATAAATGTTTTCACATGGCATAGACATTTGAAAATACATGTGTGAACATAAGAAAATAGAACTTGCTCTAATTGAAAATTTGTCTTATGTTTTTGCTTGTGTAACATAAGCAAAGCTTTTGAGGTCACCAATTACATGCTTTTGCCGAATTATCTAAAATTTGACAGGAGCAATGTAAAGAACATGTTGTGTATAGGCACCTTTAACAAACGTGGGTACCTACTTTAGAAATTTGATAAAATAATTTTTTTAGAATACAACTTTACTTAATATTGCTTTGCAAAGCTTTGTTAAGTTTAAGCGCTTAATAAACCTTAATTATTTTTATCAATACGGCGCATAGACTTTTGTCTACCCAGACAGAAATTGTGACTTTGCCCAAAAAATATATACCACCACAACACTGCAAATCCAAAATTGCGACTCTTCCAAAATTGTTGTACCACCACAGTACTGTAAACACATAAATATGACTTAAAGTTTACAAATCCCGCGTTCTTAATAATGCTGTACCACTGAAACACTGTATTTACAAAAATCTGACGTTAGTTTCCCAATACCCCGTTTACAATAATTCTATACCGCTACAACAACGTAAGTACAAAAATTTGACTTTAGTTCCCCAAATACCCCGTTTACAATAATTACACTGTACAACAGCCAAAATAGCCTTTAGATAAAAGTATGCGGACTATATGGATTTCGATGCGTTAAATTCAAATCTACTTTCAGTTTTTCTCTATCACGTAGAGATTTTTTTTATGGGCGTGGGTAATTTTGCCCCCTAAATTAGTCGGCCATACTAATATATTTTACTATAACTCGAAACCCGCTATTTCGATTTTAATAAATAATAAACCAAAAGACGCGCCACAAAATTTTGTTAAAAAAAATTAATAATCATTTTTTACCTATCTTTTATGGTTTCGGATTTATTCAGAATTTAAAAAAGAAAAAAGTTTTTTTATGCAAAAATCGCGTAATTTTTTTAAATGATAATTGCAATAAAAAAATCAGAAACTCAATAGTTTTATATTTTTTACATTTTTCTTAAAACCACATATCCTAGGAATAAAACAAGCTATAAAACGTGAAAATCCAGCAATAAATCTTGATTTTATTCGCAATTTAAAGCAGATACCTTAAAATGGAAAAATGTGTGTAAAGCATTAAATGCTGATCCAATGTTTTTTTATTTCAGCTGCTAATAATTTCTCAATAACTCCGAGTATTCAGAAATTATTGGCGAAATAAATAATTTTGGTTTAATATTAATTTTTTTAGCTCTCAAAATATAATGAAAAACTTTTAGTCGCAAATATTTTTCACTTTATGTATTATTATGTATGCTGTCAATAAACTAAGCTAGAAGCGCTAAGTATGTATATTCAGTTTTAAGAAAAAGTGCTAGGTTGAACTACAACACTTAACTATTTGAAATAAAACACCATTTTTGTAAGAAAAATATTTGTACTTTAAAAACGTTTTAAAATTAAAAAGTGTCTTGTTATTTACTAATTGACATTTTTATTCCTATTCATATCTTCAATTAAGTTTCTCGTCGAATGGACCAACAAAAATCTGCAAGCATTACTTCTAATGATTTTCCATTGTAACGCTTTTCTATATATATCATGTCTTGATGAAACCTTTCACCATGTTCATCTGATACGGCACCAAGATTTTCGGGGAAAAATCCAAGTGCGAGTTTAAAAAATGAATTTTAAGCGACATATGGCATTTTAGAGCCTCATAGGCAGAAAGCAGTTCTTGAATGATTTCATGGTAGTTTTTATTTCCCAAAAAATTGTTACACACATTCACAAAAGCCGTCCATGCTCTTTCTTCCACGCCGTTCAACTTCGTCTTAAAGACTGCGTCCTTCATAAGCTCTCGTATTTGTGGACCAACGAAAATTCCTTCTTTTATTTTTGCATCACTGATTCGAGGAAATTTGCTCTTAAGATATAGAAAGCCATCACCATCCTTGTTCATTGCTTTAACAAAGTTTTTTATTAGGCCTAGCTTTATATGAAGAGGTGGTAAGATAATTTTTTCCTTCTGAACTAGAGGTTCTTCTGAAACATTTTTTTCTCCTGGAATAAAATTTACTCTCTTTGGCCAACTTTTAACTTTATAGTGATTTTCTTTTGAGCGACTATCCCATTCACATAAAAAGCAATAGAATTTGGTATATCCACATTGCAATCCATTTAACATTGCTACAACTTTCAAATCAGCACAAATGCTCCATGAGTACTGTGTGTATTTAATTTTGTTAAGTAACACTTTCATATTATAATAGTTTTATTTCATGTTTCTTGAATACGCTAGTGGGACTGATGGATATTTGTTGCCATTGTGAAGCAAAACTGCTTTCAAACTCGTCTTTGATGAATCAATAAAAAGTCGTCATTCTTCAGATTTATCACTGAACGAAAGTTCTCGCAGAAGACCATCAGCATTTATTTATTATTTATTTTTGTTCATTCTGGAAAACCCACGTGTTGTAGTCATACAAAAGTAGCAATCATTTGTATGGTTTTTTGGTTCGTTCCAAATCATTGGTGTCGAAAATGGCATAGACTTGCGATTTCCTTTGATCAAACCTCTTAAAGCCCTTGAACAGCTATTACAACATATTTTTGGTAGCCAATCTTTCATCGATAGGAAACCCAAAGCATAGCTTATAGGCGTTCTTAACCTGGGAAGTTATTGTCTGGCGTTGCGATTTTAAAGTTAAATCACCACATACATAATAGAATGAATCAGCAGAATTTTTACAAAGCCTTGGCATTTTGAAACCTGCAACAATTTGATACAAAACTATTACTTCGCATCATAAATACAACATTTTGAATTAGTAATAATAATACTTACCAAAAAATAGATGAAGAAATTATCACTTTTTAAATTCAGCTTATGCTAAAATTTTTAGCTATTTTTTTTTTAATTTTGTTGCGGTTGAAAATTTACTTTTCGGTTTCACAAACAGTTATTGTATGGCAACTGATGAGTGAACATACTTATGTATACCCGAAATTCTTTATTTTATATTTTCTTTTAGTTCTGTTACCTGCCCGCAATGCCCTTTCAGTAGCATTACCAGATGTAAATGTGACTGCATTTAATGCATTACACACATTTTTCCATTTTTAGGTACCTGCTTTAAATTGCGAATAAAATCAAGATTTATTGCTGGATTTTCACGTTTTATAGCTTGTTTTATTCCTAGGATATGTGGTTTTAAGAAAAATGTAAAAAATATAAAACTATTGAGTTTCTGATTTTTTTATTGCAATTATCATTTAAAAAAATTACGCGATTTTTGCATAAAAAAACTTTTTTCTTTTTTAAATTCTGAATAAATCCGAAACCATAAAAGATAGGTAAAAAATGATTATTAATTTTTTTAACAAAATTTTGTGGCGCGTCTTTTGGTTTATTATTTATTAAAATCGAAATAGCGGGTTTCGAGTTATAGTAAAATATATTAGTATGGCCGACTAATTTAGGGGGCAAAATTAGCCACGCCCATAAAAAAATCTCTACGTGATAGAGAAAAACTGAAAGCAGATTTGAATTTAACGCATCGAAATCCATATAGTCCGCGTAATTTTATCTAAAGGACAGCCATAAAATGTTATTTTGTTGTACAGTGTTATTTACCGCTTCAACACCGTAAATACAAAAATGTTACTTAAGTTGAGAAATTTACATTGTGACGACCTTATAAATTTGTATTTAGAGTATTTTGACAATATTGAAAACAAGAGTCGGAGGACGGTCATTCGGCGTTATCATTTTAATGTTATGAGTACATTAAAATTTTGGTAAACGAATGTTGTACTAATGTTAGTTGTACCCGCAGACAATCGTAGGTAGCAACGTCTTGCTGATTGTCTTTTTCTGCCTGGGTATATATAAAATGCCCTAACTGACAGTAAAATTTACTTGCATTCATATAAAAAATTTATATGATCCTGTTTAATTTAATATCAAAATTTTCGTGTTTTTTATTACAAAGTTCACTTGAGTGTTGTTTGACTAAATTTACACAATGAAATTGTTTAAGTTATCTTTTTAAGTTGGTACTGATACTTAAACACTGATACCCGGCTTATCGATGTCGAAAGAAATTTTTCATTGCAACAATTTCTTTTAAATCAAAAAAAAATTTTAAAATTTAGTTTTTCTTTCAATTGAAACTGTCAGAAAAAAATAATTTCTTCAACACCGATAAGCAAGCAGCAAAATATTCATTAAATTTTTTGTGATTTTCACAAATTTTATTATATATGAATTGTCAAATAGTTTTTAAAAGTCTGTGAATAAGATAAGAGGTTTTTGACTATCCAAAATGTGTGGTTGAAGTCTACTGATGGTTTGTTACAGCAACAATGAAATGCATATAGACAACGCTGAGCCAACAGCAAATAAATTTAAAAATACGAAATTTATAAATTTTATAATTTCATAAAATTGAAGTAATATTATTTCTCCCATATCGTCTAACTACAGGAAAAATTATTGACCTACTCGAAAGCTACATGCAAGATGCATTTAGTAAAGGTCAGACTATAATACAAGTATTAATACTTTTATGAAAAATGAAACTCTGACATGTTGAGTTCTTTTTTGTTGAGATTTTCGAAAGAGAAATAAAATCAGGGATACATTTTCGTCAAAAGTATTAATTCTTACTTGTATTTGAGTCTGAAACATTCTTAAAGACTATCTTTTAATTACTATAACCTAAGAAAGTGGAATACTTTGTATAAGTATCAATGATTGCAATGATCAAATAGAAGCTGTAAAAACTCCGGATTTACAATACTTTAATATATTATAAGTGGACGCTTATACTATAACCCTGAAGGAAATATCTTAGGAGAAATAATACTATTAATATTAAAAATATTTAGATAGACTGTGGCTCAGGGTATTTAAAATTCTGTGCAGCTGAGTATAGTACTGTAATTTGCTTGTAAAGTTGTTAACGATAAGAATCCTCCTAAAATTTTTTCAAGAATAATGAGAAACAAGGAAGGTAAATTCTGAATAAAATGATTTGGAATCCTTATTATAAAATTTTTTACTAATTAAAGTAATACTGTGTAATGGCTATGTATATTCTATTTGAGTTCACTTAATAATTTTTACAAATTTATCTTAGAAGTGCTTTTGTATTAACTTTTTTTTTAAAAGAACGCTTACACTGATAAAACAATCGATATTTCATCAACTTTCATTTAATAAATGTAGTTAATTTAGAAAATTAGGGTTTCCCGGGTATCCCGGGAATTTCCGGGAACGCGAATTTTTCATTCCCGTTTCTCGGGAAGTGCAAAAGTCCAGGAAATCCCAAACCCTAGTTTGTAGCCATAAAAAATAGAAATTACTTTATTTTGATTACGACGACAAATGTAGCACGGACAACAACCTGTAGCCTGTTGCTTTGTTGCCTTCAAAATACTTATTCCATCTTTGACATTTTGTAGCCGGTAGCTTGCTGTGGTGAATGTGTTTAATGCTTCAATGTAACATATTGATATTTGCTTTATTCCATTTACAAGATCTAAAAAAAACACCTTTTATGATAATATACACATATATTTTGTACTGTGGAATGAAAACTAAGTTCTGCTAGTGATACAAGTCCAGTACAGCACAATATTCTTATTTCAAAAGCTGTAATAGAGTTGAGTTTAAATATATAATGCAAAAATCACATCGAAAAAGGTGTCGGTTTGCCTGTTATGACAGCTGGAATGTAAGCACTTTTTCAATATGTTTAAGTAAAAAATTCCGAGTGTTTGAAGCTCGTTTTTGTATTTATCGCATGGTAAAATTTCTCACATGAAATGTGAAACACAAAATTCCATCATTTCTCGATATACGGAAAAAAATTGTTTCTGTACTTGAATGCGAGAACAGACAACACTGATTCTGTTTTTACTGGAATATTTCCAGTAATCGAGTGTCAAATGAAAACAAAATGTCACAAAAATATTACTTCAACAACAAAAAAATAAATAATTTACAGGAAAAAGAAAATAAAGGAATGAGCATGAATATAAAGTGAGTGTAAAACGTTTAAAATAACTTTTTTCTATCAAATGTCTGTACATAAGAAAGTTACAAAAAAGAGTTTTAATAAATAAATGTAAACATATCGACTTGTTAATAACATGTTAGTTCAACAATTATTTGCATATCTTTTCAACTAAATTATTTTCCATATTTTCACACATTTATATGCTTTTGTACAAATTTGTTTGTTCTTGCACCAATTTAAAATGCGAGTTGTTTTGACAGTTCTTGCGAGAAACTTTTCACAAAATATTGTTACAGAAACACTTTTTTCCACAATCTTCCAATAATTACTGGGTATTTATTCAAATGACAGAGAGTTCTCGCAAAGTAAATATACAGAAACACTTATGCGAGAAAAGCCATTTTGTGTTTCAATTTACACTGTTTTTATTACGATTCCCTCGTTTCATGCGGGAAAATTTCCGATGCGAGAAATACAGAAACGAGCTACAGGAACAGATCTAGCCAACTTTGCATACACATGTTTGAAGTAATGCATATACCAGCGTTGTCAAATTTGTGTCAAATTATTTCGCCAAATTGATTTAAAAAATCGCCAAAATCAGTTTTATGTAGTTTTTTTTTAATATATGTATATTTGATTATAAATTTGTTTTTATATAAAACTTTTTTAATATAATTTTTTATAATATAATCATATAAAAATTTAGCAGGAAATCAATAAAATCAGAAATAAAATAGTCAAATATAATTTATTGTAAAATTAAAAAGGCATTAATTATATAATTAAAAAAATCATCAGAATCCTTTTGTTTTCATTTCTTGCAGAGAAGTTTGGTAGAATTTATTTTTTTAAACTACTCCTTCAACAAACTAATTTCCTGAATTATAAAAATTTCGAAGTTAAATTTTTTTTTTTAATAGCCATGTCGTCAAACTAAAAATTTTGATGCAAAAGAAATTGAAAAGACGCAAAGTTTGGCGAGAAATCATCCGACAGCTCTCACGTATACCAGTGATTGATCAAAAGAAATGGTAATCAGACAGAATAGACACTCAATCACTATTTTATCAATAATTTTTAAGTGGCTTTGCAGCATGTGCATGGAATCTTAGAGGTGCACGTAATATGCAACCAAGTAACGTATTTCGGGCATCTCTGGGACACTGCTCTCTTCACACGAATCACTTGAGCTCAGTACCAGTTACTCTCTCATCGTCTGGATCAATTTCAGCAGCTCATAAAAGATGCTTATATTATAACAAGTTTATTTTTAAGCTTGGGAACAATCAATCTTCATGTTCTTCAAATGCACATTTTTTAATTGAAAAACTAAAGCAAAATTTCCCGAAAATTGTTGGTCTGTTAGCACAAAATTTTACATTCTCAAAGAAAAAGAAGAAAATTGTTTTTGCTTGTACTATTTCATTCAATCACTAAGTGAGAAAATATGACAGATGATCGCTCTCCAAGCTGTGTATAAAACATACGCCGTCCATTCCAAATCCGACATATTTTTTTTACTAAAGCACACTTCAACTATAAAAAAAAATATTTTTTTTTAAAATACGGTCGTAAGTATTTTCAAAAATCGTATTACAAGCAACAAGTCCTATCATGAAAATTTTTTTTATCGCCAGCGTGAATGCAAAGTTATTTGAAATCCCATCCAAAACGATCCAAAATAATCAACCACATACAGCAACAACCTGTTCATATTAATAATTAACATGTATTAACATTATTTTTTTAAGGTTAAATTTATCAAATAATATCATATTTCGAATTGAGCAACAATGTTGCTTTTTAAAAAATTACAAATATGAACGTAATATAAAACTTTTTCATACCCTACAATTAAATAACTCTACTCTGTTTAAATAATCATAAAAATGCTGTCAATCGCTGATCTTGTTAAAAACCCATCTATTTAATTAAACGAACGTTCAGTTATTCAATGCGATTAAATTAAAATAACAAATAGTAATCCGCTAATGAAAAGCTTCTGTTAAATTTTCTAATATCTGTGACAATACGATTATAAAGGAAACATAATTACGAGTAACTTTTAAAATTTTATTTTGTGTTATCGTTATTTATAAAAAAAACATAAAATCTTCATTTATTTTTGGCTTTTTAAATAATTTCTATGTCTCTGAAAACTTTCCAATAGCAAACTATTTAATATTTAAAAAAATGGAACGTCATTCATAATTTTTATTGCGTTTTTATGCAAAGCTAATCGTTTCATACATCATAAAATATAACAGCGAAGCGCGAATAATTTTTTTCATTTTATCATTACGTTGTGTGTCAGCATTTATTTTTTAATCAACACCCGCTGTAATCTAGAAAATTTCGGTAAATAAAATTTTAAGGCAATAAAAAGCAGGGTGTGTTGTGGTACTAGAGATGGAATCGGCAATAAACTTCCAGGACCAATAGTGGCGCTTTTTGTATGATAATTTTCTCATAAGGTACTTTTTACAAAAGGTACTTTTAACAAAAGGTGCTCTTTAAAAAAGTAGTTTTCTACAAAGGGTAGTTTTGGCAAGAGGCAATTTTATAAAAAAGTAGTTTTTACAAAAGGTACTTTTAACAAAACGTGCTCTTTAAAAAAGTAGTTTTTTACAAAGGGTAGTTTTCTAAAAAAGTAGTTTTTATAAAAGGTACTTTTACAAAAAATCCTTTTTAAGAGCGCACTTCTTACAAAAGCTATTTTACTAAGTTACTAAGTTGCTAAGTTACTTTTTTAAAAATGTACTTTATACAAAAAGTCCTTTTTTAATATAATACTTTTTACAAAACCTATTTTTTTAAAAATGTAGTATTTAGAAAAGGTACTTTTTTGAAAAGAAGTATATACAAAAAGTACTTTTTTGCAAGGTACTTTTCACATAAGGTACATTTTAAAAAAGTTAATTTTTAAAAATGGTACTTTTTACAAAAGGTACTTTTAAAAATTGGTAATTTTTGCAAAAGCTATTTTTTGTAAAAGGTAGTTTTTACGAAGGTACTCTTTACAAAAAACAACTTTTTAAAAAAAATAATTTTTTACAAAAAGGTATTTTTAACGAAAAGCTAATTTAAAAAAAATTACTTTTTAAAAATGGCACTTTATATACATATATATAAGGTACTTTTTGTCTCACACACACTCAAGCTGATGATGTTCATCTCTGTTTGATAACAAATATAAACAAAAGCAATTAATAATAAATAAAACCACATCCAATCAAACATCTAAGTATGTATATATGTATGTATGCTTGTATGTAAGTATGAATATGTGACATGTTTAACTTTCAAAGTTTGTTTCCCAAGTCTTTTGTTTTCTTTGCGGCCAATTATTAACGCTCTAAAGATTTTGTTTTATATTTGTTTAAGCTGTATGTATATACATATGTATGTATGTATGTGGTGTGTGTTAGAGATAATAAAACATAAAAGAAAAATTCACTAACTAATTTATAGGCAAAAGTTTGTGTTGAGTTTGAGGTAATTTTTTTTTATTTATTTATTTTGCTTTTGTTTGTTTCTTGCTCTTATTTTTGTGATAATGTGACAAGCCTAATTTCTTTTATTTATTTAGTGCATTTTCATCATTTGTTATAAAGCTTAATAAATTTATATGTATTTTATTTGAAAGAAATAAATAAGCAAACTTGTTTAACAAAAGAAATGTCTTTCACAAATAAAACAAACGCCCTTGTTGAAACTTGATAGGTTTCGCTTTTTTTCTTCGGCTTAAAACCTGTGCCGTCTAGCTGTCTGTTTATCTATAAACGTGTAGCTTAGTGAATCTGATATTGCTAGCAAGCATGTTAATGTGGTAACAACTTCTTGTCACCCATCAGTTGTTTGAAAACTGGTGCCCAGTATTTTATTTAAGTTTTTACAGAATGATAAATATTTTGAAGGTGAGTAGATGGTAAATGTCAGATATGTATTCGTGTAATAGCAGCACAGCTAAAATGATATGACGGTAATTTTAAATTCAATTCAGTTAATATTTTGACAAATGATTTATTACTTTTTAATAACAGTAATTTTAGAAATATTTTGGTGCTTTTTTTCATGTCCATACAATGTGTTGTTAAATATTATGGTAAACAATTTTGAAATATAACAGAAAGTAAATATTTTTTTAAATCCTTTGTTCCCATTATACTAATTTAAATTGCTATGATTGCATTAAAAATTATTTAAACTGAATGCTAAGGAGTCTTGTAAATTTAACAAATGTTATTATATCGCAAAGAGTTTCATACGACTCTGAGTTCACAAATATGTCTTGAATGCTACCAGTAATCTTTAAAAAAAAAAATGTTATGTAACAAATGCTGAAATATCGGTGTAGCAAATTGTTAAATTTGGGTTAACAAACTTTCTGATATAAAATAAATTTTTAATTTTTTCTCTAATTGTGAGGAATAGTTGATTTGATTTTGAAGTTGACTGCTAAGAGAACATATAAAATAATTCTTTCTGCCAAAAAAAAGACTTCAATACAAAAATCTAATAAAAGAAAATAAGAAGAGGTACGCGAAATACAAAATTAAATTTTAATAGGAGAGCCTCCGCTTATTTTTTTAATGCAAGATTGTGTGTTTTTCAGAGC
Organism: Tachina fera; assembly: GCA_905220375.1. Lineage (NCBI taxonomy): Eukaryota > Metazoa > Arthropoda > Insecta > Diptera > Tachinidae > Tachina > Tachina fera. The sequence goes on from LR999967.1 coordinate 72,903,296, forward strand.
TCAGGGTGTGTGTTAAATTTTTTAAGAAGCGGTAAAGTAAAACCTTTTAAAATAAAATATTAAATTTTAATGAGCGTAATCCAGCCCATTTTTCCAACTTTTTAGCTGTTTAATTACAAGAACTAAAGGTGTTTTAAGGGTGTCGCAGTTTTCGAATAATTAGAATATTATAAAATTAAATTTAAAATTGTTTGCGTATTCCGTCCACTTTTTTTTACAATGGGACCAATGGGAAGCTATACTATCTCAGACAAAAAAAAAGGAATTTTTTCAATCGGTCTAAAATGTACCGAGTTATGAAGTAACACAAAAAAACATAGAGACGAATTGTTAACCTCCCATTTTTCTGAATCCGGTTAAAAACTAGTACGTATTAATTTGACAAAATGCGCAAAGCTCATTTATAACCTGCACAAAGTTCAGCACGTCTCAGTTAATGAAAATCCATACGGTTTACACCACGCATTTTTGACATTTATTATGATTTCTTATATAAGATAATTCCCATTAACTGAAAGCGTTCGTAAGATGCAACCAAACAACTGCAATGCAGCTAATCCTGACATCCTTATAAGTACAGACACTTACCTTTTTAGTAAAAATTTTAAAAAACCATAATTGTATCACCACGTTCTACTAGGTTTTCAGTAGATTTTGACAAAATGTAGTGGCGAAGTAGATTTTCTTTTTTGTGTGGGAAATTTATTGGATTTCGCCCGAAATTTTGAAAGTAATCGATTGTTAAGGCTAAATTAAATATAATTGAGGTTTTTGTTTTAACATTTAAAAAAAACCTGTAAATGTAAATCAATTAGAAAGTCTTCTTATTTTTTTAATATATTGAAAGTTGTGCATTTCAATTGCTGCTAATTGTATTTATGTGATTAGATAAAAAAATTAAAAAAAATTTTTTCAAAAACAATCATTATTGTTTTTATCATTAATTGGAAATTTCGTGATTTGCTTTTATTAAGACTAATGGAAGATTACACCTCTTAATTGTTGTTAACTAAATTTTAAAATATTCAATTGAATAGAATATAAGATTCACATATTCAAATATACTGAGCGTTACTTTTAAAAAAGGAGGAGGTTTACAATTCTTCTGTATTTTTTTTTCATAAAGCTTAAACTTTATGAAACGGATTTGAATTTTTGAATCATTGAATATTTTTTTCTTATACAACTATTACTAGATGTTACTTTCCTTAGGAAAGGGATAGTGATAGAAAAGACAGGTGGTTAAGGAAGTGGTAGAGGAAAGCTTCTTTATTTTACAATTCTCATTTATTGCACTTATCTAATAATGCAGTGTTGCAACGCTTTTGATGTCAATGAGGCGTATTCAATTTTAAAAATGTGGTTGGTTTCATTTTTATTGGGTATTTTACTTTGCCAATGATTTTGCTGCACAATACCGACGAAATAGGGCGCTCTGATGTTACATTAGGATAAGTATTCACTTCTTTAGTTATTGCAATTAGTTATTTTTTAAGGGAAGACAAACAACGTTCTAACAAACGAGTTTGAAAGAAAAAAGTATATTAAAGGTTTATACAAAAAGGTTACAGTTCCCTGTTTTTTGCATAGTGTTAGTGTGCATCGACAGAGAAAATCATAAAACACTTTGGACCTGATTCATAAAAAAATATTTTGATTTTATAAAAGGTTTATTAATCAATTTTCCATAGAAAATTTGTGTCATAAACCTATTATTAAACAGAAATATTTTTTATTAAATACGCAGTTTATTTTTACATTAATAATGAAGCCAAATTTGTAGAACATTTAAACCTGCAGCTCAATGGATACCTTTTCTTTACCTTTTTAAAAACGGGTAAGAAAAAGTTGCCTTGATCGAATTAAAACATGCCACAAAAATATTCGCCATTAAATTATACTACAACTCCTAGAACACCTTAAAGTTATAAGTTAAGCCTCAGCAGCAACATTAAGTCAAACCTTGAATTCCTTTAAAGTGTTTATTTTGTACTTTACTATTACTTTTAAGAAATAATATGAGTTCGGCAGTTTAGTGTAAGATCTCATAAGCAACGCTTTTGTGGAAAATTTTAAACCTCCAGCCCTTCTACGTGCTGGCCTTCATAGCACCTTTCGGAAATGTAAATAAAATAGCATACTTAACAGAGTTTTTAAAGGGTTAAAGTATATTACAAAAATATTTGCCACAAAATTCTATTTTAATTTTTAGAATATGCTAATATTTTAAAATAAATTTGAACAGAACACATTTGGATATAAAATTTCGTTCAGTTTACAGAAAATTAGGCAAGACACATTTTTGTAAAATATTTTAACCCTTTAAATGTTTTCGATACGGTTCTCGTTGGACTCTCTAATAGAAGTGACTACGATTAAACAGGGACAAAGTGGGTTGAAATGTCACGAGCTTTTACTATAATTCAGTAACTACACCAGAGTTCTTGGTTCAAGTTGGCTGAAGCAGTTAGCATGTTGACTACAAAACTGGAGATCCTGGGTTCAGTCCTTGTATCCGACAGTCATAAAATAACACCACCATGCATTTTTCTGATGTGCATTAGTGTCCCTTTGTATCAGTTGTTGTAGGAAAGTTCAAGTGAGGAAGGCATAGTCACTGGTCACTGAACTATGCGGACTTTGGCAGATACTAGTCGTAATCTATAGGTTTCTACTATAATTCAAACAATGATATTTTAAATTTCTTAGAATTCTTTTATTGTGCGTGTTGCTTCTTGCAAGTTCTCCTTTTTTTATTATCATAAACGTTTGGTTTAAAAAGATGTCAAAAACATATGTTCATGAGATAAACATTACAATGTTGTGTTGTATTTTTAAGTACTAAGTAGATAAAGTTGCCACAGCTACTCTCCTCCCAAAATTGTGGCAGTGGTGCGAGATGAATCCTGAGCAAAAGAAACGTTTTTCTTGCTGCTGTATGTCCTTAAAGAAGTTGGCAAAATGGCAGGCTTTTTCGTTAATAAAGCTGGTTTTAGCTGTATGACGAGGTTTTTTCTTCTATATGTTCTCAAAACCACTGGCGCAGTAACGGGTTCTTTTATAATGAACGCAGGTTTTAGTCGTTCAAGTGATATGTTGTGTGGTTTGTTGTTGATTTTCACTGAAAATACTCTATCAGAAACTCTCTCCAAGACTTCATATGGTCCTGTGTATGGAGCTTCCAAAGGTTTTTTGACATGATCTGACCTAACAAAGACATGAGAACAAGACATTAAGTCTTTCTGAACAAACACTTTTGTACTGCTAGTATGATGATTAACTGGTGTGGGGCGAATCTGCCGAATGTATTCCCGAAACTTGTCCAAGAACAAAATTGGATTTTCTGCATCGTTGTGGTTTGAAAAATATTCCCCTGGAATACGAATTGTAGTACCATACAACATTTCTGCCGAGGAGGCGCCTAAATCTTCCTTAAAACAAGTTCTGAGTCCAAGTACTACGGTAGGCAACATTTCTAGCCATGGTGTTGCTCTATTGCACATTAGCGCTGCTTTTAATGATAGATGCCATCGCTCAATCATACCATTTGATGACGGATGGTAAGGCATTGTCCGTATACGTTGAGCTCCAATCAACCGCGAAAGAGATAAGAACAAAGCAGATTCAAACTGAGTTCCTTGGTCAGTGGTTATAGTTTTAGGTGAACCAAATCTTGAGATCCAGGAACTATAAAAATTTCTAGCAACAGTTTCTGCTGACATGTCTTTTAGAGGAACAATTTCCGGCCAACGCGAAAACCTGTCAATCATTGTCAAACAATAGCGATAACCCATACAGTCTGGAAGAACTATTAGATCTATATGTACATGGTCGAAACGTTGGTCAACTTCTTTAAATTGCTTAGGTGTTAAATGTGTATGCTTATTAATTTTTGACCGTTGGCAATCTAAACATTCTCGTACCCAACTGCTTATGTCACGATTCATTGATGGCCATACGAATTTTTGTCGTATCTGTTTCAACGTCGCTCTTTTTCCAGGATGTGACATGGAATGAATCAAATTGAAAATTTTCTGCCGTAGAGGAAGTGGAATGTACGGGCATGCCGTTGACGTTGACACATCATAATATATTTCAAAATTAGGATCCAGTTTAATTTTTTTGAAACGTAATGATGTGCTATTGTTATTCAAAATTTGCTTTAGCTGTGCGTCAGATTCTTGATGCTGTAAAATTTCTTGTAGATCTACTATTTCTGGCATGCTTATTTCATTTACTCTGGACAGCGCATCAGCTACCTTATTCTTTGAACCAGAGACGTGTCGTATATCGGATGTGTATTGGCAGATAAAGTCTAAGTAACGTAGCTGACGAGGTGATGCTTTATCCAATCTTTGCTGTACAGCATATGTCAATGGCTTATGATCAGTTAAGACAACAAAGCTGCGGCCATCTAAGAGATGCTTGAAATGTTTAATGGCCAAGTAGATTGCTAAAAGCTCCCGATCGTACGTGCTATAATTTTTTTGCGACGGTTTCAGCTTTACGGAAAAAAATGCAATTGGCTTCCATTGATTTCTAACGAATTGTTCTAAATGAGCACCTACTGCTGAATCTGATGCATCTGTAATTAAGGAAAGTGGTGCCTCTGAATCCAAAAAATTTAGCATCGTTTCATCAGCTAAACTTTTTCTGCAAGCCTCGAAAGAGCATTCCAAATCTTTAGTCCATTCAATCTTTCTTTTGTCGTTTTTCTTAGATTCTCTGAACAGGCCATTTAGAGGCGCTTGAATGCTGGCCGCTTTAGGAATAAATTTGCGATAGAAATTCAAAATTCCTAAAAATCGGCGTAACTCTAGAATATTTTCTGGCTTAGGGTAATTTCGAATGGCTTCGACTCTCTCTTGAGGTGGTTTTATACCTGCAGATGATATGTGATAGCCTAAAAAGTTCAAATTGGGAACTCCAAACTCACATTTTGAGGCGTTAATTGACAAACTTGAGTCCTTTAATTTTTGCAAAACAGTCTTCAAATGGTCATAGTGCTGCTCCTCACTGTCGGAGTATATGAGGATGTCATCGAGATAGCAATAAACGTAGTCCAAATGTCGAAAAATCGAGTCCATATACCTTTGAAAAGTTTGAGTTGCGTTTCTTAGTCCGAAGGGCATTACCACAAACTCAAACAATCCAATGGGTGTGTTAACAGCAGTTTTTTCGATATCGTCCGGGTGCATAGGTATGTTGTAGTACGCTTTATTTATATCGATTTTAGAAAATATATTTTTATTATTCAATTTCACCGATATATCGTCTACTCGAGGAATCGGATATCTATCTGGCTGCGTATTTGTATTTATTGTTCGGTAATCGCCGCATGCTCTCCATCCACCTGTTTTTTTCTTTACAAGATGGATGGGGCTAGACCACGGACTGCTAGAAGGACGAACTATTCCAAGCTGTAATAAATTGGCAAACTCTTCTTTAATGACCTTCAGTTTTTCACCAGAATATCGCCTCTGTGGCTCTGCTATCGCTTGACAATTCGTAATAATTCTATGTTGAACAGTCGATGACGTAGGTAAGCAATACGAATTTGGATTTGTAATTTCAACATATTTTATAACAAGGTTATAAAGATTAGACGATGAGTTTATTGTTGACACACTCAGTTGATCCGAGTAAATTGTTTGACAAATTGATGAGAGTGTTGTTAGCGAATCTATTAACTGCTTCCGTTTTAAATCCACAATTAGTCCATAGTGTGATAAAAAATCCGCACCTAATATAGGGGATTTCACATCAGCGATTATGAATGTCCATCCGAACTGACGTCGTAGGCCTAGATCTATTTCCAGGTATTTGGTGCCGTAAGTTGCAATTGATGTGTTGTTTACAGCAAATAATTGCACGTCATCCGATTTTGTGACACGTCTGGTAAAAGAAAATCTTGGTATCACTGATACAACGGAGCCAGAATCTACAAGAAATTTTATATTGTATTTATTATCAAAAATATGTAATCTTTTCTCAAGTGTGCGACTCAAATTAATATTGCTGTCATTTGTCGCACATATCGATGACAGCTGTTTTAGTTTTCCGGCGATGTAAAAGTACCCGCATTGAATTCACAGGGTTGTCTGCATTTCTTTGAGCCAGCGCCAAATTTAATGTGATAATAACATACTTTTTGTTGTCGACGGGATTGAGATCTACCTCTTCCATGGTCACTATCTCTGCTGCTACTACAACATTGTGTAAATGTATTGTTTGTTGCAATTTCCACAGAAAGTTGACTGAGTTTCTGAATTATTTGATTCAAAGATGTCTCAAGGGCTAAAACGCGGGATTCAAGAGCTGAAGCTTTTGAATGTGGCGTAAGCGCATCGCAATGAGATACAATATCCCTTGATGTTGTTGTTGCCACAACGAAGGGTGCTTGCGGCGAGTTGTCAAAAATACGATCAGCAATTTCGGCCAAGTTATCAATATCCTCAGTTTTACAAGCAGACAGTATGCATCTCACATTACTTGGCATATGTTGCATCCAAAGTGCAGCTAATGCTTCCGAAGATATACTAGTTCCAGCCAGTTCTTTCATCTCCCTGAGTAAATGACTAGGTTTTTTGCTACCGAGGTCGAGGCCAGTCAGAAGTTTCAATAGCTGCTTTTCCTTAGAAGTGCCAAAACGAGTAATCAGTTCTTTTTTTAATTTTTCATACTTGTCTGACGCTGGCGGATTCTTGGCGACATCAGCTATTTGCATTAAGGTATCAGCATCTAAAGCTGTAATGACTGTATAATATTTTGATAGATCTGCTGTTATTCTGTTAACATGCAGCAGTCCATCTACTTGCGTAAACCATAGTTCGGGATCAGACGGCAAAAACTTAGGTAAATGGTGCATTCCAACAGATTCCACTGAAATATTATTATCATCGACTTCCATAAGTTTACTGCAGCCACTTGTGTCTGCGTTGTTTAAATTGTCCAATGTCTGGTGCTTTTTTGGTGGAGTTCTCTCAACACTCATTGCTTCCTTTTTTATTAAATTGACGGCTTGGCTTGTTAGCTGTAATCACGTCGGGGTCACCAATTATAGGTTTCTACTATAATTCAAACAATGATATTTTAAATTTCTTAGAATTCTTTTATTGTGCGTGTTGCTTCTTGCAAGTTCTCCTTTTTTTATTATAATAAACGTTTGGTTTAAAAAGATGTCAAAAACATATGTTCATGAGATAAACATTACAATGTTGTGTTGTATTTTTAAGTACTAAGTAGATAAAGTTGCCACAAATCTAACATCAGAGCGCCCTCTGTCGTCGGTATTGTGTAGCAGAATTATCGGCGAATTAGAATAACGAATAAAAATGGCTACTAACACAGCTTCAAAAATTCAATGCGCCTCATTGAAACCAGAGGCGCTGCAACTCTGCATTATAACGTGCAATACGTAGAGTTGTAAAAGAAAAAGAAGCCTTCCTCTATCTCTTCCTTCACCACCTGTCTTTTCTATCACTATCCCTTTCCTAAAAAAGGTAACACCTATAAATAGTAGTAGGCATTCATTCCCTGAGTGTTACTTCTCTTTAAAAAAAAAAAAGTTAAACACTATAAATAATACAAAGTTAGTGTAAATGCATTATAGGATTTAATTTAAGTTTTGCTTTAATTCTAGTGTTTAAATTAAATTTCAAAATTTGAGCTTTTCAAGGACTTCTAGTGCATTAGGCACATTTTGTAAAAAGTTTTGTATCTAAATATTTAAAATTTCATACAAAGAACGAAAAGTCGTTTAAAAAAATTTTTTGTTTCCATAAAAATTTTAAAACCAAAAAGCGTTTGTAAAGGGTGGCCAAATTTGAGGTTAGAATATAAATTCGCTGGCAAGTGATAAAATGTCAAGAATTGGGTTATTACCCCATTGACATTTATTTAGCAAACAGTTGAAAAATTTTTACTATGGAACGCTACACTCTTGAACACAGAATTTTAATTGGGAAGATTTACTATCAAAAAAAACTGAACGAAAACAGCACATTTTTAAACAATCAAAATTGTCGGATATGGGACTCACAAAATTCACAAACAGTCCTAGAAAAAATATTACATCCAAAAAAGTGACCGCATGGTGTGGTTTGTGGTCACTTGGCATAATCGGCCCATATTTTTTTTTTTAATGAGCAAGAAAACGCCATCACCGTCAATTCCCCCCATTACTAAACCATGTTTACCAAATTTTTGTGGTCATAATTGGCTAATTTTGACATCAGTGACCTTTGGGTTCAGCAAGACGGCACGACAAGCCACACTGCTGGCCAAAAATTCAGTATTTGTATGAGAAATTTTTCGGTCGTGTAATTTTTCGATTTGAAAATATCAATTGGTCGCTTCGTTCTGAATTTGCCAAAAAAAAGTGTATTTTTAAGCCAACTTAATTCCTAGCCTTAAATTTTCCCTCCCTCTACTTACCAAATTTGGCCTTAACCTTAATGTGAATGTTTCTTACTTCATTCATGGGGAAACTGGTATACAGACATTTTTTTAAATTTTTATTTATTTTTTTTATTTTTAAAATCATACATACATTATATTCAGAATTGCAAGGCAACTTACACGTATACTTTTGGTTTAAGCCTTTTTCGCCATAATTAGTCGCTTTACCTAACGTACTCAAGAGGTAAAAAATTTGAGTTTGTTGCACAGTGTTATTTTAAGCAAAATTTTTTGCAATGACAAAAGATTACAGCACATTTAACACTTTTTAAACACAAAATTATTATCATCATTATTTACGAATTTTTTTATTTTCTTAAATAATTTCTTGGCCTTTTGACAAAAGACTTATAAAAACTTTCTTTTTTTGTAGCTACAACATAAATTTAACAACAAATAACTTTCGCTTTTATAGAGATTTACGAAAATTTAAATAAACAAGGAAATAAAATATTTAACAGAAAAGTTTTTAATAAAATGTATAATTTAAACAAACTCGTCCAGACTTGCAATTTTGGTTGCTATAATTTTTTAAAATTTAACTTAAAAATTGCAATAATATCCAAATTATGAAATTCTACTTTTGCAATTATTTATTACAAAATTCTATTACACCACAAATTTGCTTGAAAAATTAACAATTTTATTTACTTTTTGTTATATATTGAGGGTATTAATTTCAGTTTTTTTCCTCGTTGGAAAAATGGAAAAATGTAATTTTTGAAAACAAACACAAGGAAAAAAAAAATTAAAAGTGCAAATTTAAAAACAAAAGAGAATTCCCGAGCACTGAAACTGTGTACCCCTCGCTAATCTTCTCACCTCTCTCACCAATAAACTCAAGAGTTTCTGTAACAAAAATTGCAAGTCTGCAAAGGGACTTAGGCAATAAAATTATATTTTATGGAATTTAAAATATTTAATTGTTAAAGATGCTGTTATTACTGCCAAATTATTGCTAATTTCCAACAACGAGGGTTTGAACTCAAAAACTATATCGTAAATTTTATAACAGAGCGAGGAGGTAGCTTTAATTTTTAATTTGCAATATTATTTATTTGAAAAGGACGTTCTGGTTATATGTATTTCGTTTTCAAATCAAAGTGCCAAGTTAGGCATAATTATATCTATAACAAGTAAGAGTGCTATATTCGGCTATTCCGAATCTAATAACCCTTTACCAAAGTGCTTATATGAAGTATAGAGATACATACATAAGCATATACATATGTATGTATACATATACATACATATTTCGTTTGTGAAAAATTTTTAATTTTTTGCTCTAGTGCAAGTTTTAGTAAGTGACCTCTCGGTATTTTTCGATTAAATATTTTTTTCTGTATAGCAGAATGCGTTCAAGGTATGAGTATAGCTCAGACCATGGATACATTTATAGAGGCGGTAAATTTGTGAACTTTAGCACAATCAGGGCTGTCAGATAAAATTATCGAAAAATCGTCAAAATCCCGATAAACTATAAAATAATCGTCTTTTTATACTCGAAAAATTGTCAGAAAAATCGGCTGAATCAAAACTAGTTTTTTAGCGTGTTCGACCCGAATTTGCATGGATTAAAAAGAAATAAAAAAATCTTATAGTAAAAACAAAATCTACATGTAATTCTAAGAAAATTTTGCGAAGAAATCATGCGTCTAAAATCAAACCCTATACCGCACCTCTCGACATGAAAATGTATTTACTCTTCCTGAGGTTTTTTTTACTCTTCCTCTGCTTCTTTTTTTGGCTCCTGCCTGCGCTATTTAAAGTCATTTACTTTAAAAATGAAAATCGGGAACCAAATATTATGGATATACTCGTATATAAGGTGGGTCGCGAAAAAATTAAAAGTAGAGATTACGTACGTGGCAGGAAGAATAATGATTCGAATTTAGTAGCATATATTTTAGTACATACATTTTTCTATTTGAAATGCATACATTTTCATATCGAGAGGCGCGGAATAGGGATTGATTTAAAACACGCAATTTCTTCTGAAAATTTCGTCAGAATTTCGTTAGATTACGTTAATTGAGAATTTGAAAACATTCTCTTTTTTTAACGACTTATAACTTTGCTCCCCTCCGTGGTACAATTATGCAAAATATTGATAAGTTGTGTCCAAGTTTTGATCTCAGTACTTTCGATGAGAAAAATTTTTAAAGAAACTTGGCTTTTTTTACATTTGTATTATCTGAGAATGTCAATTTACGCAGGTATCAATAAAAAAGGGGGCAAAATTACACCAACATCTTTAAGTAGGGGTAAGTAATACATGAATTGTAATAGTCGATTTTCTTCAAAAAAAAACTACCATGTTTGGACTTTTAAAAAATCGTAAATTTTAATGGAAAAAGTCGTCAAATAGTCATTTTGATATTTTGGGCCCAAAAAATCGTCAAAATGACGATAAATCGTCAAATCGTCTAATCTTGCAGCCATAATCACAATGGACATACCATAAGCTCATTAAGACTTCGTAGGTGCAGCAGTAGTTGAAACCGATCTGACACAAGAGGTTTCAACATCAACTACAACCACAACAAGAGCATCCTTTAAACGCAAAAGAGTCCGATATCTATTTCCAGCAGCTGAAGCTATCGTATAAACATGATCCTGGATGTTTTTGGTGGATGTATTTATATTTGCCTTATTTAAAAATTATTAATTTCCTCTGTTTAATAAACAGCTGTCAAAACACTATCTTAAACCTTGAAAGCGCTCTCCAAACTAGTATGACAAAAGCTTTCGATGTGCATACATATAAATTAGGAGGCGTTTCAAGGATATTCGCTACTTTAGTTGGCTCAAAACAACCATAGAACTCTTTAATTACTTTTTTACGGATGATATATATTGAATTCATTGCTGTTGAGATAACGGCACGCCAATAACAATTTATCCGATGAAAACCCGCTTTTAAAGCTTTCAGGTTTCCGTGTGGCAATAGCTGCTGCAGGTCCGCAGGGCAATCATATGCTCAAAAATTGGACGAAGCATAGCCTAGCATATCAGGTATTGGAAAAAAGAGTGCTCGTCCAGTTGGTGATATTCGGTTCGATGGTGTCGTTTATTTTACTGTTTGGTCGATAGAAAAACCAATAAATGGTGCAAACATTGCAAAAAATTTACACCCAAATCCTTGATTGCAACAGCACATTATTTTTGGAAGTATCACAATTGAAAATAATATGAATTTTAACTTACTTACATCTGTAATCTTAATAAAACTTTTTATTAATAAAATTTAAATTTTCATTACTTGCAAACCGGCAAGACAGACGGCCTTTACTATTCTTTACCTGGTGTTCGTCCCAAATGTTTTTTTTCACCTGCAAATTAAAACTTACGGTTCTTGTAACTATATCCTTAAAAAATAAATTCAGAGCGACTTTGACCGGCGCACGAAGGGTTCCGTATGGGCACGAGATATGTAATTCAATACGAACAATATAAACTATAGTTTTGGCATTTTTTTCGTTTTTGGGTTTTTTCGGTTTTAAGCGTTTTTTCTAGTTTGGGTGTTTTTTGAATTTATTGGCGCTTTCTGAGTTTTGGCACTTTTTTTCACGTTTTGGCGATTTTTTTTTTGGTTTTTGAAGTTTTTTTAATTTTGGAAATTTTTATTATTTTGGCGTTTTTTTATTTTGGCGATTTTTTTTATTTTGGCGATTTTTTTTAATTTTGGTGTTTTTTATATAGGTGATTTTTTTGGTTTTGGCGATTTTTTTAGTTTTGACACTTTTTTTTCGTTTTGAGGATTTTTTCGGTTTTTAGCGTTTATTTTAAATTTTGGCGATTTTTTTAATTTTGGCAATTTTTTTCCATTTTGGCGACTTTTTATCACATAAACAATTATTTTGGCTTTGGCGCATTTTTCACGTTTTGGCGATTTTTTTCGGTTTTTGGCGTTTTTTCATACTGGCGATTTTTTTCATTTAAACGATTTTTTCGAATTTGGCGATTTATTTTAGTGCTAGAATTTTTTATAATTCTGTCGATTTTTTTCGATTTGGCGATTTTTTTTTGATTTTTGGCGATTGTTTTCAGGTTTTGGAGATTTTTTGCGTTTTGGCGATTTTATAATTTTCGAATTTTTTAGTTTTACCGTTTTTGAAAATTTCAAGAGCTTACCTCTTACGGTCTCCAAGATATAGCAAGTTGTCAAAATTACATAGTCAAAATTGCATTAACTGATGGACCACCCTTTAATTTAAATTTTTTAATATTTTAATGTTTATTGTTGTAGTCTTTATAAAAATACAAATTTCAAGTGTCAATATACAATTGTATGTATATTACATGGGATTTTAACATTTTTCATTGCTCGTTTTAGAACACCCTTTAATTTTTAAATCTCATGTGTTTTTTGCAGTAGTGGCCAAGGTTCTACATACTCTGTCCAAATTTCAGGTCCGTAGCTCTTACGGTTCCTGAGAAAATACTGTGTGACGGACAGACGGACAGACGGACAGACGGACAGCGTAGCGAAAACAATAGGGTTCCTTTTTTCACCTTTGGTGTACGGAACCCTAAAAATTATTGGCTTCATCCCATCATTTTTACGATCTGGCCGGTTAGAGGATTAAAGTTTTCATGAAAACACTGTAACATTTAACATTTGTTTGTGATTTGTTGGACAGAAATTTATGAAAAATAAATGATTAAAGCAGTAACTTCAAATGTTATCTAATTTTAATTTAATTTTAATTTTAATCAATTTGTATGGAAAATGTGTTTATGCTGCAATTCTGTTTGATCATTAAAGCAAATATAATTTGTTTGTACTAAATTTATTGTTGATTATTTGACAGTTAAAATATCAGAAGCAGGGGAAGCATCTCTTATTGTTACGAAAGTCGACATTCGTTCTTGTGAAAGTAAATTTAATTCGATTAAAGAAAGTCATTCACATTTATTAGTTTATTTGAATTTTTTTTAATTAAATAAAAAATAAAGAAAACCATTTTTTATGGTTTTTATTCAATTAAAATTTTAACATTAGGTCTGTTCATTTACTTTCCCAGCAGAAACTAGCAACGAGAGAGTAAGGCAGAAATATACAAAATTATTCTCCCAAATATGAAAAAGTAAATGAACGTTTTACTTGTAAAAACTTGCAAGAAAATTTTATTCACATCAGAACCATGGATGGAAATCATGGTACAATTGTACCTTTTCTGATGTATTTTGTTTGATAATATTTTTAATTGCAATTTTTTTAGAAATTGATATTTAATATGAAATTGTTTACACAGTTTCATGTATATTTACTTTTTTATGCATTTTTCATACTTTTTTAATTTTATTCCATTAACAAATCCAAGAATTCGACTTTCCATCTCTGTCCATATATGAGAAACAAACAAAATTATTTGCCATTAAAATTGAAGTTATGTGGCTTAATGCAAGAAAATAAATAAATTAATAAAACATGCTTTCTTTTTTCATATTTATACATGTTTTTTAAGAAAGAAATGCATGTTTTTTCAGTTTTCCTTTTTCGAATATTTTTTAGATAATTTATTTGACAACAAAACACACAACAGGTGGTTGGATAATTCATGCAATTAAAAATTTTACTAGTAATAATTTGTAGGAATTTGTTTGTCTTTCAATTTTTTTTTCTCTCTTTTGACGCTCTCTCCTTGCAAACTTTTTGAGTCAATGAACACTTTCAGCAGCGTTGTCAACTCGGTGCTTTTCGCACCGTTTCTAGTGCTTTTTGAAATTTTCGACGCGAGAAATTTTGAAGTTAGTGCTCAGTGCTTTTTAAATTAATTTTTAGTGCTTTTTGTTTCGTGGCGGTGGCACTAGACCCAAAATTCAAAAATAAATTTCCATATCTATTTTTTTTTCGAGGAAGGCTATCGTTCAAAAACCAGAACATTTCAAAAAATTCAAATAAGGTTATAAAATGCTTGCTTTAACATTTTAAGCATAATTAATGTAAAGAAGGCATTAAGCAAGTATGTACCCAAATATAGTTTAATAGCACCATTTTGTCTACTTACAATAATACTTACAATATAACAATGGATGGAGAATGGAGAAACTTTGAGTCCAATGTCGAGTTTTGGGCAGAAGTAAAATCTAAAAAGTTTATGTCAAGTTAATGGATATAAACTCGTTTGAGGCATTATCAAAAACTGCATTTCCATCAATCTTTTGTCACTTCAATGATTAAGCGCGCAGAAGTAGATTTTTTACCTCTACGACTTCATTTAAGTCTAACAAACGTAACAATATATCCTTACACTTTGTTATAACTTCGCTTCATAATAAAAAAGGTCTGAAACGAGAAAATTTAGTTGTGAATATACTTTTTTATACACTAAGGGGAAAAACGTTCTAAAATCAATATTTTACGCTCAAAACTCAAATCATTTTAATATTTATAGTCTGTTAAATGCGAAAATTCTTGATTCAAGAATAAAATGTTACTTTTTTTAAGATCAAATTCAAGATTTTTTTCTTAACAAAAATCTTAAATTAAGATCATATTCTTAACAATTTAAGGATATAATCTTAAAACTAATATTATGTTCTTGATTTTAAGACTGCGCTATTAAAGTTTAAGACCACGTTTTTGATTTTAAGAATTCATTCTATAAATTAAGAATTTATGTTAAATTTTGAGAACGTCAATCTTACTGACTAAATTTCAAGATTGAAATATTAAGATCTCTGCAATCTAAATTGAAGAATTTTGTTCTTAAATTTAGATCATTTTTTTTCTCTTAGGCCCAAATTCACAGTCATTAAGTCAGCTAATAGCAATAGATTAACCAATAATATTTGATTCACAGCTTTTGGTTTAACATTAGTTAAACTGCCAAACGTCATTGGTTAAGAAATAGTTTTATACAACAGCTGCTTCGTTGTAAACTTTATCAGTATTGATGTTTTGTGAACAATATAATATCCTAACAACATAATAATACATTTCATACATATGTACGTTGTAAAGCATCTTCTTTGTTTTTAGCTGTAATACATTCTTTTTTTATTTTCTATTATGTTTTGGTTTTCCCGAACCAATTTCTGCACTAAGTCAATATCTTTAATTTTTAAGAAAGAATATAATAAATGTAATCAAAAAGTATTAGTTAAACAATAGTTATCATTTTATTTTACTAATAATTAATTAGAATTGAAACGTGTATCGGATGCCTCAAATTCGAAGTGTTAGGTATAAAATGCAAGGTCAACCGATCCCTATATATCTTATATAGATATTTATGTATAACAATTTTTTTAATATAATAAATTAATTAAATTTAGTGCTTTTTTACTTAAATTACGCGTTTTTTCATAGTTTCAGTGCTTTTTGAAATTTAAAAGTTGACAACACTGACTTTCAGTAACAATTGTTACAAATTCATAATAATTTTCAGTAAATGAACAAACCTATTAAAAATTAAATGACATTTTTTTACAGTCAAATAAATAAATTCAACATATTTTACATACCGAGTTGTATGAGTGTAAGAAAACTGAAACCTCGTTTGTTGTCACTCACATGAAAATGCTTCAATGTTACTAGAACGTAAGCATGGTTTCGATCGTTATTTCTAAGAAGGTATACACTTATTCATTTTCGAAAAACAGGCTGCAAGTGCTGCTTACTTTATTTAATTTAAAATTTTTCAATTAAACAATTGGTTTTTGTGTGATATTCTTTTTTGATTTTAAAGCCTTTTTTCCCCCGCTTTACAAATGTTTAAATAACGAAAACGGCCATGAATGTATTCTTTTTCTGTTTTTATTTCCTAAATACATTAACTATGTTAGTGGAAGTCTACTGTACGTAAAATGAAAAAATGTTTTCACATAAAAAGACTTCACAAACACATTTAAACTAATTAAAAACACATGTTGTTTTGTTTTTTTTGTTTTTTTGTTTATTTTTTAATAACTGGTTACAGTTCCAACCTTATCTATGGTGACAAACAAAACAAATAATCTTCAGATTACAACATTGTAACTATTAAATTAGGTTTCTGGTTATAAACAATAACCATGTTTATACACATATAATTATCATAATTATCATAATGTGAACATAATATAATATTTTACTAATGTGATTTTAGTTTGAAGAAGTTGCACAGTCGGTCATTTTGAAAAAGTGCTGCTGATGAAATGGTACTTTAAACTTCTGAAGTCATACGAAATTAACTCTAAAACGGATTTCAAGGTTGGATTAATTTATATCATTTATGCCTAATTCACAACTTTAAGCCAGTCAGGGACTTGTAGTATAATTTAATAGCGAATACTTTTGTGGCCTGCTTAAGCCCTTGACAGGGTACTTTTTATAGCCTTCACCAAAAATGGTAAAGTATATATATATATATATATATATATACATATATATATATATGCAGGTTTGTCATTCCGTCTGTAATTTCTTAAATTATTTTGGGTCTTTATGAAAAGGGAAGGGAAGGAAAGACCGTGTAATGTACGTGAAATCGGTTTTCCAAAGCTCCCAGAAAAGTCCAAAATAGGTTAGTATTGAAAATCCAAAAAATCGAGCAGATGGTTGCAGAACTGGACTAGCTAAAACTAATTTTTTATTTTTTTTTTTTAAATAAACTAATTTCATATTTCAGTAAGAACAAAGTTGGTACATATTTAAAAAAATATATAAAAAAATATAAATGACGTTTCCAGGGTTGGAAAACCTTTTTTTTTTTGTTATATAAAAATAACCTACTAAAAGTAGTTATTCCTTTTTCTTTGTAAATTAAACATATCTTACATTCTTAAAAAAAATAGTGAAAAGAGTCAGAAAAATCTGAAAGGATGATTCATGGGTTAGGAAAATAACACTTTTTTTGATATATGTATAAAACTTATTACTTCTTCGGTAATTAAATATATTCTTTATTTTAGAAAGAAAAAAATTAGAAAAATTAAAACTATTATACCAGGGTTTGCAATTGAAAAGAAATATTTTTATATAATTAAAGTACAAACCAAGGTTTGTGCACTTATGCTTTCACACAGTTATGTTTCCTTCCAATCTATGGCCATTCGTTGACAACTTGAAACGAGTTCTTGTTAATTTTTTTATTAAATTAAGATAAAAATAAAATTTATGGCTAAAGAACACTCATAGTTATAAAATAAATTAAAGGAAATTTTTTCTGATACAAAATCCAAAACATTCTTAAGAAATAAACCGTATAAATAGTACCGCGATATATACAATTTATAAATTGAAACACTAAAAATTTTTGCAACATCAAATATTGTTAAATACAGGAAAATAAAAAATATTTCTGGGTATTTAATTCAAGTTGAAGCTTTTCTAGAGTAAGGATGGAACGATACTCCTAAGGTATCGATACTTTTACTTGATACGGCATCGGTTGAAAAGTATCGATACGTACGCAGTATCCAATTAAAAGCATCGATACTTACTTGTATCGGTCAAGCTCTTCATATGATTTAAAGTAGTGAAAACAAAAGTAAATATAGACCATAAATACACATGTATGTACATATATGTATATATACTGTACTTACTTTGAAATATTCGTCGAGATGAACAGGGTGTCAGATTTCCTCCGACCTATTTCACCAAATTTATATTAGAAATCGCCAAAATCAATTTTATGTAGTTATTCTGAATATATATTCGGTAATAAATTTGTTTTTATATAACACTATTTTTAATATAAATTTTTATAAAACAATCGTATCAAATTTAGCAGAAAATTGCCAAAAATTTTTAAATTTCTAATAAAACCGCCAAAAATTATGTCTTGCGAATTTTCCTCATCCATATTCGAAACGAATTAATTACTATAATTAATATAGGAAAAACAAATTATTTTAATTTCTTGCAGACAAGTTTTTTTAGGATTTATTTTTGAAACCAACTAATTTTCTGTATTGCAAAAATTTTGACGTTACATTTTGTTAAAAAAAAATAGCCATACGAGTCAAAATCGGCAACAAAGTAAGTATGTAGGTCGTTGTGTTTTAATGCATTTTCTTGACGTTTAGATAAATTTTAAATATTAATAAAATTATTATTATTCTTTCTAGAATACGGACGATTGTGTCGTCCGTTGGTATATGTAGCAAATATTAAACTTAAATTGTAACAAATCCCAATAAAAAAACTAATTACAAAACAACTTAGTTTACTTGGTATGGGGTGAATTCGATGTTGGCAACTGGAATAAGGAAGAATGTAAAATATTTCCTAAATACAGAATGTAGAATAAAATAGTTGAATATTGCTTACATATTTTTTATATTTTGCAGAAGGCAGTCACTGTCACAAAACACAGTCACTGTCACATACATTGCTTGTTAAGATTTTTTTATTATGAAAGTTGGAAGCAAAGCGTTTGAAAGTATTCTGTCCAGTAGGTTAAAGCAGCTATTAGAGGAAGGACAACAGAAAAAAGATCATATACCTATCGCAAAAACAGTTAAAGAATAACTGGATCATACATCAAAGTTGACGAACTACAAGTCAATCTAACATCTATGGGAGAAAAAGCAACATAACCAACACAAACTCTCTGAAGGAAATCTGGCAGGAGAAGTGATCAACAATTCCAATGGAGGTAATATTTAACTTGATTAAACTTAAAGCCGAGAAGGCTACAAGCAATTCTCAAATCCAAAGCAAATCAAACAAAGTATTAGCCATTATTTTTTTATATTCAGAAACTGTGCGATTTCTTTTGATGCTTTAAAAATTTTGAATTTATGGGGTTTTCCACTGTTGAAAAAAATTCTTATTGTATTTAAATACGAAAATCGCTGATTCAATAAAATCATATTTCGAATTTTTTGTGATGAAGATATTTGCCTTATTGATAAATAAAATTGTATGTACTTTTATTGAAAATATTTTTTTTCAGTCAATAAAGAAATTTAATGAACCAAAGAAAAAAGTTCTTGAATGAAATTTTATTTTCAGTGATAATTTTTATTGTATATGTAGATAAATGCCACGTTTTCCAAATAATGTTTACTTATATATGGGTGATTTAATTCTGGCGGTACATGAGATTTGTACGACAAAGTGTTGAAAAAAAATTGCCTGAAAAAGTTTTTTTCTTTTATTTGAGAAGCAATTAAATAGCTCTATATTCAAGGAAAACAAACCTAAGGATTTCAAGATATACGCAAAATATGACCTGGCGTTACGTTACAAAAAACAGAAGTGGGGTTTGACTTGATTAGCAAAATTGCTTAATTTTGCAAACTGGGCAAGTCTTTTTAGACAAAACTTTTTTTGTTAGGACTTGGGCTGATATACATTTATTGTCGAAGCATCTAAATTAAAAAATCGTTTCCCCTTTCTAGGGTTCCGTACACCAAAGGTGAATAAATTCAGTGAAGTGCGACTTTGACCTGCACACGAAAGGTTCCGTACGGACACGAGATATGTAATTCAATACGAACTCTAGCCAATATAAACTATAGTTTTGGCATTTTTTTCGTTTTTGGGTTTTTTTCGGTTTTAAACGTTTTTTTAGTTTTGGGGTTTTTTGAATTTATTGCCGCTTTCTGAGTTTTGGCACTTTTTTCTCGTTTTGGTGATTTTTTTTTTTGATTTTTGAAGTTTTATTATATTTGGCGATTTTTATTATCTTGGCGTTTTTTTAATTTTGGCGATTTTTTTATTCTGGCGATTTTTTTATTTTTGGCTTTTTTTTCATATAGGTGTTTTTTTTTTGTTTTGGTGATTTTTTTAGTGTTGACACTTTTTTCCCCGTTTGAGGATTTTTTTTTTGGTTTTTGACGTTTATTTTAAATTTTGTCGTTTTTTTCGTTTTGGCGATTTTTTTTAAATTGGCGATTTTTTTTTGATTTTGGCGATTTTTTTTAATATTGGCAATTTTTTCACATAAACAATTATTTTGGTTTTGGCGCATTTTTCGCGTTTTGGCGATTTTTTTCGCTTTCTGGCACTTCTTTTTCATTGTGGCGATTTTTTTCATTTGGGTGATTTTTTCGAATTTGGCGATTTATTTTAGTGCTAGAACTTATTTTAGTTTTGTCGATTTTTTTATGATTTAGCGATTTTTTTAATTTTTGGGGGTTTTTTAGGTTTTGACGATTTTTTTCGGTTTGGCGATTTTGTAATTTTCGGATTTTTTAGTTTTACCGTTTTTGAAAATTTCAAGAGTTTACCTCTTACGGTTTCCAAGATATAACAAGTTGTCAAAATTATATAGTCAATATTGCATTAACTGATGGACCACCCTTTAATTCAAAGTTCGTATTTAATTACACAACTAAGGAAAGCTTCGAACTCTTAAATTTAGTTAATTTTAAATATTTCTAATCTATATTACAAGAACACAAATCTGTTGGTGAACTTTAAATGTTTCCGTCATGGTGGACTTTTTTTTGGAAGTGCCCATATACAGTTTAATGTTTGCTTACAATTTTGATTGCTTATCAAAATTGGAATCAAATACACAATTTTTTTAACTTCTTTTTCCATATTCAAAAAGACAGGTTTTTGGAAATATTTTTGGAATATTTTTTTTCTGTGTATGTAAGATTTTAAATTTTTATTTATTTATTTTAAGAGAAATATTGATTTGAAATGAAAGCCAATGCTTCCGAAATTTGATGTTAATAACATATAAATTCGAAGGC
Source organism: Tachina fera (assembly GCA_905220375.1). Lineage (NCBI taxonomy): Eukaryota > Metazoa > Arthropoda > Insecta > Diptera > Tachinidae > Tachina > Tachina fera. The sequence continues at coordinate 72,924,401 of LR999967.1, forward strand.
ATTTTCTTTTATTTCGAAAAAAAACAGGGTAGACCTTATGATATATAGTTTCTTTTGAAACTCACAATAAGTTTTTTTCCAGTCTGTTACAGCTCCACGAATTTCAAATTAAAAATAAAATAAATTCTAGTCCAGGAGACTTGTAATTAATTTAGCAGTTACTTTGAGCACGAATTATTTTTTTATTTTAAAAATTAAACCCAAAAACTAGTAAAAACAAAATAAAGCGTATGTATTCTAAGGGGCAGAGAGACAAAAAGAAAAAAGATTTGAATTTAAAAATTCATTAACGAGTGCTTTTATATTAATTAGTATTGAAGCCTTAATTAAAATTCAATGTTGTATTTTTAGAATGCAAAATGGGTTTATTGTACTGATTTAAAGCTTGAAAGTAATAAATATTAAAATTTAATTTAAAAAAATTTAAATAATTCTAAAAACATTTTTAGTCTCTTTAGGAATATAAAACACAATTTCAACTTAAAATAATTCATGTACGAGTATGTTTTTAAGCTCAGAAAGGAATTGGAAATAAAACAAAATCATCAGAAAAAACGGGTTGGTATGGATAGTTCAAGTGACAATGCCATGGAGAGTCCAATAACCTTAAGGGATAGAAATTGTTAAATATCAAGCGTTTGTGTTTGTGTTAAATGTTAAAAGTGAAAGTATAAATTATTATGGACCATAAAGAAGTAATTGCAATGATTTTGTGTGCATATATTTTGCTATTAATTTTTTCTTTAAAAAAAAGCGTAGGCAGTGTTACCCAGATAAATAATTCTCTTACAATGACGCCATTGTCAGATGCATACACTTTGCACATATGACAATATTAAAATGTCTGACAAATATCCGGCAATAATTTTACAATGTATTCACACGATTGTAAGATGTCTGACAATTTGTTGTCAGCTGCTAGCTAGTCTTTCAATGGACTGACAATGCTTTTTCTGGCAACGACGTCTGACAAAATTTGACAGTTCACACGGTTGTAAGAAATTTTGAGCACATTTTACTGGCAATATTGTAAGATCTGACAACCGTCTGTACATAGCTTTAGACTTACCTACAACTATTTTGTTAATTGTAAGCAACATACATAATTAAGTGCAAGATTTAAGCTTGTGGAAAAACATATATAGAAATAGATCCAGGCTATAGATTTGGAAAATTTCTGAAATCAGACTTTTTAGGTTCTTTTTAATAAGTGCAAGGATAGTAATTTTTCATTATTTTTTTCATTATAAGAAAAACTCACCAACTCAACTCGCACCAATGAGTTTATATATAGTTTAAGCCAATAAACCCAGCTTTTAAAGGACTGGTAGCCATCACGGTATCTACCGTCCTACAAATTTTACTAATCGATTAAGTGAGTGCCACGATTGCAAGACTTACATTGGCAAAAAGTTCCTAAATTATGTATTTTAATAGGTAATAAATATTGTTTCAATAAAGGTTTTACTTACTTTTCAATCAAACTGACAAATGTAAACTTTTTTGAGAAGCCCTGGTATCAAAGCAAGCAGATGTGCGAAAAGCTAATTGTTTTATCTGTTACAAATTATTTATTTTGATTTCACTTATGAACAAAAGGAATTGAAACTTTTTATTTGCATTTATAGTTACGTAATAGTTATTTCATTTCCCGTAATGGAAAATTAATGTTGAAAATTTCGTGTTCTTTCTTCAGGAGGTCAGTAGGGTCAAAAGAAAAATTGCTTGAAAAATATACTATTTTGAATTTCCGCATGTTGTCTTACAAATAATTCTTCAGGGAACTTGGTATCTGCCTTAAATAAAATTCAAATTGGATTTTTAAAATTTGGCGAAACTACTGCAGAGCACCGACTAGCAAATGCTGACCGATAAAGTCCTGTTCTTTTATTACTATTTCAGATAAAGGATTTTTTTCGTTCAATCCTGTATAAAGCGCTCTATTCAAGATCAATATGTATGACATAAGCATGTGTACTCATGAATCCAAGAATACAAGATTACGCAGTGCGCATGTTTGTTAACTTGAGCGTGCTGGTATTTGGGTGGCGTGACGTCAAAATGACGTAGGACTTGAAATGTAAACAAAATTGCCCTATACCAAATACACGTGTTTTTGTGATTGTGTTTGTGTTTATCGGCTAATGTGACGTACATGCGCAGAAAAAGAATTTTTTCAAAAGCTGAACGCGTAATCTTGTATTCTTTGATTCATGATATGTACGTGTGAATGAAGCTCTCAGCAAGCACGCACATTAGGGTTGCCAGATACCAAAAGTCTAATAACTGGACAATGGAAAAAAATTCCCTGGATTTAAAAAAAAATAACTAGATAATTTAAAAATGCATTATAAACCAATAAATCAAAATGTTGATACTTTTTGATAATGTTGTTTTCGTTGTAAATTGTCAGTAATGTTCCAAAAAAAATGTACTAGTCACTGACAGGTACAAAATGCAACTTATTATATGGGCATTTCCCCCGAATGATCTACCAGGATGGAAAACTTAAATGTTGATTATTTTCGTGTTTTATTGTTTATAATTATAAAAAAGTCCATGTTTATATAATGGAATGGTTTAATAGCATATCTCAGCTGTTTAAGAAGTCCATTATTCGACATATTGTCATAATTATATTTTAACCCGAAATTTATTTGCTTGTGGTTTAGCTTGGTCTATATACGTATTTCATTGGCGCTTAAACCAAATCATCAGTAGACTTCAACCACAAATTTTGAACAGTCACAAACCTCTTACTTTATGCACAGACTTTCAAAAACTATATGAGAATTCATAAGAACAATAATATTTTTGAAAATCACAAAGACAAAATAAGTTTGGTAGGCTTTGAAACTCATACAAAACCCAGCAAATAATTTATATTCGATATGAATCTATTTTATTTTTCTACACCTTCATACAATTAGAAATCCATTGGATAACAATAAAAGTAATTACAAGGCAAAATGAAAAATAAAATCTAAAATTTAACATTTAAGAAGTCCATTATTCGACATATTGTCATAATTATATTTTAACCCGAAATTTATTTGCTTGTGGTTTAGCTTGGTCTATATACGTATTTCATTGGCGCTTAAACCAAATCATCAGTAGACTTCAACCACAAATTTTGAACAGTCACAAACCTCTTACTTTATGCACAGACTTTCAAAAACTATATGAGAATTCATAAGAACAATAATATTTTTGAAAATCACAAAGACAAAATAAGTTTGGTAGGCTTTGAAACTCATACAAAACCCAGCAAATAATTTATATTCGATATGAATCTATTTTATTTTTCTACACCTTCATACAATTAGAAATCCATTGGATAACAATAAAAGTAATTACAAGGCAAAATGAAAAATAAAATCTAAAATTTAACATTTAAGAAGTCCATTATTCGACATATTGTCATAATTATATTTTAACCCGAAATTTATTTGCTTGTGGTTTAGCTTGGTCTATATACGTATTTCATTGGCGCTTAAACCAAATCATCAGTAGACTTCAACCACAAATTTTGAACAGTCACAAACCTCTTACTTTATGCACAGACTTTCAATGAAATACGTATATAGACCAAGCTAAACCACAAGCAAATAAATTTCGGGTTAAAATATAATTATGACAATATGTCGAATAATGGACTTCTTAAATGTTAAATTTTAGATTTTATTTTTCATTTTGCCTTGTAATTACTTTTATTGTTATCCAATGGATTTCTAATTGTATGAAGGTGTAGAAAAATAAAATAGATTCATATCGAATATAAATTATTTGCTGGGTTTTGTATGAGTTTCAAAGCCTACCAAACTTATTTTGTCTTTGTGATTTTCAAAAATATTATTGTTCTTATGAATTCTCATATAGTTTTTGAAAGTCTGTGCATAAAGTAAGAGGTTTGTGACTGTTCAAAATTTGTGGTTGAAGTCTACTGATGATTTGGTTTAAGCGCCAATGAAATACGTATATAGACCAAGCTAAACCACAAGCAAATAAATTTCGGGTTAAAATATAATTATGACAATATGTCGAATAATGGACTTCTTAAATGTTAAATTTTAGATTTTATTTTTCATTTTGCCTTGTAATTACTTTTATTGTTATCCAATGGATTTCTAATTGTATGAAGTTGTAGAAAAATAAAATAGATTCATATCGAATATAAATTATTTGCTGGGTTTTGTATGAGTTTCAAAGCCTACCAAACTTATTTTGTCTTTGTGATTTTCAAAAATATTATTGTTCTTATGAATTCTCATATAGTTTTTGAAAGTCTGTGCATAAAGTAAGAGGTTTGTGACTGTTCAAAATTTGTGGTTGAAGTCTACTGATGATTTGGTTTAAGCGCCAATGAAATACGTATATAGACCAAGCTAAACCACAAGCAAATAAATTTCGGGTTAAAATATCTCAGCTGTTTTAGTTGAGGAAATTGTGATGGAAGCTGGAAAAATTTTATATATTCTTTTTAAGCTACTTGTAAAGACATTTTTATATACATAAGTATAATTATTTTACATGCAAAAAATATGTTATGTTTGCACTCTTTCTTTAAAATATCTCTTTTACCAAATTGTAAGAAAAGAAAAGTGTAAGGAGAACAAAAACAAGTTCGAAAATTGGCAAAGGCATTAATCACTTTTCATTATTCTATTCCATTTCGCATATTTTTACATTTCACTACTGTCAGCCAAAGTTGACTTCTATGTTGCATACGTTCGTATCCACATGCATGTTTATAACTATTAATATGAAAATTTAAATTTGATGAAATCCATCTTTTGCACTAAACATTAAGCTTCCATAATGCTATCAAATTGCAAAAAAATGCTTGCAAACGTTTTTTTTCTATATTTTTTGTACATCAAAGGCGTACGAACGTACGTTCCTGACCCCAGGAAATGCCCATATATAATTTTTTTTATTTTATTTTTTATTTTTATTTTATTCCATCCCTGGGTTATTCATCAATAGTGATTGACTATTACATCAAAGAATAATTAATTAATTTTAAATGTGGATAAAATTCACATTACAGGTGCTGCGCCCACCTTATAAAGTACTAGTACGTGCACAAATTGAATACGAAAATTCGAACAAAAAATCACTCACAAGCTCGGTGGAAGCACTTTGAAGTGATTTACTTACACCTACTTGATTTGAAGTCGGTGGAAACATAAGATTAATTTGTATAGGGTTGCAAACAATTTATTGTTAAGATTAATTTCTTATTTTATATTTTGCTACAGCGTCAACTGCTTTGGTGGTTTTTAAAATTTTCAGTTTTTGTTACACTTCGACCACACGAGCAATTTGATGTGTCTTAACACAAGCAATAACGCCGGCAGAATAATGACGTTAAATTTTATTCATATAAATATTTAAATTATCAATAACTAGTATAGTAATAGTAATTGTCAAAGAAACTTTTTCCTTTTGAAATGACTTTATTTCACGTTAAATTAACATTTACGTACTGTTAAAATCAAAATGAAGAATCATGTTGAATCAAAAATATTTCAAGTTAGATTAACATGAATCTAATTTAATGTAGTAATTGTATTTTATTAATTATTTAACTTACGTGTGGTTGACATAAACATCAGACAAATTTTTGTATATTAATGAAACTGGCTTCCCGGTCCAAGACTTAAACTCGGAACTCATCGCGTGGTAGTCAACGTGCTTACCCCTGCAGCCACAACAAATTTAAACATTCTTATGATACACACTAAATATATACCATATTGAATTAAATTATAATTTAACATTATTTCTTATCATTAAACATACAAGTTATTTGAAAAGTTTTAGTTTTAGTTAAAAAAAAAACAAAATACTTTGACTTGAAAAGCTCTAGTTAAAAAAAAATACAAAAAAAATTTGACTTGACTCCAGGATTTGAACCTGCGATCCCCCGAATGCAAGGCTAGTACAATACCTACCATCCAGCAGCAGTTTGTCAGCTGTTTACAAACATAAAAAAACGACAACAATACAAAAACATCCTACACAACTAAGCACGAAAGTGTATTGCAGCTATGAACAAAGCAAATAAACACCAACACGCTCAAACAACTTATTACATTACATTACATATTATTTACCTTGTAAATTTAATGTGATTTGAATGAATTTGAATCAACCTTTTGACATGTTGATTTTACATTTTTATTTTTTTTTCTGTGTGTAATACATGCATGTAGGGAAAATTAGAAATTTTGATTTTGTTTCAAGTATCGTCGGTGAGACGAATATTGACAAAATTTTACCTATATTATTATAAAGCAGATCATTCCTTTTGACCGTGAATACTGAGCTGGCCTTGTCATTATTTTAATATAATTTCAATAGCAATTGTTATACCAGTCACTCTACTCAGGTTATAACTTTAATGTTATAACAAGTTTTATTTTATTTAACACCTAAAACAAAGTTTTAAATTAAATTAAATTTTTTTTCTCTACTCCGCTATATTAAACCAAATATTTTTATACATAGGACTTGTTTGTTTAAAGAGATATGTTTATTTGTATGCATGTATGTAAGTATGTATAAAAAACAATAAATCGAATTACGTATTTAATTTGTTAATTAATTAATGCCGTATCGATGACAGTCCTGGGGCGTACGATTAATATTAATTAAGTTGTTTTAAGCTATTTGTTAGGGGCGTTTTCAGTTTGAAACTAAAGTTGCTTTGCTAATCCCTAAAGTTTTATTTTCAGCTTCTGAAGCCACCAGGCTGCACCTGACAGCTGCCCCTATTTGAAGCATAATCTCGCTTGAAAATTTCTCACACTAATTTCATAAACCAGCAACTATGCATAGAACGATGAATAGCCTTAAATAATTCATTCAATAAATTTCATTTCCATACATACATTTTTTAGACCATAACTTTATAAAATTCAGCATACATATTTTTCTCGTTTGTTTTTTGCTTTAAATCATACTCGTACCTTAGAAATATGATTGTAAAATTTAACCGCCACCATACGTGAGACGAAGCTTTTAATTCAAAGCCCAGTCAGTGTTGATCACTTTTTTGGTCTCTCGTACAATTACGCGAGATTATATTTCTTGCCATAAAATCAAGGAAAAATATTTTTATTTTACAAATTAAGCAACAAAAACAAAATGTATGAACACACATAAGGTTTGCAAGGAAACTGAAAGAAACACCTTAATGTGGGAAAAAGAAATTAAAGCCAACAATAAATGAATGTAAAGCTTAAAAACAACAACAACAAAATCAATATGGTCCAGTTGCTTATGAATGTAAGTAAGGCTGAGTGTGTGAGTTTAAGACAAAATTTAGACCGGATCAATAAACACGTGTTAGTTCAAAAAAACACACACACATACATAAACCTACACACTCTTATAAAAAATATATGCAAATACATATCGTTACCTGAATATAGAAAGGGCCCAACACAAAGCTTTTTTTAAATCGAGTTTTTGTGTATTTCAAAAATCTCAATTAAAAAAAATAATGAGCCAGGCCCAGTGTTGTCAGATTTATTTTCACCCTCCTCGCCAAATGACTTGTCGAATATCGCCAAATATCGCCAAAATAATAAAACATTAAATTTTAGCTACAAGAATATTTTTTTTATTTTGTAATTACCATGATACAATAATATAAAGGTAAAACCACATTTGACGTTAAAAATTAATTATGACTTTTACCCAAACTATTTGAATACTGTTTTTTTGTAAACAGAGAGGAAAACGTTGCCACATACATATAATGTTAACTTTTATTTAGGAATGCTTTTTGAAATGTGTAATTTGAGTTTAGAAATTATACATAATGGCAAACATTGGAAATCCACGAGAATTTGCAAAACCGGAAACAAGCCTTAAAATCTATTAAAAATCGCATATGCTACAAACCAATAATGGGCTGACAAATGTTAAAAAGAAAATAAACGTCTGTGCAATGTACTGATGGTGTGTATTTTTATATGCGCGAATGTGTTTGTTTTCTATGGCGAATATTCGTAAAGAAAAGTTCGTCGTTGGTCCCAGTTGTGTTTACAGAAAAACTAAATAGGTTTTGAAATTATGCAACCGTTGCGTTTAAGCGCCTAAAGTCAAGATTTTCATCGTCAACGTCGTAATAATTTTTTTTGTTTAGATACTGCACTTGTCGGTTACCATCAAAATTTTTTTTGCAAACATAGGGCCATGTTACAATTATTCAATTTCTCTTAAAAAGGACCACGTAGTCCAATAATATTTGGAGGGATGCTATAACCAATACAAATCTGATAATAATGCAAGGCATGGTATGGAAGCACCAAAAACACATACTCTGACATTTGGATTTGAGTTGAAATAGTTTTGAAAGCTCTTAAATTTGTTCTTGGTTGGCTGTTGCGTTCTCATTTCCACATTGTGCATATGACTTAGACGTAGCACGAAGACAAAGCTCCATCTTTGATTCGGAAGTGGTGCAGAGGCTGTTCAATTTGAAATTTCCTTGAATTTGCTTCTGTATACTTTGTGATTGCTGTGGTATCTTTGCTGCTGCCCTTGCTGGTTTTGCTGTATTTTTTCTTTTTTTATGAAGAAATAGTCTAAATATTTTTCAATATTTTTAATTTAAATAAACAAAAAAGTCAAAAAATTAATCAAAAACTCGTATTTCACAAATTAATAAGGTAGCATTAATTCTGAGAGTAAAAAATAATTGGGACAAACGTCAGAAGGTTAATATGGCGACGAAAAGAGAGAACGGTTTTACCTTTATATTATTATATCATGGTAATTACATTACAAATATTCTTAAATTTTAAATTCAGTAGGGAACGTCTATCGTAAAACATAAAAAATAAATTTGGGATATTCAGAGGGTACGTTTTAAAGTAATAAAACGAAAAAATATGGCTGCTGTGAGCAAACCCTTAAATTACCAATTATAAATAATGTACTTATTTGTATTTAGGTTTTAGCACCTTTGTACATTACTTACTCTCTGTCTCAATTCCTTTGGTAAACTCTCACACATTTCTACATGTCGTTATGACAAACAATAAACATAGCTGCTTATAACTTTATGACCTTTTTGTTTGAGTCAAAACAAAATTTTTTTTAAACTATGTTAAAATGTTAAGTCACAATTGTGAATACCCCAATTATTTAAGAAAAATTAAGAAAAGTGTTTGCATTAACATATGAATACTGGAGTAAAACAAAAAATTAAAAATTAATTATATTTCAAAATATTAATCCAAATGGGGTAAATTGAACTTAAGCATTAAGATAAAAATTATTATTTAAATCTTGTGATAAAACTGAATTAACATTTATTTAAATGTATATTTAAGTACACATATCATATCCTTGAAACGGTAAGTACCAGCAGCATCTTCGTTTTCATATTTTTTGGTGCTTTCATTTTTGGTGTTTCATTATCAAAATATTGGTTCTAACTTATAAAAGAAAGTTTTCCCCACTATGCTTCATAAACACAGATTTTTTGGTCCAAATTGAATTTCAGAAAATTTTGTTTCAGATAAAGAGTCACAACACTTTGCACGAAATATTTTGTTTTAGAAAAGTTTTCCTTAAAAAATTTCATATTCTTAACTAGAGTTGTGATTATCAGCTCAGGTCACTTTACTGAAGTATTTCATTCAGTTAGCTCAGTTCATTTGTAGTGAAACATTTTTTCAATCATAAGAAATAGCGAAACCCGAAGCATAAGAAGTGACAGATTTATACAGTGTGTGTGTATGTGTGTGTGGTCCATATGAAATAGATAAAAAATATATAAAACCAAAATAGTTCAGTGAGTGGAATTTGTTAATAAATATACTTGTGCGACACAAAAAATTTGCTGATAAAACACAAGACTTGTAGCGAACTCTTTCATTAAGTCCTTTTAGATACAAACCCACTTAAATGACATATGTTTGTGTCTGAAACAAGCTGCTGAATGAGTTTGATAGAAGTCCACATGTTATTTAAATGGGTTTGATCATAGCTTTGTGTCTAAAACGACATACTGAAAGTGTTCGATATAAATCTAGAAACCACTCAGTACTGAGCTGACAGCGCTCAGTGAATTGAGCGGCTCACAGAGCTCAGTCAAGTGAATTGTTCAATTGAACCAGTTCGTTCATGAGCTGCACAACTCTATTCTTAAAATTATTCTATTTTATTGGAATCTTAAAAATATAGCCAAAAATATTGCCAAGGAGTTCAAATATCGCCAAGTTAATAGCCAATCCAAAATTTTCATTGCCAAAAAAGCAAATTTTTGTCGCCATATTTGGTGAGATACCACCATATCTGACAACACTGGCCAGGGCCTTTCTATATTAAGATAACGATATACTTTATAAATTAACACAACATTTCTGTTTTTCAACTACAAACACATTAACTTACATTCATATTTATTTAAATCATTCATTCAATGTGCCGGCGGCATTGTGTTGGCGCAACCCAGTAAACATTTAATTTAAGCAATTGGGCTATATATATGTTAATATATTAATCCGGGTCGATTTGGATGGATGAAAAAATTTTAAAATCATATAGTAAGAATGAGGTTTTTTTTGGAAAATCATGTTATATAACATCCAGTACTGATTTCCTTTTCAAAGTAAACCAAATATTCAATTAATGAAAATGCAGTCGAGCCCCAATGTGCGCCCCATCTGACTTGCGTTATAAAATAGTTAGAACATGGACTCACCGAAAATAGTTTTTTTTTATAAAAACAAACAATAATCCCCTTCATCGTGGTAAGGGTATTTTGATAACTATGTTTTTGTAATAGATTAAAGCACACCACAAACATTTCTTCTTAAGTCTAGGACCAAAATGTCGTAGTCGAAGTCAAAATAGGCCAATCACAATAAGGCGCAATATTTTTAAGATTTTGTTTCATTTGTTTGTTTATTAAAATATACTGAAAATAGTCTTTAAGTTCATCTGCGAATTCACTTTAAAAAAAATGTGTTTCCCAACTAATTTTTTAATAAAATTTGCCAAGCAATTGTGATATTTTAGCGTGAGAAAAATAAAACAATCGTGTGAAAGTCTTTCCCCGAAAATTGCTAAGAAAAAATATTAAAATTTGGAGCAAAATCAATTTTTCAAATATAAAAATAATAATTAATGAAAAAATATTGTGAAGAAATTAAAAATGTTGCCCAATTAGTATCATAGAGAAATCAATAACAAGGCTTTCGATAATGAGTTGATTCGATGACGTTTTTTTTAGTTTGAGATTTAGGCTCTCGCTATCGAACAATGCACTGATACGGTTCGATATCTCAAACTGAAAAGACGTAAACGAATCAGCTCGTTATCTAAAGCGATCATTATACGCTTGTTTTTTGTGAAGTTGTTCATTTATCTGATTTGGACATGGATTCGATATATGTATATACAAAATTAAATTTGAAAAATTAACTAAGAAAATAGAAATATACTTCGTTCTAGAAAAAAAAATCTAACATAACACGCCTTATTTTTGATTCTCATACGATCTTGGGGCTAATTCTTACACACGTGATCGAAATTGAAAGCGAATAGAAATTAATTCCGATAGCAAAGAAATTTTTGATGATATAGCTCAATGCCAAGCGAATCGAGTTTTGTTTCAGTAAACAAAAACATATTTGCATATTTGTGGAAGAACTGTTTATTTTAGTTTTGTATACACTCAAAAAATTATTTATAATAAATATGAAATTATATGTCATTGAAAATGTATTATGTATTTTCATACACCAATTTAAATCGATGTGCATAATTTTTTTAGCTTTGAAAATATTGAAGTGATGGTGAATTTAACAGAAAGCCTTAATTAAAGTTTTCTTAATAAGGGTAACAATATATTTTGTTTGCTGGGTTATATTTAACACAATTAAGCGTTATTGAAAGTGAATGTGCAACAATGATTTTCTTTAAAAAAAAAAAGAAACCGCTTTTTTGAATTCACAAACAAACTTACACACATACACTCTCATCCAATGCCAATTACAAAAAATATTTGCTTGGGCAAAAATTTACAATAACAAGAGTGCAGTGCAGGCAGTTTTTTCTTTATTTCTTTTGTGGGTGTGTAATTTTGGCATTTTTGTTGTTGTTTCTTTTATCTAAATAAAAGCAAATAAATATCAATGATATAAAATTTTATTTATTAATTTACTTGAATTTGTGTTTTAAAAGTTATTTCTAAAATTTACTTCAATAATTTTTTTATTGCAAGCGATTTCCTAAACATATTTAATTTGTTTGCGGAACCTATGGGTCACATTTTTAAAGTTTTCATTTTAACTTCCGCATTTAAAGTATGATTTATCGATGTTTTTGTCTCGGGGAGAGTATTGTTTTCCTCAATGAGAAATTGATTTCAAATAGCCCGTCCTGGTATGAACAGATCAGATCTCAGTCCGTGTTCTGGTACAATTATGAAAATACTACCTTTAGCATTAGGGTCGTACATTAGTTTTGTAGGAAGTGAGCGCAGGTGGGCCAATAGCAGAATGGACTTTTTGAGGCCAATGGCCCTTGCGGCAAAACATTGGTATCCTCAAGACAAAAACATCGATGTAGATATCATACTTTACTTATCCGACTTTGAACGCCGAAGTTAAAACGAAAACTTCAAAAAAAAATTAAGAAAGTGAGTTATATTCAACTAAGCAGAAAGTTATATAGCATTTACCAAAGTAAACATGTAGTACATGTATTACATGTACATGTAGTATGCAGATGCATACATAAGTATATAATTTAAATTTATAATTTTTTGTTATAGTGAAATTTTTACTAAGTGACTTCTCGATATTTTTCGACTAAATAATTTGATTCAAATATTTTATTATAATACATTCACATTTACATTCACCCTTATTCCAGTTGTCAACATCGACGTCACGTCAACACAATATAAAAAAAATTGAGGCTTGTTTACTCGCTCTCGAGGTGTTCAAAAACCCTAAAATAGTCTTAGTATTGTACCTCCACAGCAAGTAGCCTAACTTGTTTTATATTTTACCGTATTTAATAATCCTTGATGTTGCAAAACTGTTTGAAATTGAAACATCCCGTTCCATTCATATTCCTAAAGAATGTTTACGTTTTTGTTCAGCAGGAAGGAACGTTTTCAGTGAAATGAAATGAAACATTTCCTTGAATTTATTTAATAATTATGACTGTTCTTTAGCGATAAATTTTATTTCTAGCTCCATTTACTAAAAATTAATAAGAACTCGTAAAAACTAGTCAACGAAATACCATGGATTTGAAACATAAGTGTGCTGAGAGCATAATAAGCAACATGGTACAAACCTGCTTTGATACTTAAATGATATATCCATATAACAATTTAACAAATATATTATAAAACTTGAGTAAAGATCTCCCTAAAACATATATCTTCATTAACTAAAAAATAATTTTTGGTTTATTTTACCAATTTTTTTTTAATTTCCAAGCCTGGAACAATAATATTGATTTTTCTAGTTTTTAATCCTAATTTATTTACATATTTCCAAAATATAGAATCTATTTAATTACCAAAGAAATAACTTGTTTGATTAAATTAGTTTTGTATAGCAGACAAAGTTTCAGTTGTCCAGGTCTGAAGCAATGACTTTTATTTTTCTAATTATTTATTCCAAATTGTTTCGTTCTAGTACATTTAATTTGTAAACAAAATAATTGAACTAGTTACTTTTAAATACAAAACAATTTAATTTTCTAATCCTGGAATCATGCTTTGATATTTTTCTGACTCCCATATCAATCTATTTCTTTAAAAAATTAATAACCCCCTTATGCAAAAAAATATTTTACTATAGCTTTAAAGTTCATATTAGTTGACAAGCACTTTAGGGCTAACATTGCTTTGTTAAGAAATTGTATGCAAAAGACAAATTTAATTATTTTGTTATTTAATAATAAATTCTGGTAACACCACCGTGTTCAACAACCACTTCTCAGCTTATGATGTACAAAATTGAATAAAATTTCATTCGGGTATTCAAATATTTTTTTATTTTATTAAATAAATTTTTATTTTCTTGAAGTAAAGCAACCTAATTTAAACAATATGACCTTCTGACATGGAAGGAAACCAGATAAACATTTCTATGAAGTAAAAGTAAATAAAATATGAGGAACAAAGAAGAATTATTACAATTTATTTTATTCGAATGAAATGAGTATTTGAATATCCAGCTTTTTTCGATTTGTTTTGATTGTATGTACATCACTAAAACATTTTTGTACAATTGTATTTATTTTAATATTTTTTTATGAATTTTGCAATGTATTTTGAATCAGGTGGATAATTTGGTGATGTTTTGCATCACATTACAGCAATAATATATTTAAGATAAGAGCTAGCACTTTTAGCTTTATTTTCACATGTAACATGAATCAATATGTGTTATATTAACAAAAATATTTGAGGTACAAAATACACATTTTGAAAATATCAACTTAAAGTAGTCTTAACAAACGTGGGGACCTACTTTAGAAATTTGATATAATATTTTTTTTAGAATACAACTTTACTTAACATTGCTTTGCAAAGCTTTATTAAGTTTTTTTGCATAAGACCCTAATAAAATGTGTTTAGTGAACAAAGAAAAAAATAGGTTTATTTAATTATTTTGATATCCAAGAAATGTTCGAAATTTCTAGTTATGAGGCTGTGCTTTTTAGTTTTCTAGTTTTCTATACCAAACTTTTCTTTCCATAACATAAAATATGTCTAACTTTTATTATCAGAAAAAGTGTAAGTTTCCCAACCCTGGAATCATCCTTTTATATTTTTCTGATTTCTGATACCAATCTCTTTCTTTTAAAAATATAAAATATTTTTAATTTATATAGAACAAGAAAAAATTTATTTTATTTTATTTTATGTAACATAAAAGTTAAAGTTTTAAAGTGGAAACGTTTTTATAATTTGTTTAATATATATTTTTATTTTAGTTTTAGTTAGTTACTTTTATATGGCAAAATAAAGTTAAAGTTTTCAAGCTCTGCAACCGTAGGCTCAAATTTGCTGATTTTCAATACCAATCTAAGTTGGACCACTTCTGATACACCAGTCTTAGACGTTTGTCTGTAAGTCTAAAGCTTCTAGCTTTTCTGGGAGCTATGGAAAACCGATTTCACGGTCATCAGACGGACGGACGGACGTACAGACGGACATCGCTTATTCGTCTTACCTATTCATAAGGATCCAGAATATATATACTTTATGGGTGGCATATTGATATTGTGGAAATTACACACGGAAGGACAAACCTATATATAACCCTTTCCATTTTTGGTAAGAGGTATAAAAATTAAAAATAAAATCTAAGTTACCTTGTAATAATGCCTCATATTCGGAGGTCTAGGGCGCACTGTTTTATTTTTATTTTTTGCCTGTGAGGAGGTACGTTTTAATGTACATACACACATACATACACACATACATAAATTTTCATTAATGTATTTTTCAAAAAAAAAAAAAAAAAACTGCAAAGTTTTCTATATATCTTGGTGTAATGAACATGAAATATATTTGCTTCTCTTTGACAGGACACAATATGTTGGCTGTATTTTTATAAAAGGAAACAAATTTTGAGTAAAGCAATAATAATAATTATAACTATTATTTATTTTATTTTAAATTTATAACAATAAACTAAACAAAGAGAAAAGCACTAGCAAGCAACTGGTGGCTATTATATTAAAATCAATGTTATTAATTGTTTGGAAGTATTTCAGGTGTTTTTGTTGTATTGTTATTGATTTTGTTGAATTTCGAATATTTAAAACAACAAATTAATTAAAGATTTTCTGTTGTCTTGTATTTTTATTATTGTTATTTTTATTGTCTTTTCAGTAGGCGCATAATCTTATTGTAGTCATACGATTTCGTGGATATGTTTTTAAACTAAAAGAAGTCATTAATAATAAAAGAAAAACAAGTCAGAGTGCTATATTCGGCTGTGCCGAATCTTATATACCCTTTACCAAAGTGCGTTTATGTAGTATAGAGATACAAACATAAGCACAGAGATATGTAGGTGCATATTCATTTCGTGAAAAAATTCATACTTTTTTTCTAGTGCAATTTTTAATTTTTTGGCATTATGTTTAATTTGGTGCTTTTTAAATTTTGGCGATTTGTTTCATATAGGCAATTTTTTTTTGGTTTTGGCGATTTTTTTCGGTCTTTGGCTTTTTTTTAATTTTGGCGATTTTTTTCGTGCTGGCGATTTTTTTGATTTTGACGATTTTTTCATTTAGGCGATTTTTTTATTTTTTATATATTTAATTTTTTTAGTTTTGACAGTTTTTTTCTCGTTTTGGCGATTTTTTTCGGTTTTTGGCGTTTTTTAATTTTGGCAATTTTTTTTCGTTTTGGCGATTTTTTTGATTTTGCCGATTTTTTTTCATTTAAGCGATTTTTTTTGTTTTTGGCATATAGGCAATTTTTTTGTTTTGGCGATTTTTTCCGGTTTTGGCGTTTTATTTTTTAATTTTGGCGATTTATTTTCGTTTTGGCGATTTTTTTGATTTTGGCGATTTTTTTTCATTTAGGCGATTTTTTTAATTTTTGACGATTTTTGTTCATATAAAAATGTTTTTTTTTTGTTTTGGCGATTTTTGCGGATTTTTGCGATTCTTTTTCATTTAGGCGATTTTTTTTTTAATTTTTGGCGATTTTTGTTCACATAATCATTTATTTTTGTTTCGGCGATTTTTTTCGGTTTTTGGCTTTTTTTTTAATTTTAGCGTTTTTTTTCATTTTGGCGATTTTTTTTTGTTTTGGCTTTTTTTTTTAATTTTAGCGTTCTTTTTCATTTTGGTGATTTTTTTCGGTTTTTGGCGTTTTTTTAATTTTGGCGATTTATTTTCGTTTTGGCGATTTTTTTTGGATTTTGGCGACTTTTTTTCATTTAGGCGATTTTTTTTAGTTTTTGGCAATTTTTGTTCACATAAGCATTTTTTTGTTTTGGCGATTTTTTTCGGTTTTTGCGTTTTTTTCGGTTTTTGGCGTTTTTTTTTAATTTTCGCGATTTTTTTTCGTTTTGGCGATTTTTGAAAATTTTTGGCGATTTTATAATTTTCGGATTTTTTAGTTTGACCGTTTTTGAAAATTTCAAGAGTTTAACTCTTACGGTTTCCAAGATATAGCAATTTTTTAAAATTATATAGTCAAAACTGCATTAACTGATGGACCACCCTTTATTATAAATTTTTTCAATTTTAGTGTTAATTGCTGTAATCTATACAAAAATACACTAATTTTACAAATTTCAAGTGTCAATATACATATGTACACACATACATACAATTGTATGTATATTACATGGGATTTTAAAAGTTTTCGTTACTCATTTTGGAACACCCTTTAATTTTTAGCTTTTATATATTTGTTGTAGCGACCAAAGTTCTACATACACTGTCCAAATTTCAGACCCATAGCTTTTACCGTTCCTGAGAAAATAGCCTTCTTCCTAAAACATGAAATATGTTTAATTATTAGGAAAAAAGTTAAAGTTTTCCAACCCTGGAAACGTTTTTTAATCTGTTAAGTTTTTAAAATTTTTTTTTAATTATAAATACCAATTTTATTTATACCGAAGTATAAAATGAGTTAATTTAATAAAAAAGTAATAAAAACTTGTTTTCGGTAGTTATTTTCTATGGGTAAATTGAGTTTGAGTTTTCCAGCTCTGAAACCGTCTGCTCGATTTTGCTGAATTTCAATAGCAAAATTTTTCGGAAAATTTCTGACACACCAGTCCAAGAACGAAGTCGCTAGCTCTTCTGGGAGCTTGGGAAAACCGATTTCACGTACAGACAGACGGACAGACGGACAGACGGACAGACGGACAGACGGACAGACGGACAGACGGACATCGCTTGTTCGTCTTCCCTATGCATAAGGATCCAGAATATATATACTTTATGTGTCGCTTATTAATATTGTAGAAATTACAAACGGAATGACAAACCTATATATACCCTTTTACCATTTTTTGGTAAAGGGTATAAAAATACAAAGAGTTAATTTTAATTTCCAATTTGATTTATCTAAATGTAAATGCCTCACAAAAGTGCGTATGGAGATTTTAAAAGAGCTCAGATAATATCATTCATTTATGAAGGCCTAATTAATTTTATTTTTGGAATTCTGACTTTTAACAGGTTGCTGTTGGTGGCAAAAGATATAAAAGAAACCCCTTTTGACCAAACGAGATAGTTGTAGTTTAAGATGAAATAAAGAATAGTGATAACCAAATCCCTTATTCTGTAAATCGTTTAATAAAGCTTCTAATAAGATTTATCGATTTTCGGCTACGAATGCAATTTTCAAACGTGTATTGCTAATCCAAGCCAATGGGTTTAAAAGTGAGTCCACCGAAATTTTAGTGATTTATGTAATCGCCAAAAAATTGTTAATTTTGTATTTATTAATCATTTTAGCGATTGAATTTAATTTTATTGAATTACCCAATAAGCGGGCAGGGAGAGCAAGAAGCTCGTATGAATAATAGCACTAAATATTTTGAAAGGATATGGGAAAATCTGAAATAATGTATACCAATGTCATAATTTTAGAGTTGTCAAAACTACATACATTTGTTATTGGAAAGATAGAGTATAAATTACAAAAATAGTCCATCATTCCAATAAGCTTCAAAATATAAAAAGGATAATGTTGTTTGGTGGTCAATTAAAAGATATAAGCAATGTTAAGTAAAATTGGACACACGGTTTGTAACGTCAATTAATCTTTTTTCTCTTGAATTGAACTACCCAGCTGGAAAAGTAGGCATTAGTTACATAAATAATGGGAGAAATAATGTTTTGTTTTTCAAAGGAAGTCAATGCACTCCCTTAGAAACGAGAGGGTAATTGCTTGTTGCTACGCTTTCACACCCAAACCACTAACACAGGCTATTTTTGTATCCGGTTTGGAACCGGTTTTTCTATATTTAGCACGAATTTTTAAACTGCTAACTTGATTTTTAAAATTCCTTTAACAATGGAAAGTTACATTACCAGCGGCAAACTTCGCAAATTTTTTTGTACGGTTCAGAACCGGTTTTTTGTTTTTAGCTTAGATTTTTTTCCAAAACCACATTTTTGGGCTTATTTCTTGAAAATACTTTTTTTATACTTTTTTATAAATTTTTTTCTTTTTTGATTATCACTACTTATGTATTATTTATAACTATTAACAAGTTTATGTCCAACAGTGGTCGGTCCTAATAATTATATTTTAGATTTAAGATTTGAATACTTATTGTTAGTTCATATTTGAAGATACAATAAATAAATACATGTATTAAAAAAATATAAAAAACATTTTTGGGCTGGTTAGGACAATTTTTGTTTCGGGTTTGATTGTTTAAACAGTTTTAAAACCGGGATTTTAATTCTGTTTTTTAATTTTTTATCGCGTTTTTGTCGTTATTTTTATTTTTTAACATTACTCGTATCAGCGAGTAACAAGTAATAAAAAATTCATAAATGTTAAGTATATTTTCAAAAATATCAGATTGACGTGATCGGAACCGCATGTAAAATCTAGTAAAAATATATAAACCTGTTTATATATTGAAAATAATGAAGGACAAGTATTTCGAAAAGTATTGAAGGTATGAGAAAAATTTTTTTGGCGGTTTGCAAAATTAAATGTATACTATTGAACTAAATCAAAATATTACCCAATATATAATTTTATAAAACTTTTTTTATTGGGAAAAAATGTGTTAGAAAAATTTTTGCATTTTCATAAAATCTCCTCTCCTGCCTACATTTATGTGTAGGATGTCAAGAGTTTGATAGAAATTACTTACAACAAGTTTATTTTTATAAAAAACCAAAAACTTTACAATACCGAGCGTCCAATATTTTTGCCAAAAAATGCTAATTTTCGACCACTGCTGGATGCATTGTGAACCATCTAAAATCTCTAAGATTTTATTCACAATCTTTCTTAATGCCTCCTCTCTCAAAGACAATCAAAGTTTTTACCAAATATTTAATAATTTTTTAAAATATTCCAAAAAATTAAGAATACTTTTTTCACAATATATACAAAATTATTCCTTGCTACAATTTTTTCGATACCAAAAAAAAATTTTTTATATGAATTTAAATGAAGTTTCCTTTCAAAACCAATAAAACAAACTAATTTTTGTTAAGTAATAAAGACTTTATGTACTATCGATTAAAAAAAGTCAGGGCAAAAAATTAAAAAAACAAATTTTTCAGGTCAAATAACTTGGAAACTGAAAGAATGGTACTATAAGCATGTTTTATTTTTATTTTTTAACGGTGAAAAGAATATTAAAATCGGTCGATATGTACAAAAGTTACAAGGTTCGAAAGAATTTCAACACCCGCAGTTTCCTACTTTGAGGCTCTTTGGAGCTACCCTGTCTTACAACAGGATGCCTCTATGTATACTTTCTCAAAAATTCAACACTTTTTCTTGCCAAAACAGTTGGCTTTATCGAAAGTGGTTGACTAGTTCAAAAGTTGCGGACTTTTTACCACTTTTGTTTTAATTTACGCCACTGTGCGTTCGTTGTGGTCGCAGAAGTACAAATTACGCTGAACGTTCTGGACTGCCAATTAAGGTCAGTGCACCCGAAAATGTTGAAAAAATCCACGATATCCCAGTAAAAAAAGAGATGTAGATTTCTGCTTTATATACGTAACATTTATGCAAATGGGAAATGTGAATTGTTTTGATTCATCGTATATCAATTTTCTGAAAACTTTTTTGTAATGAAAGCTCAATTTTACCATCTCTAATTTACAACAGTCTTGCTATTGTCGTTCGTTCTTTTTACTAATTATCCCAGTAAAAAAAGAGACTCCAAAAATGTCATGAAAATGTAGAGTTTACGATGCGGAAGTAGTGAAAATTTCGATCCGATCTAATGATTTTTACATAGGGTTGTCATTGCAAGAAGTTCTCTTTTTCGATGCCAGGTCACTGAATTGGAAGCGATATTAAGAAAAATTCCCTTTTTTGTACTCTATGATAATATTTTTACCTAGAAAAATGGTAAATAGTTACCTATTTTAACTATTTGTTTCTTTTTATACGAATTTATTCTCCAACTAGTGTTATCATGTAAATTTAATCAAATAACTTTTAAATTTTAGACTAAAATTAGCTCATAAATTTCTTAAAAAAATAAATTTTTTTTAATTCTGGTGAGTACTTTCTAACACTATGGAGGAGTTACAAGTTTTTGTATGACTAAAATAAGCTTCTACATGGTTTTTTGCTCACTCTCGGCAAATTAAAAATATCGATTTCTTGGAAGCAATGAAAATGTAGTTCCACTAGAATGACTTCCATTTTTTTCACTGGGATGGTGTTGGTCGATCGAAGAGTGAAAGTGCGTGAGATTTTTGATGCCATAGGCATTTCATGTGACTGGGTTTAAAAAAGTTGTCTGCAAGATGTGTGCCGCGTTTGCCCTCAATTGACCATAAACGTAAAAGTGTAACAACTTCAAAGGATTGTTTGGAGTTGTTTAACCGCAAGCCGAACTCCGGAGACCAAGCAGCAGTCTAAACAATGGCGTTTTCTGGGTGAACCTACTCCGAAGAAGGCCAAGGTGAGTTTGTCGGCCAATAAGGTGATGGCAACAGTTTTTTATGATGCACGCTGGATAAACCACATCGATTACCTTCAAAAGGGAAAAACAGTAAACAGCGAATATTATGCCAACTTATTAGACCGATTTAATGAGGATTTAAAAAGAAAACTACTCCATATGGCCAATAAAAAAGTTCTTTTTCATCAAGATAATGCACGAGTGCACACCTGTGCAGTCTTAACGACGAAACTCTATGAATTGGACTACAAATTGGTACCCCATACACTATATTTTCCAGACTTAGTATTTAGTGACTACTTCCTTTTTCCAGACCTAAGGAAATGGCTCGGTGGAAAGAGATTTAGCTCCAATAATGAAATTATTGACCAAACAAATGCTTATTTTAAGGATATCGAAAAATCCTATTATTTGGAAGGGATACAAAAAGTGAAGAAAAGTAGGACTAAGTGAATTGAGTTAAAAGCAGATTATGTTGAAAAATAAATTTTTGTTTTGCAAAAAAAAACTGTGTTTCATTCAAAAAGTCAAGGACTTATTGATCCATCCTCGTATTTTCTAAGAAGTTAATTGTATTTACAAATCTCCGACTTTGTACAGCTGCTACAGGAGGCTTTAATAATCTTCATTTAACTGAAACTGAATTCTTTTTAACTTTTTGATTGTATTTTATATTTTTTTGAAGGCACTTCGACTTTCAAGATTAACTTTAAGGAGTTATAGAATAAAAGTATCTATCAAGTCCAACTAAAAGAGAAAAATTCGAAGTACTTGTTTTTTAATCTGTCTAGTCTTTGTCCTTGTTCAGACACTTCAACTTTTGTTGATCAACTGGTAATTCAGCTGGTAGAAAAACAGAGACATTTGTATTTCCTTCTCCGTCTTTCTTAGAGCTGAATTACGAGCTGATAAGCAAAAGTTGAAGTTTATGAACCGGGACTTTCTTTGAGTTGCAGAACTTGATATTAACTGCGGCCAGCAAATGCGATTAGCTAAACAATGTGAAACTAATTTTTATTCTAGCTAGAACACATATAGAAGTACTTTCAACATATAAGATAAGATGAATGGCGAAATTTGTGTAAAAACTTGTTATATTAATTTGCATTAGAAACAAATTAGCAAGCAAATAGTGTCCTTGAAAATTCTAATTATTTGATATTTAAGAACTTCTTTCAATTTTGGCCAGATTTTTTCAAAAATCAAAAGTTTTACTTAATTAAACAGCAAGTGTTTTATATAAAAAAGAAACACATACACTCACAGTAGAATAAAATGTATATTTAAGGAGATTTTTTTTACTTTGACTTAACTTGTTTACACAAAATTTGAATTTAAGAGATTAATAACTTAGAATTTATTATACATGTGAGCTTATAAAATTTTAATTTTAATTTATAAATTCAAGAAATGAAAAGTAGCAACGAATGAATGGGCTTTTAAGCAAACATTTGCTTTTTACAAATTTTCAAATGTTTGAAATTTTTCAAGTCAAAGTTTAAAACTACACAACAACTAACTAATATAATTATTTCACAATCACTTTATTATGCTGTCAATTGAACATTCAATGAAAATATCAAATTAAATATATACGCACACATGTGCATAAATAAAATAAAATATTATCAAATATTGAATAATTTATAATTTATTTTGTTGAAAAGCAATTTTTGGACTTCATTATAGAAAAAAAAACACTATTGCAATTAATGGACTACCGAAATTAAATTTAAGCATTTAGTTAAAGTTCTCATAGCAACAAATATAAGAAAAGAAAAACTATAAATATGGAAAACTTGTAGTGGTTTTTCAATAACAAGAATATTGTATAGAAACCGTTTCATCGGCCAAAAATACTCGTAAAAAATTATTTTTTATAATTTCATTTGCAAAAAAATCTACACTTAAAGTTCTTTAAAAACATAAATGTGTTCTTGAAAAATTATTTATATTTTATCATATGGGTAATTCCAAGAAACGTTAAAAAAATTAATTTTTGGTACTTAAAATTATTTCCTTTATTGTTAACCTCCTTTTTCAAAAGCAATAGGTTAACAATTCGACTCAATATTTTCTTTTTGGGATATTTTTATAACTCGGTACATTTTAAATCGATTGTAAAAATTCTTTTCTTGCCTGATTACCCTATTCTACTTATTTGATTTGCTGCGAAACCTATAAAAAAAACCTTTGGTTCTTGTAATTAAACAAATGAACCTATTAAAATTTATTATAACATTTCACGCGGTTATATTTAACCGATTTTTACGAAACCTACGACACACCCTGAGCTCTAAAATATACACAATCTTCCATTTAAAAATCATTCAAACAAATATTTGACATTTAAAACGCTCTTTTATTTAAAAGTTTATATTTATTTTACTTATTTTATATTTTTCAACTTTTTAACAAAATTATCCCCACTGGCAACACTATTACACTTCATAAGTAATTACTATTAAAATTAACATTGCTCCTGAATGTAAGCCTTAAAATTCGGTTGAGTGTATTTCTATGCAGCTGCTAAATTTCTCTATACTTCTTGTTCGTATGATCACACTATTGCACTCATACATAGCCCACACCGATTTAAGAACGCCTTACGATCTTAATCAAAATTTTCGATTGTATTGTGAAAAAGATATTTACCCTCTAGCGTATCGATGTTTACATATGAAAAATTGTATCTTGTAGAGTCTTTAGTAGTAGACTTTGAAGAATATTTTATATAATCGCAATATTTCGGAAAACAACCATTGGATAAAGTGAATAAAAAATAAGCATTTGCTTTTTACTTGAAAATTTGTTTAAAAAAAAAAACAAATATATATTTTATGTTTTAAAACAAATTTTTAAGTAAAAAGCAGATGCTTATTTTATATTCACTTTACCCATTATGTAAATATAAAAATAGTATATTTAGGATCACATTTCGTTTTTTGGGAAATCCTCTTACGTAGACAAAGTAGTACAGTTTGTGCGATACTGCTATATCATTTTCCATTTGTGCTGAACACAAATTTTACAATTGCTCACTGTGATATACTAACAACAGCTGATAGCAGTGAGGTAGACACAACAATAAAATAAGGAAAATTTAAGATTTTTACTGATATAAAAAAACCTGTTAACCCTGTAAGAAAAACCAGTTTCATGAAAACAGGAAATATGCCCAAACACCGGGTTTTCGGTTAATCGGTTTACATTTTGATTACAAGTATTACATAAATTTTCAATAGAAACATTGCACGTTTTTGGTAGATCCAAAGCCAAAAAGAATACATTTTCTTATATTTTTTAACCGACTGCGCGGCGCAAAGTAGGGTATTGTATTTATCAGCCTATTTATGTATGTATATATTTATGTATGTATGTATGTGCTTTCCTTTGCGGCCCTATATAAACCGAATGCGTGGACCGATTTTTATGTCTTAATCCCGGAAGTGTCACTAAAAATATGACAGTAGTACAAATTCAATATTGCAGCCAAAATACGGCATTTTGTAAATACGAAAAAAATAAAAAGTCGTCGAACTTTATCAAAATGGGTATATTTCGACATGTATTTTAAAATCATAATTGTTTAGGTTTCTTTTCTGATTTTTCATTTCGAATGACCATTTAAGAAACCTACACAAAAAATTATTCCAAAAAAATTTTCAAACAAAAGTTTGTTTGAAATAAAATTTTGATTCAGTAAATATTTTTTACTATTCCAGTAAATAATTTGATCCAATTTTGTTTTAAGAAAAACAAAAAACATTATGGAGTGAAAGATAATACTTGTAACAAAATTGTTAAGAGAACATTTCTGTTCCAATATAGAAATTGCATACTGAACACAACAGTTATTTATTTTATTTGCTTTTTATTTTCATTAAAAAATTTTGTTGAATCAGACGATCTGTTGATTGAAAAAATCGGGGTTTTTTTCCAAACAAATTATTACAAAATTTTGCATTTGAATTTACAAATTTCTTTGTAGGACCTAAATTGAAAAAAATAGTATTTGACTCAGAGAATTTTGTGTTTGAAATGGAAAATTGGTTTTTTCTGTGTAACTTCAAAGTTGGTCGAAGTCGGGTTTTTTATTTTTTTTCGAAATACTTGCTAGTTTAAATAAAAGCTGAATTTGAAACGTTTACTGAATCACACAAACAATTTATTTAATTCAAAAATGAATTTCAAGAATTTGCTTGTCTGAAGATAAATTTAAAAAAAATATTATTTGTTGAATTTAAACCTTCAGGTACACATGTATATTAACAATGTTATATAGATTTACTATATATGTATAAAATTTAGCTTACAAAGACCCTGACTTATAAATAAAGGTTTGTCTTAAATATACCACCTTTGGTCAAATTCGACAATGAAACAAAAAAAACTAAGTTATGCAAAAATTATTACGAAAATTTAACTTATTGAGAAACCTATTAAATAAATATAAAAATTTAGATGTATGTATATAAACTCAAATAAAAATATCAATTTTGAAATTAAAAATACAATATTAGTAGATTTTTATCATGTAAAAAAAAATTTTCTCAAGCCAATAGTATTCAACAAGTTCAAGCTATCTTAAATACAGATCTCAAAATACTTCGAATAACTTTAACATCATTCAACACAATAAATTTAAATGTCATCGCTTCAAGACATGCTTAAGTAAAAAAACTAAACAGAAAATAAAGCAAATGACCTGTTCCTGCAATCTACTTTATTTAAAATGTTTATAAAACGTTTTACATGTTTAATTTTTGTATTTTTTATTTTAGTTTTTTTTTTTTAATTTGATTTAAATTAATAAGAAAAATGTAAATGTAGCTTATCACAACTACTAGAAGAAATAAAATGAATTAACATAATCACATAATCATAAAAGAGCAACAAACAATAAACAAACAAAAATTTTTAATAATAGTAATAATAACAAAACATGTGTGTAAATGAAATAAAAAAAAATATTTAATTTACATACATATGCAGCAGCAAAAATTACGAGGGCAATTCTAGAATTAGCACAAATAACATAAACAAACTGTACTTTAAAAGCTTTTCTAGATATTTAAATCGAGAATGGCAACACGTCTTGTTCGTTTATCATGACAAAATCGCATAAGAACCAACAACTTTACAGCTGGCAAAGACTTGACAAATAAAACAATGGCTAATCTCATGCTAATATTCTGCTAAAGTTGTGCTAAGATGTTGCTAAGGTATTGCTAATGTATTGCTAAAATCTGTGACAATAAGAAAAAACTGCTTAAGTCATATTTAACTGTAGCGCAGGAGAGCAAACAAAACAGTTGTTGTAAAGTTTGTCAAATCAGTGTTTTAAAAAGCAGAAAAAATACAGCTACAAATACACACATTTCTGCAGAAGATTTATATTATTTTCGACAAAGTTATTAGACAGCCTGTGAGTTAAAACCTGAATTTAAAAAACTTACAGTGTGAATGCAAAATCAGCTGTTTATGTTTTTAACATTAAAACTAGGTTTTAACTTTCAGTGTGAAAACACTATAACGCTAAATAGCTCCTATATTTCCCTCTTACTAATGCATAGCATCAGGGAACCTTTATCAAAAAAGTTCTTAGATAAACTACACTCAAAAAAACTAACTAAAACTAATTTGAGTAAAAAAAGTTGTTGTATGGCGCCAAATCTGTTTTTTACTTGAAACCAGTAAAATATTAACTAAATTTCTAGTTCATTAATGAAATATTTTATAAGAATAATATTTTTATATATAAATAAAATTTTTCTAAAATTAGGTAAAATTTTCCCATCAAATTCGGAGCTTCGCAAAAAATGTTTCATCCTTGATCTCAAATTGCTACATTTTCCAATTTTTTGTATGTCTTTAATTCTGGTACTTTTTTATTTTTAATTAAATTCTATACCACATGGTATGTTATTTATATTCATATTATGTTTTTAATTAATTCAGCTTTCCCTATAAATACATATAAATTCATTGAGATTTTTTAATTCAATTGCCTAACAGGGCAGCTTTAATAAGCACTAAAATTTTTGAGTTTTAAAATTTTATTTTATTTACAAAAAAATATATTTTAAGTTCAAATATTCCTCGGAAATATGAGAAATTTATTTTTTATATCTTTCAAGTTTTTGATCAGGATTAATTCATTTTCTAAAACTTATTTTTTGATTTAAAACGCGATTGACTAGCTCTTAGGATACAATTTCCCTAAACTTTTAAACCATTTTCGAATTTTTGGTAAGTATTTTTTTTGAGCCAGTAAACTTGCCCTTGAATGTGAGAATTTTTGTGTGTATTCTTATGAAATATTTTTAAGGATATGAACTTTTTATTTTTTACTCATATTAAGTAATTTTTATTTTAGAAATTTACTTAAACTAAGAAATTTTTTTTACTTGAATGTAGTAAACTTTTTTCCTTAATACTAGTATATGTTTTTTTTTTGAGTGTACAGAAATTATATCACACTTTCATTAAAATAAAAAAATAAATCTCTAGCTTATTTAATTGTTTCAGCAAAAACTAAATAATCAATTGTGTGTTTTTATGTGCTTTCTGTATTACACTTTTTGTTTAATAATATTAATATCTATTAACATACATCCCACTTCATTTAAAAATTTAGAAAAAAAATCGTACGCATTTTAAATAAATTAATTAATTGCACATACTATTTTTGTTAATTATAATTTAAAATTTTCGCTGCAAATGGCATGTTGAAAAAAACTTGTTTAACTCTGTAATAAGAAAGTTATATGTATCGTAATAATAATAATAGAATTTTAATTCAAGCCATGATTTTATGTTTATTTTTCATAACTGCAGTGAACATCCTTCAAGTATGTTGCTAATATATAAAAATTATCAACTTTAATGCTAAAGAGCTGCCAAAAAAAAGGTCATCATAGTGTTTTCACACTAAAATTTAAGTCCTGGGGGCAAATTACGGCATTCGATACGACTCGCAATTAAAAAATATTTCAATAAAGTTGATATGGAAATATTTTTAAATTACGAGTCGTATCGGATGCCGTAATTTGCCCCCTGGTTTTAACGTGAAAACCATAAACAGCTGATTTTGCATTCACACTGCAAATTTTTCAAACTCACGTTTTAACTCACATACTGTCTAATAATTTTGTTCAAAATAAAATAAATCTCCTTCAGATATTTTGTTAAGGATTTTTTATGCTTTTTTTAACACTTATTTGACAAACTGTACAATAACTGATTTTTGTTTGTATGAAAAACTGAGACATTTCACAATATGTTTTAAAATGGAAATTATATTATATTTTGTAAATAAATATTTTAAAATTATGCACCGAAAGAATTTTGCTTCATAAATCCAAGGAAACAATTTCATTAGATTTTTTTCACAAATCTAATAACAATTTTAAAAAATTAATGAAAAATACACGAATATTGTGAAAGAATTTCATTGGAATTGGTTCGTTGGTATTCTAGTTTGGTAACAATATTTCATTGGACTTATGACAACAATATTATCTAATTATTAAGAAACCCCTTTATATTTAAGAAACATTTACAATTGTTGCTTGAAATCAAACATATATAGATAAGTACATACCTTAAAACAATTAAGTTAAAGATTAAATTCTTTAAAACTAAAAAATAATAAAATATATAGCAATTTAAATTTCATTATAGCTATAAAATGTATTCGTTGTCCCAATGAAAATTTCATTGTAGTAATGAAAGTCTGATAAATTAAATGTATTTCAACCAAAAGTTTGCAGCAAATGAACTTCTGTATAATTGTTCTTGTACTCTTTGTATGCTTATTTACACATTTACTTTCAATTAAGTTATTTCGTTGCTATAATAAAGTTATTTCATTGTTTTTGTGAAGTTATTTCATTGTTTTAATGAAATTATTTCGTTATTTTAATGAAGTTATTTCGTTGGAAATTATATCGTTAGAAATTATCTCATTGTTTTAATGAAACTATTTCGTGGATTTAATGAAATTATTTCATCGTTTTAATAAAATTATTTCGTTGTTGCGATGAAGTTCTTTCATTGCTTTGATGACACTGTTTAATATATTTGACGTAGCTTTCATTAAAATAATTTTAACGGAACTGGTTTCATTAATCCAACGAAGCGTGACGTTGGTTGAATTTTAATGAATTTTTTCATTGGATTAATATCGAAATTCATAGAACTTATATAAAAAATTCTTTCAGTCAGCCACTTATACAAAGTGAAAAAATGTTTGGAAATCAAATTATGGTATATAAAAAATGCACAAATACATTAGAAAATAAAACTTTTTTATCGCGAATCAATGTTCATATCGTTCGTCTATTTTCACTTCCCAAAGGCCAGTATCCGCTGTTTTTTGTAAAAAATATTCTTTTTCTCCACAATTTTTGGATTATTGTTACGGCTACAGCCATTTAGAAATGTATCCATTAGTGTCTATTCTTATTCACTGGTATAAGCGTTATCAGCTGCTTCCGGTAATTTTAGCCAATTCAAAATTGGTTTCAAGTTGGTTGTACCAAAAAAATATTTGTATTATAAAACCAGGTTTAAACTGTTGGTTTTAACTTTAAAGCCAACTCTTATTAAAACCATATCAGTGTGGAAACACTATCGTGCTATGTAGAGCAGAAGTTGCCATTTTTTTTATGCACAAATTCGCTAAGCCTTTGTTTAAAAAAATTCGGTAACACTATTGGTAGTACAAGCTATCGGATATAAAAATTTAAGAAATAAAAGAATTAATAAGCGTAGACATGTAAATGTAATCCAAGATTCAATAAATAAAAAAATTGCAATACTCTTTCATTAAAATATATGCCACCACCACCACAAAAATGGCAAAATGCATTGCGCCGTTAAAAGTACTTTTACAGCTGACCTCGTTTAGATAAATGCACATATATGTATAAACTCAAAATCAAACAAAATGCAAACCTAATATCAAAGAAGAAGAAAAAGCAGCAAACAACAGCAACAACAAAAACAATAATTTTAAATAAATGAAAATATTAAATTAATGAAACAAACAAAACAGGTTTGTTGCTTAAGTCTTTCGTTTTCATTTTAAATGTTTTATATTTTGTTGTTGTTATTGTTGCTGTTGCTGTTGCCGTTGCTGTTGCATTTGTTGTTCTTGTTTTTTTTCCAATTTCATTTGCAGACTGGAATAAAAATCAAAATAAACAAATATGAAAATGACGGTAAATGACATTAAATACGAGAAGCAAAAATATGTATATGAGCAACTAAAAATAAATTGCAAAAAAAAAAAAACAAACACAAACCAGTCAGTTAGACAGACAGTCAAACATTCAGTCAGTCAATTAAACTGAAATCAAACCGAAACTAGTAGAATATTTTACATAATACGAGCATACATATGTATGTATATTCATTTCAAAGTAAATATAGGCAACATCATTCAAATGAGAACTTGTAATATAAGCTTAGAACTTGAGGTTACAAAATCTAGGGTTTCTTTTTTTTTTTTTTTGAGAACAAGAACCAGAACAACCATCAAATTCTTTCATCAGCAGTGACATGACCAAGAACAAAACAAAGAATGCAGGTTCTTTGTGCAGAAATATCAACTTGTAAAGCAGAGATAATAATTTTCAAAAACTTAAACAAAAGAGTTGCTGAAGCAAAGTTCTTAAATAAGAACGTAGAAATTTAAAATTATTTAATTAAGAGAGAGTTTTTTCTGTATCTAATACAATAAAAGGAATTTTTAATCGTACATACATTCTATTGACACAATAATAAATCACTTCATTTATAATTAAAAACTTCATTTATAATTAAAAACTTATTTTAACAAATTTTCACCATTATCAATACATAGCAACTGTGAAACAATGATATTTTTTAAAATAAAAATAATTATGAGACAAAAATTGTTTAACAAAGGAGATATTTTCAATATCATTTAAGGAATCACTTTTTATAAAGTACCTTTTAAAAAAGGTCCTTCCAAAAATTAGGCAACAAAGTTTCTTTTAATAAAAAATCCTTTAAAAATAGTACCTTTAAAACAAGTACATTTTGAACAAAGTACTTTTGAAAGAACTACTCTTTAAACAAGGTACTCATGATAAGTACCCTTTGCACAAAGTACTTTTGAAAAGGTATCAAAAAATTAATCTTTTCAAAAAGTTACCTTTTCCAAGAAATA
Organism: Tachina fera; assembly: GCA_905220375.1. Lineage (NCBI taxonomy): Eukaryota > Metazoa > Arthropoda > Insecta > Diptera > Tachinidae > Tachina > Tachina fera. The sequence continues at coordinate 72,956,249 of LR999967.1, forward strand.
GCTTTTAAAATACTGTCTCTAAAAAAAGGACTACTAAAATCATACCTTTTAAAAAAGTTCCCTTTGTAAGTACTACCTTTTAAAATTTGCCTATTGCTAAAAGTACCTTTTCCTAAAAGTACCTTTTGCTAAAAGTACCTTTTCCTAAAAGTACCTTTTGCTAAAAGTACCTTTTCCTAAGAGTACCTTTTGCTAAAAGTACCTTTTGCTAAAAGTACCTTTTCCTAAGAGTACCTTTTGCCAAAAGTACCTTTTCCTAAAAGTACCTTTTGCTAAAAGTACCATTTAATTAAAGTACCTTTTACTACAAGTACCTTTTGCTATAAATATATCTTGCTAAGAGTAGCTTTTGCTAAAAATAAAAACACGTTACGTCCACAAAAGTACCTTTGGGAAAAAGTTACTATTAACAAAGTACCTTTGGAAAAAGTACTTTCTAAAAAATATATTATTTTAAAGTAATTTTAAAAAAAGTATCTACTCAAACAGAAAAGGTTCCAAAAAGTTTCATTCAAATCGGTTTCTTTTGAAAAAAAATTAAGTTTTAATAAAGTACCTTTTGTAAAAAGTAACTTTTCTAAAAAGCACCTTTAAACAAATAACTTTGAAAAAGGTACCTTTAAAAAAAATTCTCCTCAAAAAAATATTTGGGAAAAAATTATATTTTCATAGCAGAACTTTCCAAGTAACTTCTAAAGAAATACTTTTTTCTAAAAAGTTCTTTTAATTTTTTTTTATCAAATCATTAGTTACAGCAACAATGAAATGCATATAGACTAAGCTGAACCACCAGCAAATAAATTTCAAATTAAAATATAATTATGACAATATGTCGAATAATAAATTTCTTAAAAGTTCTTCTAATTTTTTATAAAAATTACTTTTTATAAAAAGTATCTTTTATCATTTTAAAAAGATACTTTTATAAAAATTTCTTAAAAAAACAACATTTTAAAAAATTTAATGTTCAAGAAAAGTAAGTACTTTGCAAAAAAAAAGGATATCAAAAAATACACATTTTCAAAAAACTTAATCTTTACAAAAAAGCTCCTGAAACAATGTTTTTTAATTACTTATAAACCAAAAAATATTCTTAAAAAAGTACCTTATTAAAAAATTTAGCTTTAAAACAATTAATTACTTATTCAGAAAAAAAATAATTTAGGTTTACAAAAGCCTTTAACAAATAAATTTCAATACAAAATTTGTAGCCAACATATTTTTTTAAAATATATATTGAAAATTACCTTTTGAAAAAGTACTTTAAGGTAAGAATAGATTTTGATACCAAAAGCGTCCTTTGAAAAAGAACTTTTTGCTACTTTGTACTTTTTGGGAAAATTGTGTTTTTAAAAAAATAGTTGTTAAGGAAGGAATCTTTTAAAAGAAAAGGTTTTCAAAAAAAGTACTTTGCCAAAAAAGTACCTTTAAAAAAATTCTAATAACTTCTAATGCACTTTGAATTTTGTAGAGCTAAATTTTAAGAAAGCACTTCTTGAAAAAGTACTTTTCATAAAGAGTTTTGCTCTTATGCAAAAACGATTGTAAAAGTTAAAGCGTGCTTTAAAGCCGGGTTTGCCATACAGCATTCATTTGTTAAACCAACTTTAACCTTACCAATTGTTTTTGCATAAGGGGGTACATCTTTAAAAAGAAACTTTACTCAAAATCATCTTTTATAAAAAGTATATTATATTATTTTATAACGGATGGTTAAATTTTAAGGGCCGATGTTGAACGTCAAGTTTTTTTCAGACTAACTAAATTTAAACTATGGAAAGATACACAATCGAGCAACGCGTCAGGCTTATTATTAAAATGGGCGTTCAAATCAAAATACATATCGTGCACTTCAAGATTTTTTAGTCAGCAAAATCTACCAAATTGCGTACAATCCGAAAAATCGTGCAAAAATAAGAGCAAACGTGGTCTGTAGGAGATGTGTTAACACCAGTGCATGCTAGTACAGCGCGTTCTGCAGAAAATATTGCTGCTGTTCACGATAGTATGGCTGAAGAGCCGTCCACCTCAACTCGTCGTCGTGCCCAAGAATTGCACCTCTCACGTTCATCGCTGATGAACATTATGCATATAGGCTTGCATTTACACGCCTACAAGGTGCAATTGACTCAAGAACTAAAGCCTCTTGAATATTCTAAATGTCGTCAATGGTCAGAATGGTGGCAAGAAATGGTAACAGTGGATGATCAATTTTCGAAGAAAATCATCTTCAGTGATGAGGCACGTTTTTGTCAATAAGCAGAATTGCCGCATTTAGGCGAATGATAGTCCAAGAGTGATTATCGAAAAACAAATGTACCCAAAAAGAGTGACTGTTTGGTGCGGTTTATGGGCTGGTGGCATCATTGGGCCGTATTTTTTCCAAAATGAGGCTTGTCAGGCAGTTACTGTGAATGGTGTTCGCTATCGTGAGATAATAACGAACTTTTTATGGACCGAATTGGAAGATATGGATTTAGACGATATGTGTTTTCAACAGGACGGTGCCACTTGCCACACAGCTAACGAAAAATTGCTCTTTTTCGCAACAAATTCAATGGCGGTGCTATCTCACGTGGTGGCGATGTCAATTGGCCGCCAAGATCATCTGATCTGAAGCCGTTGGACTTCTTTCTTTGGGGTTATTTGAAATAAAAGGTGTACGTCGATAAGCCAGCAACAATGCAAGAGCTAAAGGATGAAATTTGCACCATCGGAAGGTGGTGTGCCGCCCAGGTCACGGTGGTCCACCGGCCGATATTTTGTTCCATACATATTTGAACCATATCATATTATCATAATAAAAAGGAATTACAATAATTTCCTAATTAATTTGTGTTTTTTTCAAAATCAACATCGGCCCTTAAACTTTAACCACCCTTTATGTAATATTAAAAAAACTGCATTAAAACTACATTTCAAGAAGGTTCTTTTATAAAAATTCCCTTTACAAATTAAAAAAACACATTTTTAAAAATGTGCTGTTTCTGAAAAGTACTTTATGTAAGAATCACCTTTTATAAAAGTTAATTTTAAAGAGCATCTTAAAAAATTGGTTTAAAACTATATACTATTTAAACTAAAGAAACGAACTTTTAACAAATTTAAAACAATTAAATTTTGATAAATTAATCGTCAAAAAATAAGTTTTAAAACTAGCTTTTTAAAAAAGTGCGATTTCAAATTGTGTACTATTTTTTTAAGTAAATTTTTGAGAAAATCAAGTTTGCATAAAATGCCTTTAAAGAAAAATTTATTTGTAAAAAGTACCTTTTTAAAAAGGTACCCTTAAAAGTATTTTTACGAAAAGCAAATTTTAAAAATTTATTTTATTAAAATGGTACCTTATAGGGCATGAACATTGTCTCGAAATTTATTACTTACGAGCTTTCCAGCTAAATTTAGCTACTAGATGTCCCATAAATAACAAAATCTATTTTGTCATTCGATTTTAAGGAAATCTACTCGGAATCTAATATTTTTATTTATTTTTTACTGACTATTGGCGCTTTCTGAGTTTTGGCACTTTTTTCTCGTTTTGGCGATTTTTTTGGTTTTAGAAGTTTTTTTTAATTTTGGCGATTTTTTTTTATTTTGGCGATTTTTTTAATTTTGGCACTTTTTTCTGGTTTTGACGATTTTTTTCGGTGTTTGGCGTTACTAAACTTTGGCGATTTTTTTAATCTTGGCGATTTTTTTTCATTTTGGAGATTTTTTTTCATACAATTAATTATTTTGGTTTTGGCGACTTTTTCGCGTTTTGGCGATTTTTTCCCGGTTTTGGCGTTTTTTTCATTTTGGCGATTTTTTGCTTTTGTGCGATTTTTTCGAATTTCGCGATTTATTTTAGTGTTAGAAATTTTTTTTTAATTTTGGCGATTTTTTTAATTTTGGCGATTTTTTTTTAAATTTTTGGCAATTTTTTTTTTGTATGGCGATTTTATAATTTTTAGTTTTACCGGTTTTGCAAATTTCTTATGGTTTCCAAGATATAGCAAGTTGTCAAAATTACATAGTCAAAATTGCATTAACTGATGGACCACCCTTTAATTAAATTTTTTTAAATTTTAGTGTTAATTGTCGTAGCCTATATAAAAATACACTAGTTTTACAAATTTCAAGTGTCAATATACATGTGTATATACAATTGTATGTATATTACATGGGACTTTAACATTTTTCGTTGCTCGTTTTGGAACACCCATTAATTTTTAATTCTCATGTATTTGTTGTTATAGTTGCCAAGGTTCTACATACTCTGTCCAAATTTCAGGTCAGTACCTCTTATAGTTCCTGAGAAAATACAGTGTGACGGACAGCGTAGCCAAAACAATAGGCTGCCTTTTTTCACCTTTGGTGTACGGAACCCTTAAAATCAGATTTTGATAAATATTTTAATTAAAATCTGTTAGATTTTTTGCAGAAGTAAATGGTCTATTAACACAAAAAGGATGAAGGGAATTGTAGTTTTTGATAAAAGGATTTTTTTGGAAAACTGAACTATTTAACAAATATATTTCGGAAAAATTAATGATGTCCTTTTTCCAGAATTTTGCTCAATAAGTTTTTAATGTTAAAAAAAATATATATTCCGAGTATTCATAATTCTTTATTCGCCCAAAAACATAAAATAGCAATAACAAAAAAGTTTTTGATAAAAGGATTTTTTTGGAAAACTGAACTATTTAACAAATATATTTCGGAAAAATTAATGATGTCCTTTTTCCAGAATTTTGCTCAATAAATTTTTAATGTTCAAAAAAAAATATATTCCGACTATTCATAACTCTTTATTCGCCCAAAAACATAAAAAAGCAACAACAAAAATTTTGTCATATAGAAAAACTTTAACGTCTTCAAAATAATTCATGTTCGTTATTATTTATTTTATTTGTTTTTTTTTTAATTTTTAATTTTGTACTCACCTTGTGCGTAAATTGCCGTTGCGAGTACTTGAGCTGTTCAATGATTTGGCAGCCAATTTATAGGCACCAATGGTGCCACCAGTGCCATTACCGCTATTCAATTGACTGGCACTAGTACGTGGCAAACGTGCTGAGGGATTGCCAGTGCCGGGTCGAACTGCGCCAGCACTGCCGGCCACCACAATGTGGCCACTTAGAATGCAAACGATCAATAGAAGAGCAATTGTTAAAGATGATGTTGACGATGACGATGACGATGACGATGACGACGACGACGACGACGACGATGACGAAGGTGATGATATTATTGCTGTTGTTGTTGTTAACGTTGTTGGTGCTTTTGTAAGAGTTGTCGGCAAGTTTTTTGCTGTTGTTACTGCTGTTGCTGATGATGACAATGATGAGCAATGTAATGAAGATGTTTCTAATAATGCAGATGATAATGATGATGATGATTTAGTTAAGTTTGTTGTTGTAGTTTTGAAGAACCTGCTTTTTAACGTTTGATTGTTATTATTGTCGAGATGTTGTAATTTATGCTGGTCTTGTTTGTTATTGTTTCTGCTGCGGCAGTTGTTGTTGCTACTTTTATTGTTATTAACAATGTTGAAGCTACCATGTGCTTTCATTGCAACAACGTTGGCCTTAAAGGCCGACATGGTATGTTATTCAGTTTAATGTATATATGTTTTTCTATTTTTTAATGGATGATAAGAATCGTTTGTATTTATTTTAGTATTTTCCTTAGGAAAAGTAAAAATTCCAGCACAGTAGTGTTGTTGTTTTTTTATTTTTGCTTTTCTTGTTTTAACACTAGATATGTAGATAGATGGATAGATAGATTTTATCTTCTGTATTATTTTAAAATTATTTTATTTTTTTTTTGATAATGATATTTTTTCCAACTATTTTTCTGTTAAGTTGTTTAGCTATAAGTGTAAAAGAGAAAAATTAACTTATTTTAGTATGAATTTATTTTTTTTTTGTTTATTTGTTGTTTTCCTTTATTTTGCTTATTTCATAACTTTGTTTTGTAATTTAATTTATTTTTTTATCTCATTTTTTGTAACTCATTGACTTTTTGAGCCGGTTTTTGTAACACAGTTTTCTAAGTTTGTATTTTTATTTTGTCTATTTTTAATTCATATGATTTAGTACTTCTTTGTATTTATACCAAACAATTACATATGTGTATGCTCCACTGAAAGTTTGTGTTTTGCAAATTATTTATTTGAAGAAAGAATAAATTTTTTTTTTAAGATTTTGTAAAAAATTTAATTTCTAAACGTGTAAAATTTGGATGAAAAATAACGAAAGTTCGTTTCAAAAAATATGTTTTCCATACAAATTTCAAATCGAAAAAAAGCATTTGTATTGACAAAATCTAGCCTTTGCAGTCGAATTTTACGAAAATAATTTTTTTTAAATAATGCTACAAAATGTTTGCTTATATTTTCAATATCAGAATTTAAAAATTTAAAAGGGCAGACAACTCAAAATAGTGGATGGTCTAATTACGAGTGTCTTATTTCGGCTTCAAGGTTTTTGTACTAGACTAAAGAACATTTTTGCTTTATTCTTGTACAAAAACGTCGTAGTCGAAGATGAATTACGATACTAGTAATTAGTCTAAATGTTATCTGCCTTATTTATGAAAAAAAATTGTTTCATTATTCGAAGTCAGCTTTTTTGCTACAGGATCTCTTATTCAGATTCGCTGTGTATACAGTATATCATTACATAGGGTTATCCATTTTTCAATTTAACTAGTAAAGTAAAATAAAACACTCATAAAGCTATAATTTCGATGACTCTTTAAACTTCATTATAATTTTTTGAATGTATAAAGATTACATGCAATATTACTACTAAAATACTAAGTTGTTAATCTGAATTGAGCTCTGAGGTGCGCACAAATTTACAAATTTAGTTTCAAATTGAAAGCTCTTTTTGTTTGTTTGTAAGCATCTTCACATGTTTAGTTGAAAATTAATTTAAATAAAAATAAATAGTAACATTTACATTTTGACCTTTATCTTATTATTCTTTTTTGTTTTCGGTTTAATAAATAAACCAAAATTAAATTAAATTAAATAAAAAAGGAAACCTGTTTCAATTTCAATTTTAAATGAACAATTTGAATCAGTTACAAGTTCATTCAGTCTTCTATACTCGATTAAGAATGACAATAAAATATTTAATTTATATCATAAATTTTGTAGAAGATAACCAAAGTTATGAAATGAACTTTATTCACTTTAAAATGATCACATTATTTAAAAAGATGAATGATTATGCAAAGGCATCATACTTTCCGTTTAATTGTCAGTTGGAAGGAGCAGAAAGGTAAGCATTGAGCACTCTTTATGTTATAATATATTTTTAGCACTAACTAAAGCTTCCTTTCGAGGGCATGGTAAATGAGTAATATCCAATTAACACGAGTTTGAAAATTGTAGTAGTCCAGCAGTTTTTCTCCCATCATTGGAATAACTAAGCCAACAGGGCTTTGCAGATAAACTAATTATCGTAATTTTTATTGCTGTTAAATCTTTTAAAGATAAATTTTAGTTATTCCTTTAAGCAGGTGATTTTGGGAAATTATTAAATAAAAATTAGGCTGCTGGTAAAAGATTTTTAATTTTACTATTCCAATATTTTTATGTAAAATTTATTATGTCACTGATAACATGGTGTCATAAAATGACACTTATGTTGTATGCTTTACAAACGGAGCAATGGAGTTAATAGAGATTGTAGGCCAAACTTGCGATTACACTATCTAAATCAAAAGTTATCGATAAAATCAAATTAACAGGCATTTGAATAATTTCAAGACTGTTGTAAAACCGCCCATCCAATAAACAATATTATTTCATATATTGTTGTACATATTATTGTGGGTTATACCTGTACTATGCACACGCACAATGCATACAATATTTTCAAAGAAAATATTGCCCAGTTTTCCTGAGAGTGAAAACCAGTGCTGCCACAACCAAAAAATTTTTACAACCAAAATTCGCTTTAAAAGTTACCAAATGAGAAAAAAATATAAGCAATTTTCAATATGTAGTATTTTTATTAAATAACATCCCAGCAAAAAAAGACACTCCAAAAAAGTCATGAAAATGTAGAGTTTGGGATGTGGAAGTTGTGAAAATTTCGATCCGTTCTAATGAGTTTTACATTGGGTTGTCATTGCAAGAAGTTCTCTTTTTCGATGACTGGTCACTGAATTGGAAGCGATATTAAGAAAAATTTCTTTTTTGTGTTCTATGATAATATTTTTACCTAGAAAAATGGTAAATAGTTACCTATTTTAACTATTTGTTTCTTTTTTACGAATTTAATCCCGAAACAGTGATTTCATGTAAATTTAAGCAAATAACTTTAAAATTTTAGACTAAAATTAGTTCATAAATTTCTTTAGAGAAATAAATTTTTTTTAATTCTGGTGAGTATTTTCTAACACAATGGAGGAATTACTAAAAGAAGCTTGTACATAGTTTTTTCTCACTCTTGGGAAATTAATAATATCGCTTTTTGGAAGCAATGAAATTGTAGTTCCACTTCAATTTTTTTTACTGGGATTTAAAATGGATACGTATTTATAATGTAACGCATGTGATTTGAATACAGTTAATAATAATAACAATAAAACAAATACATATAGTTGTATATATTCTTTTACCTACATATGTATGTATGGAATAAGTTAACGCTTGTAACAGTTTTTTTAAATATAAAGGAAACAAAACTTGCAGTTCACAGTATAATAGTTTGAATGTGTGTGATGTTAAATTTTAAAATTTATAACCCTTGACACGAACCTTGTGGTTTAACAGAGTTTTGTTTGCATGTTACCATACCTTTGTTAAGCTATAAAAATTCGAATAATGCTTTTCCAAAGGACTTTTCCATTAAATGATGCAACCGAGACGGGAAAAATTAATGCAAATTTATAGATAAGGTGTTTAAAACCCATGAATCTATTTCTGAAAAACATGAATTTGAACCAAACATCGTCAGGTTTTCAACTTGGTATTTTCTGAGGGTTACGCACTCTTCTTGGAAAGGAGGCAATGCGGGCGGACAAAAGTGGTCACCTATTATGGACCACATAGTACTCTAAAAACGTGCATACTCAAAATTACTAGAAGTTCGAGTTTTCAGGAGACTTTCTAAAAACTTTAAATTTGTCCAACTAATTAAGATTTTCTAAGATGTGATAAATTTTTTTAGGAAAGACAAACGTGGTCACCTCCTATGAACCACATAGTGTTCTGTAGTACAGAGTTGCGACCATTTAGTTAAATTAAAGGTTATTGACAGTGTTGTAAAGGAAAAGTATTCTAAACAAGTGAGTAGCAATCAAGGCGAATTCATAACAGGTGGCTGCACTAGCAATTTTAGTCACAGCTGTTTTATTTTCAGTTGCCTTGGTAGCAATACTAAAAATTTAAGAACATAAAAGCTTAAAAGTTTGGCAAAAAAAAATATAACCAAAATCAGAAAAATATTCACATCTCCACATTAAAGAAAAAAATAACCACTTTTGGTTAGAAATAACCAAAACGGCAGCCCTGGTGAAAACATAAACAACATTGAACAATGTTGCCACCATATTACACATTTGTCTTGATTGTACAATAAAAATCAAAAGTCTTTTGATATTTGCCAATATATTGTGCCACCTTCAAATGTGACACACACATTGGCGATATTTTTGTACAATGCGAAGAATTGCACAATTATATTGCAAGTGGGTGAGCCGCCTTAGAGATAGTAAATTTGAGATTTCAAATTTTTGCTAAAAAGATATACATACATATATGTATATATAAAATTAGGGCACTCGATATCAAACAAAATCTCAAAACATTTTCACTTAAATTTTATTCAAATGTTTTGATATTTTTTCGAAATAAATAGTATTTGAATTAAAATCTCTATCCTATTAAAATTTTTTTTCACAAAATGAGTTCTTTTTAGTGCGTTTTTTATGAACGTTTCACTCTGAAAAAGTTAGCATCACTGCCTAGTAGAGTTGATAAACGTATTTAGCAAGTACAAGAACCTCCGAAACTTTTTTATGATTTTAGCACAAAATTATAAAGTAAAAAGCTATAAAATTTTAATTTTTAAAAAAAATTTTAAGTAAAAAGCATATAATACTTTTTTATTCCTACTGCCCATTGAATATTAATGTATTTTTCCGATTACACGAAGCAACGAATCCTTACACTGAGAGAAAATTCATCGTAAGTGCAATGATTTTCGACATTATCTTTATGTTTTTTTCATTATATTTCAACCAATGACATGTATTTTACTAAGCAACGTAGATTTTTATATTTTAAATGAAAACTTTAATCATTTCAATGAAACTTTTTAGTTTAATGAAGTGATATTAGTTTTAAGTTTTTTTAACGAACTATTTCATTGAATTTAGAAAAGTTTTTCATGTATATCAGGACTGTATTTCATTACTGAGATTTAATATATAATTATTTTATGATATCGTATCGTTGTAATGACTCTGATTCATTAACTTAATGTAGTCATTGTATTTTATTAATTGTTTAACTTGCGTCGTATATTGGCACAGGCATCAGAAAAATGTTTGTATGCACATATATAAACCCTGGTAGCATAATTTTGATTTTTCTAATTTATTTCTTACCAAAATGAACACTATATTTAATTACCGAAAAAATAATTAGTTTTACTTAATTAGTTTGATATACTAGAAAAAGTTTAAGTTTTCCAGGTCTGGGGCTATGTTTTTTATTTTTCTAATTTTCTAAATAAAACTATTTCTTCTAAATCATAAAGTATGTATGTTTAATTTGTAAGCAACAAGAAAAATTAATTTGACTTGGTTTTTTATGGAGTAAAAAATAAAATTTTTGCTAGCCTGGAATCATTCTTCTAGATTTTTCTTATTCCTTATACCAATCTAACTCTTTCAAATATATGTAAAATATATTAAGTGAAGAAAGAAAAAAAGAATATAAGAAAGAAATAGTTTTATTTAGTTGCTTTAATATATAAAAAAAAATATCAAAATTTTCAGCTCTGGAGCTGTGGTATTTATTTTTCTAATTTTCTACACCAAAATTCTCTTTCCAAAGCATAAAATATATTTAATTTATAAAGAAAACGAAAAAAATTAATTAAACCTAGTTACCTTTATATATCTGATTTCTCACATCAATCTATTTGTTTTAAGAATATAAGATATGTTTAATTTATAGAGAAAAAGAAAATATTAGTTCTGGCAGGTTACTTTTATATAACAAAAAAAAGTTAAACTTTTCCAACCCTGAAACCCATCTGCTTGATTTTCTTGATTTTCAATATTAATCTATTTCGGATCATTTCTAACACATAAGCTTTTCTGGAAGTTTCGGAAAACAGTTTTCATGTACACACAGATGGACATACGGACATCGCTGGTTCATCTTCCCTATGCATACGGTTCCAGATTATATATACTTAACGTGTCGCTTTTTAATGTTGTGTGTGTAATAATTGCACATGAAATGATTAGTTTATATAAACCATTTACTATTTTTGATGAAAGGTAAAAAAACGTCGTCTACCCTCATTTAGCTGTTTTCATTTTTATAACGTCACGTCAGACACTTTGAACGAAAATGTTGCAGTAAAATGCCTCAAAAGTTAAAAAAAAAATTATATTTTATTGGCAAAAGGTGGAGCGTGAATAACACTATGCAACAAATTGAGACTTTTGGAAAAACACATGGTCCTGTTATATATAGTTTCGATAGTACTACTAAAGTGTAGTAAAACTCTATATATCTAGTTTGGCAATTTTAAAGACCAATGTTTTTTAGGCTCCAAAGATTTCTAAAATCAGTGCACTCTCAAAAAATGGTGTCATCAGTTTGTGGCCAACAGCCAATTCAAACTTAGTGATAGAGCTTAGCTATATAAAGCAATATTGTAGCTAAACATATACCGAGCAAATCTTGCTAACATCCTATGCCAAAAAAAAATATTTCTTCGTGCATTTTGTTGTGCAAAATTAAGGAAAATAAATTTTTTCAAGAATAACTTATGGGTTGATTATGGATGGCAACCGAACTGTAGTTGCGTTGCTAGTTGCCGAAATGGCCTAACGAATGGCAACTGGCAACTAAAAGCTGGTAATTTCAGTTGCCATATTGGCAGTGTTGCCAAAATGTTACAGGCATTTTCCACCATATAACCCCTGAAAACCCGCTTAAAACCGCTAGCTGAATAAAATTAAACGCTAATATAACCGCTGAATTTTTTATAACCAACATATGTATATTTTATTGGTAAAAAAAGAATAAGATAAATTTTATAAAATATGGATACATAGATGTAAGCATAGATGTATGTATGTAATTCCCCAATATTTGTAAGCAAAACTCAGCCTACTCTTTAAGTAGGTATTTTATTTCCATACACAAATATCGAGCCAGGAAAAAGTAGAATCCAAGGGACTATTCCATCTTATAATATTAATGTTTAAGCTGATTTAGTATATTTTCAATATTTTCTGCGATAGACTCTAATTGTTCTACACGTGTGGAATAATATCTTGCCGTTTTGCTTGAAGTATTTGTAAAATATTGTTAAAATTTCCGGACTTTCTGACTATCTGAAATTAAACTAATAGTGTCGATAAAATAAACTCCATAGCTCAATTCACATTACCTTGAAGTTTAATTTCGAAGGAGAATTTCAATAAAAAAAGTCTTTAATGAAAAACAAATTATTTAGAAAAAGTTATTGTTTTGAGAGCTTTTGGTTGATATTATGTTTTCCTCATATTCAGTGGTCCAATCACCCAGTTTTCGGTTTGTTTAAAGATTTTTTACTATTTTTTTAATACGAAAAGAATGATTAAATTGGTTTGTAATATAGTTTTAATCGAATAAAATTTTATTCACTAATTATGAGATTTATTCACTTTTATACCTCTTAAATTTTCACATTTCACGATTGTCAATTTTTATGTAAATATTTTATTTGCAAAAAAGTGACGTTAGTTTCTTTTCGCTGTACGTGTTTATATAAAAAAAACTCAACATAAATACCAGGGTACGTGTCTCATAGCTGCGTTAAATTTACTTTATTTTGATTGTTCAGATTGTTCTTTATAAGTTTCAGAAAAACGCTGAAAATCCGTCAACTAAGAAATTCTTCCGCTAACATTCCCGCTGGTGGTTTTTCAAATAGACTTGCCGCTAATGACAACAAAATACAGTCATATTTAGCGGGAAAACCGCCGTTTTGGCAACACTGCATATTGGCAACTACAAATTTGTAGTTGCTGCATAGTAAAAAGTGAAAAAATTAATTGCTATATTATTTTTATTTTTGAGTTTCTTTTTTTTTTTTTGCGTATTTAAAGAAAATATGATTTGAAGTTAAAAGAAATTGTGAAAGCCTATTTTAGGCCGTCTATAATAGATTCAACATTTTGCATTTTCTTCTCTTCATCAGCAATTAATTCCACTTAACTAATAATTTTTAAGAAGAGTATTGTTTTAAGCACTTTTACTTAATTATTTTGTCTTAAGCACTTGTATTTCTTATATTTTGCTTTTTGTTCACATTATTTTCAATTGCCAATCTGTCATAATCGTATTTTCGATAACTTGTTGGCAACTGGAGGAAGTTGCCATACGTAATACCAATTTTAGTTTCAGTTGCGTTGCAAGTTAACTCGGCAACTGAAATTTGGTTGCCATCCATAATCGATCCATTAAAGAGACTCCTTTTTTTAAACAATATTTGACACCATTTTTGGAGGGTGCACTGATTTTCGAAATCTTTTGAGGTCCGTAAAAAATTGGTCACCAAAATCGTATAGGTTTTTACTACACTCTTTGGTAGTACTATCGAACCTATACCGTCAGGATCGTGCGGACTTTTCTTTGTTGCACAGTGAAATTATTTTTGTTCTATATATGAGGGAGGTCCATAACAAAATGCAACAATTCAACTTGAGGAATTTTTTGAATTAACTAATAACTGTAATTAGACTGAGGAAAATATATATTGGAATTATTTCATTTTGGTCTGAATATCTAGTTTAGGTATTAGGTCACAATAAAACTATTTACCTTTTGTATGTTTTATGAAAATGTTTACATAGATTTTAAGCTGTAGAATTGTATTGAGTAAAAAAATCAGCAAAATCAAAAAGTGGAATTGTTGCGTTTTGTTATGGACCTCCACATATTACATAACTTTTAAATTGTCTAAGCCATTACAAAAAAAATGCCTAATGTAAAATATTTTCAAAAACCCAAATTTTTCATGCAATCGTCAAGTGAGCCGGTATAATAGAATAAAATATGTTCCACCACTATTCTTGATTTGTAATAAATAAAAGCACAATTTACTTTTTTGCCATAAACTAAATTTCGAAACTCTCTAGTCTAGTTATAAAATTATTCTTGTCACAGTTTCTAAGTTTGCCACTTACAATTTCAGCATCGCATAAAGTTTTATGCTAAAAATTGTGCTTCACGAGGAAACAAATTTTAAACTCAAACAAAAATAAACTAAAAAAATATATCTCATACATTTAAAACCAAATTAAAGAAATAAAAAAGCAAACTTATGTATCTTTGCTTCTTATTATGAAATATTTGAAATATTAGACCACCAGCCTCTAAAAAAAACACACATAAAAATTCACATGCATCTATTTTTTTAATATTTAGTATAATTTTTCAATTATTTTATAAAGGCCGCCATCAAAAAAAAAATAATAAAAATTCACAATATCTTTTTTTGCATTATATTTCAACTAGTTTTATGCAGCTACTTTAGTTTTATTTAAATATCAAAAAGTAAACTTCCTTTCATTTTTCTACCACAGACAGACAGACAGACAGACAGCGCTACAATTTACAACCAGCAAATCAAAAAAGAAAAAAATATTTTAGCACTTCATGTTAACACGTCACCTATCAAGACTGCATAAAATTTTTATATACATATCTGATTTTTATTTGTTTATTTAATTTTTTTCTTCTGAAACTGCCATTAATTCTTAATTATTTTAGGAAAAATTAAAACGCATTTAACATAAAAATTTCAAATTTAAACCAAAAACAGAAAACCAGTTAAATTTTTTTATTCGTTCTGCAATTGCCAGTAAATTAAAGCCCCGCTTCTCTTTGAAAATTTATTTTTATTAGTTTTTTTTTGGAATAAAGTTATATTTTCAATTCTTTTTATATTTTGCACTTCATACAGGTTTTTTTTCTGATGCAGTACTTAGCTTAACATTCATTTGCAGTAAATTTAATCTATTTAAGATCATTTTGTCTTAATCAAATTATAATTTAAATGATTTAAAAATTACTCAAAACCAATTTCCTGCATTTCTTATGACTTTCGAAAGTCTAGGAAAAAAAATTAAACTGTTTCACACAGAAATTATATTCTAAGGAGTGATTCCGATGGAAGGAAACAATAACAAATACACTAAACGGCACACAGTTCGACCAATCAATTGAAAAAATTATGCACTTTATGATGTTCAAATTTACAAACTGCTGGTGACAAATCCAGAATTTATGCTACATTCTGCAATACCAAAACCGACATTGCAGAATGAAAAGTGCGGGTATTTTTAATGCTTAAACAGCTGTGTTTTTTGTTTTGTTTGTAGAATTAAAACTGTGAGGTTGAAAGCACTGTTGCCAGAAATGCAGATTTATCTGGATTTTGCAGATTTTTACCCTCCAAAAAGACGAAATCCAGATTTGAAGATTTTTGGTCTAAAAAAGCAGATTTTTCAACAACAATTATAGTGAATTTTTTTAAATTTTTCCCATTACTGCTACTACTTTTTGTTTCTTTTATGTGTGAACGACTCAAAGTTTATAGAGTTACAATTTTTTAATTTAGAAGACATCATTAAAGAAACAGAAGAAGTAATTTTGGCAAGGTTCTGGAATAGAATATCTGATATAAAACAATATTCAGATTACGATTTTGCAGCCCTAAGTTTGGTCAAAATGTAATGTCTTCACCACATTCATTTGCGAATGTGAAAAGGATTTTCAATCAAGTAAACTTGAATAAAACAAAACTTCGAACTCCTTTTTAATATTTATGCAACA
The DNA here is from genome assembly GCA_905220375.1 of Tachina fera. NCBI lineage: Eukaryota > Metazoa > Arthropoda > Insecta > Diptera > Tachinidae > Tachina > Tachina fera. Next base: position 72,972,318 of record LR999967.1, read on the forward strand.
AATTAAATGAATTTTTTGTATAATTTTTTATATCTGATTTCTTTTCTCATTAATTTTATATTTTTTGCACATAAATATAAATAATTTATATTTGTTTCTTGGTTGTATGCATTTCATTTCTCCTAAAGAAAGACGGGTTTTGCCACAAGCAAAGTTTACTTTGCAAAGGCTTGAGTTTGTAGGAGAGAAGAAATAGATCTTATTCTATATTATTTTTTCTTCAACATACTCAAGACTTTGCAAAGAAAACTTTGCGTGTGGAAAAGCCACTAAACTCATCAGCAGACTACTAACTAATTTGACATCTCATTGTAAAAAAGCTAATGAGAAAATAATAGTGGATTCAAAATCGAAAATGTTAGCCTGTAAAGATTTTCGCTTGATTCTTTTACAAAAGGTTTATAAAACAAACTTTGTATTTTGTAATTTTGTAACCCAAAATAAATTTTATGAATATTACCCATTATGTTTGTGTACGTAGTTCTTAATAACATATTGATAGTCGTTCTATAAACATGAAATTTTTTACCATATTTAAAAAAATTCTGGTAAAGGGTGCTGATGAGTTTCTTAAGCAGAAACGAAATTCACGTTCTTCGAGCATTAAAGGCTTATATTCATAAAAAATAAAAAGTGATTGAACGTTGTTTTAAGAAAATTAAAAAAAAATTAAATAAAATACATTTTAAGCCGACTTTAAATCTTATAAATATGGCGTAATGAAAAAGTATTCTTTTTACACATGTACATCTCATCTATGTAAATTTTTTGAATAAAATATAAGAAAGAAGAAATATAAAAATTGTTTTGAAGATTTTAAAAATAAAATGCAGATTTCGAAGATTTTTTCATGAAAATTTTTTAAATTTTGCAGATTTTAGCCTTAGAAATTCTGGCAACACTGGTTGAAAGCGAACGTGTCACCTGTTATTGTTTTCTCTTTGCTTTATACATGTGTATGTTTGCATGTGAGAGAGAACTTAACGTTTCCCCCGAAAAAATCTATTTTCTGCAGATTTCTACCTCAAATACGTTACGATACGTATTAAATACATAACAACAATTTCTAATTTATCTAAGACCTGGATCACACAATTTGCACAATGTTCCAAGTTTCGTCGGCTCACTGAAATAAAGTCATAAGTAATAAGGTAAATTTGACTTATTTTTCAACTAATTGAAATATAATCAAATAACTCCACCACACTACATGGGTAATAAAGCCATATAGACTTATGCAAGAATTAATTAAGTAATAATGTCATTTCGGCTTATTTTTTATGACTTTATTGCAGTGAGCCGACGAAAATTGGTACATTTTGACAATCGTGTGATCCACGCTTAAGATTAAAATTTATATTGCAGTTGTATCAATTTGCCTAAATTTTAATAAAATGAGAAAAAAGTTGAATGCTTCTATCACGTAGATATTTTAGCGCCGACGTTGACGATAAAATATATTGGCTTTGGATTAACGGATGTTGGCCCCATGACACAATAATATAAAGGTAACCCTGTTCTCTCTTTTCGTCGTGATATTAACCTTCTGTCTGACGTTTGTCAAAATTAATGCTACCATATTAATTTATGAAATCCAAGTTTTTGATTAATTTTTTGACTTTTATGTTTATTTAAATTAAAAATACAAGAAAATTTCATAAAAGTTATACTCAGCTCAATTCGCTTTGAGAAATATATACTTTAAATTTCCAAAAAAAATGTACTGAAAAATTTGTGTTGACATCCAACGTTTATTCAAATTACAAGCCGCGAAAATAGTCACCTGATCCCTTGCGACCACCTAGTATGAATTCGCCTTGTTAAAAATATTGAAAAATATTTAAACGAAAAAAAAACAAGAATAATCCTGAGGAAGTTAACCAAAGGTTAACGAAATATCGATATAAAAATAAAAATATAAAGAAATTTATGAAATTTACTGACCTAAAGCTTAAAAAAATAGTTTCATTGAACATATAAAAAAGGTCGAAAAATTAGATAAACAATTGAAAAATATTTAAATTATTTAATTTTTCAAAAAAAAAAAAAAAAAAATTACAGCAGCACCAGCAACGGCAGCAGCAAAGATACAACTGCAATCACAAAGTACACAGATGTGACATATTTTGTGGAATAATTTCAAGAAAATTTCCAACTGAACAGCTTCTGCACCACTTCCGAATCAAAGACGGAACTTTGTCTTCGTGCTGCGTCCAATCCATATACACAATGTGCAAATGAGAATGCAACAGTCAAGCAAGAAAAAATTTAAGAGCTTTCAAAACTATTTCAATTCAAATGCAAATATCAGAATATGTGTGTTTGGTGCTTCCATAATATGCCTTGCATTATTATCAGATGAAATGGTTGTATTAGTTGTAGCATCCCTCTAAATATTATTGGACTACGTGGTAAATTTTTAAGAGAAATTGAATAATTCCAACATGGCCCTATGTTTACAAACAAAATTTAAAATAAAAAATTATTAAGAAAAACTAATAGCCTGTTTGTGTAAGACGTTGACGATGAAAATCTTGACGTTAGGCGCCCAAAAAAACGGCTGCATAATTTCAAAATCTAGTAATGCTGTAAACACAACTGGGACCAACGACGAATTTTTGATAAAAAAAATACACACCATCAGTACATTGTAGGAAAGTTTATTTTCTTTTTAACAGTTGTAGCGATATTTAATCGATTTTAAGCCTTGTTTCCGATTTTCCTAATTCTCGCGAATTTTTGCAATGTTCGCCATGTAAGCGAGTTTTTTCAGGTATTCTGATTCTTAACAGTTTTCGGTCATTTTAACCAATATTCTGTTATGGTGCTTTTTGCAAGTTTTTGCTAATTTTCGCGTTTCTCTTGCCGAATTTTTGATATTTTCAAACATCGATGTTGTTAAGAATGATGTTGCATCCCTAGCCATAAGGTTATTTTATTATGAGATGAAATAAATAAAAAATCAAACATTTGCTTACTTTTGTAAGTCACATTACACGCAAATTTCGTTATCCTCATGTCCAATTGATACAACATTTAAAAAAATATTTATTAAACCATAATTTCTAAACACAAATTACACACTTCAAATAGCATTCCTAAATAAAATTTGCCACATACTTGGCAACGTTTTTCTCTCTGCTTACAAAAAAAAAAACAGTAATCAAATAATTGGGTCAGAATTAATTTTATACGGAATTTGTGGTTGTACCTTTATATTATTGTATCATGGTCGGCCCCTATTATTTATTATGTCGTTTAAGATATAAAAAACGTTAAAACAAATACCTAACAATAAAATTTAATAAATTCTTTTTTTTTTTTTGGAAAAAATATTTTCCTTTTGTTTAAACATTTTAAAAATCAGCTGTTCTAAAAACTTTGCTGCATGCAAGATAAAATTGCAGATATCGTATACTACAAATAGTTATTTCCGCTGTGTATTTTTTGTTTTAGTTTAAATAAATTCCATGCAAGGCTGCTAAGCAATTCAATGGTCCATATTAAATGTACAATTTTCTTCACATTTATATATTTTAAAAATATGTACACATATACTCGTATATCAATTCTCTGTAACCTACCAAATAGGCATATCATTAATAAAATATTTTTTATTTTGAATTGGAAAAAATTTCCGCCAATGAAATGAACTGATTAACAAACAAAATTCTTTTCGAAAATTTCCTGAAGTGTAGGTAATGGCATGTTTTAATGACATAGAGTTCTGACATAAAGTGAAATTTTTCTTCGCTTACTAGTTTCATCAGAACCTTTTATTTCCAGCTTAAGACATCAGCCATCCAAACAGGATTTGGAATGAAACAAGTAGTCAAAGAAATAATATTTGAACAATAACTATAGTTTTTTGTCGAATGATAAAGAAAATATAAAACATAAGTTCTGATCTTTTTTAGATTCTGATCTTTATTTTATATGAGTTTCATGGACGGTGGGCGTGGCTGACTTTGATGATACCCAGCAAACATATTTATGTATGATGTTGCCCTAGACCCCGTAAGATACCCCTATACTCAGTTTGGCGATTTTGGTGACCAATTAATTTCTATGAATCTCCAAAGATTCCGAAAAACAGTGTGCCTTAAAAAAATTATGTTCTCATTGCTCGGCCAATAGGTAGTTCAAACTTAGTTATAGCGCTTTATTGTATATGGAAATAATGTAGCCAAGAGTCAGTCCGCTTAATAAATCTCTATTAGGCCAAAAAAAATTATTTCTTTATGCACTTTTTTTGCAAAAGTAATTTTTTCATTTCTTTTAGAATAATTAACAGGGACTCCCAATTTGTTATTAAAAATATTTGGAAATATAATCTGAACGTGTTTAAGCAAATAAATAGGTCATACAAAACACTTTTTAACTTTAGTTTTTCACAATTTTTTGACGCCAAAAATTTTTTTTTTGGAAATCATATAATTAATGCACTCTTCTATTTTGAGTTTCACTAACATTTCTTGCAAACAAAAGTACAGTCTTGTAAAAACCGAAAATTTAACATCCGAATTTAAAGGAGCAGTCAGTCAAACCTACAACTGTTTGAACATCTTAAATGCTGAAACTATCCGCTGTGTATAGTTTTTAGTCTTATGCCTTCGCTTTGACTGCGACTGTTTACATTTTCAGAAGTAGCAGCAAAAGCAATTACACAAGTCTGAAGTTTATTAATTTATTATTCTCAATTCTTGCTAACTGGAGTTCAACCTGGTTTCGTAAATAAACATGTAAAATACACTTGGCCTAACTGTCGTTAAGCACTTTAGAATACTAATATATGTCATATAAACCTAAAAAATTAACATTGCACCGATGATTTAACGGGTAATGTTATATTATTATTATTATTATTTAGAATTATATTCTAAATTTTTCAATGATATTTATAAACCAAAAGTAATTCACAAAAATTCTTAATTTCAAACTATTTAAAATGTTAGTTTTTGGGGTCCCCAAAAACCATGCCGCCCTAGGCAAATTTTTTGTTTCTATTTAAGGGAAGATTTTTTAAATACAAAAAATTTTTTGACGTTATGAAATTTGTATGGGAAAAATATCTTTCAACAAAATTTTCGTTATTTTTCATACATATTTGAAATGTTTAGAAACGACATTTTAACAAAATCTTCCTATTAGTCAATATAGTTGCTGGAGCCAACTGTCAATGATCTAGTTCTAATGTTTATATTTTCAGCAAAAAAATTTGTGAAGCCATCCTATTGTGCGGCGTTTGAACATTTTATATCTGAGCATCATTTAAAGAATGGTTTAACTTCACCCTTTTGCAAATTGCTATTGTAAGCTGGCATCGGAAACTTTTTAACCCTTGCATAAAATATGTGTCCAGCAGCTTTTTGTAAAATCCCACGAAGAATATAAAATATTCTTTTATAACTACCATTATATACATATAATGCTAAGATAGTTCTTCCAGAAAAACAAAACAACAAACAAACGAAAACAAACAAAACAATATTTTTGTAAACTGGGTAGAAACCACATTACAGCGGCAATGCAACTTGACAAGTGTTTTAATTTTTGACCCCATGTGAACCCTAACATCAATTAATCATCAATGAAAACGATAATGACTATGAGATATGAGAAAAACAAGCCATTAGAATAAATTCATAGTATATGGGTCGTAATCAACTTAATGACAGAAGAGTAAATTAATGCAACGACTGAATTTAACACAGTGATGACAATTTCTCACCAAAATAATTGGGGTATTCACAACACTATCTTAGGTGTCATAATGTCTTAACATTTTAAAAAAGTTTAAAAAAATTTTTGTTTTGACTCAAGCAAAGACGTCATAAAATAATAGAACTTTCTCATCTGTATTTATTGTTTGTCATAACCACATGTAGAAATGAGTGAGAGTTTAGAAAAGGAATTAACTTAGCTTAAGCTACATATGTACAGAGGTGCTAAAAATTTGAATATGGGGAAAAGTTTATTAGAAGAGAACTTTTAATAAAAAAAATAAACAGGAAACTTCAAATTTTAGAAAGATCAAGCAAGAAATATTATGATTCTAAATTAGTTTTACAAACATGAACCAAATACGCCTGACCCTCTAAGGATGAACAGGAAATGCCATGCTGTTACATAGATGCATTCGATTTCATGGCACAAAAATAATTGTTCGTTGAATTTCGCAACCAAACAATTGGATATCGTGTCTCCCTCCATGTTTTCTTAAAAAAATATATTTTACGATTTTCCAGGCGAAAATGTGGTACAGATTTCAGCCAAATTTTTCTGAGAGAATATTTGAGGACAAAAAAGTATTAGAAGGTTAGATAATCTATTTGATATCCAAGAAATCAAATCCTTGTGGACTGTTTCACTTCTCGTAGTAAATTCAATGTTACAAAGTAAGGAACACGCTGAGTACCTTTCAACTAAGATTTTATATTAATAATTCTTATGAAGCGTAACGCACTCAACATTAAAAATAAACAAAGCGACACGTTTAGCTTATCTGGTCGAATTGGTCACATAGAGCTAGTTTTTAAGATAAAGATAAACTCTACTTGTCAGTTAACTGTAGTTTAAACTTAAAATTTTGTTTTTCATATAAAGATTATCTAGCTAATAATCTAGGTTTAACCGAGCAACATTGCTCAGCTAAACTATAGTTAGAAATGTCAAAATAATAAATATGTATATGAAATAAATATTACGCAATTGAAAAAAAAACAAACAATTTTACTAAAAAGTAATAAATAAATATACTCATAAATAAATAAAATGGATGCTTGTTAGGACGACGAAGATTCTAGTGACTATGAAACCAGAATAACTTGGATGGGACAATTGTGAGAAAAATAATTTTTGGAGTTCTTGCAAAGATTTCGTTTAACAAAGAGGTCTGTGCATGATGATTTTAGAATTAAAATTAGGGTGCCCCTGTGGCTGAGTGGTAGCGATGCTAGCCTCTCAGTCCAGAGGTCGTGGGTTCGATTCCCACCATAGACTCTGGGTGTTTTCTGCAGACAAGCTAAAAAAAAAAAATTAAAAATTAATTGGAAAGAAAGTCTATTTTGTTGGGTTTAAAATTTGATGATCTTTTTTGGTTTTATTTTTGGGGCGTCACTATTTTTTAAGTGCATATCATTTATTTTTTTATATTACAAAAGTTCAAAATTCAGTCATTGAAGTTAATTTAAATAAATTTAAGGATTTGTGACATCGCTTTTTAAGTGTTGCCCTATTTTCGTAAACTATTTTCAATAACGCCACGCCTATATTGAAAACAAAGTATGGCATTTCTAGCTAAATTGACAACTGCTAATCCATTACTCAAAAACAGCATGGGCAGTTAAATCCCGTTTAACTTAATTATTTAGTAAGAAACTAGCCCATAGTGTCGCATAGTTCAGTTATAGCTTAGTGCGCTATGCTCCATAAGAATTAATGCTATAAAAAGTTAACTGCAAAGTTCCGCTAGCGGATGCAAGTAATATTTTGTTTTGCTGTATCCCGTCGGTCAGTGTGTTTTTATTTTAATGGGTGCCTTTCCACAGGGGGTCATGTAGAAATTAAGACTTTAACTTTCGCCGGTATTGTGTAGCAGAATCATTGGCGAAGTATAATTACCAATAAAATGGCTACTAAGCACAGCTTTGAAAATATAATATGCCTCATTGACACCAGAGGCGCTGCAACACTGCATTATTAAAAACATACAAAAAGCAGAGTTGTAAAAGAATGAAGCTTTCCTCTATCTCTTACTTCACCAGCAGTCTTCTATATCACTATTCCTTTTCTAAAGAAGGTAACAAATAGTAATAGTAGTAGGCATTCATTGCCAGAGTGTTATTTAACTTCTCCTTACAAAAAAATTTATAAATTCGATGGCTTTACATTTCGAAAGGCTGCCTCAAAACAAAAATTGGTTCGTTTGTTGACAGAATTGAACTAACGCTCGCAATAAGGAGTCCCAAAATATGCTGTTGGTGTATAAGAACAAACTTAATATATTAAAGCGAACGGTAACATCGAACAGTAGTGTTGGCTGAAGTATTAAGTGTGGAGACTACCAGGCAGCGATGCCAAGTCTACCACTTTTGTGGTAAATCTACCTCTTTTAGGTAGCTCACTCAATTCTACCATTTTCCGAGAAAAATCTACCACTTTTGTAGTTTTCAAATAATAATAGAGTTTTTTTATCTAATCCAAGCTAGAAGTTCAACTGAAATATATTTTAGGAATGTATCTAAATAACGATGTGTTGACTTCACTATTTAAAACCCGCTACAAACCCAAATATTTCCTTCACTGGGCCAGGTTGTGAGAAAATTGCATACATAGTTCGAATGTTGAAAGTTAATTTGTTAAAAAGTATTTGTAGAAAAAATCTTTATTGATACTCTGCAAATAAATCTACACGATATATTAGCGCTAGGGCTGGGCAACCTACTGTTGCAGAGGAGCATTAGAAATTATTTTTTACTCATTCCGTGAAATTTAAAAAAAAAATTAAAAATAAAAATTTAAAAATAAATATTTAAAAATTTATTAAAATCATAAAATTCCTTATAAAATATCTTTTATCGAAATGAAAGGTTAATTACCGCTAAACATTTTTTTCTAAGGTGTTTAAAATACCCTTAAACATAAGTGCTGTGGATCTACCCCTTTTTAAAGTAAGATTTGTTGGAAACTACTCCTTTTTCACATCGAATCTACCTCTAAGAAAGATTTTGGGTTGGTATCACTGCTACCAACTCAACGAAGTCTTTCGAAAGCTCAATTCCATCCCTGGCAAGAAATGATCATACCAACATTATACGAATCGTCGGCGAAGTAAAATAATTAACAAAAAGACTACAAATCATCGAAAGTATTGCGTCTACTTAACCACAAAGGCGCTGGAAGGATACGATCAAAACTAACAAATTACACAATATCAGAGTTGTAAGGACAACTAAGCTTAATTATTTTTCTCTCATATGTTCTTCAATATCGAGCCTTATTTTCGATTTAATTGTAAGCGACAAAAATTAAATTTTTCAGGAGAAGGTTTTTTTTAATATTCAAATATATTTTTGTACGAAAATTTTCGCTTACGATACAATTCTACAGCCCTTATATTAAAAGTTATTAATCATTTTAGCTTTTTGATAATTCTAAACTATGGGTAGGCGCATAAAGTTTTAACTTCAATAAAAAGTATATTTTCGGTAATATTTCGCTAACTATAAAATCGAAAAAAGCTCGATATTCCTTTCCTTAACAGTAGGCAAAAAGCAGACACATAGGCATCCCAGTGAAAAAAAATGGAAGTCATTCTAGTGGAACTACATTTTCATTGCTTCCAAAAAGTCGATATTTTTAATTTGCCGAGAGTGAGCAAAAAGCCATGTAGTCATACAAAACCTTGTATCTCCTCCATAGTGTTGGAAAATACTCACCAAAATTTAAAAAAAAAAAATTTTAACTAAAATTTTTTAGTCTAAAATTTAAAAGTTATTTGCTTAAATTTACATGAAAACACTGTTTCGAGCTTAAATTCGTATAAAAAGAAACGAATTGTTAAAAAAGGCAACTATTTACCATTTTTCCTAGATGAAAATATTATCATAGAACACAAAAAAGGGAATTTTTCTTAATATCGCTTCCAATTCAGTGACCAGGCATATAAAAAGAGAACTTCTTGCATCGATCGAAATTTTCACTACTTCCAGATCGCAAACTCTACATTTTCATGACTTTTTTGCAGTCTCTTTTTTTACTGGGATATCAATGGCCTGAGTATTACTTTTCGTCTTCCCGATCTTAACAACTATCTGGGAATAGAAAAGAATAGGCCTTTTTTGCAGCCTCACTCTGTCTAAATCAAGTTGGGTGTAGATGTTTTAGGACATCTCATAGTAATGCGTCCATTATAGCGAAGGTGACAACAGTTTGTCTGCAAAGAAATCGTTTTTACTCTATTTCAAACTAAAGAAATTTCTTTGAGGGAAATAAAATTGGCTAAAATTAATTTATTTTCGTTTGCCTTCGATTCACATGTGACAACGAAATATGCATATTTCTGCCAATAAAATGTTTATTAATCCTTTGAGACACCTAAAATGTATTAAAAGATATTTTTCTTAATTTTTAGTAATTCACTTAATTGGTTTCTCAAACATTTTCAATATATTGTGTTTTTTGTGAAAGAAGTTTCCTTCCCTATAAACAAGCATTTATATTTTTAGCAATATTTTTGGCTAAAGTTTTTTACTCTTGATTGCAAAAACCTTTCTAAGTTGTCACTTTAAACTCCATAGGGCTTACACAATTTTAGCTCTTTTTCATGCATATTACAGAATTTAACACTTTTTAAATTTTTTTGTAACTTTATGTTGAACATATTTATACTTGTTATTTGTTAGTTTATTCTTTTTAACATTTATATGTATATAAGTATATACATACATATATTTTTATTTTCCTACGCTTTTAATCCAACAAAAATATTATTTCGTATTTTTTTAACTTCAAGACTTGCAATTGTCTTTCATATATTGAATGTAAACAAATTTTTCTTTTTATATTAACCTCGACGTATTATTGGGCAATATTAAATCACAAACAAATATTTATTACTTTTTTAATATTATCATTTTTCTTAAACAAGTCAGAGTAAGCACAGAAAAAAATTAAGTAAAAAACAAAATGTTTTCCAGTCGTCAACAACACGAATCAATTGGCAAATAAGTTTAAAAAAACAAGAAAAAAAAACATACACTCACACAAGAATAAAAGCAAAATATATTTGAACAAATCTTTAGATAAATTATTAAGTTAAAACAAGATTTTATATATCTTTTGAAAAAAAAAATAGTTGTAGATGAGCAAAATGACTTACAAAATAAATTGCAATTAAATCACTGTAACGAAAACGAAATGTTAAACACTTATAAACGCGAGCGTTTTAAAAGCTTTGCGACCGAACGGTTAAATGGTCAAAACAATTCTGGTAACAGCAGCCGTCAGTGCAGCAGATATTGGCCACCAAAACGTAACGAAAACGAAAACCACAAATACAACAGAAACAGCAACAACTACAATGATATTAAAAAAGATATATAAGAAAATCCAGTTTTAAAGTGAAAAAACAATATTCAACACCAGCTGTTTTACACACCACCACCAGCACCGTTAAAATCAACATTAACAGCTACTAACACAACACCATCAAGCCATTTAAGCACCCAAACAGAAGTCTTTTATTTTCTTCTGCTTCTTCTTCTTCTTATGCCAGCTACAAACATACAATCAACTCCCCACTGGTGGTGAATTATGTTTGTTGTGGGGGGTCTACTTTAAGTTGGTGGTTTTAAAGGAAAATCGTAATCAAAACAAACCGTAAGAAAATTAGGTTCTCAGAAAATCTCTCTCGTGATCGCTCATTTAAACGAGTGCGGATGCTACGGCGAATTGATACATTCAAAAAATAAATAAATAAATAAATAAAAGCAATCAGTGTTGCAACAAAGAACATTTTTATGAACTAATTCGTTGATTTTAGCGATAGTAAAATTAAGGCATATTCATATAAGGCATAGTCGGCTCAAATCGCTTTGAAAAATATATAATTCTGATACCGAAAAAATTTGACTTAAAAACGTGTGTTGACGTCACTGTCAGACGAGTTTTGAGAAAATGCACCCCTGATCTATTAAAGTTTAAGAAAGTTTCCAAACTAACATCTCCAAAAAAAAACAGAAAGTTTGAAAAGGTTAAGTTCCTACTAAAATTTCGCCTGTCAAAAGTACTGAGATCAAAATTTTGACCAAGTTCTTGTATTGCACAATAATCGTCAGGGTGTCATATTATTTCTAGGCAATTTGTTTACTTGCTAATATGTTAAAATTTCTATCAAGGAGAGAGTAATGGGTTAGAGCGCAATGGGTTTAGGCTCACCAGTGATGCCAAGTTAGCAATTTTCTGGCTAAATTTATACATTAGCTATTTTTTAGCGCTTTTTTATTTTAATCTAGCTATTTTTTAGCTATTTTTAAAAAACATGAAATTTGTTTGTGACTTCATATAAAATTTAAACTCACAACAAAGCTAAATTTATTAACTACCAAAAAAGACAACAGACAACAATATCAATAAATCACGGTTTAATTTTTCTATTTTTGTTTCAGCAGTCTAAAAACGCTTATATGAAAGAGATAGCTAAATTGCTAACAACAAGATTTGCTAGTCCGTTCTTTTAATCGCTGCAATGTTATTGTAAGTTGTCGGGCCTAATTGGTGGGTCATTGGAGGGTCATTTTTGTTTTACACTAGTGAAAATAAAAAAAATTCAAGTTTAAATGAAAGTTTAAAAAATAGAAAATTAATAAAAATTATGAACAAAAATTTCACAAGGAATGGATTAGTAACCCAAAAATGTAAATAAAGGCCGAATAGCAGAATGTAAAACTGAATAGAAGGATTACTGCAAGTTTGCACTATATGCGAGGTTGCTTGATTACCTAAACAAAAATTATTTTATTTATTACTTTAATTTATTGTTTTTATTTAATTTAAAAAAGTTCCCGATTTGCTTAGTAAAATATATATGAAATACCTTCCGGTTTTTGCTAAAGTTCATGATTTTTGCATTCGATGGCGCTTAGAAATTTTTTAGCTAGTTTTTAGCCATTTTTTTATCTACATTCATTTTTGTATGAAAGAATTGTGGCATCACTAAGGCTCACATTCACGATGAAAGCGAATGTTGCAAGTATTCTTAATCTTAAGTTTTTGCGAATTTTAATAATTTTCGCCATTTTACCGAATTATTGCTTAATTAAAATTATGGTATGTTTGAAATTTTGCATTTTTTGCGAATTTCTGTTATTTTTGCAAGTGATAAAATATTTTTATATGAAAAATATGAGCAAGATTTTATAACAATCATAAGCGTTTAAGACTTACAACAAATACGACGCAATAGAACACTTTGTGAATTGGCTTAATATTTGATTTTTAAATAAAATCGGTTATAGTAATTAACTAATCATTTAATGTCGTACTGAAATTCTATTGCAATAAAGGAAAAGATAAATTAGGTAAAGTGCGACTTTGACTCGCGCACAAAGGGTTCCGTATAGACACCAGATATTTAATAATATGCAGACTTTAGCCTATATAATATATAGTTTTGGCATTTTTTTTGTTTTGGGGTTTTTTCAATTTTGAGCGTTTTTTAATATGGTGTTTTCTCGGGTTCGGCGATTTATTTTAGTCGTGACGCATTTTTCTCGGCTTGACAATTTTTTCAGTTTTGACGATATTTTTATCATTTTTGGCGTTTTTTCCTTATGGCAATTTTTCCGGTTTTTGGCGGTTTATTTTAATTTCAGAAGTTTTTTTTGATATGTCGCTTTATTTGGTATATTTTGGAATTTTTAGTTTCACCGTTTATAAAAATTTCAAGATTTTGCCTTTTACGGTTTCCAAGACATTAAAATTACATAGTAAAAATTACTTTAACTGATAGAACCCTTTAACTTAAATTTTTTTAAGTTTAGTGTTAATTGTTGTAGTCTGTATAAAAATACACTAACTTTACAAATTTCAAGTGTATGTATATTGCATGTATATTACATTGTATGTATATTGCTTGTTTTGGAACACGCTTTAATTTTTAACTCTTATGTATTTAGCGGCCAAAGTTTGTCCAAATTTCAGGTCCGTAGCTTGAACGGTTTTCGAGAAAATAGCCTATGATAAATGGACAGATGGACAGCGTAGCGAAAACAATAGGGTTCTTTTTCACTTTTGGTGTACAAAACCCTAAAAATAAACTGAAATACAAAAAAATATTTTCTTACCTCAATTGACTTATTACTCATTTGTAAAAAAGTTTTAACCCATGAACAAAAAATTTTAAAACAGATAGAAATGTCCTATAAATAATAACTTTTGTAAAACAATTATAACAAATCTCGACCTTACAAATAAAAAGTAAGTAGTATCTACATTATTATGTATGTATATATGTATTTCGCAAAATGAACTTGAATACCCAGATAAAAAAATTATATATGGTCCATATATTTTTAATATATGAATGTATATAACTATATATGAATATGTATGAATTCATGTGTGGAAATATATGGGATTATACATGGCAAAACTATTATATATGAACTAATATATGGACTAATATATGAAATGTATTATAATATATGAGCTCATATATGAAAATTTAATTATGAAGCTCTTCATATCTGGATCCATATATAAATATAAGATTTTATATATGGAGCATATAACAATGTATGCATACATGATATCTCACATAAGATCGTTGTTGCAATCAAAAAAGCTTGGAATTTTATCACAGCTGAATTAGAAATCCATTACAAAATACATACGGTATGCAAGGTTTATATGCGTATCCTCAACGTTTAAAAAAGAAAAACTTTTTGTTACAAAAAAAAACATTCTTGTATGATTTTATACATTGTGGCCCCATTTAATATATCAAATAATCAAAAGGATAATCCAGTCATTAATTTTATAGAAAAGAACAAAATTCTCTAGATAAAAAACAAAGTTCTTATTACTGTATTGAAAACTATTGTTAGACGGATTATTTTTTCTTTTATAATTAGTTGCATTAGTTTATAATCTGATTTCTTAAGCTAAATGTTATGTACGATGAATGAAATGACTTTTAGTTCGTTTTGAATTATTTGTCCAAACAAATGTTTCATTAAATACAACCTCTCTCTCAAGTCTAAAAAATTTAATTTTAGTAATTTAATTTATTGCACAGCAGTGCGCTTTTGTGAATCAAGATTGTATGAATATGAACTTTGCATACTGTGGAGCGAATTTACACAAACATGTATGGAAATGTATGAATATATATAATCATATATGCCCATATACCCTCATTTTTCAGATCCGAACCATATATGGGATATCATATATGATCCATACATATTTTTTTTTAGCTGGGTAATCAATATATAGATTTGTACAAAATAGGTAAAATTTTTAAATGCAATGGATAATTTTTTTTAATAATTTTTAAATAAAATTGTTAATATTTCGAGACATTTCTCCAATTATGTTGTCATAACTCGAAAGCAACAAGTTCGATTTCGTTAAACCAAATTTACAAAAATTAAAATTTACAAAGACTTTATTGCGTTTCAACCGGCTTTATAGTTTCGAAGTTATAATAAAAAATTGTAGCCAAAAATATATTTTGTATGTGAAAATAGCTAATTTTTTGTTTTAAAAAATATCATGAAAAATCGAAAACGGCAATTATTGTACAGATTTAATGCTTTATCACAAAGCTACTCGTACATATAATAG
This sequence comes from Tachina fera, assembly GCA_905220375.1. Taxonomy (NCBI): domain Eukaryota; kingdom Metazoa; phylum Arthropoda; class Insecta; order Diptera; family Tachinidae; genus Tachina; species Tachina fera. The sequence goes on from LR999967.1 coordinate 72,987,669, forward strand.
AAACAAAATGAGATATATATCGGTAATAAAAATCGATTAAGCATTTTAGAATTTATTTACAACTAAGTGAATTCACTCATGTTCACAAAGTTTTACCGCCCCTTTGTGTAAGACGTTTGAGTTAGAAACTTGTACAGCTTTTCTTTAATATATTAGATAAACGTCAAGATTTTTAACTCCAACGTCTTACACAAACAGCTGGTTAGTTTTTTGTTTCATATACATACATACAATTGAGAAGTTATTGTTCTTTTTTCGATTGATTGAATTTTAAAACATTTTCTCCATGCTACTCGTATGTACAAAGTTTCACACCGAAAATGCATTACATTAAGTAAATATTAAGTAAATATTTTTTTATTAGCAGTTGAAGAATTTGCTCTTATGAGTTTGTAAATCATTTTGAATTTTATTGCTTAAGGACATTTCTTATAATTCCTAACTTTATTTCTTACAATTATAACTATTAAAGACAACGCACGTAAGTGCATTTATAAATTTTTGGCATAATTTCAAATCACTAAATTTCAAATATAATTTAAATCAAATCAGTTACTGCATAATTTAATACTGCGTTCACCATAAAGCAGACCCCTTCACACTTTTGCTCAAAATACTCTTGGTAAAACCAAATACAATATTTCTCGATATTGTACGTATATTTTTCATAAAATGTTTTAGTTAGAAACACTTAATATTACAATTAAGGCAATTTTTTCTTCTTATTTTTTTTTTTAAATTATCTTTGTTTGAAAAAAGAAATAAAAACTGAAATCAGTACAATAATGCTCGTAAATGCATTTATATATTTTTGAAAATTTTCTATGTAATTCATAGATTTTATTACTTGTAGTCGCAGATACTTTTAGATATGTAGATAGACCGACAGATAGATGGATGTAGAAAATGCATAAAGTGCCTTAAGTTAAGTAAATGCGAGTGTTACTAAAGCGCTGTTATGGCCCAGTTTCCATACGGGCAATACAACAATTCACATTGCGATTATAAATTGTCCAAGTTGGTGATTTTTTTCTTCTTTTCCTCTTATTATTATTTCAATACCCTACAATATAGTTTCGTGTATGATTAGTTGCAAGTTGAAGGTGTTACATTAAGTTTACAGGAGAATTTTATATCACTACGTCTCAATATATAACTTGAAAGAAGTTATATTTTATGCTAGGCTTAGACTCCATTGAGTCTCACAGAGTGTGCGTACACACACGCACGTCTAAATAAGAGTATACACTAGACCGATTGTTTCACACTCAATTTTTTTTTTCACCAAAATCAACTGTTTGCGATCGTAATTAATCGGTTTTCAAAAGTCAAAAAACGAGATCCAAAAAAATGTCACAGTTAAGCTTTTTTGACGGTTACGACTAGATACATGGTATACGAGTACAATTGGCAAAACAAATAACTCTGTGCAATATAAAAAGAAAATAAATGAAACTTCAGGGGCATCTCAGGAAATTACATGAAATGATCAATCAATTTTTTTAGGAAGAGAAGGCTTAACAGCTGTTGGTCTAATTAGTTGGCCTTATTGCGAGCGTCGTATTACGACTTCGACTATGACAATTTTGTAATACACTAAAGAAAATTGCAAAATTTTTTCTTTATTCTAGTATAAAATTGTAGTAGTTATTGCAAAATACCGCACTCGTAATTATGTCCAGTATTTTAAGGCGCAACGCAAAGCTTTCGATTCACTTATTTTTAACGTACGAATTAGAAAAGGATTCGATCTAATTGAATTAAATTAATTTTAATTTTTAATTTTTATAATCAAAAGTTCGGTAGTGCTCAGAATGGCCTAAATTTAATTTCGATAAATTAAATGATTTGTAGCTTATAACGAGTGATTTTTTTGCTATTATCTTTTTGGCAACACTAGTTTTGACAGCTCGCGCACGTTTTGTATCTTGTGTCACTGTCAAACATCTTCAGTTTGGTCTATAACTTAATCATGAATCGTCTGACAAACGAACAGCGCTTGCAAATTATTGAATTTTATTACCAAAATGCGTGCTCTTTTTTGCCACTTTTTTATCGAAGAATTGTGTTCAGCGACGAGGCTCATTTCTGGTTGAATGGATACGTGAACAAGCAAAACTGCCGTATTTGGAGTGAAGAGCAGCCAGAAGCATTGCAAGAGCTACCAATGCATCCACAAAAAACAACCGTTTGGTGCGGATTATGGGCTGGCGGCATCATTGGGCCGTATTTCTTCAAAGATGATGCGAATCACAACGTTACTGTGAATGGTGAGCGCTACCGTGCGATGATAACAAACTTTTTTTTGCCCAAAATGGAAGAGCTTGACTTGCATGACATGTGGTTTCAACAAGACGGTGCCACATGCCACACAGCACGCGAAACAATGGACCAATTGAGAGGCGAGTTCGGTGAACAGTTTATTTCACGCTTGGGACCAGTCAATTGGCCGCCCAGATCGTGCGATTTAACGCCTCTAGACTATTTTTTGTGGGGCTATGTTAAGGCTAATGTCTATAGCGACAAGCCCGCTTCGATTGACGCACTGGAAGCCAACATTGCCAACATTATTCGTGAGATACCGGCCGAAATGTTGGAAAGAGTATGCCAAAATTGGACTAAGCGGATGGACCATTTGAGGCGCAGCCCCGGCCAACATTTGCATGAAATAATCTTCAAACATTAAATTATATCGACCCAACTATCAATCCAAATAAATATTTCATGCATTTTTCTGAATTTTGTGTGTTTTCTTTTTTTTTAATTTCCGATATTTCTTAAAAAATCACCCATTACATTCTTCTCTCGATATATACAAAAAAATCGATTCCAAAAAATAATAAGTTAGGACCGTTCTAAATTAACATAATACATACAACCGCTAAAGGTATCCTTTTGTAAGGATAATGGAAGTAACGACCCTGCAGATCCTGAGTTATTACAGTTTGTAGGGATTACTACGTAGATACCTCAAGCGGACCTATTATAGCCCATTCTAGTTGGCACACAAAAAGTTGGAGTACTTTTACTTAAAGAAGTAGCAAATAGTTCGAAGGCTCCTTGAGCTTTCCTGCCATTAGATCCATGTGCAACTGTACACATAGTGGATGGCCCCTGGTCAGCTTATGGTATTATTTCACCTGATTATGTATAAGTGAAATTGTGCCGAAGGTACGAAGGTCGTCATCATTAAGTTGGTTCAGATCACAGTGCACGGTAAGCTTGGATGTGGCTCTGGTAGAGAGGATTTATAAGGTTTTTTTCGTAAACCTTTGTATAGACCACACAGCTCGTAAAGCAATACATATCATATTAACATGAGTACATAACTAACGGAAAGAGGGGCTTTGAGTTTGAACAGAACAGAACAAATACAAGTAAATAAAAAAATATATTTTAAGTAATGGAATTCCTAGGTGGAACAAAGGGCCATTACAAAATTTTTCCACTGGGCTGTGTCTTCCGCAATTTTTTTTTTAATTTTTCCACGTTATTCTAGTGCTATATGGATCGAATTCAATCTGGTACCTCCACGCATTTGCTGGTCTTCCTCTGCGTCGGGTGCCTTGGGGATGGTTGTCAAGAGTCTTCCTGCTGACCAAGTTCATCTTTTTGATACGGTTGTCGGTCACAGTTTGCTTTTGTTTAGTTTTTTGCCATAGTTCGTTGTTTGTGATTGTTTCCACCCAATAAATACATAATAGCCTTCTCAAGCAGCGGTTAGCGAATTCTTGGAGTGTATTTGAGTCGTTTGTTTCACATCTATATAATACAACTGACTTTACGTTCGAATTAAATAGCATAATTTTAGTGCGAAGAGATTGGACTTCCATATCTTGTTAAGTGCACCGAAACTTTCATTTGCTTTGGCAATGCGGTAGGCAATGTTTACTTTACTGCCACCCGAAGTTGTTATAATACTACCAAGATAACAGAAAGTTGTTACATCAAGAAGTGTGTGTTTTTGAATATTCACAGGATCGGTGTTGATTGTGTTAATGCAAAATTATTTTGTTTTAAGGTTAACATATACCTTAAGAGGAGGTGGTTTGCATATGTTTGAAATTAAAATATATATATCGTCAGCATAGTCAAGGTCGTCTAGTCTACCTTGGAGACGAAAATATATACCACGATCGCCCTTCATTAACTGAAGGCAACATCTAGAATGATGTTAAAAAGAATGGTAGAGAGCACGCAACCTTGTCGTAATCCTTTTTCAGCTATTCAATGAAACTATTTTTTTTAAGCTTTAGGTCAATTTAATATATATTGTTTTTATTTCTAGATATTTTGTTAACTTGAAATTTATTTGCTGGTGGTTCAGCTTGGTCTATATGCATTGCATTGTTGCTGTAACAAATCATCAGTAGACTTCAACCACACATTTTCAATAGTCACAAACCTCTTATCTTATGCACAGACTTTCAAGAACTATTTGAGAATTCACAAATAATAATATTTTTGAAAATCACAAAAGAAAAATAAGCATATTAGGCTTAGAAACTTATACAAAACCCAGCAAATAATTTATATTCGTTATGAATCTATTTTATTTGTCTACACCTTTATATAATTAGAAATCCATTGGATAACAATAAAAGTAATTACATATGAGAAAGAACAAGAGTTGCATATATTTCTTTCTCATCTTTCTCATACAAAATCGAAAATTGAGCAAGAAAACTTTAAATGTGTGTGTTAAATACATCTAACATAAATGTTTCAATCAGTGTGTTTTCAAGTCGAACTAACTCAATTATCTGTTGAATGAAACGTTATAATTTTAGGACTTTTTTGTAATTGTCTTTACAACCATCCATTTATAATCATGTACGTACACAAAAAGCTGCTTATACGTACTCGTATCATTCGCTTGTTCGCTTGTAACAAACTTATGAGGACTTTTGCCGTTAGTTAGTATGCTCGGCGATACACTACCATTTACCATTTATTTGTTTCTTTATCACATGGAAGTTTTAATTTTTGTATTCCTTTTGGTAACACTATTGGGAAATTATTTTGACAAAACCTCAAAAGATGTATGAGTATATATATGTCTCTATTTTTTGTCTTACTGTCCATTTGCTGTACAATTGTTTTGTCTATTTGGATACAAAAATTTACGATTTAATAACAGATCAATCGATAATGTTGAGTAAAATAGCAACAAAGCGGCAAAGACAACAACAAAAAATCGTTAAACATTTGTTCAACAAAAATATTTACTTGATTTTTATCTCTTGCCAAGAAAAAAATGAAACAGAAAAAACGACGTAGTTTTATGAAATTGTTAGCAAAATTGCACTGACTTGAGATTAAGCCTAACTTGGCTTAAATTAAACTGCATTATGGTATTGTAGATGCATGCAATGAAATAGGGTTTGGACATTTTTGTTTGTTTGTTAAATGGTTGGTTGCCGTTGCTGGTTGTTGCTCGTTGCTGTGGCAGTTATAATTACGTGTTTACTTGGCCTATGAACTTGTAGCTTTCTTTTAAACTGAAAAGTTTATATTATAGATGTCAAGACAAGCTAGACGACAGGTTATAATAAAAACAAAAATTTAAATTTAAATATTTTAAAAAAGTTTCGCAAAAGAGATCATTTTACAACATAGGCCAGAGTTTAGATTTTGTTTTAATATTTCTCAAACTAATGTCAGTAACTTGATTATAAAGAAATTCAGTGGCCTTTTATTGCCCCTTTGTATCGCAAGCCGTTTCTATTTTCCCACAAAATATATGAAAATCAATATCTTCTGCATTCAAAGTTTTGAATGCGTGTTACATTGATATTAGATAATTTAATTTTTTTAATCTTATTATTCCTTTTAATTGCAAATACAATTTCTAATAAAAAAATGAAGATTTCAATTTAATAATATGACTTTGAGATATATAAATTGATGGCTAGATTCAGATAAACAGCAACATTTAAAGCAATTAGTGACTTGCTTTCCCAACAGCTTTTTTATTTTTTTTATTATAATTTAGGCGGGCCTAGTGATTTCCCAAGAGCTTGTGTCTTTAGGTTAATAATAATTTCTATTAAAAACTGTATCTTTATATTGTAAAATCTATTCAATACTCTTGACAAGAGCATATGAAACTAATTTTATTATTATTATAAGATGGGTAAAATATTTTAACTATTTCTTAAAGAGATAAAATTGACATTGATTAACAGTTGAAAATTATATTCAACAATAATTGCATTACACTCAATAATTGGGTTATTATACTTTTTTATATAAAAAATAAATAAAATGTATATTTGTATAGCTCCTTAATAAAAAAAATATTAAAGCGACAGAAAAAAGAAACAGAAATAGACTGTTCAACACAGAAAAATTAACAAGTCAAACATATTTCTCTGTCGAATTCTGCACAATGATAGAAAGGCAGGATCTCACGATTACTGCAATGCAGCAATTATTAATTCATTTTATATGCCTAGCGTGTGATTTTTGAAATTGTTGGCTCAAGCAAAACCAACCCTGGTGAGGCAATCATACTAAAGGAGAATGTTCAACAATACCTCAATATAGAATGCAGATAAATAAGTCCGTGACTTTTCGAACTACCCTCGTAGTTATATCAAATGCAACATTGCCCCCATCAAGTACCACCTGTTAATAGACTACTGTCAAATTTTGAGCAAGTGTCGTCATTTACTTTTCATTTAACAGCTGTTCAAAACAAACAACCTAGTTTATTTTTCAAATAAATTCAGTGAAGTGCGACTTTGACCCGCGCACGAAGAGTTTCGTACGGACAATAGATATGTAATTCAATACGAACTTTAGACTATATAAAATATAGTTTTAGAATTTTATTTTCGGACGAATGCAAAAGTGTATTGATCATCAAGGGGAGTATTTCGAGAAACCTTAAAGCCATTTTTATTTACAAATTTGTGTTATTATTTTCTACTCCCGAAATATAAATAGTAGCCCTCGTAATACGAATAATTTTGTTTTCCATTTAAGGCACAATTGTTCTCATTCATTATTTTTACTTTAGCATTTTGAAATTTTGTTTCCCTTAAGAAACGAATTTTCAATTTCCAATTACAAAATAATTGTTTGAATAAAAAAAACGCCAAAATTAAAAATAAATTCAGTGAAGTGCGACTTTGACCCGCGCACGAAGGGTTCCGTACGGGCACGAGATATGTAATTCAATACGAACAATATAAACTATAGTTTTGGCATTTTTTTCGTTTTTGGGTTTTTTTCGGTTTTAAGCGTTTTTTTAGTTTGGGGGTTTTTTGCATTTATTGGCGCTTTCTGAATTTTGGCATTTTTTTCACGTTTTGGCGATTTTTTTGGTTTTTTAAGTTTTTTTAATTTTGGCAATTTTTATTTATTTGGCGTTTTTTTATTTTCGCGATTTTTTTATTTTAGCGATTTTCTTTAATTTTGGCGTTTTTTTCATATAGGTGATTTTTTTTTTGGTTTTGGCGATTTTTTTACTTTTGGCACTTTTTTTCGTTTTGAGGATTTTTTTCGGTTTTTGAGATTTTTTTCGTTTTGGCGATTTTTTTTTTTAATTTGGCGATTTTTTATAATTTTGGCGATGTTTTTTCATTTTGACAATTTTTTTTTTCACATAAACAATTATTTAGGTTTTGGCGCATTTTTCGCGTTTTGGCGATTTTTTTCGGTTTTTGGCGTTTTTTTCATATTGGCGATTTTTTTTTCATTTAAACGATTTTTTCGAATTTGGCGATTTATTTTAGCTCCAAAAACCGAAAAAATTGCCAAAACCGAAAAAATTGCCAAAACCAAAAAATTTCGTACATGAAAAAAAATCGCCAAAATTAATAAAATCGCCATAATGAAATAAAATTGCCAAAATTAAAAAAAACTTCAATAGTGAGCGGGTCACTATGGGTTCGCACTTCACGGAATTTATTTGATTATAATATTTATCATTTTGTACTTATGTATTTAAAATTTTTTTATTTTTTTTTAATGTAAGTGTGCGACAAGTCGAAGGTTGTCGACATCAAAACATAAACAAATGACTCATATTAAATTTTAATTGAACTAGAATGAATTTTAATCAAGAATAATTTCTTAATCAGGCTCAAGTTCAGTATTTGTAATTCTTATTGAATGAAATATTTTTATTAATTAATTTGATTTTTAACCCCTGACCAAAAAAAGGGTGTTATAAGTTTGTACTGTGTGTCTGTACAAGTATACGTACAGACCAAACGATTTTCATTAAGTTTTTTCTGCTTAAAAGGTGACTTCATCGAGAAGGTTCTTACCTATGTTTTAAGAAAATCGGTCCAGGCACTTAGAAGATATCACATCTTTTCTATAAATATTCGTGGGTTTTTCAAATTGTAAATTTTTGTTATTTAAAGAAAAGAAGAGAAATTAAACAAGAATTTTTAGCTAGGGGTAACATCGGCATTTTTCTGTGCAGCCACGCAGTTCATCAGCATCCGTGTAATATAATATCCATTACAATATATAAAAACAGAAGAAGTGGATCTTGAGAACTCTTACTTCCTAAACGATGATATGTTTGTACATATATGTCGTTTGATAGCTCTTAAAAGAAGTTCCTGTCAGAGATGGGTGCGTGTCCTGTTTTTTTTCATGACATGAATACGCACGACTAAAGACAAAGTGTTCGTGACGGAAAATCTGATTTCGTGCAATTTTCCGCGTGATGACAAGTTGCTTCCCCGACGGAAGCAGACATCGTCGGGTGTTTTGCTGCAGTGCTTTCAGTTTGGTTGGAGCAGTGTTAATACGTTTCATGATATGCATGAGTTTCTAGTAAAGAAAAAATATGTATAATATATTGTATCATCAAACAAATTAATGAAATTAAATGAAATTAAACAAAAAATTTATTTATTTGAACATAAAAAATGCTTTTTTGCTATTCAATTTGATTTCGTGTGTGTTGTACAGTTTCGTGTTGGGAAAACTTTTCACACGGGTCCATCTTTAGTTACTACCTGAGCGTTAACTTCACTCTTTGGCAATGTGCCCTTGTCATATTTGCTCATATTTTTATCATACTTGAAGAAAATCTCTTTTCTTATATTCAATCACTTCCGTACGATCAATAAACTTACAATAATTGACGCACAACATGCGATACATAAATTTATTAAACAAAACACAAACATCATTAAACGTTTCCATAGATATATGTATGTTTAATTGTATGAGTGTGCTTAAACATATGGTGTATATAAAGTCTCCTGTGCACCAGGTTGTCATAAGTAACATTTTGTTGAAATAGATTTTATTGTTGAATTTCAAAAAATTTTAATTATACAACAAAAACTAGCTTTTTACGGAATAACAGAAGCAGCATTACCAAAAATGGAAAAGGGTATATATAACTTTGTAATTCCATGTGTAATTTCCACAATATGAATATGCGACCCATAAAGTATATATATTCTGGATTCTTATGCATAGGGAAGATGAATAAACGATGCCCGTCCGGCCGAATGTCTGTACGTGAAGTCAGTTTACCGAAGCTCCCAGAAAATCTAGAGACTTCGTTCTGGTGTATCAGAAATGGTCCAAAATAGATTGGTATTGAAAATCAGCAAAATCGAGAAGACGGTTACAGAGCTGGAAAACTTAATTTTTATTTTGCCACATAAAAGTAACTACCGAAAATTTATTTTTATTTTGTTTATTAAATAGACTTATTTTATACATCAGTACGAATCAAATTGGTATTTCAAATGAAAAAAAAATTAAAAACACATTTACAAGGTTGGAAAACTTTAATTTTTTTTCTTATACAAAAGTAACTTACTAAAACAAATTTTTTACTTTTCTCTTTAAATCAAACATATCTTATATTCTTAAAAGAAAGAGATTGGCGTAAGAAATCAGAAAAACCAAAAAGGATGATTGGGAAACTAGATAACTAGGTCTAATTAATATTTTTATTTTTATTTATAAATTATACATATATATTTTAGGTTTTGGAAACAAAAGTTTTGTGTAGAAAACTATAAAAATAAAAACGACAGGTACAGAGTTGGAAGTTTTTAACTTTTTTCTGGATATTAAAGTAACTAAATAAAACAATTTTTTTAATTTACTTTTTTGTTTTGTTCGCTTTATATATTTTTTAAGAACTACTAGATTGGTATAAGGAATCAGAAAAATCTAAAAGTATGATTCCAGGGTTGGAAAATTATTTTTGTTGTATATAATAGTAAGTAGGTCAAATTATTTTTTTCTTTTTGTTTACAAATTATTTATGCTTTATGTTTTAGAAAGAAATATTTTGGCATAAAAATAATAAAAACAAACATAGCACCAGACCTGGAAAACTTTAACTTTTCGTAGTATATAAAACTAATTAAATAAAACTTATTATTTTTTTTTGGGTAATTAAATATATTGCATATTTTAAAAAGAAATAAATTAGTATTAAAAACTAGAAAAATAAAAATGGTGGTACCAGGATTGGAAATTAAAAAAAAAAATTTTTAGTATAATTATAACCAAAAACAATTTTTTTTTTCAATTAAACATATTTCATGTTTTAGGAAGATTTTACTCTAGATTTTTTCAAATTTTATTTCAATTTTTATTCAAGTATAAACCAAGGCTTGTGTCATGTTACTTATTATGCTCTCAGCACAGTTATATTTCAAATCGATGGTTTTTCAATGACAGCTTGTAATCAGTGCTGCCACAACCAAACAATTCTTACAACCAAAATTCGCTTTAAAAGTTACCAAATGAAAAAAAATATTATCAAATTTCAATATGTAGTAGTTTTATTAAATAGCATCCCAGCAAAAAAAAAAAGACACTCCAAAAAAGTCATGAAAATGTAGAGTTTGCTATCTGGAAGTAGTAAAAATTTCGATCCGTTCTAATGAGTTTTACATTGGGTTGTCATTGCAAGAAGTTCTCTTTTTCGATGACTGGTCACTGAATTGGAAGCGATATTAAGAAAAATTCCCTTTTTTGTGTTCTATGATAATATTTTTACCTAGAAAAATGGTAAATAGTTACCTATTTTAACTATTTGTTTCTTTTTATACGAATTTAATCCCGAAACAGTGATTTCATGTAAATTTAAGCAAATAACTTTTAAATTTTAGACTAAAATTAGTTCATAAATTTCTTACAAAGAATAATTTTTTTTAATTCAGGTAAGTATTTTCTAACACTATGGAGGAGTTACAAGGTTTTGTATGACTCAAATAGGCTTCTACATAGTTTTTTACTCACTCTCGTCAAATTAATAATATCGATTTTTTGGAAGCAATGAAAATGTAGTTCCAAAAGAATGACTTAAATTTTTTTAAATTTTAAAATGCATACGTATTTATAATGTAACGCATGTGATTTGAATACAGTTAATAATAATAACAACAAAACAAATATATGTAATTCTTTTACCTACATACATATCTATGTATGTAATAAGTTAACGCTTTTACATGTATGTATATAAAAGATAACATTTTTTTTAAATATAAAGTAAACAAAACTTGCAGTTCACAGTATAATAGTTTGAATGTGTGTGATGTTAAATTTTAAAATTTATAACCCTTGATACAAACTTTGTGCTTTAACGGAGCTCTGTTAGCGTGTTAACAGACCTTTGTTAAGCTAAAAAAAATCGAATAATGCTTTTCCAAGGGACTTTTCCATTAAATGATGCAACCGAGACGGAAAAAATTAATGCAAATTTATAGATAAGGTGTTCCTTTATTAAAACCCATGAATCTATTTCGTCAAGTTTTCAACTTGGAATTTTCTGAGGGTTACGCATTTTTCTTGGGAAGGAGGCGATGCGGGCGGACAAAAGTGGTCACCTATTATGGACCACATAGTACTCTAAAAACCTGCATACTCAGAATTACTGGAAGTTCGAGTTTTCAGAAGAATTTCTAAAAGCTTTAAATTTGTCCAACTAATTAAGATTTTCCAAGATGTGACCAATTTTTTTTAGGAAGGAGGCGATACGGGCGGGCAAACGTGGTCACCTCCTATGAACCACATAGTGCTCTGTAGTACATAGTTGCGACCATTTAGTTAAATTAAAAGTTGTTGAAAATGTTGTAAAAGTAAAGTATTGTAAACAAGTGAGTAGCAATCAAGGCGAATTCATAACAGGTGGCTACACTAGCGATTTTAGTCACAGCTGTTTTATTTTCAGTTGCCTTGGTAGCAATACTAAAAATTGAGGAACATAAAAGCTTAAAAAGTATAATATAAAAAATATGTACATGTGTATCATTATTTTGGCAAAAAAAATAACCAAAATGAGAAAAATATTCACATCTCAACATTAAAGAAAAAATAACCACTTTTGGTTAGAAATAATCAAAAACGGCAGCCCTGCTTGTAATACAGCGATATATACATTTTGCAATGGGATGTTTAAATTGAGACACTTAACAATTTTGCAACATCAAAGATTATTAAATAAAACAAGTTAAATTATTTTGTATGGAGGTACAATACTAAAACTATTTTTTAGGGTTATTAAATAGTAGCATGGTTTTAGAACATCTCGAGTGCCAGTGAACAAGTACCGATTGTTTGGTATTGTATGACGTGACGTCGTTTTTGACATGTAAAATATTTTTAATAAGGTCACTTACCTAAAATTGCACTAGGGCAAAAAATTATACATTTTTTCACAAAACAAATATGCATGTATATGCTTATGTGGGTATCTCTTCACACTACTTATAAGCACTTTGGTAAAGGGTAAACAAGATTCGGCACAGCCGAATATATCACTCTTGCTTGTTTTTTATTAAAATAAATTTTTTTATTAAAAAAAATTAAATTTGAGGTTTATTAAAATTAATGTATATAATAATATAATTCACCTGAAAAGTCTCCTTTTTGGCGCTTATGCCAATTTAGCACCCAGGCATTGTTATTCGTACATTAAAACAAAGTTATTAAGATCTTTTTGCTAAAAACCAATATTTATCATTTGTATCGATGGTCAGGTTTTGATTGAAAATCTTAAACAGCTGAAAGATGAACGTCCGAAAAAATAAATAAGAGTAAATTGTTGAATGCTTGCTTTGCTAAAGTAAATAAATATTTGTTGTACTTCTTACTCTAACTTTGGCTTGTTGGTCTTAACGATGATTTATTGCTGAAGATCACTACAATTTAACGGATAATTGATTGCTTTCATGCGAGAACATGAATTACAATTTTTAACATGATTACTAAACACAAAACACAAGTGGAAGAAATAAATTTACGAATTGAAGTAACGACACCAATTAAGAGTCTATTTTAAATGGGCATTATTTAATCGTGATGAAAAAAATTTGAGAATATTTCAAAAAAAAAACATTGACACGGGTTAAATTTTGTATTATTTTCATCAGTTACACTGTGTTACAACTTAAACCATGATTTGAAAGTTGCCAAAAAAATTTATTATGCAATAAAAATCAAAATTGATGTTTGCCAATATATTGTGCCACCTTCCCGTGTGACATACACCTTGGCCATATTATTGCACAATACAAAAAATTGCACAATTATATTGCAAGTGGATGGGCCACTTTAAATGTGTGATTTCTTTTTGAGTGCATTTTTTTTAGCTGTTTTCGTGTCTATTTAAGTTACTGATTTTAAAATATTATCAATATGAGAAAGCAAAATACAGATTTTTATGCTCTTATCTTTTGAAAACCTTCATTTACTCGCTTTCGTAATTGCAAATAAAATATAAGCCACACGAGTGCACTTTCAATTTAATCAGAACACTTTATTTATCCAACACAAGCCTGACATCGATGATGTGCACTACTTTGCTCTCAAATACTCGTAAGTTAAACACTGTTCTTCGCACAAGCCTGACATCGAAGTGCACTAGTTGGCTCTCAGGTAGATAACGAATCTTTTTTCATCACATGTGGCCTATAATGTAGAAAGTTTAAAGAATTTTTATAATTTCAAATAAACGTTTTATACTTGTTGTTTTAAAATTGTTGTTAATAAAATTTTCAAATCACAAAATTTTACTAATTGACAAATGAAAATCAATTTTCTCATTTCAACTGTACACATCGCATTTTAGAAGTTTTGATTTTTTCCATAAAATAAAATGCTTATCAAACATTTGCCACATTTATTGTAACAATAAGTTTATTTTATTCATCTTACAACATTTTCTTGATTGTAGATGCTGATTGACTTTAAATCAAAAATAAAAAAAAACGATTTGAGTTGTTTCTGTCAGCAAACTGTAACTACCAGGAAAAGCACACAAGTCTAAGATAAACTCCTTCTACCTACAAATTTAGAAAATATATTTTTAGTTAGATCACTGTTCCCGCTGGGAATCTGATCTAAGTATAAAGAAAAATGTGGTTTGACAAAGTAAAACTAAATAAGGTGTTCGGTTTTTTCCGCTTAATTCCAACTTTTGGACACAATTTAAAGACACACTCCCACATTACCTAAAACAGGTACACTTAGAGAAAATTCAGTTAACAGGAAAAACTTTTTATAAAATAAGATATTTTCATATGAGTATATCTTCAAATATATTTTCAAATTGAAACACCTTCAAGCAACTTATGCACAATGGAACATAATTGAGAAAAAGTAGAACAAATTAATAGTTTCTATATAAATAGATTTTTATCAAACAGTGGCTCTATAGGCAAAAAAAAATTGTTATGTAGATTTATTATAATTTTTTAATCATTCCATAATAAAGTGGATCTCATACGAAAAGATGAAGTCATGCTAATAGATGATGAGTTCTAAATATATTGTGCAGAAAATCTTTAGTAAGCCTGTTCAAAACAGAAAAGGAGTAGAGAGTTTTTTCGCCATTTGTGGATATACAGTGGAACAAAAAGTCCTTGCATAAATAATCCACACATCGAAGACGCTATGGAACGAACAGAGAAAGAAATTAATTTTTTTAACAAAAATTGTCAAATTAAAGAAAATTAAAAAGGTCAAAAATATAATTAAGTAAAACCCAAAATTTCTCAACATAATTAAATAATTCCAAAAAGAAAAGAGATCATTCTAAAATAAATTTAAATAAGGCAGTTATTATGGGTGTAATCGAATGTGCCGATCGAATCTACATGTATCAATTTGATATTAGGTCTGTTAGACTAATTTTCCAGTAAAACCCAGTAAGTGAGTAAATTCTGAGCAAGATAAAGAAGTTACTTTCAATAAAAACTTTTGCATATAAAAGTACTCGAAAGGGGAAGTTTTAAGATCCAGTAGTCTAATAATTTTTGGCGCTAAAGATTACATTTATATGCAAAAAGTATACTAGTGTTGTGCTTATCAGCTCTTTTGAGTGAACGCTCTTTTCAGCTCAGCTCACTTCACTGAAGTACTTCATTCAGTTAGCTCAGTAGCTCAGTTCATTTGTAGTGAAACATTTTTTCAAGCATAAAGAAAGAGCGAAAACCGAAACATAAAAAGTGACAGATTTATACAGAGTGTGTTCGTGTGTGTGTCATCCGTCAATTTAACACATACATTCATACATAATCATTGCAGAGTATTGTAACATGTTTTAGATTATTGATCTGAATGCTCTATTAAACTGGTTCTCTTTTATTTGCGTTAATAGAGCAATAAACAGAGTATCAGTTAAATTATTTCTCATTTAGTTGCACGAAAAACCGCGCATTTTTAGAAAATCAATTAAGCTGAAATTGGTCCAAAAACATGTCTTTTCCCCACACATCCCGAAAAAAATTTTATTTAAGTAACAATTATTATCAGAATGTATTCTATTATTATTGTAAGTTTCCCATTCCATTCGGTACAAGGACATGACTTCCTCCCATATATCCTTTTTCCTAAAACATATATTTTCACTACATTCATGATTAGAACACACTAAAAATCTGTTTTCTTAAGAGAAGTAACACTCAGGCAATAAATGCCTACTACTATTACTAGGTATTACCTTTTTTAGGAAAGCAATAGTGAAGGAAGAGAAGCTTTTTGTGCGTTTTTTTAATAATGCAGTATTGCAGCGCCTCTGGTGTCAATGAGGTGTACTAAATTTTAAAAGCTGTTTAGTAGCCATTTTATTGGTTAAGTTCAGAGCTCGCAAAATTTGGTCAACCAAATTTTTCTGTGCGGTCTTCTCACTCAAAAGACCTAAAAAATTAAACGGAATAACTCAGTGTCAGAATCGTTCGTTGCTCAGCTACTGAGTGTCAGTAAGTCGTGATTCACATACATCAGGTTTACTTGATCAGTTTTTGTTCAATTTTCTTTGGAACCTGTATTTGTGTTCATACACACCGTCAAGTCAAGTCATAAAGTCTCATCAATTTGCGTTCTAAGAGTATTACGAATGGCAAAACAAAACGAAAAAGGCAACTTGACAGGTACGGTCAATTCTCTCCATTGTCTTTCCCTCTCTCCCCTAAAAACACAAGATTTGACGAGTCAGACCTGACGTGTGTGAAGCAGGACTATGTGAGCAAAACCAGCAAAGTATTCGCAAAAAAGGTCTTTCTTTTTGTTGTTGCGTTTGCTTTATTTTGTTGCCTTAGATATTTCATCACAGGCAAGGCGTTAAAGAGGAAGGAAGAAGATAACAATAAATAACAATAAAAATATCTGTAAATCAAACTATTTGTCAACGAAGTGTAAATGTAAAATAAAAAACAGATATGTGTACAACAAAAACAAAATTAATCTTCATGTATTTTGTTCAATAATGTTTATAAAATAAATAATAAAAACAACAAATCGCAACACACATACATGCTCAAAAGACCGTTTGCCGAGATTTTACGAAATAAAGGGTCTCGAGTGAATACATGAGCGAAGAGCAAGCGAAAGAAGAACGAAGTTTGATGGTTTTTTCGCGACAAAGTCGCATCGTGTCAGGGGACGAGTATTTTTTTATGAACAAGCACGAGTGAGAAAAATTATTGTGAGATCTGGTTAGTTTTCTTCACCGATGATTCTGCTATACAATATTGACGAAGGAGGGCGCACTGATGTTCCTGAATTTCAAAAAAAATAATGAATTAGGGACTTTCTATATTAAGGTAACGATATGTATGTCCATACATTTTATGACTTGTGAGGAGTATATAAAATTCGGCACAGCCGAATATAGAAGAGAACAAATTTTACACTTTCTTTAGCAAAGGAAATGGTATACAATCTTCAAAAATAATGGTCATCATAAATATATACATATTTTTTTTAAGTGTATATATATTTATTTTAGCCGAAAGCAAAATACTGCTGCCGGTGCAATACTTAGTGCAAGTAAGTGCAACAAAATTTGTGGCAAGAGTGTGTGTGTGTGTTTGTGTACTATGTGCAAATTCCTTAAGTCTATACAGACAACATTGTTAATAATAATATAAAATAAAAAAATAAGTAGCACCCTCATTCCCTGAATGGGTTTGAGATTGTTTTTGCTGCTCTTTCTTTTACATTATATTTATTTAACGAATCAGTGGAAAAATATCACAAATTATGGCGTTTATTGGTACGTAACGCGCGTTACTTTCTAAAATATGCAGAAAAATAAATGATTTTTTATAAACATACGAGGACGAACTGCAAAAGAAAACAGAGACTTGTAAAAGTTTTATTTTCGATTTTCTTTATTCTTTCTTTAATATGTATGTATGTACTTAAAATTGAAACACAATAAAACTAAAATTAAATATATAGTGTACTTATATCGATTTATTGTAACGTGGTAATCATAGATGTCAGTATGTTTAGTTATAATTTTGGTCGATTTTTTTTTAAACTCAAATGTTGGTTATTTTCAGACATATTTGTATGTTTATAGTGTTGTATGTCTTTTATTTGTAATTTTGGTATGGCTTGTATTACGTTGTATTTGTTTCTTTATTATTATTATTGTTATTATTATTATTATTAATATTATGGTAGCAACAAGCTCCTCCAAATGTAACAAACTCAACAGAAATAAAATACATTCATAATATTTGTAGCCATATTTGTATAATAATTTAATGTTGCATGAGACCAAGAAAACCAACAAATGTTGTATAAAAAAATATCACAAACTGACAAACAAACGTTTCTTGAATTGTTGTTCGAAAAACTATTACTAGAGCTGTTACTGCTGCTATTTATTTATTTATTTATTTTTTTCAATACACTTAGACCATATCCATACAAGTGGAATTGTAACAATTTTTGCTTTGATTTTTTTCCTTCTTTAAATAATGACTGCTATTAATAAGCGTAAGTATTATGAGTTGGTCAGTAAGCTTGGCTTTAAGTTAAAAGCAGTGTATGAAAATAAGTTTTACAAATACATATTTTCAGTCTTTTTGTACCTGAACAAAACAGAATCAAATGCAGTGTCTTCCAATCTAGAACCTTCGAGCCATGGCATTTGGTAGCGACCATATTGTTGCAGCTACATCTGTCTAACTGGCTGTCATTCGCCTTTTCATGACCTCTATCTATTACATGCAGTACATCTACGACAACGCAAAGTAGAAAAGTTGGACAACTTTTAACTTTTGGAGTACGTTGAGTAGTTTGACAGTTATTAATCGATGTTTTTGTATGTTTTTATTTAGGTTTTTGTGTTTTGTGGGAGCAAGAATAAAACAAAACGGAAGGACATGCTTCTTATAGGAATTAAGGGATTATATATGTATATATTGTATGAAACAAAGTCCAAGCAATTTGTAGAAAACAAAATTTTAAAATTGGCAAATATGGCAAATATGCCCCATACAAAAAAATATTATTGGCATACCCATTCATATTTACTAGATTTTTTGAATACTAAGAGAATTATAAAAGAAGAACTTTGTGGCGAAACTTTTTGTAAATATATCAACATTTTAAGAATTCTTATTTTAACCCTTCTTACGAAAGGAGTAAAATAAGTCCTTTGCAGAGAAGAATTACAGAGTTAAAATGTTCTTCCCGTACTTTCTATAACTAGAGTGCAAATTAAAGCCCTGCAAAAGACCGCTTACAAGAACTTTTAAGACATGAAGGGATTTTCAAAGGCTTTACTACAGCGAAATCTTCTAGGACAAACGATGAAAAACACTATTGGCAAGACATTTGTTTCAGTTATTGCAGGTATAGGAATAAAGAAGAAAATACTTCGTTACTGAAAAATTTTGCATGCATGTACACACGTTGGGTGTATAACCTTTAATTTTCTGAGCACATACAAAAGCATTGACATTAGTTGTGTGCGCTTGCTTTAAAAAACCACCGCTAAACACATGATAGCTTACCATCTACATCAGAGAAGATTAATGAGTTGTGAAAAATTGAGTAGAGTTAAATTATGACTTATAATTTCTTGTATTTGTGCTAAGTAAGAGTGCTACTTATGCAATGTTGTCTATAAGTCAGATTTACTCGAAAGTTTGAAGTGCTCATCGAACTCATACATAGCAACATTTATGACGTTGTTGATTTTGACTCTCCTTAACTCAATGCCTATGGGCGATGCAAAATAAATAAGTATGATTCACAATGCGAACTTCGCAAACGAACATTAGAGTTCTCATTATGAGGTTGTGTGTTTTCCTGAAATTAGAAAACAAACTGAGGAATATGAATGTCAACGACGCGTCGTATTCATACCCTGTAGTAAATAAAATAGGCAATTGACAAAAAACACTAGCTATAAATTAATTAGTTTGCAAGTGACTACAAATTGGTTTAAATCTCATGCAGATATCAACCAAACATATTGAATAGAAGCACACGTAAGAAATAAATAAAAGCAAAATAAGTAAATGAAAAGAAAATAAAAAAAAATAAAAAGAAGCATGCCATGAAATCAAATGCCAAATGTTTGTGTTGAAAAAAAATAATATTTTCTATGAGCAGGACAAACTTTCGTATGAATGTATGTATATATTTTTGTTTTAAATATAAAAATACTAATTATTTCTATATATCAATACACATATTTTCATTATATATAGTATATACATATGTATGTATGTTTATGATATACAAATGTGTATGAAGATTTACATAAATATTTATTTAACTATAATAGATATTAAGTGACTTCAGAGTGGTTGAAAAATAAGTAGTTAGTAGTCAATTTAAAAGTCATGAAGAGATGGCCAATTGACTACCGCCTACCGGCGACAAGGAAAAAAGTCAATTAATCAACCAGTTGTGGTTATTAAAAACCAGTTTGAAGGTACTTACAAATGAGTTTGAGTTCCTATAGGGTATTTATTTCAACCTATATTTATAAATCAATGTCATGGGAGTGTGCGTACATCAGAGTAGTTGAGCTTAAACGATGTCTACGCATTTATATTTAAAATTTCATGAGTCATTGTGAGTAGCAAAAACACGATTCCTTGCCGATCACTGATCTACATCTTCACACACATTCAAACCTACGATATGCAAAATAACAAGCATACACCCATCAACACTACTTCTTTTGATTGCTTGTTATGAACAAGAAGTCATCGTGACATCGCTTGTTAACACTCATATACATGAACATCAATACATCCATCGTGCTTCGCTTATTAAACGGCAACATTTCACAGCAAAAAACTTACATATTACCATCAGAACTAGTTGCCATATAATGACTTACTCTTCTGATTATCAAATTTCACTACTCGCTTACATTTCACATTACATAAAATTTAAAAAGAATGATGTACAAGTTGCTAAATGAGTAGAATAACTTTTTTTTAGATTAAAAAGATCACGTGAACAAGTTAACAAATAAAAAAAACTTCTCAAGAGCCGATTATTTTAGTCTTACGCCTTGTTAAGGTGGTAATCCATTAGTAAAGACCTTCCATCAAAAATGCTTAATTCCAAACCCGATTACCTTTTTTGAAATTTTTTGTTGGTTTATTATTGGTTTAGTAAAATACATACCAAGAGAATACATTTAAAAAGAAATACGTTATTACTTTTCAAGACTGTTTACGCAGCCCTGTAACGCAAATGCAACAAAGTATACTTAATCTTATTAAAAGTCTTGAATAAAATATATGGGGATTATATTTAATTTCGAATTTGTGAGTATTCCGAGACTTATAACAGAACGTTTAAAGAATGCTTTAACCCCTGATATCCCCAGTTAAAATTACCCATGGGTCCCAAAAATGCTTCTGATACCTACTCGTAATATGCAAAATTTTCAGACGTGTATAGATACAATACATACGAGTACATATGTATCGCATATATATATACATATATTATATACTTTTTAGTTCAGAAACATCGGTAGAGCCTCGGTTAATCGCACAACAACAATATATTTTCTTGTTGTTTTGTTGGTGTTGTCGCCAATGTTTCTGCTGCTGGCTGGCTGGCTGCTGCTGGTGGTGGTAATGTTGTTGTCCATATTTATCAGTTAAAGAAGTTTGTTGCACATGAGCATTTTAGTTACAAATAAAAATAAAAAACAACAACAAAAATACGACAGCTCAAGCCGAAACGTTTAAAGGAAAATACTATATTGCATTTGTTATTTTGTAATTTTTAAGTTTTTATTTTTTTTTTTGTGTTAGACACAACTCGTCGTCATCGTTGTCCAGCACTTTGAAAGCTGCTGGCTACAACAATACACCCACTTATAAACATGCATTTACCTGAATGATTTTTTAATATGCATTTTTTAACTTTTATTTCTATTTTTTAATACATAACATCAATTTTGTTTTATTTTTCTTTCTTTCTTTTTTTTGTCTATTTCATATATGAATTTAAATTACTCTCGATTACAAGTTAAAGTGTAGTAGTCAGTCGGCGTCATTTACTCTGGACATACGAACGAGCCAAAGAGCTTGCTAATCAGGCATGGAAATTTCATTAATCAACAACAACAAAAAATAAGCAGGTGCTCAATTCGGTTGAATTTTTTTTATGTATATTGCTTCATAACTTCGTCATTTGAAGAATGATTTCAAAAACTTTGTTTTTTCTGACCGGATATAACTTGCATTTGGTCCACTGCCACTAGCACACTTTGGGCGCTAGCAACGACATGAACTTGTGACTAGAAATGTGGGCGAAGAGCATTAAAACTAAAAATTATATTTAACGTCCTTTTGGTTAACCGATTTTTATGAAATTTGACACACATCCTGAGTTCTTAAAGTTAGACGATCTTGCACTTATCAAAATGGGAGTGGCTACGCTTATTAAAATCAAGTCTCACTTATATGCACTTCTGCTTCACTTTTCAAACTCCGACCTTCTGGAATGACATAATCTTGTGATTAAAAGAGTGTGTAAAGCCAGCCCATTAAAATTTAATATTATATTTAACGTGCTTCTAACTAACTGATTCTTAAAAAACTTGGTACATGCTATGAGCTCTCAAAAGTGACTAGTTCTTATATTTAGGAAAGTGGGCGTTGCCATAACCGTTAAATTTAAATTTTTTAGCACTCCAGGATACTTGTATTGATAAAATCTTATGCTTGAAAAAGTGGGCGGGTCCAAGAATAATTATGTTAATGTACAATTTTCTAACCTTATCGTTTCCGACTTTAAATGGTACTACACGCAAAGAAAAAATATGGTTGAGGTAACCATAATCAAACAGCAACATAATTGAATTATATGGTTGTAATTAAATCATATTATTGTCAATAGAGTAGCAAACTTTTAATAATATTATTATCTGAGTTAATAATAATATTATCAACAAAAACAATGAACTTTGTTATACCTAATCTGATTATTGTAAATATGACAAAAGTATTGTTAGATGTGACTAAAATATAATTGAGACTCACCATACCATGTTCTTATATTACAATAATATTATTAAATACGACAACAGTATTATTTAATATAATAATAGTATTTTGTTTTTCAATCATATATTTATTGGTAGATGTCTTCTTTAAAACAGCTGAGCATTAAATCCGAAATAAAAATAAATTAATATTGTTGAAATAAAAAGTACAATAGAAATGTATACTTACATATGTGTGATATATGTACTCGAAATACAGACACATCTCTATAAAGAGATAAACATATGTACGTATGTGTATGTTTTTATTTATCTACTCTTTTCTTTGTTTGTACTTTATTTATTTATTTAACACGACGCGTGCAATACCAGTAGCTTACAAACGAAACACTGAACTTACAGAAAATGTTTCTGAAAAAGATTTTTTTAAAAATGTAACATAGTATGGTTTTGGATAACATTATATTGTTATTAACATTATATAATTTTTAAATAATAACAAAAATTACGTTGCAGTCGTAACTTTTTAACACAACTATATTGTTAAACTCTAACCATATCACACTTTTTTATGAATATAATAATGTAATTATAAAATTCAAACATTACTTTTCTTACCGTAACAAAATTAATGTTTAAAATAACAATAACTAGGTTTCAACGAACACACATTTGTTTTTGAGAACATAATATTGTTTTCCCAACCATTCTACAACCAAATCTTTTCTTTGCGTGTACAGAGGTGACAGATAAAAAATATTTTATTTAACTTAATCTAAGCTAGTTTTAACTTTTTAGTGCTTTTCTTCAATATAAGGCAGCTAAATATTTTTAATTTTATTTTTTTGTGGTGTCAGATCGTTTTTAAAAGAATTTTTTCTAACAAAAAATATATCTATAAACACAATTTTAGTTTTTAGAGATATAAAATTTTGGTAATGAATGCATACAACTAGGCGGTGAAGGAAGAGATACAAAAAAGCTATAGTATTAAGATTTTTTATCTCTTCTTTCGCCGCCTAGTAGTAGAGCAGTGTTCCCAGTTTAAGGGATTTGTCCCCAAATTGGGGATTTTTTTCGCGATTGTTGATGAACATTTCGTATTGGGAATGTGGGGAAATTTGTTGTAACCAAATTTGAGGGGATTTTTGGGGGATTTTTTGTATAACTGATGGTCAAACAAGAATGATTTTTGAAATAAGAAATTTAAGTCTGGCAAGTGTGTTATGGTTTCTAATAAAGAAGAAGTATCAAGGCAGATTAAAGAATAATGAACGCTACCAAAACAAAAATACTCTACAAAATGTAATACAACCTTTTGAAAGCAGTTCTTAGAATAACCACACACTTTAAAAATAATTCAATTTGTTGTGACAAATTTATTCCTTCTGCTGAAATGTTAAAACTTTTTAATACAAATACTATGTACAAGAAAGTTTCTGAGGCAGGTGAATCAGAAGATTTCGATTCTGAATTTTTTGAAATTGTAAATTTTGGTTAACAATTTGTTTATACTTGTGTATAATAAACTATGTGTATTTTTTTCTTAAAAAGTTTTTTACAAAACAAATTAAATTTATATGAACGTAAATATACTCGTATCTATCGGTATAAATGAATTTTATTGAATAAATATGATATTTTTGTCATTATTTTTCGAATAAAATTAAAACAATATTAAAAAAAAATTATTTTTTTCACAAAAGAAAATATGTTTATAAAAAATATCAATTTGGGGATTTTAGGGGATGAGAAATCAAAAATTGGTGATAAGCTCTAGAAAAAAACTAGCAACACTGTAGTAGAGATGTACAACTCTGGCTAGTGAACGTTTTTGTTTTAAGGGCAGTGCTTCTAGTGTAGGGCTGCCAGAAGTATGAGCCCGTCAACCAGGACACAAACGAACATATGTACATATAATCCAAGAACTAATGCCTTAATTCAATAAGAAGATTTATGACGTTTTTGTTTGAAAATACTTCTGAGTTCTTGTCTTTGAATTCTCTAAATTATTTACTTCAAAATTGATTCTTGTCTTTGATAATGAAATATAAAAATATTATTGCCATGCTTTTAAAACATAAAAATTAAGTTAAATTATTATACAATAATTTGAAAAATATATGAAAAAATATGTGTTAGATATAATGTTTGGACCAAAATAATAAAGCAAATACACGAACCTTCTAGCATAGACAATAACTAATAATTGTTTAAAGAATCACAACTGCTGCTTTTTTTCGTCCATAGACAAGACGATACAATCGTCGAACAGAATTAGAGCATAAGGCCAAACATTATTTCCAACACATATATTTTCATATATTTTTCAAACTATTGTATAATACTTTAATTTAATTTTTATGTTTTAAAAACATGGCAATAATATTTTTATTTTTCATTATCAGAGACAACAACTATTTTTTTTTTGAAGAAAATAATTTACTGAATTCAAACACAAGAACTCAGAAGTATTTTCAAACAGAAACGTCCTAAATCTTCTTACTGAATTAAGGCATAATTCTTTAAAAATTAACTCAAACAAACTTCTAGTTTGAAACATTTATCAACCATTTATTGCAGAATTAAGTCCAACAATTACTATAGATACAAAACAATAAAAATAAATAAAAAAATCATTTAAATTCATTCACTTAGTTGAAACAAGTTGCTAGTTGTAGTTGCTGGAAAATTTTCCTGTACAAAAAAAAAACAGCACAATTTAAGATTGGACCAGGACACCAGGACAATTTGTCTAAATCCAGGACAAATCCTGAAAACCAGGACGTATGGCAGCCCTACTCTAGTGTTAACGAGACGCATTAAATTTTTTAAGCATAGTAAACATTTTATTTGTTAATTTTACTTCACCGCTGCTACATATTTTTTTGTAACTCGAAATTTAAAAAAAAAATTCTTTCAAAATTTCCTTTTTTAAGTTACAAAATATTGCTACACAGGATATCATTTATTTTAAATAAGGGATGAACTAATGTTGAGTTTCCAAAATTCAGGCAGAGGACTAAAGGGGATTAAACTCTTGAGCTCTATGTCTTAATTAATGTTTTCCTTAACAATTAGTTATTGCTATTTATTTAAAACTATAATTTTTTTCTCTTCTCATTTACTGATTTGTCTTTGAGAAAGCAAAAAAGATTTTTCTGAATTAGTTCGACTTGAACGTTTTTATTTTTATGTTTTCTTAAATCCAGATGGTCGACTTGAGTAAAAAAACTGTAAGCACTAATTTTTCTAGACGAGGCGAGTCCCTCGTTTCTGGAAATAAAGGCTCTTTTTGTTCTGGTTCAATAAGAACAACGAACTGTAACCTGATGAAAGAATTAGTGAAAGTTTTCTTACACAAGTGCAAACATTCACTCGATAGTGATATCGACATTATCGATAGTAAAAAGTATTGATGGTATCCCAGCACTACCTTGTGTGTCCTTCTTTTGTATCCAAAAGTTCTTTAAGCATCTTAAGCATCAAAGAAACCAGATGTTTATTTGTTTCCGGTGATACATTTTTCCATTTTTCCTTTAAAATTGTTTTTATTTGAAAGAGAGGCGATGGTAGTCTATTTTTATGCCATTGCTTTAAGTGAGCCCATCAATGTTCGATCACATTTAAATCTGGAGACTGTGGGGGATGTGAAAACTTCTATCTTATATTATAAAGAAGAAATTCCTTAACCAGCTTCCTGGAGTTTTGCTTAGATTCGTTGCACTGTATAAACACACAATTATCTTTAAAGGTTAATTTGTCAACATTCGGCCAAAATTATTTTTCAAATCATTTAAATTGCCATAAGTCCATCAATAAACTTTCATTATCCAACACCATCGGCACTCATGCGCGCCCACACCATAACGGAGCTACCACTATAGGTTTGATCCCATACTTCTTGGGCAAAATTCGGTAAAATGATGTTATAATTTCTCTCAATAATACAAAAAATTTACAAAAATACGGGAACACGAAAAACAAAAATTTTATCAAAAGCCCACGCACAAGTTGTATTTACTTATGTCATATCAAGAATGTTTTGTTTCTTAATTTTATATAAAAACTCATAAAATTTACTTCACCACTAGTTTAAAACCCTTTTTCGTACAACTTTTAAATTTTTTTTAGTGTTTAGAACAATTAATTTTACTTTTTTATTTATTTTAGTTGTGTTCATTTACTAAAAATTTGTACGAATTTGTAACAATTGTTACTGGAAAATTTGCAACGAGAGAGCGTCGAAAGAGCGTAAAAAATTGAGAGACAGAAAAATTCTTGCAAGTTTTTACACGTCAAATTTTTACTTGTAATAATTTTTCAAACAGCTGTTTTATGATTGTGTTTGCAAAATGATTTTCTAAATTAAGTTGAAAATAAAAATATTTTGGAAAATTTAAGAAATTGTAAGTAAATGTAAACTTTTAAGACGATAAAAAGTATTAAAAAGATAAAAAATTTATTTTTGTGTAACTAGCAACAACAGAAGCAAAATAATATGTCTAATGAAGTTGAACTAAGCAATACAGAATCTGGTGCATCAATGCCTTTGAAATGTTTTTGTTTTTCTTTAATTTTCACAGACCAGCTGTTATTTTTAGTGTTGTAAATATTACGAGTACCTAGCTACTCGTTAATTTACACTAAGACAAAATTTACACTGGGCATTTTCTGGTTATCTTTGCAGGCAGGCTTTTTAAGTTTATTGGTGAGTTGTGTTCAGAAGCATGCGGTGTAAAACAAAAGGCACGAAATGAAAAATCGAGGGGATTTTTGACATTTACTCATTAACGTCAAAAAGTCTTGAAGAAAAAAGTCTTAATGTAAATGTGCGTGACTTTTCGAAGGGGGATTAAAAGAAAATTGTCGAAGCAAGTAGCCTGCCTTGCTTAGGCATAATTTGAATAGGCACTAAGAAGGCAAATAATTCAATTAATTCAGTTATATATATTTGCAAATAAATATAAATGTATAATATGTGCAGAAAACATAGGGGTAGTTATTGAGTACTCATATGTACCTATACATTACAACACTACTTTAACTTGCAAATTTTAGCTAGTAAAGTGTTCATTTACTTTTTCACATTTTTTAGAGTAGTTTTGTTTTTTTCTTGTTACTAATTTTTACTAGTAAAGTAAATGAACACACCTTTTATTTAGCCCAAAGAAAAATTATGGGCTGTTTCGTGCAAGAAGAAGAAGAAGAACATTACATTCCCAGTAAAAAAAGAGACTCCAAAAAAGTCATGAAAATGTAGAGTTTACGATGCGGAAGTAGTGCAAATTTCGATCCGATCTAATGATTTTTACATAGGGTTGTCATTGCAAGAAGTTCTCTTTTTCGATGCCTGGTCACTGAATTGGAAGCGATATTAACAAAAATTCCCTTTTTTGTGTTCTATGATAATATTTTCATCTAGGAAAAAGGGTAAATAGTTGCCTTTTTTAACAATTCGTTTCTTTTTATACGAATTTAAGCCCGAAACAGTGTTTTCATGTAAATTTAAGAAAATAACTTAAATTTTAGACTAAAATTAGTTTATAAATTTCTTTAAAAAAATTATTTTTTTTTAAATTCTGGTGAGTATTTTCTAACACTATGGAGGAGTTACAAGGTTTTGTATGACTAAAATAAGCTTCCATATGGTTTTTTGCTCACTCTCGGCAAATTAAAAATATCGATTTTTTGGAAGCAATGAAAATGTACTTCCGCTAGAATGACTTCCATTTTTTTCACTGGGATTATCAAAAGCTCTCTTACTTGAACAAACTTTGAGTACGGGAACAGTTTTCGGTAAAATTTCGGAATCCCGCGGGTTCCTAATACGGAGTACGGGATCAAACCTTATGTTTCACAGTGTTGTGAATCAGAATTGATCAACCCTCGTACCCGTACATTGCACAACTTTGTTAACGCAGCAGCAACCAGTTCATTCACTTGGTTGTTTGCTAAATTCTTTGCGTTGACAAATTGTGCAATAGTAATATTTCGTAATTGGGTCAAAAGCTTAATAATATTAACTACGTTAGCAAGTAAGCATAATAATACTAACTATTAAGCATAATATTAATATATTAAATTATGATTAAGTTTTGTATAAATAGTTTATGTTAAGAAACCAAATGAGGAGTTGTAGTTTGTTAGTTGAAGACAGTTGTAATTAGTTAGTGAGGGCAGTTGTAATTAGTCAGTGGTAATAAGTTAGTTGTAATTATAGTCTTCTATTTTTGCAGTCAAGAAGTTAGAGTCATACCTGCGATTCCCACGGGACCCTCCAGGTTTTAAATTTGTAAAGTAAAAATAATAAGATTCTAGTTTTTATTAATAAATCCCTTTTAATATACAAAAGAAAAATCCGTTTTTAAATTCAACACAACAACAGTACTACACATGTTTTTATTCTTTTTTCTAATACAGTAAAACGTTTTCTCTAATAAGTCTTTCCCAAAACTTAGAGTTAATAAGACCTTAATGATATTTGTAGTAAAAGACATAGTAATACAGCTGAGTTATGTTTATGGGACCACTGTACGATATTTTCCTGGCTATACAAGAATTTAATCCAACTTTCTTTAAGTAACAACGAATTGTACAAGAATTTCATAAGGTCCTCTTTCAATTAATTAAATTAATTGATGTTTCACCCGAAATGGAACTGCTTAAAGTTAAGTTCATCAATACTGTAACTAATCAGGGCTATTAGAGAATACGCGCTTAACTTCTTCGTAGTCGACTCTAAAATACGTGCGAACAAATATCGTTTTCAGTAATAAATTTTTTTTTGTATATCTTATAAAAACATCAACAACATTGAAAACAGCTGAATTACATGCAGAAAAAGTTGAAAGCAAATAGGCATTTAAAGAAATAATGAATATAAATATTAACGGCTCTATGTATAAGCAAAAATTGGCATGAAGTTAGCATAAGTGACGAAATTGAATTAGGTGTTAACAAATTCCTCCATATCCAATTTGACATTAAAAATGGTATCATTACCTAATTTTAACCCACCTCTAAGTCCTAGCATGATTTTTAATGTGAAGTTTCATCGCAAAACTCTTTAAGATCATGTTCAATTTTGCCACTTATGCTAACTTCATGCCAATTTTTGCTTATACATAGGGCCGTAACAGTATAAGTGCTAAGTAACTTAAAAATAAACAATAAACAGTGAAAGTGAAATTAGTTAGTTGTTTTATTTGTTTTAAAAACGTGTTTACATCTTTGAGGAACCAAAAAACTTAATTGTGTTGTAGAGCCTCACCGAACGTCATTGAAGCTTAATTAATACTGGTAGACATTTCGTATTTCTTCTATCTTTATTTATTTAAAGTTAACGCGCTTAAATTGGCGTCGAACGAATATGACATTGAATCATGGTGACGAAGTATTTTAGAATACCTCCAATGTGAAAGAAAACATATGTTTTCTAGCACTCATATCCAAAGTAGTATTTTAGAATAGCAAAAAGTGAAAGATGCAAGTATTTGTGGTGAAAGTGACTTCCCGAATAGACCTGAATGATTTTTAAGTTAATTTTTTTTAAATTTTAAAAATTTCAAATTTACATTTGCTTTGAGGTGTATCAAATTTTCCATCCCTGGTGTTGATGGATGCCAATTGTTGTGGTGTTGGTTGTAACAATTATTGTAACAGTAGTTGTGGTAAAAATGTATGCTTGTGTGTTTGTTGTATTTTTTTTTTGTAACAAAAAAAATTAAACAAAATTAGGATGGCGTGTTGTGGGTTTTCCATGGAACACTTACAATAGTGAATTGAATCAATTTTGTACATTTTCGTAGGAGTTCATGTAATTTTTGACCAGGACGGACATGGATGAATGACTGAGTGACGTGTGTGTTTTATGTGTGTGAATAAATATATTTTGTTCGTTAATTATTCGCATATTTCAATTAACATCATTGCAATGGATTAACAATTTGTTCCTGCCACCAAGTTTTCTTATTTTTCAATTCAAAAAATTTTTATTGTTTTACATGTATTTCTTTGATATATGAAATTATGTGATGTAGTTGGCTACGTTTTATAGGTACTCGCAGTTAGATGAAAATAATTCAACTAAAACATAAACTAATTTGTTTAATATAAAAAAGATATTACACAGAAAAATATCGGTATTTCCCAAAGTTATAAAGTCCAGTTTAATTTTTCTTCTCTTCTTTCGAAATTTGAGTTTAATAAAATGAGTTAATAAGAAAAATATTTCATTTAATACCCAGTGAAAAAAATGGAAGTCATTCTAGTGGAACTACATTTTCATTGCTTCCAAAAAATCGATATTTTTAAATTGCCGAGAGTGAGCAAAAAACCATGTAGAAGCTTATTTGAGTCATACAAAACCTTGTAACTCCTCCATAGTGTTAGAAAATACTCACCAGAATTCAAAAAAAAAATAATTTTTTTTAAGAAATTTATGAATTAATTTTAGTCTAAAATTTAAAAGTTATTTGCTTAAATTTACATGAAAACACTGTTTCGGGCTTAAATTCGTATAAAAAGAAACGAATTGTGAAAATAGGTAACTATTTACAATTTTTCCTATATGAAAATATTATCATAGAACACAAAAAAGGGATTTTTTTTAGTATCGCTTCCTATTCAGGGACCAGGCATCGAAAAAGAGAACTTCTTGCAATGACAACCCTATGTAAAAATCATTAGATCCGATCGAAATTTTCACTACTTCCAGATCGCAAACTCTACTTTTCATTATTATTATTATTATTATTATTATTATTATTTTTCATTATTTCTGAATAATAAGAAATAATTTCTGCTTAAAATAAAAAAGATACTTTATAAGTTTCTAATAAAGTATGCCTTTATTTTTTTGAAGTGTTTATTTTATTCTCAGAGCAATGAAGCAATGCAAGTACTGGATTAAAACAGATCGAAAAACGTGCAGCCGGTTGACACATCTAAACTGTGTACCCATTTTTTATGGGGAAAGAGGTAAGGCAATGAAGAGAATATTAATATTTTCTAAAAAAAAATATCATCAAAACTCCGGTTAGGAGGACCATTAATAAGAATACATTTATTTATATTTTTTATGCTGATGTTTTTAATTTCCAATGAATTTAATAGGAATCCATGAAAACTCCATTCAGAATGACTATAAAGAAGAATGTGCTCGCTAATTCAAAGATATTCTATGAAAACTCCGGTCGGAAGGACCATAAACAAGAATAAACTAATTTTTTTATGCCGGTTCACAAACATTTTTTTATTTTGTCTAGAGCAAAGTCAGGGGGGTCACTCTGTAATTCGAAACGAAAGAAAATGCTTTCGAATTTACATGTTATGCTAGGAACACAATTGGGACGCACGATGAATTTCGTTCAAGTCGACGAATTCGTCGATAAGCATTCACTGCATAAATTAGTCGTCTGAAGCACAATAACGACGAATTTACTCACCGAATTCTTCTCTCATATTTGATAAAGTTGGTTGTTGTGTGCACAAAAACAGGGAAAGAAGGAGAGAATTTTCTCTAAATTTTGTTTTTTCGTCGTTCGTCGGCGTACAAAATAGAAATAAATCTATCTAAGAGTTCGTCACGAATGACGAATTTCGTTATACGTCGGTGTTGTGTTCATTTTCATATGCACAAATGTGTTTTATTTTTTATAACGAAAGTTCGTACTGAAAAATTCGTCGTTCGTCCCAGTTGTGTTCCTAGCATTATACGCATACAAATTCGAAAGCATTTTCTTTCGTTTCGAATTACTCAGAAGACCTCAGGCACAAACATACATATGTATATACAGTTACTCCATAAAGTGAGTGCTCATCACTGCCTAAAATATTTGAAGTGAAAATTTTAAACAAACTTGGTTAAATCCATAAAACTTAAAACTGTCTTTCTGCTTCACTTTAAGTAGACTTTAAAATTATACACAATAGAAATGAAAATATTTCATATACCAATAAAAAAATATATTTTTTTAACTTAACTCAATTTTTGTAGTGCAAAACGTAAGTGCTCACTTCATAGTAATTTTTGTGAAAAATCTCTTGAACTGTAATCTTGTAATTAGCATGTGATCCATTGATCTATATTATCACTTTAAGTCCTCTCGGAATGGAATTGCCGCAAATTTGAGCCATTTTATATAGAATGTCCCACTCAGTATCAGAAAAATGGGAATAGCTGAACATTTTCTTTTTACTGAAGACAATGTCCAGAACCACACGACGCGGCACACCAAGGTGAGGCTTTTGTACAATACCCCACAATGGATGGAAACTTCCCCTCAATTGCCAGATATAAATACCATTGGGAATCTGTGGGATCTTTTTGACAGAGAAATTAGAGAAAGAATTATCACATGAAAAATGGTATTGATGTTTGCTCTCCAAGAAGAATTGTCCAAAAGTCTATATAAAATGGCTCAAATTTGGGGCAATTCCATTCCGAGAGGACTGCAATATAGATCAATATAAATCAATTGATCACATGCTAATTACAAGTTTACAGTTCAAGAGATTTTTCAAAAAAATTACTTTCAAGTGAGCACTCACTTTTTGCACCACAAAAATTGAGTTAAGTTAAAAAATTATATTTTTTTATTGGTATATGAAATATTTTCATTTCTATTGTGTATAATTTTAAAGTCTACTTAAAGTGAAGCAGAAAGACAGTTTTAAGTTTTATGGATTTAACCAAGTTTGTTTAAAATTTTCACTTCAAACATGTTAGGCAGGGATGAGCACTCACTTTATGGAGTAACTGTACATCTTTATATTATTTTTGTATTAGTGATAATATGAAAGAGAGTAAAATGTATGATGTGTCCAGTGTTACCATATGTGAAGATTTATCTTATTTTTGAAGTTTTTAGACATGTTAAAACGAAAAATATTTCTTAGCTAAATAAATTTTATTTAATGTGAATTTTGGAACTTCTATTACATTATTACGGGGACTTTTGACTAAACTAGTTTCAGATTTTCTGATTTGCTGCGTAATAATCTTGCGCATATTCTATACAATAAATATTTTGTGTTATTTAGCTTTAAGTTTAATAGTTCACTGAAAAATAAATAAATTATAGCTTATTTTTATTTAATAATAATAATAATAATTTTTAATAAAAAAAAATATTTTTTTTGCATGACTTAAAGATTTTTGAAAAATAAATGTGGCACGCTTATGTCTTTGCTTATTTCCATGTAAATAAACACATAACGAAGTGCCCACAGGCGGCCTTTTGCTTGTCTCTGATCTAGAGCAGGGAAACCCAAAAATGTTTCAAAGCTCTATTCGTGAGAGAATTTTAAGAACAGTGATATAGAAAAGTAGGCACAAGGATTTTAATTAAAATTTAATCACACGATTGTAAAATAGTTAATTGCGTGCACCTCACACTGAATTTGCTATTCATTGATTTGGTAAAATTAAAAACTTTTCAACACAATTTTCCGTTTTAACACTTTTTAACTTTTTAAAAAACAAAATGCATTGAAAATTTTCCGACTTTATCAAGTAAACAAATAGAAATTTACTTAATAGAAATCCATCGATAAACGGTGTATTTTACATAACAATATATAAGGTCGCTAAGCTTGAAATTTCTTTTCTTTAATTAAAACATAAAAAAAGGCATTCCATAATTTATTTTACGCACTGTAACTGTCTAATGAACGACTAAATTAAAGATCATAAAATAAAATGAGATGAATGAATGAATGAATGAATGAGATTTCTAGCCAAACGTGGCGTTTTTCAACTTGTTAGGCGTCCAAATTTTTTGTTTAGCGACACGGTGATTTTTTGTGGCGATAAATAAATTTTTTTGCGATTATTCTGGCGATAAATAAATTTTTTTGGCGATTATTATGGTCATTTTTTAAAAAAATTTAACTTGAAAATTTTTCTAATTCAGGAAAATTAGTTTGTTGGAGGAGTAGTTTTAAAACTGAAACCTACGAAAACTCGTCTGCAAGAAGTTAAAACAATTTGATTTTGATGATGTTTCTTATATTAATTATAGCCATTAATGCGTTTTGAATTTTGATGAGAAAATTTTGCATGAAACAATTTGTGGCGATTTTATTTCTAGTTTTGGTGATTTTCTGATAAATTTTGATACAATCATTTTATAAAAATTTATATTAAAAAAGTGTTATATAAAAACAAATTTAGTATCAAATATTTACTAAGAAAAACAACATAGAACTGGCTTTTGGCGATTCTTAAAATCAATTTGGCGAAATAGGTCGGGAAAAATCTGACAACCCTCGATGCGGCTTCTAGACAATTGTTTGGTGAAATGGGCAGCGTTGATCTAGAGCTAGAGACTACAACAATTAACTCTAAGATTTAAAAAAAAATTAATTAAAGGGTGGTCCATCAGTTAATGTAATTTTGACTATGTAATTTTGGCAACTTGTTATATCTTGGAAACCGTAAGAGTTAAACTTTTGAAATTTTCAAAAGCGGTAAAACTAAAAAATCCGAAAATTATAAAATCGCCAAACCGAAAAAAAAACGCCAAAAACCTGAAAAAAATCGCCGAAAATTTAAAAAAATCGCCAAATCGAAAAAATCGACATAATTAAAAAAATATGTAGCACTAAAATAAATCGCCAAATTCTAAAAAATCGCCCATATGAAAAAAATTGCCAAAAACCGAAAAAAATCGCCAAAACGCGAAAATGCTCCAAAACCAAAATAATTGTTTATGTGAAAAAAAATCGCCAAAATGAAAAAAATCGACAAAATTAAAAAAAATCGCCAAAATTAAAAAAAATCGCCAAAAAGAACAAAATCGCCAAAATTAAAAAAACTTCAAAAACCGAAAAAAATCCTCAAAACGAGAAAAAAAGTGTCAAAACTAAGAAAATCGCCAAAACCAAAAAAATCACCTATATGAAAAAAGCGCAAAAATTTAAAACAATCGCCAAAATAAAAAAATCGCCAAAATTAAAAAAAAGCCAAAATAATAAAAATCGCCATAATTAAAAAAAACTTTAAAAACCAAAAACAAAATCGTCAAAACGAGAAAAAAATGCCAAAGCTCAGAAAGCGCCAATAAATTAAAAAAACACCAGAAATAAAAAAACGCTTTATACCGAAAAAAACACAATAACGAAAAAAAATGACAAAACTATAGTTTATATTGGCTAAAGTTCGTATTGAATTACATATCTGGTGTCCGTACGGAACCCTTCGTGTGCGGGTCAAAGTCGCACTTCACTGAATTTATTACTCATACGAGGACTGTTTTTCAAATTATATGGATGACCTTAATGTCTTAACTTCTTAGAAAGTTTCCAATAAAAATAGTTAGACTTACATATATTTCTCAGAGTGCTACGGAAAATATATTTCTTCATAAAGTTTCAACAATGATTTTTATAATACTTCTCTTGCCATACCTAGCCTGAAATAAAATATAAGCTTAGAAATATAAAATTTCCTTGCCCAATTGCTTGTCCCAATTGCTTGCCCACAATGGAAAATTGTTTCTTAACAACGCAGACCCATTTAATTCCTATAAAGATAAAACCTAAAGATACATTGTCCTCTTTAGCCACTTATACAACTCCCATGTACGAGTATTTGCAATCAATTACATGGTAGACTTATAAAAATATATATGTATATATATTTTTTACAACTCATTTGGCCACAAAATTTGTAAAACAGCACCTTTTTTTTGTAACTATTGTAAAATCATTGTTGGCTTTAAAAAAGTGTTTTAATGATTTCATTAAATACAAAATTTACTAATCGATTACAACATCATTCCCATTAAAGCCCACACACTTACTCCATATATTTATTTTTGTTTTTTGTTTATAATTATTGTTGCAAAAAAAAAATAACA
The DNA here is from genome assembly GCA_905220375.1 of Tachina fera. Lineage (NCBI taxonomy): Eukaryota > Metazoa > Arthropoda > Insecta > Diptera > Tachinidae > Tachina > Tachina fera. The sequence continues at coordinate 73,024,266 of LR999967.1, forward strand.
TCCAATAAAATATTTCAAATATTAATGTTACACTCACTTTTATTCCCATTTATTTGGTTGTACGAGTAGTTGCATGGAAAAAACATTAAACAATTGAATTAAATTATTAATTCAAACGCATTATTGCATATATCGCACACTAAATTGTAAACAGCCACAACTCAAAATTATCATAGTTTTGATTTTTCACAAAACCAATTCACTAAACAAATCTCTAACGACCGCTAAAATTTCTTTTACTACACATATCTTTTATTGTCAACCTTATAAATGGCAACATCAATTCTGAGTTTTTGCTGAATAACATAACTTTTAATATTCCCCAACGCTCGTTACGCTATTTTAACCCACTTGGCTGATCCGATGAGAAAATTATGCAGCTGTTTCAATGATATGTATCACTTTATTGACTTTTCTTTGAATGTTAATATTATTAAATGCAATATCATATCTGTTTTAAATCAATAATGTAATTTATATATAAACTATTCTTGGATACTAAGTAGTCTGCAAGGAATTCTCCATGGACTTATATTAAATAAACAAATAAACACAATCTTCTTGAACAATATAAAACCTGTTTCTATGTTACATACTTGCGTCATTTGTGCAGTATCAACAGTTTCTTGCTACTCCTAAGCATATGGGATCTTTTTTTACTTGTGACTGTTTATGATTTAGTGCGCGATACATACATAATGTATAATATATAATACATGGAATTGAAAAAGGAAATGGAATATTTTTAATCACGAGAAATTTATTATTTTTTAAGTGAAAAGTATGTACATTGTTTCCTAAATATCATAATTCGCATATTTGTGACTTCTCAAGTCTACTCTGTCAAATAAACAAATTAAGATCTTAATCTTCTTTTGCTCGGCACTTCCTTTTTTTATAAGTTAAGATAGAACTCTCGTTTAGTTCATATAAAAATAGGTACAAGTATTTCTTGTTTACTGGCAGTTGTTTTACAATAGGTTTGTTCATTTAATTAAAATTGTTACGGCCTTGTAACAATTGTTAGTGGAAAGTGTTCATTAACGCAAAAAGTTTGCAAGGAGAGAGAAAATATTGAGACACTAAAAAATTCTTATAAATTAGTACTAGTAAAATTTTTACTTGGAGGAATTATCCATACAGCTGTTCTGTGTTTTATTTTTAAATTAATTATCTGAAAAGGAAAAACTAAAAGATGAGCATTTCTTTGTTAAAAAAAAAACATGTATAACGTATGTAAAAAGAAAGCATGTTTTCTTAAGTTATTGTTTTTCATTCATTAAGCCACATAAATTCAATTTTATTTGACAAAGAATTTTATTTGTTTCAGATCAGAGATTGAAAGTTGCATTTTTGTATTTGTTAATAAATAAAATTAAAAAATTATGAAAAATGCTTAGAAATAGTAAATACATGAAACTGTGTAAGGTATTTCATATTAAATGTTAATTTAAAAAATTAATTATATTATTTCTGTAGTACGATTCAGTAACTTTTAACGATGCGAAAATGTAATTTTTGTCCATACATTTCGCTTAAAATAACGATTGGTGATTCTGAAACTTATTTTTAACGATAGGACCCAGCTGATATTTTCTGTTGATTTTTGTCGATAAAATTAACAGCACATAAATCATTGTCGCTTAAATACCGACACAGCTGACACTGAACTACAGCGAATATCGTTAAAAATGTTACTGAATAGCAAATTCTCTAAATTTTCCTTAAAATTATTTTAACGATGGGGCTAACGTTAAAAAAGTTAGTGAACCGCAGTACTGACATTAACCTGCAACGAATATTGTTAAAAATATTACTAAATAGCAAATTCGACAAATTTTCATTATAATTTGATATCAATAAAATTTTCTTGCAAGTTTTTACAAGTAAAGCGTTCATTTATTTACCTTTTCGTATCTGGGAGAATAATTTTGTAAGTCTCTGCTTTACTCTCTCGCTGCTAGTTTTTGCTGGGAAATTAAATGAACAGCCCTAATTACTATAAGGGTATAACTCAAAAAAATCCAGATGTTTTTTAAATAATGCTTTAAACGTACTACACACTTAATTAAACTGTTTAGCAAAATAAAATATGGAAATTGGTTGACCTTGCAGGTCATTATTGGAACTTCTCGCTGAGCTCAATACTAATACAATATAAAATCAGTGTGGCCGTTGAGAAATTTCAAAAAGTGGCACATAAAGAGATTCAAGAAAAGTGGCAACTATTTTACAACCAAAAATTCAAAGTAAAAGCACGATTTTAAGTTAATTTCATTCATTTTACTGTAGATTAAATTTTATTTGCAAGTGATATTTTAGAAACATAACGAAACCATTATAAATTTATCGACAAAAAACTAAATAACAATTTATGAATAAGAAATAAGAGAATATATTTATTTAACATGGGATGACAAAAATAAAAAACATCACTCATATTTATTTGGTGCAAATGCGGTTTAACGAAAACATAACCAAATTTACTCTGGTTTCGTTTGTTAGCAATAACGTTTAAAAATTGATAATTATAAACATTCTAAAGCTGCATTTATTATAATTTATTTGCTTTTCCCCTAAAACGAAAAACACAACCCAGGGTGTGTATAACCAGGTGGCAGCGTTACTTCAGCTGATAATTTTTTGCTCTATGTGGTTTATATCTGACGAATGTCAAAAACTTCGTTTTGTTTTAGTTTTAGTATGCCTATTTATATTGGAAACAAAAACAAACCACTCAAATTTTGTTTTTTTTTTCATATAAATAAACAGACGAGAATTGTTACATGCCTTCTATAAACTGGCAGTAAGTTTTTTTATAACTCAACCTTATTTTGACTCAATGCTAAAGGCTCAGTTAGTAGACTGTGTTGCAATATAACTGCAACGTAGAAAACAGCTGATCGTGTTTTTTATATGAAAAGTAGGTTACGGTACATAACATCTCTATAACCATTTTCATTACTTTTCACATAACAATATCAGCTGTTTACTACTGTTGCAGTTACTTTACACTACAGTCGGCTAACTGAGCCTTAAAAGTTTTTGTAGTTTGAGCTAGAGTTAAATTAAGGAAAATATGGTAAAATTATTTCTTTATACCGGATTTGATTTTGATTACTTCACAATAAAAATAGCAGATATAAGCAAACATTTTCTTTACGAAAGTTCTGATTATTTCTATTAAATTATATTATATTGTAAGTATTATTTAATTTTAGTCATTGTTAACTTATTTCTGCAAATAGTTTTTAATTAACAACGACTCAAATCTAATAATCCTTAAAAAATTATAAAATTTTTGTTAATACAACTAGTATCTGCTATGGAAATGCTTAAAAAATCGTCGTATGTATGGAATAACGCATTGCTGATGGTAAAGTTTAATACACCATTGGAAGCGGCTTGGAAAAATCTTTCAAATGATGTACTTTACGAAAATATGCACAAAAAAATAAAAAATAGGGCTTTTTAGAGACGGTGCAGCTCATGAACGGTCTTCGCTAGACGCCCTAAAAAGACCGATCTCTGATTTGAGAGGGGTAACAAAAACTTTTTTCCAGTGAGTCGGTCTAATGTATGTATATGTATCTATATAATCTTACAATCCGTGCATCTCAAAGCTAATTTTTATTCACATATCTAATTCAGTCAGAGGAATATTCATTCAGGCATGTTCTGACACTCGCATCGTTTTCAAATCGCATGTGAGTTGCAAATCGCCAAAGCTGTTTCTGCATGTTCTGTAGCTCATGCGTTTTGCTTGCAACTTGTCGAATTTAGGTCAGCTGTTTGTTGAAATCGTCAGTGCAGAAGTCAACAATGCAAAGACAAAATAAAAGAACATTTTATAAATTTAAATTTTATATTAAAAATTTTGCGAAACTATTAACATTTCTGATTGAAATGAAAATGAAGCATATTTTATTTCATTTATTAATCAACTCAAACTTTTATGCAAACAGTTGAGCTCTCGTATAAGTTGAGATAAAAAAAAATCTGTCATAAGAAATTATGCTTACACATGCTGCGAAAAAATAAATCAAGTAATGGAATTTCTAAAAGGGGTCAAAAAGGGTCAAAGTATAATAAAAATTAGCAGATTTAGCTCATTTTCGAAAAATGACACGAAAGGTGTCAAAAAGGTAAAAAAGTGGCAAATTGATACTTTAGTAGCGCGAACGGTCACGCTGTATAAAATCTATACATTTTACATCATTTTCAGATTTTTGAGAAAATCTTTTTTTCAAAACTTTAGAAATTAATAAGGATAACACGCCTTTTTCTTCAGGGGATAAAAAGCGGCTGTCTAAAGTGTTTTTGAAATTAAGAGTTGATTAGAATTTAAAGTCGATCGGATCAGCAAAACTAAAGTTTAAGGTTCTACACACAGAAAAATTTCAACTTAAAATCTACGTAAACAAGGTTAATTTAACCTTTTCCGGCAATGATTTTGTTTCATGTAGCAATGATTTAAAGTAATCTTCAAAGAAAATGTTTCCTTCTCAAATAACTTTATTTCATGTTGATTTAACATTCCCGTGTATATTGGCACATTTTTGTATGTATATAATTAGCTTCCCTGAGCATGATTTGAACTAGGAACTCATCGCTTGGTAGTCGACGTACTAACCGCTGCAGCCACAAAATATATACCATCATAAATAAAATTTTAATTCAACATTATTTAATTAATTATATAAAATTAAATTTATTTGAAAAGCTATGGTTAAAAAATACAAACTGCGAGGCTACTTTAACTTGTCTCTAGGATTCGAACTTACGACCCTCCGACTACAAGATTAGTTCACTGCATGCTAGCCAGCATGGGAAAGTTTTTGTTATGTTATATATACTATATATATATATACACACATCCATACGGACGTCATCAGCATCAAAACGCCCAGATTTTATTAAATTTTTACCTTTCAAGTTTCTAACTACCGACAACAAACCGATTAGATAAAAAAAGAAGACATGCGTATATTAGGATTCTTAAAGCTTAAATTTGACTCTTATTTAAAGAAAGATTAAAGTTGCCCTCTCTAAGAGATTTTCGCGGTGAATCTGAATCAGATTTTTAGCGCTATACACTTTATGCCACGACACAGGACGTCTAGGACATGATTTTCATAACAAAAATAATCGACACTATTAAAGTTGCAAATTTATTTTTGCTTTTATTTCTTTGTACTTAAAAGCAGAGTACGAAAATAAACAAACAAAAATGTTTGATTTTGTTATGTTTCGTTCTTTGAAGTTAGTGAAATAAAAACAGAAGCAATGAGAACGATTGCTCAATTTCTATATTTTTTTGCACATGAGCACAAACAATACATTCCCCCTTATTGTGAATGGCGTCTTCGACGTCACATCAAGACGACAGTAAATATTGGCACTAGCATACTCTTTATCTTCAACAATTGGCTCTTATTGAGAATCTCTTACTACTCTCTAAGGGTCTTATGCATAAAAACTTAACAAAGCTTTGCAAAACAATGTTAAGTAAAGTTGTATTCTAAAAATATTATTATAACAAATTTTTAAAGTAGCTCCCCACGTTTTTTAAGACTACTTTAAGTTGATATTTTCAAAATGTGTATTTTGTACCTCAAATATTTTTGTTAATATAGAACATATTGATTCATGTTACATTTGAAAATGAAGCTAGAATTGTTAGCTCTTAGCTTAGATTTACTATTTCTGTCATGTAATAGAAAATATTATCAAAAAACATGGTAAAATCCATAAAAAAATATTAAAACAAATACAATTGTACATAAATTTAAGAAATTCATTATTCGACATATTGTCATAATTATATTTTAAATTGAAATTTATTTGCTGGTGGTTCAGATGGTCTATATGCATTTCATTGTTGCTGTAACAAATCATCAGTAGACTTCAACCACACATTTTGAATAGTCACAAACCTCTTATCTTATGTACAGAACTTCAAGAACTATTTGAGAGTTTACAAATAATAATATTTTTGAAAAATACAAAAGAAAAATAAGCATAGTATAGGCTTAGAAACTCATACAAAACCCAGCAAATAATTTATATTCGATATGAATCTATTTTATTTGTCTACACCTTTATATAATTAGAAATCCTTTAGATAACAATAAAAGTAATTACAAGGCAAAATTAAAAATAATATCTAAAATTTAACATTTAGGAAATTTATTAAATTTATTTGCTGGTGGTTCAGCTTGGTCTATATGCATTTTCATTGTTGCTGTAACAACATCAACATCAACATCCACATCATCAGTAGACTTCAACCACACATATGACAATATGTCGAATAATAAATTTCTTAAATGTTAAATTTTAGATTTTATTTGATGTGACGTCAACGACCCCATTCACAATAAGGTGGATTAATTTAATCGTACGCAGAAAAAAATAATGGCAAATATATGGAAACGTTTTGATATATTTGCGGCGAATTTGACATCATCATATAATATAATTTTATTGTATCGTTATTTAACACATGGAATTTGTTTTAAATAGCTGAGCAGCATAGCTATAATCGGATGTCCAAGGACACCTCTTTTTTATTTGGAAATGACTTATTTAATGATATTTTTTAAATAATAAAAGTTTTAAAAATCTATTTATAATATGAAATACTTTTATTCGCTATTTGCACTATTTACTATTTTTTATTTTTTTAACATTATTTTAATAGATATAGAAATGCTATTTTCCATACCTGATCAGTTATGGCACACAAGTCTTCAACAATTGTACTTCCTTGACCATAAAATTGTATTTATGTGGCTTAATCAAAGTAAAATAATAAAGTAACAAAACAAGCCTTTTCACATATCGTCGGCTTAGAGTGTAAAACTGCTAACTCACTTTCAGCAAATTTTACAGGAGAGGCAAAATACTGTTAACGGTTTCTATACAAAACTTAATACATCTAGAGCTTCAAATTAAAAATAAATAAATTAAAAGTCGATGAGGCGTATTTTTATCTTTCGAACGGCATTAAAATGCCATATGTAGCAAAAAGTGGATTTAGCAGGTTTACAATCTAAGCCGACGATATATTTCTTATTTAAACGAAATGCACATTTTTCGAATTTTCTTTTTTCAGAAACTTTTAAAAACATTTAAATTTAAAAGACCAGCACGCAACAGATGTTTAGCTAATTCTTGAAAGTAAATACTGTACCTGTAAGAATATGCACCTAATATTTGCCATGAAATCTCTGAATATAGCAAAATTTAATAAATGTACGTCCCTTTTCACAATGTATGGTTAAGAGTTAACGTGAACTTTAACTGACAGTTCTTCATACAAAACTTGCCGTTAAAGTCCCTGTTATCTTTTAACCATACATTGTGAAAAGGTACGTTAATCAGCAGCTGTTAGTTAACATTTTAAAAATATGTGCTAAAGGTTAAATTAAATTTCGGGACTCACATTAGACTGCCCTTCACTCATCTCTCTTCCCACTCTCCCTCGCCAATTTTCTTTTTCTGAAATTTCTGCCTAGCCTTTTTACATTTTGTTTAACAGCAGCAAATACTTTACCATACCACTGTGCCTCACAAATTTGTGCAGTACATTTCAATAATTTCGTTTGCTTTCCCAATTTCATTTGATTAAAATTAATTACTTTCGAAAGTCGGACTCCAACAGCTTAACTTAAATTGTTAATTAAAAAAGTTTGCTATTTTTCAAAGACTTTTATTGGCAATAAGTCTTTATTTCAATTTAATTAAATTTAAATTTCGTTACTTGATTTTATTAACACACTTTGAAACGTAGTTGCACAATTTCTTTAGACAAATGTATTATAACAATGAACTTTATTAGTTTCTTTAGAAAAATATATTCATTAGAAATAATAAAATTTTCATTTTAATTGAATCTTAACTAATTCATGAAGAGAGTGACAGTCAAAATTACAATGAAAAATCAAATCCTTTGCCTGGAAATATAAAATATCTTGCGCTGAGTCTGCTGCAATCAAATTTTGCTTTGCACACCACAAGCAACAAGCAACTCCTTTCATTTCAACAACGAAATTTAAACTAATTGTGTAATTATAACAATTAAATTGTCACATAATTTTATATAACTACACACATACATATGTATAGAATCCAATAGTTTTGAGTGGCTGACTCGGCCAGTTTTTCTTTTCTTTTATTTCTTTATCTATCGATCTATCTAGCCGACCGACCACCGACCACCGATTGGCGGAGCAAACGCTGGTAAATATTCAACGTTTCATGTTTGAGTGTCTGTACTTGTGTACATACTGGCAAAAATGATTTACACACATCCATCTACTTGCTGAATGTTTAAATATTTTGGTCAACGTCTACCAACTGCAAAATAGATCTATAATAGGCTTAACAAACATTTCAACACTTTTAACGTTGTTTTTGTGTTTTTTTCCTTTAACTATTTTACTTTTCCTTCTATTGCTCGTTCCAAGACTCCCCATTAAAAACATTTATTAAAAATATTTAGATACATGCGTACGAACATGCAAGAATGTACAAAGATTGACTGACTAGTAAATATATTTATGAACACAAATAACTATTAAATCTTAGCCGTATCTCCTTCGCACTGTATGTCAGTCAGAAAATACTCGTAACTGTAGCAAATCATATGGAAAATATTGGGGGAATTGTAATTGGCATTGAGTTTGTGCAACATTTATTTGGCAAATCGAATATTATGTTACATCTGAAATACATTGGTATACATCTTGATCGAAGGCTTAAATGGAAACATTATATTGACTCTAAGTTAACTCAGATGAAACTTAAGTTAACTCAAATATATTGGTTGATTGGCAGAAATTCAACACTCAGCCTAGACTGCAAGCTTTTACTATACAAGTCGCTTTTGAAGCCAATATGGTGCTATGCTTCAGCTATATCGAGAAAATCCAATGTAGAGAGAATCCAACGACAAAACAAAATTTTCCGGTTATTAACGTCGGCTCCATGGTACCTCAAAAATTCTAATATACATCGTGATTTAAATAGGACACTAGTGATTGAAGAAATTGCAAAATACACAGGCAAATATTTAACAAAACTCGAATCACATTCTAATCCGCCTGCTCGTAATATTTTGAACTTTACTGGACACATCCGCCTAAAAAAGAGGGACACACGGGGTCTTATACTCAACACTCCAGATGGGACTACTTGAAAATAGTTTTTTCTCCTTTTTTGACTATCACTTCTGATGTATTAATAATAACTATCAACAAGTTTATGTCCGACACTGGTGGGGCCTAATAACTATGTTTTAGATTTAAGATTTGAATACTTATTGTGAGTTCATATTTGAAGATACAATAAATAAATACGTGTGTTAAAAAAAATGTTACATCTTCGTTGAAACAGAGTAAATTGATTAGCCAGGCTTTATTGCTTTAAACAATAATATGCAGTCGCAATAACTTCGAAGAACGCGCACCTAAAAAGCAGTTGATATAAGGGGGCATCACTAAACCAGTTGAAAAGATCAAGTTTACAGAATACAGAGATCCGATTGTATCGGAATTAGAGAACATTTCATGCTACTCCTTCAGAGGCTCCGAGTGCTATACTAAACCTTATTCCGATGGAGCTTCGTGTATTGCTGGCATCATCAAGTAGTGTTCAAGTGTGGAGACGAAGGTCTTGTGGTCGCTCTAGAATCCTTAATCAATTACCCCCACCACGGATTACATACGGCCTCATATGGACTTTGACATCATATGGACTGATGGATAAGTAATGGTATGCGATGGTGGCTATAGAATTTTCTCAGACGATCTTGGGATAGAATGTTCCTTCTATCACACGAACGTAGCGATACTAGTCTCTCAGTCCATAGGACGTGGGTTCAATTCCCACCATAGACCCTGAGTGTTTTCCGCCGATATGCTAATCGCTTTGTGACCAGAAAATACTCGTGTATTTGTTATTTAAAAAAATAAATAAAAAAATTGTTTAGGCTTAAGTTTTGGCTGTAAAGAAAACGGACAGGTTGCTGATCGACAGGCATGTTCGTATGTTTGTCGAAAGTCAGGAAGGCATTCTCTCATGGTCGGGTGTATTGGCTTTACTATGAGCAAACTTAGTTGCTCAATAAAATGAACAAGAAGAAACCGTAGGGTAATCTCGGGGCACCTTGTAGTCGTGACGTTCTATTGAACAATCAGCAGATATAATAGTAAGGTAGATTAGTCCTATAATGATATAATAGTTATAATATTTCCTTAATAATAAGCTTACACAAAAATTAAAATCTTAATTGACATCATCATATTATGTTTCTCCAACAAGAGAGGTATAAAACGATATATTTATGGTAGAATCAATAGATTTGTATCGTGAGTTCACGGATCAGCTGACAAAATCTGTAACATTAATAAAACATGTTGCTGTTTATTTAATATATATCGTATAAGAGGTAGAAATCTTCAGAAAATAAATTTATATGCCAACTTCTTCTCTCTTACATACATTCAAACACATGTATAAAGCAAAGAGAAATACAATAACAGCTGACACAATCGCTAGCAACTTCACGTTTTTGCTAACTGACATCCAGAATTGAACTATACGACCACTTCAAAAATAACACGATACGAATGGACTAATTCTACCATTACTTTCTACTAAATATTCCATAATTGCTAAGCCATTTGTTTCTCTTGTTAATATAATTTTAAAATATTATTATTATAATATAAATTTAAGATATTAATTTGGCTTAAAAAAGCGATACGAACTTTAGCCCGTTCAAATTATAAATATAGAAACAAATTAAGTTCGAAAAATAATAATTAAAATTAACTAAAATATTAGATTTGTTTTGTAAAAAGGGGGTTTCAAATGAAGACAATAACTTTTCTTAACACCCAATATTCGATTTTGCTGCACAATTTTCTGTAAATAATTGTCTGTCTGTTTGTCCATGGTTTACTGTTATAGTTAAAGTTATTTGTTAGATTTGTTTGTTGCAGTTGCTCTATCGGACGTTTATCTCAATATTTTGATCTTGTCAGCAAAAAGGCTTCACTAATCCATCATGTGTTTTCAAAATTAAATTTTGTCTTGTTTTTTTTTTTTCAATTTCTTATTTTAACAGAAATGAAATAAATAATATAGTTTTTTTTTATCTTATATTTTATTTATTTCGTTTAGTTGTTTGAAAAACGTTTCCATGTGCGTTTAAAAATCTAAATTATCATAATTCATTTTTTATATATGTACGAGTACAAACATACATTTATTATTTTGCTGTTTTTGTGCCATAAACTTGCAGTTTTATTTTACATTAGATATTTCATCATTTGCTGGACATTCTCTTGTTTAAGTGAGGAAAAAAAGAAACCGAAATACTTTAGTTCTGTTTTAAATTGCAAATTAAGGCGTCATTTATTGTAAGCGAAATAAGATTTTTTGAAATCTCTGAACAAATTATGATTGATCATTTTTACTGGAGTAGCAACTCTCATTATACATTTATATAATAACGATCGGCTGAGTTGATTGGCCGTACTGGTCAGTTAATCGAATTATGTACTTACCTGTGATCAATTATTACAAGTGAGTTGCTGTTCAAGAGATAGCAAATCTGAAATGAGAGAATGATTGTGAGAGAGATAAGAAGAAAATTTCAATTAGTTTTATACATAATGGAAGAAATGTCCATGAAAATTCAACAGTCACGTATTATCCATTATGTATTAAAATTAAATAATTAAATTATCAAGTTAAATAAATAACTGGTGCTTAACTGTGATGTATGGGAATATACAATATTATAAGCTAATTGAGAGGCTTAAAAGAAAAAGGATATAAGTGCCACAACTAAAGAAATTTAGCTAGATGCAGTAATTAACACTTAATACTAACATCTATCATTCTATACAAATTCTAAACTGCATGACAACTTTACTCACAACTTTCTTTTTGCACATGTTTTGCCTTTTGCTTTTAAACCCTTCAATTATTTTAAACATTACTTTTAGGACGGGCAAAATTTTGATTGGCAATGCTACACAAATCAATACTGATTTGTAATCATAACGTGCGTATTTTTGCTAAAATTTGTCTCTAAATTTGTATCTATTCCTAACTCTTTACTCGCTCCCTCCTCTCTACCAACACACAAAACATACAAGAGGGTATTGTAGACACTTCAAGCCGTTTGTCGTAGACCTGGGGGCAAATTACGGCACTCGTTACTGAACGAAATTACAATATGATATGATGGAAGACAATAACAATTCAGTAGATCAGCGTTGCATTTTTTCAAAAGTCGTGCGATTGTGTAGGACAGTGAATACTAGCCTTTAACGAGATTGCTCAACAGCTGATTTCTATTTATACGTTTAGCACATCAATCAGTTCTACAACAAATATTACAACAACAAAAACCACCTTAACTCTGTTGGTACCATTACACTTTTCAATACAGGGTAACATTGTTAGTGTGTATGTTTCAGATTAGACTTCTATCGAACTCTTTCAGTAGCTCGTTTTTGACACAAACCAATGATCAAACCCATTTAAATTACATAGGTAAGAGCATTGGTTTGTGTCAAAAACGAGCTACTGAAAGAGTTCGATGCAAGTCTAGGAAATATCAAACACCACACAAAACTTTATATTTGTTGGATTTTTGAAGACAACCCAAATAAAAGCATATTTTCACATACAATTCCAAATTTGACTTGGTTAACTTATATGAGTCACGTGCCTTAGTGCGGTCACCTTATTAGAGCCCTGTATAAGATCTTTTAAAAGAACTTTCAAGGCATGAGGGATTTTCCAAATGCTTTAGGCCAGGTTTACATCTGTGTGTGTGTGATGTAAGCTCAGCCTTACTGTAGCAAAGTCTTCAAAACCAAACACTGAACACCACTGTTTGACATTTATTGGCTACAAAAACAATCAACATATAGTTAACTTTTCTTAGACTAACCTAAAAGTTAACTAATTTTACTATCAGCTACTTTGAAGCTCATTTAAATTTTATATTATAATTTTGCTGTTGTAATTTCAGATGGTACCTTAGGTGGTTGATAGCGTGTTCGACTATACAACTTGTGATACATAGTTCGAACCACAGCAACAATTTTTATAAATTTACTGTGACTTAAATAAAATCAACTTTAAGTTAATCTATCAAATCAACTTTAAGTTAGTTAAAAACTAATGCAGAGTAAGACAATTGACTATCGCCTTTGACATCGCAATGTTAAAAAAGTTGGTTGCTTCTGTTGGAAAGTAATACAAGTGCCAGACAGCACTAGTTGCGAAAAAGTTAACTTAAAGTTAGTCTAAAGTTAGCTTAGACAGGGAAAGTACTCATGAATTTACAATAGTTGTGTGCGCTTGCTTTAAACACACTCAGAAAGATCGGTGTCATGGGACACCGGGTAGAAACATACGTCCCTATGTATAAGCAAAAAATGAGTTCCTCCATACAATTTGACATTAAAAACGGTAGCATTACCTAATTTTAACGCACCTCTTAGTCCTAGTATGATTTTTAATGTGAAATTTCATCGCAAAACTCTTTAAGATCATTTTAAATTTTTCCACTTATGCCAACCTCATGCCAATTTTTGCTTGAACATAGGGCTGACAGTTTCTTACGTTTCACTTATCTTAGTAATCGAGTTTGGAATTAAGCATTTTTAGTGGAAACTCTTCCCTACTGGATTATCAACTTAATGATTTTAACAAGGCGTGAGACTAAAATAATCAATTCTTGAGAAGTACTTACTTTTTTGTATTTGGCAACTTGTTCACGTAATCTATTTAATCAAAAAAATCATTCTTCTAATTTAGCAAGTTGTATAATTTTTTTAATTTTAGGTAATGTGATTTGAAATCGAGTAATGTAATTTGGTAATCAGAAAAGTAAGGCATTATATCGCAAGTAGTTATGATGGTAATGAGTAATTTTTTGCTGGGTATATACATATATGTGACCCTTCCCGAGAAAAGTGACCTAGTGTGTGAAAATGAACTTTTGAGAAAAACGCATTTAAAAAATAAAATTTTGTTGTTTTTCTGGTTTTTTCCCCGCGTTTTTTGACACACTAGGTCCCTTTTCTCAGAGAAGGTCATATATAGTGTGTGTCCTTGCAGACTCACATCTATGCATACTTCGAACTGCATTAAAATCGGTTAGATAGTTTCTGAGAGGAAAAATTTTCCTCTACCTCTACTTGTGGTTATAGTTTTTTAAAACCATGTTACCTTGGTATCATTATAGACTTAGATCTATATATGCTACACTGAAAGAAAAACCTTCGTAAATGCAATGATTTTTCACTTTATATTTATGATTTTGTCATTGTTTTTCAACCAATGCAACGCTTCATTCCCATTACGAAAATTGGTCATTAACTGGAAAAATGTCATATATACAACGAAATATTTTCATTCATAAGCAACGTGAAAAATGTAATCATTGCGATGAAACTTATTAGTTTATACAAGAAGTGACATTAGTTTTATTTTTTTTACGAACTATTTCAATGAATAAACAACATTTGTCATGTAAATCATGACAATATTTCATTACTGAGACGTAACATATCATTTTTTGATGATATCATATCATAGTGTTAACAACATAAGTCATTATTGTAATGACTGATTCATTTATTTAATTATAATTGTATCTTAATAAATATTCAACTTACGTGTGTATATTGGCACAGGCATCAGAAAAACGTTTGCATGATAACTGGCTTCCCCGGCCAAGAGTTGAACTTGGAACTCATCGCATGGTAGATAGCGCGCTTACCGCTGCAGCCACAACAATCTCAAATATTATTTAGATACACACTAAATACATACATGCCATCATTAATGAAATTTTAATTCAAAGTTATGTAATTGATCTAATTAATTCAACATTATTTAATTTATTTTAAAAGTTATAACTTATAAATATATATATATATATATATATATATATATATATATTATATGTATTAAATAATAATATATAATAATAATATTATTAAATAATGTTGAATTAATTAGATCAATTACATAACTTTGAATTAAAATTTCATTAATGATGGCATGTATGTATATATATATATATATATATATATATATATATATATATTATATATATATTAAAAAAAATTTTACTTATCTCCAGGATTCGAACCTGGGATTACAAGAGTGGCACACTGCCTACTACCCAGCAGCAGGATGTTTTCTTCATTATAGTTACGAAAATATATCATTAAAGTTGCAACAAAACTATAATTTCCATAACTATAGATTAATTACATATTTTTTTGATACTTTGATACAATTTGATACTTTGAAATTATTTTATGTAACCTAATCAATTTAAAATATTTTTTTGTATAAATTCTTCACAAAAACATGTATTTAAGTTTTTCGTTACCCGAATGAAAATTATTTCGTAACATAAATGATAACTAGAAAATGTAAAATATTAAGCACTAGATTGGTTTCATTCCATTAATGCAATTTACATCAATATAATGTAATATTTCATTTTATTAATGAAATTTTTCGTTGTATTAATGAAAGGGGTTCAACGTAATGGTTTCATTCCCGTGACGAAGTGTTTTTCTTTCAGTGTACAATTGCATAAAAATCGGTTCAAAAGGTTTAGCCGTTGAAGCGCAATAAATTTACGAATCACTTAATCAATTCACAAACCTCTCAGCAAAGACACCAATCACATTGCAAATTCCCAAAAAAAATTAGCTAAAATTACCAAAACCCCAGGAGTTCCCCGGCACTTCCCCGGAAAATTACTGACACTGAAAACACTGAAAATCTAAAAAATCTGCAGTGGCAGCTCAATCATACTATGTAGTTGTTACCAGTATTTGTAACCAGGTGAAGACACCACTTCTTCTTGTGCTATTGGGAGTGTTTGTTACGAACGAGAAGTGTTCGCGACATCACTTGTAAAGAGTGATGTATTCGTGTATATGAGTGTTTAAGGCCGTTCAGATGAAGGGTGGCCTAGCTGCGACCACGCTTGCGTTCTCTTTTGGAGTTCCTTCTTAAATCCACACACGTCTACATGAAGACTTTTTCGTCGTAATACTCAGGAGAGTTTTTGATATTAATTTGATCAATGCTTTTAATTCGTTCATTCGTAGCAGTGTTGCCGTAGAGAAACTAATTGTTAGTTTGGGAAATGTAGAACTAATATGTCCATATATTCTTATTTTTTTTAATTTATTACCAAAATATAATAATTCCTTTTCTCTCCTTACCTTATTTGTTTATAATTTTTATATTTTAACTGTTTATTTCATGCATGTGATAAACAAATGGCCTAACTGGCAACATTGCTTGTACATAGCATACAAAAAATACGAGAGAAAGAAATATGTGAGAGAGAAGAGGTAAAATTGTCGCTTCATTTCCCAGACACTGTTGCCAGAACTTCTAGAGGTGAAATCGTCAAAAACTACAGATTTCTGTGTAAAAAATCGTCAAAATCGTCAAGTCATTTTAGAAAATCATCAAAAAAAACGTCAAATCAAAAATATTCAACTTTTTTTGTATTTTAATTGTTTTATTACAAAAACTATTACAATGGTTCAAACTTATTAACTATGCTTTCAACAAATATACATATATACAATAATATATATGTATATAGCCTAATAGGGCATTTACAACATCCCGAAATCTAGTACTTACAAGATTTTTAGCTAAATCTGGCTGCTTTTCACTAGATTTCCCATAGAAAACAAAATCTAGTTTGTGAGTAGAATTGTAGGCAATCAACTCAAAAACTAATAATTTTATTTTATTTTTACTACCCTGTACAATAAATTTATATAAAAGAATAAAGATAAATTTATATAAAAAAAGGTGTTGCTTTGGCTACATTGCAGTTGTTTGGTTGCAGTTTTAGAAATTTTTCGATTGATGGGCTGTGTTTTGGATTAAAAAAATCTTGATAAATGTCAAAAAAAACATGGTGTAAACGGTATAGATTTTCATAAAGATTTTAATTAAAATCTGATAGATTTTGTGCAGGTGTAAATGCCCTATAATCATGAAAACCATTAAAATAAAAAATAAATAAAAAAACAAAATGAGATCAGAATTCACATGTGTACATATGTATATATGTATGTATTTATTTTTAAAACAGATGATTTATAAATTTATAAATTTAGAAAAATCGTAATTTCTGTACCTAAAATCGTCACTAGTGTATTTTGAGAGGTGAAAATCGTCAAAATGCAGAGAAATCGTCAATTCTGGCAACAGTGTTCCCAGTACGTGCGACTTTTGCTACCCTGCAAGCTTCTCCTCACTTCTCGCCCACAAACACGAGTCGCAGTGTTTGTGGCAGTGGCAGCTAGGCCACCCTTCATCTAAACGGCCTTAAACACTCATATACACGAATACATCACTCATGCCTCGCTCATTATACGACAGCATTTATTTTAGTTAATTTAAATAATTATTTTTCGAACTTAATTTGTTTCTATATTTATGATTTGAACGGGCTAAAGTTCGTATCGCTTTTTAAGCCAAATTTATTATTTTGGTTTAATTTATTATTTAATTATTATTTAATTTATTAATGATTTAATATAATACATGCCATGTTAATACATTTGAAAAGCAAGATGTACGTACATTTCAAGAATTTTTACGCAGGGCTCTGCACCTTATTAATGCGCCTTGTTAATAACGAACAATTTATTTGACAATTGCATACATATGTACATACTTCTTTGCCTTGCTTGCTGATTACAATTTGGAAAAAGTGCTGACCTGCATCTAATGCAAGTACCTGTATTTATTGAGCCTTGGTCGGAGGCATTTAAAACAAATAGATATTTGAAATTCTCACACGAAGTTAGTGTGATGAACTTGAAAGAGATTTAATGAACGTGTGGCATCAAATAGGTAACAAATAGGTATATTTATTTTTTATTATATTTATTTTTCTTTTAGTCTTGCATTTCATATGAAAATTATTTCACCTTATTGCACGAATTCGCCTTGGTTCGATATGAAAATAATAAAAACCATAATCATATCTGCTAAAATCCAGTGCAACTACACCAACCAAATATTCATATAACAAAAAAATAAATACATACATACATAAATAATAAGTTTCTTTTGTTTTCAGTTTTTATATAAGTAGTCGTATTAAAATTTCTTTATTAAATAAATAACAATGCTCGCTACAATTGCTTGAAAAAAATTTCCAACATGATCCATATTTATGTAATAATGATCACTCTCTATTATGCACTACACGATCTGTAAGCATGTGCTTAGTTATATGTATGTATGTTCAATAGATTGTCTAGTCTAACTGAAATAACTGAATACTCGTACAAGCTGTGAATGAAATACAAACACATATACAGATAGAGATATCGATACACACATACATACATTCATAAAATATGAAGAGCAAAAACATAAAATCAATTGAAATTAATCGAAAGTTTAAAAACCGAAAAAAAATTAGAGAGGAAAACAACATTAACTGAGTTTTTGCACTGCGACCAACTGACCAATTGACCAAGTGTAAGTTAAATGGTTTTGATTTTATTTGCGCACGACAATTAAATATTGTTTTCTTTCTTATATAAAATTTTTAATGCAACGCATATTGGAATGGCCATTACACTACTAAATACAGTGCACACTTTGTTGAAATATATAGTTTTTGAGGATTAATTCAGGGAAGCTCTGTTAGGATATTTTTTCATTACCTTTCACCTAATACCAATACAGTTTAATAAAACAAATCATTTTTAGGGTTCCGTACACCAGAGGTGAAAAAAGGAACCCTATTGTTTTCGCTACGCTGTCCGCCTGTCCGTCACACGGTATTTTCTCAGGAACCGTAAGAGCTACGGACAGAGTATGTAGAACCTTGGCCACTACAACAACAAATACATGAGAATTAGAAATTAAAGGGTGTTCCAAAACGAGCGACGAAAAATTTTAAAATCTCATGTAATATACATACATTTGTATGTACATATCTATATTGACACTTGAAATTTGTATAATTAGTGTATTTTTATATAGACTACAACAATAAACATTAAAATATTAAAAAAATTAAATTAAAGGGTGGTCCATCAGTTAATGCAATTTTGACTATGTAATTTTGACAACTTGCTATATCTTGGAGACCGTAAGAGGTAAACTCTTGAAATTTTCAAAACCGGTAAAACTAAAAATCCGAAAATTAAAAAATCGCCAAACCGAAAAAAATCGCCAAAAATTTAAAAAAAAAATCGCCAAATCAAAAAAAATCAACAAAATTAAAAAAAAAAATCTAGCACTCAAATAAATCGCCAAATTCGAAAAAATCGTTTAAATGAAAAAAATCGCCAATATGAAAAAATCGCCAAAACGCGAAAAATGCGCCCAAACCAAAATAATTGTTTATGTGAAAAAATCACCTATATGAAAAAAACGCCAAAATTAAAAAAATCGCTAAAATAAAAAAAACGCCCAAATAATAAAAATTGCCAAAATTAAAAAAACTTCAAAAACCAAAAAAAAATCGCCAAAATGTAAAAAAAGTGCCAAAACTCAAAAAGCGCCAATAAATTCAAAAAACACCCAAACTAAAAAAAACACTTAAAACCGAAAAACCCAAAAACGAAAAAATGCCAAAACTTTAGTTTATATTGTTCGTATTGAATTACATATCTCGTGCCCGTACGGAACCCTTCGTGCGCGGGTCAAAGTCGCACTTCACTGAATTTATTAAGTATATTTCAGTGCAGTTTTATTACAAATAAGGAAATTTAAGTTAAAATATAGTTAACATATGAGAACCTAAATATAACTATCATTATTATCATCGTCATCATCATCATCATTATTATCATTATCATGAATATCATTTTAATCACACAAATTGGTTTTGTTTGGAACTGGAGGTATTATTAAATCAATGCATGCTCGAAATAATTGAGTCTGAGCTTATTAAGAATAAATTTAAAACATCTTTAAGGGATTTTTCGCGACTGCACTTTTGTGAATGAAACTCTCTATATTTCTTAAAATCTTTATTTCTAGCTTCTTGCGCTTCTTCCGATAAAAGCCCAATGGGTAAGGGAGTATTATTAATAATTTTGGCACCTTGTATTAGATACTAGTGCAAAGTGGGTGGCATATCATCATACCATGAACATTTTTCAACAAAAAGTCTGGCTGTATTGTGTGCAAATATTTTAAAGTTTTCACTTTGGATTTCATTGCCGCTGAATACTGTTATAAGCAAAATGTGTATTCTTTTTATTAAGTTCAAATATACTTTTGTTATTTCGGCGGATTTTTCTGCGTTTTGGAAAAAACGTCTTGTCGTATTCCAATCATTGGTATTTGTCAACCCAGGCTTAGGTATGTCAACGATTAAACCCATAGCTTCTCTATATTGTTCCTGAATTTATAATTTTGTTTCAGCAACGATTTTTTTCTAAATCACTTTTAGCCTGCCACTTCTTTAAAGGAATTTTATATGGTATATGCAAAAGACATTCAAGGAATCTGATCCAGCCATGAAGAACAGATATACCGAATCTTAAATATTCTGTTCTCACCGGTCTTTTAATCATGGCATCTATATTATTGATGTTTTTGGTAGTGGCGCCACATAAGTAACATTTTTGTGTTGACGTAGTTCCAGTTATAGCATTAAGAACCTTTCGATCTATCATTGACAAAATTAAATTCAACTTCACTTGCATAACTTTATTACCGATTGCGACAGTTGAGCATTTCAAATTTCCTATTTCTTCTTTCACTCTATTTTTTTCACTAACTGACGCAATTGAAGTTTCCTTTATGAACTCAATTTTCAAAGGTCTACAAAATCTAGTGGAAGATGGTCGAGGATTTTCCCAATTAACCTTTTCCTCTAGCACAACTCTAATTGTGGTTAAAAATACCGATAAATCGTTAGCATCTGAACAATTAAAGTTCTGTCTAGGGATGTAACGAATGTTCGCATTCGCTTTCGCATTCGCAAATTATTCGCATACTTTTGCTATTTGCCTTCGCTTTTGCATTCGCTAAGATGTATGCGAATATTTCAAGCGAATATTAAACCAAAATCCAGGTGTGTTTGGAAATATTTATCACTTTTTGAAAAAAAAACTTAAGACTAGTCTGTTCAAACTTTTGAAAAATATTGAGCATCATTCATTACTTCGTACAGAAAGTTTTAAGTGCAAACAATTTTAACTAGCCGCAAAAATTGTTCATGATATCATGCTAATTTTTCTTAATATGTATTTTGGTCCACATGAAATGTTGAACAGAGTATCAGGACTTTGGGCCTAAGTACAAATGGATTAATTGCCTAACATTTTGTAAATTTATTTTTTATTATCTATACTTATTTTAATATAATTTAATATGAGTATAT
Source organism: Tachina fera (assembly GCA_905220375.1). Classification (NCBI taxonomy): domain Eukaryota; kingdom Metazoa; phylum Arthropoda; class Insecta; order Diptera; family Tachinidae; genus Tachina; species Tachina fera. The sequence continues at coordinate 73,045,714 of LR999967.1, forward strand.
ACATCTTTCTGTTTTAAGAATTTAATAAATTAATTAATATTTGCTCAATTCAAGACTCATATTAAATAAAATAGATGTAGTACATCTATGTACGAGTATATAATACAACTTCTTATTCTTAAATAAATTTAGTTTCATGTGATTTTTTTACCGTATTGCAAGTCTTTGCATTCGCTTTCGCAAAAATTCAAATGCATTATGCTAGGAACACAACTGGGACGAACGACGAATTTTTCGGTGCGAACTTTCGTCATAAAAAGTAAAGGCAGAATTAGTTTGTACGTGCTGTTCTGTTCTGAATCAGCTGTTTTGTTTCTGTTTAGTTGAAAATCTGTATGTGTGGTTAGTTTTTCCTTTTTCGTTCTGTTCTGTTGCGGACAGATCTGTAGAAAATAGAATTCAACGTTAAGTGACAGTCAAAAGTGTGTATGTATTAGTGTGTTGTGATACTTTTTGTACAAGTGTAATCAATTCTATAGGTTGCCAGGTGATTTTTTTTCACATAAAAAGTAATTGCAAAATATTTTATACGGAAAAGAACGGCACAGAACAGCAACAGAAAGTAAAGACTAATGAAGCCTTTAAACACATTTGTGCATATGAAAATGAACACAATGCCGCAGTACAACGAAATTCGTCGTGCGTGACGAACTCTGAGATAGATTTATTTCTATTTTGTACGCCGACGAACGACGAAAAAACATAATTAGAGAAAATTCTCTTTCTCTCTCTCGGTTTTTGTACACACAACAACCAACCAGCGATGCCAACTTAGCTATTTTAGAGCTAGATTTAGCTCTTTTTGATTGCTTCTAACTCGAAATTTTTCGCTTTAGCTCTTTTTTAATAAAAAAAAATTTTCCACAAATTATTGAATTGGAAATGGACTGCCAAAAATATAGGAAAGCTTGGAAATCACATCCCGCGTTTAAAAAAATGGTTTAAACCAACAAAAGATCCTTCTAAAGCTAACTCTTTTTGAAAATGAATGTTCTTATTTTGTAACTTATCGTATATACAAGTATATGTAAATGTGTATGGTCATATTGTTAATGCAGATAAATATTTGTATCAATTGCTGTGATATGATTTTATTTTAAATTATTATTTTTTATTTTTTCTTACTATTATTTTTATTAATGTAAAAAAATCTTGAAGAGCAAATTGAATAATAAATATGTACATTCATAGATTTAAAACGGAAAAATCTTGAGTTTTTAAATTTAGCTCTATTTAGCTCTTTTTGGCTACTCAGTTGGCTCGTTTTGCCTTTGAATTGTTGGCATCACTGCAACCAACTTTATCAAATATGAGGGCACTGTTGCCAGAAATGCAGATTTATCTGGATTTTGCAGATTTTTAACCTCCAAAAAGACGAAATCCAGATTTGAAGATTTTTGTCCTAAAAACGCAGATTTTTCTTTCAACAACAATTATAGTGAATTTTTTTAAATTTTTCCTATTACTGCTACTACTATTTGTTTCTATTATGTGTGAACCACTCATAATTTAGAGAGTTACAATTTCTTAACTTAGAAGACATCATTAAAGAAAAAGAAGAAGTAAGTTTGGCAAGCTTCTGGAATAGAATATCTGATATAAAACAATATTCAGATTACGATTTCGCAGCCGTAAGTTTATTCAAAATGTAATGTCTACCACATTCATTTGCAAATGTGGAAAGAATTTTCAATCAAGTGAACTTGAATAAAACAAAACTTCGAAGTCCTTTTTGATATTTATACAACAAATTAAATGAATTTTTGTATAATTTTGTATATATCCGATTTCTTGTCTCATTAATTTTATATTTTTTGCACATAACTATAAATAATTTTTATTTGTTTGTTGGTTATATGCATTTCGTTTCTCCTAAAGAAAGACAGTTTTGCCACAAGCAAAGTTTACTTTGCAAAGGCTTGAGTTTTTAGCAGAGAAGAAATAGATCTTATTCTATATTATTTTTTCTTCAACAAACTCAAGGCTTTGCAAAGAAAATTTTGCGTGTGGAAAAGCCGCTAAACTCATCAGCAGACTTCAACCAATTTGTCATCTCATTGTAAAAAAGCTAATGAGAAAATAATAATGGATTCAAAATCGAAAATGTTAGCCTGTGAAGATTTTCGCTTGATTCTTTTACAAAATGTGTACAAATCAAACTTTGTATGAAAATTTGTTTGTTAACCATTTTGGAACTCGAAATAAATTTTATGTTTGTGTACGTATTTCTTAATAACACATTTATAGTCGTTCTATAAACATATGTAATTTTTTATTTTATTTAAAAAAATTTCTGGGTGAAGGCTGCTGATGAGTTTCTTAAGCAGAAACGAAATTCACGTTCTTCGAACATTAAAGGCTTATATTCATAAAAAATAAAATGTGATTGAACGTTGTTTTAAGAAAATTAAAAAAAATTGAAATAAAATACATTTTAAGCCGAGTTTAAATCTTATAAATATGGGGTTATGAAAAAGTATTCTTTTTACACATGTACATCTCTATCCATGTAAATTTTTGGAATAAAATATAAAAAAGTTGTTTTAAAAATTGATTTGAAGATTTTTTGAAGATTTTAAAAATAAAATGCAGATTTTGAAGAACATTTTTTAAATTTTGCAGATTTTAGCCTTAGAAATTCTGGCAACACTGTATAAGGGAGGAATTCGGTGAGTAAATTCGTCGTTATTGTGCTTCTCACGACGAATTTACGCAGCGAATGCTTATCGACGAATTCGTCGTCGTCGTTCGTCCCAATTGTGTTCCTAGCATTATTCGTTTTCGCATTCGCTAAACTGGTATTCGTTACATCCCCAAAAAGAGGATATTGCAAGGCTTATAAGCTTGATGGAAGCAAACCAGCACATTCACGGCTTCTGAGTTTTGTCATTTTTTAGCTGTTATATTTTATTCCTTCAAATCTATTTTCACAATTGCGAATACCACAACCTTTATCAACTGGTTCTTGTAATAACTATTTCAACCATTGTTGAAAATTTTTTTCACTTTTCAACCAGTTGATGGTTGATGTTCATAATAAGCCTGCATGAGATGTGTGTGGATTTAAGCAGGGACTGCAAGAGAACGTAAACGTTGTCACAGCTAGGCCACCCTTCATATACACGGACTCTTAGGGATTCGATTAGATTCAACATCGAAACATTTTTAAAAGCTCCTTCTATATCAATGAACATAGCGGTCGTAAAAATGTCTAGAGCAAAATATTTTTCATCATCATATACGACTTCTTATAGGGCTGTCTCAACAGACCTGTCTCTAAAGCTAAGTCTAGACGATATGTTTAATCAGCATATTTATGATGAAAAATTTGTTACCAGTGCTAACATATCGTGTAGACACTAAATTTTTTCAACATACGTATGCTTAACTACATATGAAGGGCATTTGTTAAAGTTGTCAACAAACGTATGTTCAAGATTTTATCATATCGTGCAGACACCATATTTTTACTTTGTAACAAAATTGCTATGTATGCTGTCAGATATGTTGTTTGTTGAAAAACCTATGTAAGCTTTTCAGCATACGGCAAATTTGATAGCAAATAGAATTGATATTTTAACTCTGATCATTAAAATATAGTAAAAATAAACGTTTATTTATTGGAAGATATTTGTAATGGGTGACTAATTATAGATACCCAGCAAAAAATAAATGAACTGGTTCAAAAGTCATGAGTGTTTTCATGGGTTCATGCACTCTCATTCATTAGAATGCGTTCTGAATGCATGCAATGCATTAATTTAAGCACTGGTTCAAAAATTACGATATTACAGATTATTAAAATACTTCAACCACACAATAATGTATATATTAAAATCCATGATACAATAATATAAAGGTAAAACCATATTTGACGTTTAAAATTAATTATGACTTTTACCCAAATTATTTGAATACTGTTTTTTTGTAAACAGAGAGGAAAACGTTGCCACATACATATAATGTTAACTTTTATTTAGGAATGCTTTTTGAAATGTGTAATTTGAGTTTAGAATTTTTAGTTTAATACATATTTTTTTAATTGTTGTATCAATTGGACATGAGGGGGTCTACTGTGTAATTCGAAACGAACGAAAATACTTTCGAATTTGCATATTTATTTGTAATTCGAAAGCATTTCCTTTCGTTTCGAATTACAGAGTAGACCCCGAGGATAACGAAATCTGTGTGTGATATGATCTTCAAAAATTAGGAAATTTTTGATTTATTATTTATTTCAACACATAATAAAAACCTCATTAATAGGGATGCAACATCATTCTTAAAAACATCAATGTTTGAAAATATTAAAAATTCGGCAAAAAAAACGCAAAAATTAGCAAAAACTTGCTAAAAGCATCATAACATAATATGTATTGGTTAAAATTACCGAAAACTGTTAAGCAGAATACTTGTAAACATTGCAAATTCACGAGAATTTACGATAATGCTAATTCAGAAACAAGCCTTAAAATCTATTAAAAATCGCATATGCTACAAACCAATAATGGGCTGACAAACTGTTAAAAAAAATCAACTTTCGTGCAATGTACTGATGGTGTGTATTTTTATATACGCAAAAGTGTTTATTTCTTACGACGAATATTCGTAAAGAAAAATTCGTCGTTGGTTCCAGTTGTGTTTACAGCAAATCTAACTAGGTTTTGAAATTATGCAGCCGTTGCGTTTGAGTGCCTAACGTCAAGATTTTCATCGTCAACGTCTTACACAAACAGGCTGTTAGTTTTTCTTAATAATTTTTTGTGTATTTGTCGGTTACCATCAAAATTTTGTTTGCAAAGATAGGGCCATGTTGCAATTATTCAATTTCTCTTAAAAGAGGACCACGTAGTCCAATAATATTTGGAGGAATGCTGCAACCAATACAAATCTGATAATAATGCAAGGCATGGTATGGAAGCACCAACCACACATACTCTGACATTTGGATTTGATTTGAAATAGTTTTGAAAGCCCTTAAATTTGTTCTTGGTTGGCTGTTGCGTTCTCATTTCCACATTGTGCATATGACTTAGACGTAGCACGAAGACAAAGCTCCATCTTTGATTCGGAAGTGGTGCAGAGGCTGTTCAGTTTGAAATTTCCTTGAAATTGCTCCACAAATATGTAACCTCTGTTTACTTTGTGATTGCTGTTGTATCCTTGCTGCTGCCCTTGCTGGTGCCGCTATATTTATTCTTTTTTTAAAAAATAATGAAATAATTTAATATTTTTCAATATTTTATTTAAAATAAACAAAAAAGTCAAAAAATTTATCAAAAACTCGGATTTCATAAATAAATAAGGTAGCATTAGTTCTGAGAGTAAAAAATAATTGGGACAAACGTCAGAAGGTTAATATGGCGACGAAAAGAGAGAACGGTTTTACCTTTATATTATTGTATCATGTTAAAATCCTTTCAATTAATTATTTAAAGATTTAAAACTATGTATATTTTCAATTTAATAAAAGCAATAAACATTAAAATGACTATGCTATGCTGTATTTATAAATTTTTAACATGTAATTTGCAAAAAAAAAATGTCAACAAAAACCAGAGTTGTCAACAGAGCTATTAAAAAACACGCTGTTTGTTCTCATGGAAATCGCTAGTGTTGACCATGATATAATGGTGTTGATGATACTTACATTTCTGTGATGCAAAGAAAAAAAAAGTAAGAAAGCTAATTCTTAAATTCTTAAAAGTTATTCTTAAACAAACAAAACCTAATAAGTACAAAATATTGTAAAACAAAATTGTGTTCATATTTACAACTAAAAAAAGTAATTAAAAATGAGTTCTAAAAGAACTTTTAAAAGAAATTTAAAAAAAAACAAGAAAGAATATCTTTAATGTTAAAAGCTGGATGTTCCAAGACACCAGTTCGTGAAACAGCGTGTTCTCCGTTGTTGGAAGTTCTTGAAAATTCCGAGGAGGAAAACAATTATACCCAAGAATCTCCACACTGCTTACGAAGCATACTTAAATTGTGGTTTCAAGAGTATAACCCATCAGTACAATGCTGTAATAATATTTTAAAAATGTTAAAGTCCGAAGATCTAGATGTTCCTACAAGTGTTGGTGGCTTCATACAAAGAAATGAGAAATGTCGTTCCAAAACAGTGGCACCTGGTGAATATATTCACATTGGGTTGCAAGCACAGCTAGAGAAAACCAAATAAATTATTCTGCCGCTTAGTGACACACTACAATTAGACATTGCCATCGCTGGGCTGTCACTTTATAAAAGTTCTGCAGTTGGATTGTGGCCGATCTTGGGTAGAGTTGTTAATGAGCCGAGATTAGACGTATATATTATAGGGACCTACATTGGAAAAAGTAAACTAGTTAACGTAAATACATATCTCAATGATTTTGCCGAAGAAATCAAGTCCAAAAAAACTTATATTCAAATTGGGGAAAAAAAGTTTGCATTGAGATTCGGGCTTTTATTTGTGATGCTCCAGCGAGAGCTTTTTTGTGTCAAACAAAAGGCCATAATGCTCTAAATGGATGCCACCAGTGGTACCAAGTAGGATCCCGAATCGGACATACAACAGTTTTTTCTTCCATTGGTGGTTCAAAAAGGACAGACCTAGATTTTAAAACCAAGAAAGATGAAACTTATCACAAAGGATTGGAATTGATATCCGAATCAAAATTAGAAAGTTTAGGAATAGATATGATTACACAATTTCCATTAAATGCATGCAATCATTTAATTGACTTGGGTGTTACCAAAAAGTTGATTGTTTTATTACTATGCAATAAGTCTAGTCAAAAAGTGTCATCTCTATCCAAATCAGAAAGGTCTAGTAATATAGTTTCTTTTGTCCCGTTTATAACAGAAGAATTTGCTAAAAACCCAGAGCACTTGAGGAATTGAATAGATGGAAATCAACAGAATTTCGCCAAGTGACTCTTTATACTGGAATAGTATTATTGAAGAACTATGTAGACGACGAGTTTTATAAAATGTAAACTTGTTGTAGGTTATAGATTATTTGTAGGCTCCAAAATTTATAATAAAGATATCACTTTAAATGCGGCAGAAATTTTTTTAGAGAATTCGTTAAAGATTTCTCCCAGTTTTATGGAGTTGAGCACTTATCACACAATGTCCATAATCTCCTCCATGTAGCAGAATGTCACACAGAGTTCGGCAATCTTATGAGCTACTCCCGCATATTCATTTGAAAATTATTTTAAAAAAATTAAACAAAGCATTAAAATGCCCAAAAATATTCAACAAGAAATATACAGGGTGTTTTTTTAGAGGTATAGAACTTCGAATTGAAATAAAACACAAGAAAATCGTTTTAATGTACATCAATTTGGCTTTATTGGAAGGATAATTTTATGCCATTAATGTTTAAATATGATTTCGGGCATGTGGCCGCCGCGGCTGGCTCGAATAAAGCCAATTCTACAGGTCCTTCAATAAATCTATTGTGACGTGCGCTGTGTGGAATGTAGCGCCGTCTTGTTGGAACCACAACTCATCCACATTCATGCCATCCAATTCGGGAACAAAATAGTCGGTTATCATGGCTCTATACCGGTCTCCGGTGGCGAATCGATTCATTCGGGTCCTCTTCAACACTTTGCTCTACAGCGGCAATTGTTTCTTCGGTGCGCACTGTTCGACGTCTCTGCGGATGCGTATTATCACAAAGAGTAAACGTAGTGCGAAAACGATCCATGGTTAACCGAATTAATTGCTCTGATGGACGATTATGTCGACCATAAAATGGACGGAGCTTGCGGTAAACTTCGCGAAGTGAACCATTATTTTCGAAATAAATTTGCACGATTTGCAAGCGTTGTTCTTTTGTCAACCTGTTCATGATGAAATGGCAAACCAAAAGCAAACTAAATATTAATCACTTGACAGCTGACAAAATGGCCGCCAGTTAAAAAAGTGATGCCAACTTAAAGTTCTATACCTCAATAAAAAACACCCAATACAACATTTTTGCCGAGAAAAGTATTGTCTTGTCCTCCAAAAACCATGAAAGAGTAATTAAAAAAGAAATAGTGAAATCAGTTTTTGTTAACGGTTACAATTTTAAGCCCAAGTCCCCTAGGGTGCTGATGAAGTGCGTGGCTACACAGAAAAGTATCGGTATTTCCCCCAGCTTAAAGTCTAAGTTTAATTTTCCTTCTCTTCTTTAGAAACTCACATTAATTAATAAAAATATTTCATTCAATAAGAATTGAAATTACTGAACTTGAGCCTAACCATGAATTATTTCTGATTAAAAAAAAATACTTTAAAAATAACATAACTTTTATATTTTAGAAATAAAAAATCAAAAGAGTGTGATTTTGGAAATTTTGGTGGGAAAACACAGCCGCTATGAAGAGTTGTGTCAAAAACAATGCACCTAAGCACACAAAAGTGTTAACAATTTCTTCCCTAAATAGGTCTGTCTGCGTACTTTTCCAGTAGCAAATACTCAGTAAACTTTTTTGGGATAGTAAGACCAATTTTACTCTGTCGGCTGAAAATATCTCAAAAAGTAAGCAGACAGTATCCAGTGAAATCTTGCAAGAAAACAGCTGAGCGATGTGTAATCAATTGAAATAACAAAGCAAACGAATTTTAGCCAGAAATATAGCATTATTAGAATCATTGGTTCTGCTTTTACGCCACGGTCGCACTGTATATTTGGACGTTTCTAGCATGATTCATTATTTGGTAAGTACATACATTTTTCATTTATTGTATGTATATGCATTCATAAATTGTTTTGTATTTACTGAAAAGTTTGTTTTTTAATCGCAGCTGGAAGCTATTGCGAGGGCACCACCGATAAATTTTTTAAATCGGATATTGCAAGGACAAAAGGAAAAGCAAAGAAAATACAGCTGAGGACACCAAAGAAGATTTTTTTCGAAAAACATTTTTTTTTACATTTTTTTTTACATTTATTTATTTATTGTATCTTCAATTATGAACTAACAATAAGTATTCAAATCTTAAATCTAAAATATAAGTATTAGGCCCGACCACTGTCGAACATAAACTTAGTGATAGTTATAAATAATACACATGTATTGATAATCACAAAAAAGAGAAAAAAAAAGAAAATATTTTCAAGCAGTCCCATCTGGAGTGTTGAGTATAAGAGCCCTTGTGTCCTTCTTTTTCAAGCGGATGTGGCCAGTAAAATTCAAGATGTTACGAGCAAGCGGATTAGGATGTGACTCGAGTTTTGTTAAATATTTGCCTGCGTATTTTGCTATTTCTTCAATCACTAGTGGCATATTCAAATCACGAGGTATATTTGAGTTTTTTATGTACCATGGAGCCGATGTTATCAAACGTAAAATTTTATTTTGCCTTCGTTGGATTCTCTCGACGTTAGAAGCTGAAGCAGTGCCCCATAACTGAATTCCGTAGCACCATATTGGCTTCAAGAGCGACTTGTATAATAAAAGTTTGCAGTCAAGGCTGAGTGTTGAGTTTCTACCAATCAGCCAATATATCTGAGTTAGTTTAAGTTTCATTTGTACTAGCTTTGAGTCAATATGGTGTTTCCATGTAAGTCGTCGATCAAGGTGTATACCAAGGTATTTTACATGTGAATGCTGAGGAACAACTTGATTGTTGATTCGAATTGGGGAACAAGTATCTCTTCGCAGGGTAAATGTTACCTGAACACACTTTTGCTCGTTTACCTTAATTCTCCATAATTTTAACCATAGTTCCAGTTGTGTTATATGTTCTTGTAGATATCGGGAAGCCTCATGAGGATTTTCGTGCATACTTAGGCAGGCTGTATCATCGGCAAACGTAGATGTATGGATATTGCTGCTCAAAGGCATATCACATGTATAAATTAAATACAAAACTGGCCCCAGTATGCTCCCCTGTGGCACACCGGATGATATAGTTTCGGGCACACTCATGAATTCTCCTTCCACAACCGTGAACTTCCGGGAAGTAATGTAACTTTCTAATAAATTCACCAAATTTATTGGTAGATATGATTTTAATTTTAAAATTAGGCCTTCATGCCACACTTTATCAAATGCCTGCGAAACGTCAATAAAGAGTGCAGAACAGTACTTTTTTTCTTCAAATGTTCTTCTTATACATTGAACCAATCTATGGGTTTGTTCAATAGTGCTATGCTGACTTCTAAAACCTAACTGATGGTCTGGGATACACTCACTACCAATTAGAATTGGGGACAATTTTGACATGAGCAGTTTTTCGAAAAGTTTTGACATTGTTGATAGCAGGCTTATTGGCCTGTATGATTCTGCCTTGGTCAGATCCTTGCCCGGCTTTGGAATCATTTTAACTTTGGCAAGCTTCCAGCTGTGGGGATAATACTCTAGTCGTAAAATGGCATTAAAAATGAATAACATGATTCTAATTACAATACGAGGCAATTTTATTAGCATTTGGTTACTAATTCCATCATTACCCGGTGCTTTCTTCGGGTTGAGTTCAGCAATTAGATTTTGTACATCACACATTTTAAATTTTATGGGTCGAGGGGGTAACGCAACTACACTCGGGAAATCAACAACACCAGTACATGTGTTTGGGGTAAATACGGATTTTAAATGCTTTGCAAACAAGTTACCTTTTTCAATATCACTCCTGGCCCAAACTCCGGTAGAAGTGCGCAGAGGTGGTTTAAACTCAACCGGTGTTTTAATTTTTTTCGCAGCGCGCCACAAGGAGTAATTAGATGCTGGTGTTACGTCGAGATTTTCCAGATAGTTTTTAAGAGATGCAGTTTTTTCATATGCAAGCAGTTCTTGGAGTCTTTTAGTGCACTCTTTTAATTTAATTTTATTTTGGGGTGATCTGTGCTGTTGCCATTCTCTTCTAGCTCTTCTTTTTGCACATACGAGATGTTCAATATCTGTAGAATATATTCTGTTAAACCCAGTCTGCGGATGGGAGGAAGTTGCATGTTCAGCTGCCTGCTTAATATTTTCGTTAAGATTAGCAATATTAGATTCAATATCATCATGAGTTCTTAGCTTAATGTTTTCAGTGCAATGACTACTAAGATATTTTTTGAATCGCAGCCAATTAACACGACTGACCATTTTCACATATGGGTGAGGTAGAGCACTTCTCAGTGGGCTACAGATTGTAACGATCGTGGGAGAGTGATCGGACGATAGATCTAGGGAAGCTTCGACGTGAATTAATTCCCTAGAAATATTTTTCATGACGCCAAAATCTATAATATCCGGAATTTTATGTATGTCAGTAGGCCAGTAAGTGGGCTCCCCACTCGAAATGACGTCCAAGCCCATTTTTGAAACTGTGTTGAACAACGCTCGTCCTCTAGGTGTGATAACCCCAGAAAGTATGTTTTGCATTATAGTCTCCAGCTGCTACGAAACAAGGGCCAAGAGATTTGTAGAAATCCTCGTATTGATCATCAGTAATTGCGAATCTAGGAGGGGAGTAAATTGATGATATGACAAAATTTGTGCAAAAATTTTCGATACAAATATTCGTTGCTTGTAGATGTTCTTCACAAATGTTGTCAAGAATATAATGCTTGAGTCTTGACTTTATTAAAATTGCTGATCCCCCGCAAGCTCTTCCTCTTGGGTCCTTTGAATCATATAAAATGTAGCCATTAATTTTGAATAGGCTTCTTGAAGTCAAATGAGTCTCAGAAACCAACATTATATCAATATTTTTTTCCGTGAGGAAGTGCTCAAGTTCGTTTTTATGTTGGCGAATGCCGTTTGCGTTCCAGAAACTTATTTTTAACGTGTTCATGGCTTGTTAAGTAATGCTTGAAGCAGTGTAGACTGCATTCGTAGCATTTCTTGCATCATGCTAGTCATATTTGCTGTAAAATTATTTATAGTCAGCACTAGATTCTCAATAGTAGCTTCAAGGCGACTAAAATTAAAGCTTGAGTTTGCATTCGTTGAATTATTTTGAGGCGGAATATTTTGTGTGGGAATATAACTAGTCTTAGCTGCATCGGCATACGATACACGTGAAGTGACAGGTTGGCTCATTTGAGCAAAAGTGGCGGAGTAAGCGTTTGCTGTTTGTGCTGGAGCTAATTTAGGTTTTTGCGCCATAGTCTGTTTAACGAAAGAATAGACAGGACATCCTCTGTAGTTAGCGGTGTGATTACCTCCACAATTACTACATTTTTTTTTGCTAGATCTTTAGCCTTAGTACAACCAGCAGTACCGTGCAATTCACCGCAGATAACACAAACTGAAGGTAACTTGCAGTAAGTTTTGGTGTGACCATATTCTTGACAATTATGGCACTGTACGGGTCCAGAACGCTTGTGTGGTTCTTCAACTGTTATTTTTCGATATAAGAGATATTTCAAATTATAAATTGGATGAGTCTCGCTTTTTTTCAATTTTATATCGTTTGGCTCAAGTTCGACGCGAAATAGAGGTTGAGGAATCTTCTCCCTATTTATTATGTTAGATACATTTTTTACCTTAAATCCCTGGAGGACGAGTGCATCTTTTATTTCTTCGAGAGCAACATAGGAATCGATGCCCTTCAATACGATCTGCAGTCCTTTAGCACTTTTAAGCTGATATGTGTAGAAACTTTTCTTACTTTTTTCAAATTCAGTAATCAGTTTGCGAAAATCTTTTTCTTCATAAATTTGAATTTTGGTTTCATCAATGTTACCACGTTTTATTGGAACGATGTGAAATTTATTCTCACCAATGACTGAAATTAAATTTTTTATAAGAGCGTTTGAATTTTTTTCTCTCAAATAGATTGGAGGCGGCTTGAATGTTTTGTTCGTAGATACATCGGGTTCGTTGTTGTCAACTTGTAATATTTGAAAACGATTTTGGCGGTTAATAGAGGATGCGCTGTTATCCCTAGACATTTTTGGAGCAGATGAAATTTTCGAAGACTTTGGGCTTCGTCCGCGCTTTACCACTGTAATATATCTGTCCATTCCCACTTGGACCTTGGGTTTTGGGCTGCTCTTAACTTCAGTAAAAACTTGGTTAAGTGATGACCACGAGCCCGAGGCGGATAATATCGCTGAGTTAAATGTAGAAGTACTAGGCAACGGTAATGTTAACGAATCACTAGTTGGCATTGGACAAAGCGAAGTTGATCGCTGACGAAAAAGTGGCCTCGGCGTTAAAAAAAGTCTACTATCAGATTTATTATTTAATTTATTATCATTAAGAGCTTCAGAGCTCTCAGTAAGTCTATCATTAGATTTTTTATTTTTATTATTTTCATTGAGAGCTTCAGAACTCACAGTAAAATAGGCATTTCTGCCATTAGAACTCACTTCACAGTTATTTGTTTTTGAGGTACTCATATAGAGTATTCCTCAAGGGCACTTTTGTTTGTATGTTTTTTTATTACGGTTTTTTTGTTTTTGTTAATTATTACTATGTAAAAAAATATTAGCAATGCAAATAAAGCTAACAATAACAATATGTATTCCGAATATTTTTTCGTACAATTTTTTTTTTGTTTAGTATGAAATAAAAACTCCGCTAAATTGACTGTTCACTATGAATGTACAACGAGAACTGACGAAACGAAACATTACAATATATTAATTAATTCCTAATTTTTATAATATTTTTTTTTAATCCTTAATTTGATCCCTTGCAATACTGAAATTTTAAATCCTTTATTTTATCAAGACTGAAACGTTATTTTATTTTAAAATAAAATTTTGCACAAAAGTGCTGAAAGCATCTTATAAACAAAATTGAAGGCTTATATAGTTTCCAATGCCGATTGACCACAAGAACTTGCTAAAGAGAGGGAACTGAAGAATCCTTTACATAAGACTCCAACTTGAACTTTCAAAATGAAGATGTACGTATATATTTTTATATCTTTTGTCAAAATCCATAGACGTAGAAAGACGATTTTCGGGGAAGGGAAGAGGCATTGCCTTATAAAAAATGCGTTTGCCCCACTCCTAAAATTATTAAAAATTACCTGTAATTATCTACATATATTAAAATTACTCATGAAATTTTACAGTCGTAATGCCCATGCCAGGAAAATTTTCGGCTACGCCAATCTCAAAATTAATCGCTTAACTATTGGGCTAGCGAGACCCAAGAAAACACAACAAAAAATAATAATTTAGGTTTACGAAACTTTTAATAAACAAATTTCCACATAAAATTTGTTCCTTAAACCTTTTGTAAGCCAAAAAACAAAAAAAAAAATTTTTTCTGAACACGGCAGATATATTTTGATTTTATTAAATTGTGCAAACCTCAAGAAAAATATATATTTTATCAATAAATTTTTCGTGACATTGCTTTTACATATTTGTAAATCACATGCAAAACAACTACTAGCGAAATCGAAAAGGATCGATTAAAAAAGTGTTCAGTTTGGCATAATTCTCCAAAGTTCCATGCTATAAGATAAGGGAATACAACTCTCATGTATGGGCTGGAGCTTCAAAGTATTTTTTGGGACTGCTCGATTCAACGTGGAATAGTTCAAATCGAATATCCACAGACAATACACTCTTTATCATCCGACCCTTTCCTAGTTCTATCACAATGCAATGCATGAGCTGGAGTCATTCACAAAGTGCTGCTCCTATTTAAAATTAAATATTGATACAAATATCTTTTATACTCAAAAATCTTCAGAGAAAAATATTATATTATCTTTCTATTAAGTTGTGTCTAAATTGAAAACTATAAACTTGGTTGCAGTAAAACTCTTTTGTTTAAGTTATTATGTTGTTGAAATAAATGAGTGATAATATTTCTTTCGGCAAGTGATTTTATTCCCCAAGCTTCTGGCAACGCTGTTTACTTCTTTCTATTGACAAAATTTGTTTATAGTTATTCATATTACTTTGAGTATACTTTTAGACACTAAAATTATTTACAAGTATTCGTCTTGGCAGCACTTTTCTAAAAAAAAAGCGGTAATAAGCAGCGTTGCCGTGTTGGTTACTTTTAACCAAAATTGGTTACTTTTTTTTCCAATGTGTACTTGTGTACTTTTTTTCCATTTTGGTTACTTTTTTAAGCACAAAAAAACCATTTTTATAAGGTATTTATATTTGCATATCGTGAGGCACTATTACATTTTTAAATTAATTTCGTAGCTTAAAAACAAATGTGGCATATCCATTTCCTAAATTAGTATATGATAAAGAAGAAGAAATCGTATCTCAGATTTTCCCAATTTGAAATAAAAAGTATTGATATGGATATATTTTGAGACAAAGTTTCCACACATACAAATAAATTGATTACCACAGAGCTCATCGGCTCCTGAAAGGATATTTTCGTAGCTTAGTTTAATCGAAATTAATGCACCATGGCTGGATTTTAATGCCAACTCTATAATGCATAAGTATATTTTAATACTTTATCTATAAATTCATGTGTTTGAATAACGAATGTAATAAAATTACGTTTTTTTTGCAAAGTACATATTTGTTTTTTACATACGTAAATTGTCGCTTACGATAAAATTTAACACTCTGTATCTTAAAAATTTGGGCATTTTGATAATTCTAAGCTATGGGTAGGCCAATAAAATTTTAATTCCAATAAAAAAGTCTAATTTCGATTACATGTCGCTTACAGTAACATAGAAAATAAAGCTCAATACAATTACGGAAGTACAAATCTAAATGTAATAGTTAATTTATAGTATATGCAATTATTCCATACTGTCACAGATATATTTCTCAACTGAAGTACAAATGAGTCAATATATTAAATACATACAAATTTTGGTTACTTTTTTTCGCCGTTGGTTACTTTTTTTTATAATTTGGTTAAAAATATATTTTGGTTGTGGCAACGCTGGTAATAAGTCCCCAACTTTTGAATTGACACGTAATTCACACGTTGATATTTTAATGTTTTTTTTGAAACACAATTTTTTAGTTTGTTGGCCAACGGTATAGAAAAGCAAAGGGGGTAGAAAAAATTACATTTTCCGTTTTCCGAGTTTTTTTTTAATTTTTCTTTACACATATTTTAATTATTGGTAGTTCCTTTATTTTATTTTTTCATTCAATGTGACAACAGCTTCTTTTAAAGCAACACAGTGTTACCTGTAGGTATTTTTATAACTAATATAGGAGTATAGGGAATATCGCACAAATATTTTATTTTCGCCAAAATTTTGGTAATTTTGATTCTCATACTACATTTTTTGTGCATAAATGTAAAAATAACTAAACTCAAAGTATATTTTTGCTCATAAGCAGTTTCATAATTTGTTTTTGCTCTAAATTACATAGATTACAATTTATCTAATTATATTGGTGTCGCCGTGACTGTCTTTGAATCAGATCTTACACCTATTCTTCTAATGACAAGCACATCAGGAAATAGAAAATGAGCATCTATTAAACAACTTACAACTATTTAACTCAAATACAGCTGTGTGTTAAATTTGTGTTATAACCAGGGAAACCAGAAATATGCTCCAAAAATATTGACGTAGAATTTCAAATACAAATCGTTTCTATGTATCTCATCTAAATAAACTTTTATGCATTGAAAATGTTCCTTCAACGTCTACTTGGGGCAGAGTTTGTCACAAATAGCAAAACTGAATTTGTATTGAAACTAACGTCCGTAAAATTGCCTAATATACATATAAGAAAAAAAAGTATACACTTCATGGAACATTGGAACAGAGGTTTAGATTTTGACCAACCCCTTAACTTGTAAGCATATTAACCCATATAGTGATGGAAAATTTTTTTTAAACTTAAATTCTTGTTTCGAAAATTAAATTTTAATAAGTTTATCGAAAAAAATTTTATATATTCTTTTTACAACGGGGTGTCTTTTTAAAAGGACGGTTGCGCCAAGTGGGTTAAAATAAAATAACTTCTATAAAGTATCAAAATATGCTCTAAAAGCATAATTTATGCTCTAAAAATTCAAAAATATGCTAAAAATATGCGTGTAAAACTGATATATGCAAAAACATGCTTTAAAGGGTAAAATATGCAAAAATATGCACCAACAAATCGATGCTAAAATTCAAAAAAGTTCTGAAACGGATAAATATCTTGTTCAAGCATTAATATGTCACACAAGAAAAAACATGCAATTGCATATTTACGGTTTCCCAGGTTATAACATAATTTCTGAAAAACTGTAGAAAAGTATGCATTAAAAGTAAAAGTAGTCACTCTAAATAACTTAATAAAAGAAAATTACATACATATGTATGTCAAGTTTTAAGTAACCTACGGTAGCTACATATTGTCAGAAGTGTAAATACAATAATTGAAATTTATTTGCTGGTGGTTTAGCATGTCTATATACGCATTTCATTGGCGCTTGAACCAAATCATCAGTAGACTTCAACCACAAATTTTGAAAAGTCACAAACCTATTACTTTATGCACAGACTTTCAAAAACTATATGAGAATTCATTAAATAATAATATTTTTGAAAGTCACAAAGAAAAAATAAGCTTAGTAGGCTTTGTATCAGTTTCAAATAAATAAATTTCATTTATTGTATTTACACTTCTGACGATATGTCAAATAAATAAATTTAATTAAAGTTCAATTATTGTTTTATTTTTCATTTAGCCTTGCAAATACTTTGATTGTTATCCGATGGATTTCTAATTGTATAAGGATGTAGAAAAATAAAATGAGTTTACCTGAATATAAATTATTTGCTGGGTTTTGTATCAGTTTCAAAGCTAACTAAGCTTATTTTTTCTTTGTGATTTTCAAAAATATTATTATTTTATGAATTCCCATATAGTTTTTGAAAGTCTGTGCATAAAGTAAGAGGTTTGTGACTGTTCAAAATTTTTGGCTGAAGTCTACTGATGATTTGGTTCAAGCGCCAATGAAATGCGTATGTAGAATAAGGTCTTAAATGTTTTTAAGTTAACTTTCTTTAAATTAAATTACTAAAATTTGTAGATTTTCGTAGGGGGAAATTTTTTAACATGTAATGAAAAAATTTAATGGTAACACTTATACAATTCTCGGGAGAAAAAAAATCAAAACTAGAAACATGGTAGTGTTGCCAGTTTTTTCTAGAGCTTATCCCCAATTTTTGAATTGTCATCCCCAAAAATCCCAAAATATAGTTTTTATGATTCAAATTTTTTATTTTCTGAAAAAAATAAATTTTTTTTTTAATTTTATTTAAAAACTAATGACAAAGATAACAGATTTATTCAATAAAATTCTTTTTTATCGATAGCTAAACATATTTACATTCATATTAATTTTACTTTTACTTATAAGACGTGTTAGGAAAAAATTACACATAGTTTAATATACAAATCTATAAAAATTTTTTTACCAATGCTTACGATTTCAAAAACCTCAGAATCGAAATCTTCTGAATCACCAGCCTCAGAAACTGTGTTGTGCTAGTACTTGTATTATAAAGCTTTACCATTTCAGCAGAAGGATTAAATTTTTCACAACAAATTTGATTATTTTTTAAGTGTGTGTTTGTTCTAAGAAGTTCTTTAATAGAAACCATTCACTATGAATATTAACACACATTTATAGACTTGCCAGACGCACTTTCCTTAGCTCAAAAATCATTCTTATTACAATCAGTTATAAAAAAAACAATTCCCAAAAAATCGCCTAAAATTTGGTTATAATCACTAACAAATCCTCAGATCCCCAACACCAAATTTTTCATCCCCAATGTCCCCAAATTGGGGTACAAATTGTTGTTGTAAAGAACAGAAGAATGTTGTAAAGAACAGAAGAATATCTGTGTCAAGAACAGATGAATGTCAAAAGCACAAAAATTTTTGTACCGAAACGAAAACACAAGGAAGTTTCTAACATTCGTTAGCTACAAAGCACATAGAGCGAAAAATTATCAGCTGAAGTAGCACTGCCACCTGTTTGAGTACACCTTGACTAGAAACATGGAAAAAATCATGGTATGAATGTAAAATGTTTTTGGAAGCAACTTTTAAAGAGAATTTTTAAATCAGCGTATGAATTGGGCCTAACTAACCAAGTTGGATAAAATCAAATACAATGAAAAGAAAAACTATTAAGAGTTTTCATATTATACGCTCAATATATTCATATCTTATTATACCCTTTACCAAAAATGGAAAAGGGTATATATGTATAGGTTTGTCATTCCGGGTGTAATTTCCACAATATTAGTATGGGAGCCATAAAATTTATATATTCTGGGTCCTCATAAACAGGGAACACGAATAAGCGATATCCGTGTGTCCATCCATACGTCCGTCCGTCTGATGTACGTGAAATCGGTTTTCCGAAGCTCCCAGAAAAGCTAGAGATTTCGGTCTTGGACTGGTGTATCAGGAATGATCCAATGGTCAATGGTATTGAAAATCAGCAATCGAGCAGATATTTTCAGAGCTGGAAACTTAAACTTAAGTATCTAACTAAGACTAATGTTTATTGTATTTTTTCAATATACTTATTTTATATTTCAATACGAATAAAACTGGTATTAGAAATAAAAATATATATTAAAAAAAATATAAACACGTTTCCAGGTTTGGAAAACTTTAACTTTTTTGTTACATAAAAGAAAATTAGTTTCGGTCATTCATTTCTTGTAGGGTTGAAACATAAAAGTGTTCGTTATTAGCGGACATTTCAAGCTTGAAATATAAAAGTGTTCGTTATTATTAGTGGTTTATGGTCAAACATAGCGATTTTAGTTTGTTTTGTCTTAATACTAGCTGTTTCTAGTTACGAAAATTTGACAACATTTAAACATTTCGTTTCCTTTTTATATACAGCGATGCCAATTTAGCGCCTTTTAACTATGCCAAACGCGTTTTTCTTCGTCTTAGCGCTAAGTTAGCGCGTTTTGAATAAAGTCGATAACATCATTTTAGTTCAATATTTTTTTAATTTTTGTGTATAAGTTTAACAATTTTCTAGTATCCAAAACTCTGTGTCTCTGAAAATTTTTATCAGTGCCTCGTTTCCGTAAGGAATGTGAGAACTTTTCGAGTCGAAAAAATTGTTATCATCCTGTGAACACACAGGAAGAGTAAGAAAACAAAACTGTATTTTTTGATATTTTTTATAAGTTTATATAGGGGGTTACTCACATAAAAATTTATATAAACTTACAAAAAGTATAAAAAATATAGTTTTTTCCTTATTCACACTGTGTTTCAAAGGATGATAACAATTTTTTCGACTCGAAAAGTTCTCACATTCCTTACACAAACGAGGCACTGATAGAAATTTTCAAGGTAGTTATTGATTCAGCTGTCTCAGCAATATTGAAAAATCTGAAAAAGGGTTACTAAAAAAAATTTATTTCCTGATACATAATTCGACTTTTATTAAAATTTAATTTAGCGCGCTAGAAAATAGCGCGTTTCGGCTATAAATAGTTGTCAATATTGTAACTTAGCACGTTCTAGCGCGGTTTGAAAAGGGCAATAGCGCGTTTGGGTTGTAAATAGTTGGCACCGCTGTTTATATAGTTTGTTCTTTCTCATATTTATTGGTTCTTTCTATCAAATCAATATCAAATCAAAGAAAAAAAATTAAGTGTCATAAGGGCTTAGCAAAGTTTTATTCACATATAATTGGGGTATTCACAAGAGTGTGTTAAGTGTCAGAATGTCATAACATTTTAACATAGTTTAAAAAAATTGTTGTTGTGACTCAAACAAAAAGGTCATAAAGTAATGAAACTTTCTCAGCTATTTTTATTGTTTGTCATAACCAAGGCGAATTCATATAAGGTGACCTTATCGCTACAACAATACAACAATACTAAAAACAACATACAATTCGTCTGGCTTTAAAAAACCCCATCTGTCAAAAACAGTTGACTAATATACCAATACATACATACATATTTATAAAACACATAACACTTTTCACTTTAAATGTAAACAAACATTAGATAAAAGAAGAGATTTTGACAATCGGGGTGCAAAGCAGTTCAATTAGGCTTCGAACACCTGATAATCATCTGGACTGTTAAGGTCACCTGTTATCAATTCGCCTTGGTCATAACTACATGTAGAAATGCGTGAGAGAAGGAATTGAGAGAGAGTAAGGTGCTAAAACCAAAATACAAATAAGTACAAATTTATAATTGATGCTAGGAACACAACTGGGACGAACGACGAATTTCGTCCACGTCGACGAGCACAATAACGTCGAATTTACTCACCGAATTCCTCTCGCATATTTGATAAAGTTGGTTGTTGTGTGTACAAAAACAGAGAGAGAGAGAGAGAGAATTTTCTCTCAATTTTGTTTTTTCATCGTTCGTCGGCGTACAAAATAGAAATAAATCTATCTCACACACAACGAACAGAGTGACCGATGACATTTTTCAAAGAGTGGCACCAAAAGGGGATTGATCCAAAAAAAAGAGGCGAAATTAAAAAAACGAGAAAACTACACTCAACTTTTTATTTTTAATGTATTTTTATATAATTCTCTCTAAAAAAAAGGGAGACAAAAAGTGGCAAGGCCGTCGAAAAAGTGGCAATTTGCCACTTTAGTCGGTCAAACGGTCACGCTGACGACGAATTTCGTTGTACGGCGGTGTTGTGTTAATTTTCAAATGTGTTTTATTTTTTATGACGAAAGTTCCCACCGAAAACTTCGTCGTTCGTTCCAGTTGCGTTCCTAGCATGAAGCACAGCCGCGAATAACGTTGTAAAAGACAATTTTTACAAAACCGTTTTTTTCACAGAATATCGTTAACATTAATTACTCTCTTGCGTTGTTCAAACGTAAAACCATCCAAAATTTTGCATCTTATCGCCGCCGAAATTCAATTACAAAGAAAGAAAGAACTTTGTAAGTAACTAAAAAATCATGCAAACGAAATTGTCGAAAATAATTGCTAAATGTAACAGATATACAAAGAGAAAAGTTAATGTTAATTATAATTATTTTCGATAAGATAAAAAAAATTAAATGAAAATAACAATATTGCTTTAAATTAAAATAGGTTTTTTGGGCACTGCTACACATTCAATATATATTGAACGCGATCCAGTATCGCGATATTTATTGAACGTGTAGCATGCAGTATTGATGGATCGCGATCCATATCGCAGAAAGTCCTAAATTATGGAATCCAGATCGCATATCGCGTGAATATTGAACGTGTAGCATTTTTATGATATTAGATCGCGATAAGTTAATAAAATGTGAAATAAAACAAATAAAATAAAAGACGCAGTGAAAAATTTAACAAATAAAAATTTTACATTTGTTTAAAGTTTGTTTTAATAAAGGGTAATGGCAGAAGATAGTGACAGCGAGTGGGTTCTGCAGGTAGAATCAGAATTAACGAGAGAAAAAATTATTTTGAGACTTTATTTTTAATTTGGAAACATTGCCGTACTTGTGGGACTCGTCGGCTAAAGATTTTTTTTGGTTTTCTCGCCTCGCGATATTTTTTTAATAAACGATCCGCACAGCACACAAATAACGAAAATACTGACGCGATAAATATTGAACGTGTAGCATACGCTTGTGATCAATCAATCCATTAAAATGGATCGCGATCCAAATATCACAATATATATTGAACGTGTAGCAGTGCCTTTTGACTCTCCTGAAAAATTATTATTTTGTCACTTACAACGTTATTCGCGGCTTAACTTCAATTGTAAATTATAAGTGCCCAGCTAAAAAAATTATATATGGTCCATATATTTTTAATATATGAATGTATATAACTATATATGAATATGTATGCATTCATGTATGGACATATATGGGATTATACATGGCAAAACTATTATATATGAACTAATATATGGACTAATATATGAAATGTATTATAAAATATGAACTCATATTATGGAAATTTAATTATGAAGATCTTCATTTGTGGGTCCATATATAAATATAAGATTTTATATATGGAGCCATATAAGAATGTGTGCATACATGATATCTCACATAAGATCGTTTTTGCAATCAAAAAAACTTGGAATTTTATATATTAGAAAAATACATACGGTATGCAAAGTTTATATGCGTACCCTCAACGTTTGAAAAAGAAAAACTTTTGTTACATTGTGGCCCCATTTAATATTCAAATAATCAAAAGGATAATCCAGTCATTAATTTTATAGAAAATAACAAAATTCTCTAGATAAGAAACAAAGTTCATATTACTGTATTGAAAACTATTGTTAGAGGGATTATTTTTTCTTTTATAATTAATTGCATTAGTTTTTAATCTGATTTCTTAAGCTAAATGTTATGTACGAATATGATTTATGTGTTTTTTAAATAATTGATTCACCTTTTGATGAATGAAATTACTTTTAGTTCGTTTTGAATTATTTGCCCAAACAAATGTTTCATTAAATACAAATACCTCTCTCTCAAGTCTAAAAAAAAATTAATTTTAGCAATTTAATTTATTGCACAGCAGTGCGCTTTTGTGAATCAAGAGTGTATGAATATGAACTTTGCATACTGTGTATGAAAATGTATGAATATATATAATCATATATGCCCATATACCCTCATTTTTCGGATCCGAGCCATATATGGGATATCATATATGCTCCATACATATTTTTTTAGCTGGGTGGTTACTCCACAGCAATCATATTTTTTCGTTTTATGACTATAAAACATATTAATTTATGAGTACCCTTTGAATACCCCAAATATTTGTATATGATAAATATGAGCAAGATTGTATGACAGTCACAAACATGACCTACAACCAGGGTGACCGATGACATTTTTCAAAAAGTGGCACCAAATAGGGGATTTATCACAAAAAAGGGTCAAAATTAAAAAAAAAACGAGAAAACTAAACTAAACTTTTTATTTCCAATGTATATTTATATAACTCGCCCTAAAAAAGGGGACAAAAAGTGGCAAGAAAGTCGAAAAAGTGGCAATTTGCCACTTTAGTCGGTCAAACGGTCACGCTGCTTATAACAAATATGACGCAATAGAACACTTTTTAGATTGGCTCATAAAGCTGTCTTTACACGGTAATACAAAGTATTACGACTTTGTAGAATGAAAATATTATGAAATTCTCTCCGTATTTAAAAAAAAAGGGAACAAGAGTCTGTTGTAGGTATTTTTCATGTTTACACTGATACTATAAGTAAAATGTAAGCAAATATATTGAACTGTTAAGTTAATAAAAACTTGAAAATTTGCTCAAAAAATGTGTACTAATAAAACTGAATATTGGAGAAAACATTTTATTATTTCAATATAATTTTTATTCATATACATAAGTTTGTTTATTGTTTGTTTGGTTTTTCTTGTACCATCAGCTACTTGATGGTGATGAAAATTTCCTGAGTTGATTTTGGTTGCTTCTGCAAAAGTTTTAACATATTAAATAGATACCATTAGTGCTGCTAATGTTTACTTTGAAATACAACTCTGGTGTGATGGAAATACTTACAGCCTGTTTTTGTAACGTAAGTTTTTGTATATTGCACGCCAAATAACGAATGAATTGAAATTTTGGTTTTTGTTTATTTTATTTTGAGTATAACGAAAAAGCTATAAGCTTTTGTTTGAAAATTTGGTTCACGTACGTACGAAACAAGAAAAATCAACTGTCAAATTAAATAATCAGAAAAAATTGAACGTGCCAGTAAAGTGTTTGAATTTTTATAAATAAAAGTAAAATAAGGATGTTTTTAGTAAAAAAAATTTAAGTATTTACATCTTCCTAAAGAAAAGAGAAACGTTCAATTATTAATCATATTCCCCCTTATGCAAAAACAATTTGTAAGCTTAAAGTTGGTTTAACAAATGAATTTTATATGCCAAAACCGGTTTTAACGCATCGTTTTTGCATAAGAGCAATTATCTTTTTCAGCATAAAAAACTAATCCTGCGCAATTTAAAGTGTAGGTCCGATGAATGGGAGAATTTCCAAAATTAGCCACATCAAGCCCTATTTTTCAGCGTATAAATGCATTTGGACCTCCAACGCGAAGTGCTTCAGACTGGAAGAAGGTATGATATTAGACATTTTCTTTGTACCAAACTTTTGAAATATTTCGTGTTTGGATATGGGCATACTTTAAATGCAGGACGACAAAAATTTTAGAGAATGCCAAACAAATAAAAGCAACAGGTGGTGGCTCGTCTTATTCACATTCACTAACGGAGTTAGAAAATGACATAGACTGGATATGCCATAATTCCGCAGCTGTTCCATTAGACAATAACACATTGGGTGTTTCTTTAAAGCTAAAGTCCAAGAAAACAATTGCTTCGGAAACAGTTCCACAACAGTAGCAGTTGTTACTCCTACATCTTCGGAGCAAAGCCAATCTTAATACACGTAACTAACATCAACACAAAACTCACCACTTCAGTGGTCAACCAAAGAGGCAAAACGTAGCAAAGAAAACGAAAATCATCAAATAAAGCTTTTAAAATCTTAGGTAGAACAAAATCACGCACTTGTAGATGAACTGAGGGCATATACAATAAATCTTGGTTCGATTACAAATGCGTTATATTGGTCGCTATCAAAAACTTCAAATGCAACATATCCAATCAGTTGTTTTTTAATAAAAATAATAAAAATAAAAATTTTTTAAACTCTTAAATTTTATTTATTTTTAAGTCACTTGATAAGGTTGCTTTCTTTTCATTTCTAAAGAAACTTTTAATTTTCTATGAAAAAAGCTCTAAGAATCACAACTAAAAGAGTGATGGAAACATTGTTCTTAGACGTTTAATTACGAACAAAAAGAGCTTTTATTTCCAAATGAAAAAAGAAAATGAACTCAATTCGCAGCTCGATCGTTTGGCTAGTAATCGCTCGCCTTCTAACGAAAGGCAGTTCGATGAACAGGCTGTTAAGCTTCTAAAATGGTTTGGAAAACAAAACATTTACCGACCTCTTGTTAAATTTTCTATCCGTATTCTCTCCTACTCGATACATTTTGCGTTTAGATGATAAGATTTTGTATAATCTACAGCATTTTTTGACATGTCGTAATACATTGTATTACCATGTAAAGACAGCTTAATATGTATAACTTACATATGTACATATGTAACACGATTCACACTATGAAATATTTGTTTCTGAAATCTCATTTAAAATGAGTTTGTGCTTGATGAAAAACCACAAGAAACAAGATTAGTAAGGAGAGCGCTTAAAACCTGCATTGATATCTTTGAGACACGTTTTCTATACAAGCTCCGGGTGAAACGAAAAGTTTGAGTTCCAAATGTGCAATCAATTCAAATTGAGCACTTCTTTAGTCTACAAGGTTTTATGGAAGAACTAAATAAAAATCCTGATGTAATTTGCACATAACTTTATTTGCATAATACAAAATAAAATAAAATCATTCGATAAGAACTTTCTAGGAAATCTCTTTGTCCCCATTTGACGTTAAATTTATAAAAAATTGAGGAGCCTTCATATTTTTCTCTCTATTCCATAAAGTCAAAAGTGTATAAACCAGGACTTTGCTTAGTCCTAATTTATACTATGGAAGTCTTATTGCTAAGCTGATTAGTTTCTCCACAAACTAATCAGCTTAGCAATAAGACTTGCATAGTGTAAATTACGACTTAGCTTGTTGAGAATTCCAAGTTTTAGAAAAAGTGTACCCCATAATTTAAAAAAAAAACACGCTGTGGTAACTATGAGTTGTGGTAATACTTATCGTTTCTTTTTTTGTTTTTGATAATTTTTTGTTTATCAAGCAATTTTGAGCTTGTATGTATGTATGCATTTGACAAATGTTAACCATCTATTGAAAATATGTACTTATATGTATATTATAGAATCAGAGAGCGAATTGTAAACACACAGGTCTGCTTTGAATGGATTATAATAAATTAGAAAATATTCAACAATAAGACAAGTAAAAACGAATGGAGAATAACAGTCCACAAGTAATGGCTAATAATTCGGTTGCTCCTGCTGACCAAATGGTGACAGTGGTAAATCAAACGCCATTTTTCCAACCAGTGGGTCCAACATCTATGGAAATGACTTGCCCAGGCTGCCGTTGCCGCATTACAACAACTGTACGTCATCGCTCGACATGCAAAACTCATATTGCCTGCTTGTTACTTACGGGATTGTAAGTAAATTTAAAAAAGTTTTAATATTTCGAAATATATGTATGTATGTACATACATACATATCGTTAACTTAATACGAAAAGACCCAACACATGTTTTTCATAGTTTACAGGAGGAGGAAAAAACTAAATAAAAAAATATTGATACAAAAATTTTTTAAACGCAATTTTTATTAAAAAACACTTTAAAAATTTTTTTCCGAATTCATCTGATTTTTTTTTGAAAGAGGTGTATCTAGTAATGGTCTATAGAAATATGTAAAAATATCAATTTCGAAGTATTATGAGTTGGGGCCTTTTAGTATTAAGTTAACGTTATGTACATATAAAAACTACATAAATATGTATATGTATATATATATATGTACAGTATACCATGATACAATAATATAAAGGTAAAACCACATTTGACGTTTAAAATTAATTATGACTTTTACCCAAATTATTTCAATACTGTTTTTTTGTAAACAGACAGGAAAACGTTGCCACATACATAACTTTTATTTAGGAATGCTTTTTGAAATGTGTAATTAGAGTTTACGAATTTTAGTCTAATACATATTTTTTTAAACATTGTATCAATTAGACATCAGGATAACGAAATTTGTGTGTAATATGACCTACAAAAATAAGCAAATGTTTGATTTTTATTTAATTCATCTGATAATAAAAAAGGCTCACGGCTAGGGATGCAACATCATTCTTAAAAACATCGATGTTAGAAAACATCAAAAATTCGACAAAAGACACGCCAAAATGAGCAAAAACTTGCCAAAAGCAGCATAACATAATATTGGTTAAAATTGCCGAAAACTGTTAAGAAGCAAAATACATATCAACCATTTTCTTCTGAAGTTTTGAAAATGTTTGTTTAGGAAAAGAATATCTAACAGGTTTTTGTCATGTCTTTATATAAAAATAATGCAAAAATAATACATGCATACAAAGTGTTCCTTGCATTACATGAACTTATACCGAATGTAAATACCAGGGGTTCTATTCTGTAATTCAAAGGGAACGAAAGTACTTTCGAGTTTGCATACTATTGGTTCAGAATGTAACCAACTTAGTATACGATTGGAGGTGTGTTTTAGCACCACCCTTCCTAACCTTGCATAATATTAACATACATACATATTCCAAAGCAGTTGCATTTTCTTTTATTTTTAGTTACAGAGTAGACCACGTGGAAAAGTACTTACTAAATGATGGCTAGTTTAGTAGAATAATGTTAACACTCAAATTCGAGAGCAATTTCTTTCGTTTTGAAATACGGAGTAGACTCCCAGAATGTGAAAGTGTACGTGTGGACAACACTGCTTTAAAGTAATAATGTAATGCATGTATTTAATGTGGTAGTTACCTTTGAATAGGAATTGCGGTTAGGCTCTAACGGATGCAATGAATTTTTACATTCATATGCTCTTCACGGAAGTGAACAAAAAAACAAATGATAGGATTTTTTGGTAGCAAACCATCATCTTTATTGCATGCTTCTATCCATTTCTGCCTCATATATGGAATTGAAGGAAATTGAAAAAACTTGACATTCGTGCCTTTTCTGAAATGCTTAGTATTACTGAAATTGTGGTATATGCAGCTCATTACTCAACTTTTATTTTTTTACACAAATAAAAGTTATTTATTATGTATTTATATTAATATTTAATAACTTTTAAAGCAAAAGTGATGAATTTTTCAATATTTTTATTATAAAACATTTTTTTTAACTAAAAAGTATAACAGTCAAAAAGTAATAAAAAACTCGGATTTTACAAATGAATAAGGTAGCATTATTTTTGAGAGTAAAAAATAATCTGGATAAACGTCAGAAGGTTAATATGGCGACGAAAAGAGAGAATGGTTTTACTTTATATTATTGTATCATGCAGTATACCCTGTTTAATTACCCATCGGTTAAATGCCTTTATCGCGTATTGACCCGAAATATTGAATACCAGTTTATTTCCCCTCATTTCCACACAAAAGTCCACGCTTTCGTTTAATTACCCATTTTGGGTAATTACCTAGAAATATTTTATACTAAAATTAAATTTCTCCTAAAATATTTTCGTTTATTTGCCCAAAAATACCTAAGTACATATTTATGCAACTCTGCAATCGAAAATATGCAAGGTGCATATTTATTTTTTGTAATGGGATTTTTTTTTGTTATATAAAAATCTATTTTATTTGAATAGATACATATGTATGTGCATTTTATTTTAAGTAATTATGTAGGACCTCACTCAGGTAATTAAACGTCTTCGCTTCCCGGATAATTACCCCAAAAATCATGATATTTTTGATGAGGCAATTAACCAGTGTTAACTTCACTATGTCATTTCAGATGCTGTTGCTGTCTCCCATATTGTATGGATACCTGCCGAAACGCGAATCATTTCTGTCCCATGTGTGGAATATATTTGGGCACATATTCTTCATAGAATGTATCATTATTTTCGGTTATTACTTTTTATCTCCTGGCATTATATAGTACATTTTGTAATTGACACATTTATGTACAATATACTTATGTTGGTAATAATTGCAAATAAAGTTAAAAAATTTATAAAGAAAGAATTTATTTATTTAGTAAAGCTTCCCTACAAGAAATGAATGACCGAAACTAACACAAAAGTAATTTTTTCACTAACACAATTACACCAATTTTATATTGAAATCAACAGTGACAGTCAATTGCTCTAGTTGCTCTACTCTAACATGTATGTAAGAGTGGAACATCTAATGTACATATGCCAAAAATTAAAAAAAAAATTAATTTTATTGTAAAATATACAATTCGTTCGGTCTGTGAAACTAAAATTAATATAAATTTATAAAAAGTTAAGTAAAAATCAATAGTGTATAAAAGAAATTTCAAAAGTTTAATTAAATATACATATATATAGAATCTTTCGGATTCACAAACATGGTACTACAATAGTTTGTGCTAGGTCACACGACGTTCTATTTTCACGGTTGTCAGAAGACTACTTAGTTTTGCTCGAAAACTAATTTATGTCAATTTATTCAAAAGCATGTTTGCTATGATTAAGAAATATTTTCAAGACTACAGTGTATGACTACACAGTGTAACCCAGACACACTCTATTCAGGCGAACTTGCTGGTATTACCCCATAACTCTCCGACATATATGTATATTTATTTTCCATATTTTAGATATTTATAAAAACTAATGCGTATTGGTGATTGACAAAATCGTGAAAAGGATAGATGACCCCCAGGTTATTTAATGTTTTTGATTGTTTTTAATCCTTTTTAATATTTAACTTGTGTATATCTTTATTTTTTGTAGTAAAAAACAATTAAAACAATATAGAAATTGTGTTTATTAATATAATTATGCAGGTTTGACTAGTTTGCTATGATGCTTTTATACATCAGGCAGTCGTGACCACCACATGCATCACCAATGGCAAGTAAAAATACGGCACAGTAAGCAGGTGAGCTATATATGTTCCATAGTAACATATATATGTTAATTAGTTAGACAAAGATGCAAAATCACACGTACACAAAAGTTTACATCACTTTTTCCACATTGCCCTTAACAAACAGATAGAAACTTAGATAGATAAAGGCATCACCACTCCCAGTGTTCTTGCTGGGTTGTTGTGAAGTATGTACATATCAGAGATGCGCAATGAATATTGTTTTTTGCTGTTCATTTTTACTCATGAAATTTTAAATATAAATGCGTAAGACATCCTTTAAACTCAATTACTCTGATGTACAGTCACTCTCAATGACATTAAATGATTAAACAGAATTCCGGCATAAACACATTTTCCATACAAATTGGCACAAAAAAGTAACACCAGAAAGCAGTCGAGGGATAGAATCTATTTTATTTTGACAGCGTTTTTTCAAATGCTCCCACATATAAATGCTCATTCTGTCAACAATGCTACCATACTTTCAATAAATTTCATACATTTTGTAAGCAAAACTACAAAGAAATATAAGCACAAAAGAAAATGAAAAGAAATTAGAGAAATTTGAAGTTACTGCCGTATCTTTTAATATGGGCTTTGCTAATTTGACAGCGACTTTTCCTGAAGTTGCGGACTTATTCTGTTTAATCAATAATTTATAAATAAGTCGAAATAAATATCAATGCGACGATGACATTCATATTCATACCACACTCACACTTAAAAAGCACCTCAGTTTGTTTTCTAATTTCAGGAAAGTACTTATACTACTCGCATTAAAGACCTGCAAAAGACGTCTTATAAGAACTTTTAAGACATGCGAGCAATTTCAAATGCTTTACTACAGTAAAATCTTCTGAAACAAACGCTAAACAACGTGTTCGGCAATACATTTGTTTAACTTATTGCAGGTATAAGAGTAAAGAAGAAAATAGTTCGTGACTGAAGAATTTGTAGTGTTTGTGCTTTTTTCTACCTATTGACGCGTATACTAACGTCATGCTCTCTTATTTTGCTGCGCACATACAAACGCACACATACAAACGCGCTTGCGTTAAAAAACCTCCCTTCAACACAAACATAATAGCTTACCATCTAAATATTACACACGTACAATATGCAAAATAACAAGCATATATGTATCAACAGTACTTCGTTTCATTGTTTGTTATAAACAAGGCGTCTTGGCGGCATCACTTGTTAACAGTCATATACACGTACTCGTACACCAATACATCCATCGTGCCTCGTTTATAGTATAACAGAATTTATTATTCGCTTAGTATAATGCATGCCACGAGAACACATTTAAAAAACATGAAGTATTTACATTTCAAGACTGCTTACGCAGGCCACTAATTCGCATCAAACCCGAAATTCTATTCATGCCCTGCAAGCATTTTATGAAAAATTTTATCATAATAGAATCATTTACGACTCCTCTGCGTGATTAAAATAGATATATATGTATGTATGAGCTCATTTTCTGATCATAAATGATTGCTTTCTCGGGATAAAATGGTACCCTACCCGCGACTCTTATTGAGGAGTCTTTTATTACCCGCTTTTCTGATCAGTTTTGACTAATTTATGACTCATATATTTTAATGATTTGCGAGTCTTTTTTGAGTAATTTTTGAGCTGTATTTCTAACTATTCCGTAAAAAGCACTCGAGGAAGACGTAGTTAGGTGATTTTTGATAAAACAATCTTCCAAATGCTAGTAGGGTGTATTAAATAATATGAAAATTTATACATACATACGTACGAGTACATAAGTTTGTATAACGTACCATAAGCTCCAAAAAAGCTTAAGCGACATAATATTCGAACTTAATTTTTTTACCAAAATCGATTATTTTAATTCGCACACCAAGGTGAAAAGGACACCTATTGGTTTCGTTACGATGTCTGTTTGTCCGACTGTCCCTCACGGGCTGTTTTCTAAAGAACCGTTAGAGTTACGGACCTAAAATTTTCACAGAGTATGTGCTGCTACAACAACAAATAAGAAGCACTAAAGGGTGTTATAAAGTGAGCAAAGAAAAATTTTGAAATCCTAAAACTAAAAAATCCGCAAATAAAAAAAATATCAAAAACGAAAAAACATATCGACTAAAAACTAAAAAAAGAACGCCAAAACTAAAAAAAGCGTCAAGACTAAAAACGCGAAAAAACAAACAAAAAATTGTGAAAAACCGAAAAAAGTTTTCTGTGTACTTGATTTTTTTTTTAAATGTCTACTACATCAGGTAAGATTTTCGATTATATAGTCTAAAGTTCGTATAGTATACCTAGAGAAAAAACAGCTTAAAATCAATAAAAACCATATTGAATTAATAAGAAACATTAACGAAAATCTAGCTTTGTTGAAATTTCTTATTTCAATATGGAAAAATATTAATTTACAGTATAAATTTATTAATTTAGCTCTTCCCTGAGAGTATATGCATATATTAAGTGTCCGTACGGAATCCTTCATGTGCCAGTCAAAGTCTCAACTTAATGAATTTATTTTATAGTGATTATAAACTACATAATCAAATAGGGCGCTATATCAAAGAGTGCCTAGGGCGGTCTCGCTTCTGCTTATAAGCATATGGGGCCAGTCTTGCCTCTTAGCATTGGAGTTGCTTCCTCGGCTACGATTTTCTTTTAGTTCAGTTCTCCCCATATTCACAGTGTAAGAAAGTTTGGTATATAAAAAGAAAAAAAAACTTGTCATAAGTTCTAACATTTAAATTTATGAATAGTTTTTCTACGTCTTATTTTTATTATTATTATTATCTATACATACATACCATGACTGACCTCAAAAGTCGCTTTATCAATAGCACAGGTATACAATCAATTTCTTTTCTGCGTCCTAATTTTGGAAATCAATTGAGATATGTTTGTAATATGAATATGCATGTACAGGGTGGGCCAAAAGTCACACCTGCTTGTAAAAATTTAATAACATTTTTATTTATTATTATTTTTTATTTGATTTTTTGTAAATATAATATTAGCTTTGTACGATCTAAATTTTAATTATGAAAACTAATATCAGAGAGATGGCCACCATTTTCATTGATGCACAATTGGGCTCTTAAACAGGCGTTTTGCATAACTGCACGCAAAGTTTCAGCCTCTATTGCCCTGGTCTCAGCTTCAATATTTTGCTTTAGCTGCTCTATAGTTTGGGACTTGTTAACTAACACAAACTCTTTCTTTGAGATAACCCCATAGAAAATAATCAGGGGCAGTTAAGTTTGGAGAACGTGCTGGCCAATTGAATTCATAATTTCTTGTGAATTTTCTGCGCACAACTCGAAGAACCGTGTTGCCCACATTCGTCTTTGATGGTAATCAACTAATAAAAGTTGTTGAGCCAATTGGACCTTATATGGTGTAAATGACGTGATCAAAGTGATTTTCTAGAGATGGCCAGTTGTCCAGAACGTCTTCGCGTTGAAATTTCTGGATATTCTTCAACGCTGTCCCGTACACGATTAATGTTCACTTGGTTTTGTACTATTCTCGGTCTTCCTGATCGTGGCAAGTCTGACACTGCACCTTGTTGTCGGAACCATGCAATTAAATGATTAATTGCTGTTGGGTTAGGTGCATTTCTGGTGTTGAAATAATTTCGTTATGCTCGTTGTGTCAGTAAAGCCCCGTTCAGACTATTATACAAGTATTAATACTTTTGTGTAAAATGCAGCTCTGACATGTTGAGTTGTTATTGTTTTTTGAAATTTTTTAAACAAATATAAGACCATGGATGCATTTTCGTCAAAAGTGTTAATACTTGTATTATAGTCTGAGTGTCCCTTAAAATTGAGCGCCCATTGGAAAAGTGAAATTGTACCACTTTGGTTCGTTGCTCGGTCGTTAAATTTTGAATGGTGATGTAACTCGGTTCGATGAATAGAATCGAAAAAAAAACAATAAGAAATAATAATAAACAAAAAAAATTTTTAGGTGCAGGCGTGACTTTTGGACCACACTGTACATACATACTTGTGTGATTATGATAGATATTGATGTATATGTATTTAGCGTATACGATTATTTTGTTTGAATTGTATGAGGTTATTATGATAACAAGATTTTCTTGTATTTACTACGTGTACGCAGTACTAGAGAATGACAATAAATACTCAAAAAATAATATACTTAAGTAAACAGTCTTATTTTAGTAACTGCTTATAATGATAATTGTAGCGCAAACAACTTTTAAAGTGTACTTTATTTCGACTATGAACATGCACCATTGCATTTATAATTCCCTTTAATAAAGGAAGTTTTTTTTAAAGATGTATAAAGCCTTAAGCTGGCAACGCTTTTTTAACTGGTGGCCATTTTATCAGCTGATTTATGCTTAGTTTAGTTTGGCATTTCAACATGAATTGACTGCGGCCTGAATAACGCTTCTAGATAGTGCAAATTTATTTTGAAACTGATGGTTCTCTTCGAAATACTAATCGCGCACTACATAAACACAATCGTTTATTCTAATTGATAATACACATCCACTTTATGGAAGATTTTGCGGAAAACCCATGATATGCGGGAGCTGCGATTTCAAAAAGACGTCGCAACATGTCACGTAGCTCATGTCACAATTGATTTATTGAAAAGATTATCTTTCGAATTAATTATATTTCATGTCAATTTAAAAAATGCATCTTTGTTTTATTCCATTTCAAAGTTCTATACCTCTATAAAAAACACCCTTATATCTCTAATTATTATAACATAAGCGAAGAAACGAAAAATATAACAATCTATACCAATAACCACTCAAAAAACTAAAATTCAAACATTTGAAATTTAACTGGAAACAAAGTTGAATTCAAACATTTTTTCAACTAATATTCAAGTTTGAAAATATATCGAAATAAAAAATCAAACAACCTACAACATGTAAAAAGTATTTTTTTTTAAATAAAGAGTGATTTAAATCGTTAAAACAATAGTGAAGGTAGATATGAATTTTCCTTTCCTAAAGCATTGTTTTTGAAGCTTGAAATATAAATTTAAATTCAATTGTAATACAAGGTTGACCTAC
Organism: Tachina fera; assembly: GCA_905220375.1. Lineage (NCBI taxonomy): Eukaryota > Metazoa > Arthropoda > Insecta > Diptera > Tachinidae > Tachina > Tachina fera. The sequence goes on from LR999967.1 coordinate 73,081,284, forward strand.
AGTTTAATTCAAGGCTTAAATTTAACTGTTATATAATTGAATTCTTCGAATTGAATTCAAGTTCCCATTTCACAGGAGAATGCTATTGAAATGAAATGTAAATCATGCATAATTCAACCCTTGACAATTGAATATGTGACTGGAATAACAATAGATTTGTTCATTTACTAAAAATTATTACGAATTTGTAACAATTGTTACTGGAAAGTGTTCATTAACTCAAAAATTTTGCAAGGAGAGAGCGTCAAAAGAGAGAAAAAAATTGAGAGACAGACAAATTCCTACAAATTATTAGGTCTGTCTGCGTACTTTTCCAGTAGCAAATACTCAGTAAACTTTTTTGGGAGAGTAAGACCAATTTTACTCTGTCGGCTGAAAATATCTTAAAAAGTACGCAGACAGTATCCAGTAAAATCTTGCAAGAAAACAGCTGATCGGTGTGTAAACAATTGAAATAAAGCAAAAGAATTTTACCCAGAAAAATAGCATTATTGGAATCATTGGTTCTGCTTTTACGCCACGGTTGCACTGTATATTTGGACGTTTCTGGTATGAAATAAAATGTTTTGTTTATTATAATTTATTATAAACGTTAAAAATCAACAAATTCTAACTATTTACCCCTGCCATTGGTAAATTTCAATTTTTATTTTCATTTCACAAAAATTATTTCATTCAAAAATAATAAAAACAGCTCTTCAAACTAGTTGCAAAATCTTGCAAGCGGAAATTTCTACAGCAACATTTTGCAAGTTCTCTAACTTCCAACTGTCAAAAAATTCTCTTTTTGGCTCTCTCGATGCAAGAGATTTGGAGTACGCAGACAACATTTTGCAAGATTTTGTAACATTTTGCACAAAATTATGCAAAATATGTGTACGCAGACAGACCTATTACTAGTAAAATTTTTACTTGCAAGAATTATCCAACCACCTGTTGAGTGTTTTGTTGTCAAATAAATTATTTAAAAAATATTTGAAAAAGGAAAACTAAAAAAATTTCCATTTCTTTGTTAAAAAACATGTATACGTATGAAAAAAGAAAGCATGTTTTCTTAATTTATTGTTTTTCTACCATTAAGCCACATAAATTAAATTTTAATAGCAAATAATTTTGTTTCCCTAGAATAACACTATTACTTGACTGCTCATTTGATCGATAGTCAGACAGGATATATTCATCATTGCGTAGAACAAAGTTTCTATCACTTTATTAAGGCAAAAATTAAAAATGTGATGGAAACTTTTGTGTACGTGTGATGTTGCATCTCTCTCTCTAACAAAGGAATATAACATATAGTTGAACTGCTCACTCCAGTGTTTTTTACTTATCAATGATAGCATAAATATTACTCAAGTTTGACTTATCATAATAGACTAACATATCCCCCACAATTGAGTAATCATACATGATTGATATAATGACAATAAATATAGTTTTTATTATTTTATTGGTTTTTTTATTATAAAATGATATAAAAATAAATAAATTATTTAAAATAAGAGATATAGTTCAGCAAAAAAAGAATAAACTAAATAAACACCAACGCATCTTGCGTTTTACAAATACATACATATCTAAAATTTTGAAAAGAAATATAAATTAAATTAAATTTTGTAAATTTCTTTATTAAATATTGTTTTACTTATCTTTTTTAACACTTTTACATTTTACTTTTCACAGACAGAATTAATTCTAGTTTTTTTTCCATAAAACTTGATGTTGTAAAAGTTTTGGCATATGTACATTAGATGTCCCACTCTAACTTATGTTCTAGAGTAGAACAACTATAATTAATAAATAAAGCCATCATCACTTCCTATCAAATGACTAGTCAATTGACTATCAATATAAATTGCTGCAATTGTGTTATTGACAAAATTTTGTTTGTGTTAGTTTCAGTCATTCATTTCTTGTAGGGTTGTTTCTCATACATGATCGGAGATGAAAAGTCGAACTTTTGTATTTGTTAATGGAATAATATTTAAAAAAAAGTATGAAAAATGCATAAAAAAGTAAATATACATGAAACTGTGTAAACAATTTCATATTAAATATCAATTTCTAAAAAAACTTGCAGTTTAAAATATTATCAAACAAAATACATCAGCAAAAGTACAATTGTATCATGATTTCCATCCATGGTTCTGATATGAATAAAATTTTCTTGCAAGTTTTTACAAGTAACCCGTTCATTTACTTCATGATACAATTATACTAGGTACATGCACGACTACAACAAAATTACAACACCAAAAAACACATGTATTTTGTTGGTATAAACAAACCCTAAATTGTCGGAAACAAATGCCTTTTGTTTATAAAAACAACAATTACAGAGTAACTAAATTACAATTGCAGACGCGGCTTTCCTGCATGATTATAGATATTCAGTGTTGCCTATCTGTGTGTAGTTAGGCAGTGTGTAATTTCTACTCACATGTGTATTCCATATAATTAAATTCTTGTGTAATCTGTGTGTAATTCTACTTTGGGTTCTATTTTTATTTATTTTTGTTTTAATTTTAACCTACACAAAAGATGTGTAGCGTAATTTTCTTCGATGTGTATTTGGAGACACAGCCATGTGTAAATGTAAATAATGAAATAATGAAATATCAAATGTAACAGAAAACTGTTTTTGGTGTACCTAAAGGCTCAATTTTAGGATCTCTTGTTTTTGTTATATATATAAATGATCTTGAAAACATATTAGAAAAATGTGAAATTGTAATGTATGCAGACGACACATTAATTTTTACTGAAACAACAACTGAAGAGCTATGCTATGAAAATTTAAAAAACGATATAGATAATATTAACAAATGGCTAAAAATGAATAGACTAAAACTTAATGAAAATAAAACTAAACTAATGGAGATAAATATGAATACAAATACAACATTCAAAATAAATAATGTAATAATAGAAAAAGTAAATAATATAAAGTATTTGGATTTTCTAATAGATAAAGACTTAAACTTTAAAGATCATATCGAATTTATATGTAAAAAAATTGGGAAAAAATCGGGTTTCTTAAACGCTTGAGAAACAAAGTAACAACATTAACTGCAATAAATATATATAACATCATGATAAAACCTCATTTTGAATATGGATCAACCATATTATTTACATGCTGCTCTGATCAACAAATGACAAGACTACAAAAACTACAAAATAAGATCATGAGATCAATTTTAAAATACAATCGCTTTACGTCAATAAGATATATGCTAGAAACACTGAAATGGATGAATATACAACAAAGGATACAACTTAATACAATATATTTTATACATAAGATGAAAATGGGAAGAGCACCTGATTACTTGATTGAGCAAATAAGATATGTTGGAGACCTACAACCGTATAACCTGAGGAATGCCATAGATTTTAGAACACAACGAGCAGACACCAATGCAATGCAAAAATCTCTGTTTTTTAAAAGACTGAACCTATACAATATGATACCAAATAATATAAAGAATGAAACAAACATAAACATTTTTAGAAGAAAAATAGTAAATTTTATAAAAAAATTTAATTTTTAATTAGTAATTTTAATTTATTAAGTTTAAAATTTGTAAACGCACTAATAATCCCAAAATTATATTTTACTTATTCAGTAAAATATTTTTTTAATAAAATACATTGAAATTGATTATTGAGGGGTTTAGCTGGATCCTATGCGCATTTCACTGTTGCTAATGCAGATCATCAGGGAACCTTTACCCAAAGTTTCTTAGAACAACTAGAGTCATTATGTTATAAACTTTCATTTAAATAAATGAGAAGCTCAACAACAAATAACAAAGTTGAAACAAGAACTCAATAATCAACATGTTTTTTATTTTCTTACTTTACCATTACTACAATGGCTGACTTTTTTTCAGCATCAAATTGTAGATATAAAGAGTATGTAAAAAGAAAATAAATGTAAATAACAACAACAGCTATTCAAGATAGATTGTTGCCACACAAGTATTTTTTTGACCGGGTGCCGTCAAATTAATAATTAGTGTTTTTATGGGAATTTTTACAATTTAAGTTTAAAATTTGTAAACGCACTAATAATCCCAAAATTATATTTTACTTATTCAGTAAAATATTTTTTTAATAAAATACATTGAAATTGATTATTGAGGGGTTTAGCTGGATCCTATGCGCATTTCACTGTTGCTAATGCAGATCATCAGGGAACCTTTACCCAAAGTTTCTTAGAACAACTAGAGTCATTATGTTATAAACTTTCATTTAAATAAATGAGAAGCTCAACAACAAATAACAAAGTTGAAACAAGAACTCAATAATCAACATGTTTTTTATTTTCTTACTTTACCATTACTACAATGGCTGACTTTTTTTCAGCATCAAATTGTAGATATAAAGAGTATGTAAAAAGAAAATAAATGTAAATAACAACAACAGCTATTCAAGATAGAGTGTTGCCACACAAGTATTTTTTTGACCGGGTGCCGTCAAATTAATAATATTTTACTGAATAAGTAAAATATAATTTTGGGATTATTAGTGCGTTTACAAATTTTAAACTTAAATTGTAAAAATTCCCATAAAAACACTAATTATTAATTTGACAGCACCCGGTCAAAAAAATACTTGTGTGGCAACACTCTATCTTGAATAGCTGTTGTTGTTATTTACATTTATTTTCTTTTTACATACTCTTTATATCTACAATTTGATGCTGAAAAAAAGTCAGCCATTGTAGTAATGGTAAAGTAAGAAAATAAAAAACATGTTGATTATTGAGTTCTTGTTTCAACTTTGTTATTTGTTGTTGAGCTTCTCATTTATTTAAATGAAAGTTTATAACATAATGACTTTAGTTGTTCTAAGAAACTTTGGGTAAAGGTTCCCTGATGATCTGCATTAGCAACAGTGAAATGCGCATAGGATCCAGCTAAACCCCTCAATAATCAATTTCAATGTATTTTATTAAAAAAATATTTTACTGAATAAGTAAAATATAATTTTGGGATTATTAGTGCGTTTACAAATTTTAAACTTAAATTGTAAAAATTCCCATAAAAACACTAATTTATTAATTTTATTTATAAATTATTAATTTTTAAATGCTATTAGATTAATATGAAATGTCAGTTAAAAAGTATTTTAAATACTACTAATAATAACATACATACATACTCTCTCATCTCAATTCATTGGCAACACTGTAAACTTTTTATTCACACACATACATTAACATTTTTGCAGCTTGTAAACAAAGTTTGACAACTATGTGCAATGTATACAGTGACAGGCTGGGCTTGTGCATGTACCTAGTATAATTGTATCATGATTTACTTTTTCATATTTGGGAGAGTAATTTTGTAAATTTCTACCTTACTCTCTCGTTGCTAGTTTCTGCTGGGAAAGTAGATGAACAGACCTAATTGTTTTACAATTGATTTCAAGCAAAATTGCTTATTGGGATAACAGTAATCAACAAAATAAAAACAAAAACAGACATATTTTAGCTAAATGTATCCATCAGCGTTGTCAACTTTGAAATTTCAAAACGCACAAAAATGGAGAAAAAGCGCGCCATTTACAAAAAACGCACCAAGCTTAGAATTTCTTTGTTTTTATTTTAAAATGTTTATTGAATTAATTTTGCATTAGGCGTAAAATATTGATTTTTTTGTAAATGCGAATTTTTTTTAGATTAATTGAACTGTAGTGAATTTTAATCAGAAATAATTTCTTATTCGGGCTTAAGTTCAGAAATTAAAATTCTTATTGAATGAAATATTTTTTATTAATTAATGTGAGTGTCTAAATAAGAGAAGAACAATTAAACTAGACTTTTATTAGCTGGGGGAAATATTGATATGTTTCTTCGATTTTATCTATCTACTTGGGTAGAGCTTGTTATTAACATCAGCTGTTTAACGTAAATTTTTAATTAAACGAAACATAAGAAATGATTGTTGTGTTTACAATTATTGATTTGCCTTTGGTAAATACATTTGTAAGTAATTCTGCTTAAAACTTTTTAAAAAGAGATCAAAAATTTATTGTACCAAATTAATAAAGCTAATATATTCATCAGTATTGTTATCATAGGATCATAAAAAGAAGTTGGTAAAAGTTTCACAACAAGAATTTTCCCGTTTTAACCCACTGTCGTGTTCAATTTGTGTTGATGCCACCAAAAATTGAAAAACGCACCAAAATTTAAAAAAAAAACCGCACCACTCACAAACTAAGGAATTTTTCGCACAAAAATTTCAAAAAGCACCCAAAATGGTGCGAAACGCACCAAGTTGACAGCGCTGGTATCTATCGTCGATTAAACAGGCTGTTAATTCCGTTCGCCTGCAGAAATAAACAGCCTTATACTAAATAGCATTATCCGTATTCATTGTTCTCCCATTTTAAAAAGTCATTTGCAAGTTTTCAGTTAAAATAAAACAACGGGAAACAAAATAGCTGACTTCGCAAATTCCAAGTTCTCCATCACATTTTAATTTTAAGCTCAATCTGTTTACAAGTAGAAAAAATTAATTCCATAGGAATTATTTCCCGGAGAATATTTAGGATTGAGCTGAAAGTAAACAAAGCTTGGGAAAAGTGAAATAACCCCCATGAAACTGGAATCAAAAAAGGGTTTCTTCTAGGGAAAAAATATTTACGATTTTAATTTATTGAAAAGGGGAAATCTTGACAGGAAAAAATTTTCATGATTGTGGTGAATTTGTTTTTAGTTACTCATATAGCTTTGAGTGCACTTTTAGGCGCATAAATTATTTGTCTTGGTAGCACTTTTCTAATGATGCTTCTCTAGTTTTAACGGTGCACTATAGGTCAAATCACCACTTTTTCTGTGCGAAAGTAAAACCGCCTTCTAACCAAATTCTGAAAAAAATTTCTTCAAAATTTAATTTAACACATTATCGACCAAAAATTAACCCTTTAATAACAAAGGTACATATGTATATGCATTAATCGGAATTCAATCCACCTCAAGATGTCGAGCCCTAGCCCTAGTATACCCGATCATAGCAGCGCCCCCAACAGTCTGGACACACCTTACAAATTTCCGTATTTCAGTTTTCGTTTTTTTCAAGCAATTCAAGAAGTTTAAAACAAATTTATGTATCCTAGTTTATTTATATAGGTCGTTCCTACAAGGAGCATAGGGTATAGTTTATTTGCCTTTTATTTATCCGAGTTAAGATTTACTGCCTCGCCTCGATATCGACAAGAATGAAAAAAAAAAACAAATTGTCTTACTTTGTTTTTATTTTCAATATATGTATGTAAGTAAGCCATTGAACATTTTTGTCGACATCGTGAGCCAGGCCGTTAAAAAACAATTATTATTCAATATGATACATGCATAAGTATGTGTATATTGCAATAAAGAAGTTTTTCAGCGAACCGAGAAAAAGACTCGTTATATTGTCTTTCATTTAAAGCCATTAGGGTTTTATAAGCTACATAAGGGTTTTGCATTGTGTTTGAAATATGCTAATGATTTGTTTAAGCCACAACGAAATGCATCTAGACGTGATTAACTAATAACAAACAATCTTTTTTTAAATTGCAGTTTTTTCAATAGTTTCGGTATTTCTGACTTGTTCCATTATTTTCAGCATAAGTACATACATATGTTTATAGTTTGTATGTACATATGTGTGTACTTAAGGTAACAAGAAATAATAAAATTTTCTCGTACTTTCTACATTCATGTAATGTAGCGAATGTCAAATTCTCAAGTCAAGGTTGACGCTATGAAATGTTTCTTTCTGAAATCTCATTTAAAGTTTGTTCGTGCTTGATGTAGTAGTACAAGTGAAACCGATTATGGCCATGAGGCTAGGTTTTTTTTTTTCTTGGATGAATAAATGAAATTAAAAATGATGAACTACCACAAAAAGCACATTAAAGTGTGACATCTAGCATACCAAAAATCAAAATTTTTTGTTATTTTCAGTCATCGCCGGGATAACGCATAAAAATTCATTTTCACATATGTATACTACCAAAATGATTGATGAGTATTTTGATAGTGTCGAGAACGCTTAAAAGCTGTATTGAAACCTTTTTTGACACGTTTACCATATAAGCTTGGCACGAAATCAAAAGCTTCAAATCCAATAACTGATAAGAAAATCTAAAATTGTGCAAGCAATTCAAATTGGACAAGACTTTAGTTTACAAGGTTTTATTGTAAAAATAAATTAAAAATCTTTATGTACCTTGCACACAATTTTATTTACAGAATACAAACAAACAAAAATCATTCGAGAAGAACTTTATAGGAAATCTTGTTGTCTCCACTTGACATTAAGTTTATAGGAAAGTGTGAAGAAGAAGAGGGGGAGAGAGAGGGAGCCATCATATTGTCTTCTCTATTCTATGAAGTCAAACGTGGCAGCGTTTGAACCATGGCTTTACTTAACTTGTATATAAATATATTTCTTTTAGGGCACTGCTACACGTTCAATATATATTGAACGCCATCCAGTATCGCGATATTTATTGAACGTGTAGCATGCAGTATTGATGGATCGCTATCTATATCGCAGAAAGGCCTAAATTATGTAATCCAGATCGAGGATCGCGGATCGCGTTATAAATATTGTTACTATTGTATTTTGCTATTATTTGTTTTTACCTAACCAACTACTGTGATTGTACTTTATTTACTTATATTTACAGTTTAAGTATAAGCATTTGTGCAAATTGGTATTAAGAACTCAGGATTTTTTGTTACTATGTAATACATATTTATATTTTTGGCCTTGATGGCTTTGTATTACTTTGATGATATGAATAAATTAAATTAAATTGAATTAATATTGAACGTGTTGGATTTTCATGATATTAGATCGCGATACGTTAATAAGAAGTGAAATAAAATTTAACAAATGAAAAGTAAAAAAGTTTATTACATTTGTGTAGAGTTTGTTTTAATGAAGGGTAATAGCGGAAGATAGTGAAAGCGAGTTGGTTCTGCCGGTGGAATCGGAATTAAGGCCCGAAAAAATTATTTTGCAAGACTTTATTTTTATTTTGGAAGCATTGCCAGAGTTGTGAGACTCGTCGGCTAAACCTTTTATTTTTTTGTTTTCTCGCGACATTTTTTTAACATGTGGTCTACACCTAACATAATATGTAAGATAAGATCGTCAAATTCAATCGCAGAGCGGATTATGTTACGTGTAGACTTCAAATTAGTGTTATCTCAATCTTATAACATTTTTTATGAGAGCGTTGTTATAAGAAATCCTATAACAACGATCTTATGCGATGAATTGTCAAAAAACACAAGTACATGAAAATAAATTAGTATGCATGTGTGAATGTTTATTAAAATAAATGAAAAACTATGTTTTGAACAAATTTTCTGGGATTTTGTATGTTTAAATGTATTTAATTGATTTATAAATTAACGTTTGTGTGGAAAAGTGAAAATAAAATAACTAATTACGCAAAAATAAAACATGTTAACTCGATGAGAATTTCCATAAAATGAAATGTTATAAGAAAAGTTAAATTAAGATGTCCCCTTGTATAAGATGAAGAAAAATATCGGCATTTTATTTTTGTTATTCTGCCAACGTTTTCTCACATATTATGTCAGAGTTAATCGCAATTGTAGACGCTATGTAATAAACGATTCTCACAGCACAAAAATAACGCAATAAATATTGAACGCAAGGCGAATACACATAAGGTGATCTTAATTCGCCAGTTGACTTAATTTCCCTGCTGTCAAATGAATCAAAACGTTAAGAAATATTCTGACAGCAGGAAATTTTACACTAACAAATATACAAGGCAAATACGCAGAGTTGCAAATTAAGACCACCTTATGTCAATTCGCCTTGATTGAACGTGTAGCATACGCTCGTGATTCATCAATCCATTAAAATGGATCGCGATCCAAATATCACAATATTTATTGAACGTGTAGCAGTGCCCTTATAAAAATAAGCCGAATTATGCACCAAACTCCTAATGAAAAAAAAATAATATTTTTTCTCTCAATTGCTTCTTTTCTGCAGATAGGAAAAGCACTATATATCAGTGTTGTCAACTTTTAAATTTCAAAAAGCACTGAAACTATGAAAAAAACGCGTAATTTAAGTAAAAAAGCACTAAATTTAATTATTGTATTATATTAAAAAAATTGTTATACATAAATATGTATATAAGATATATAGGGATCGGTTGACCTTGCATTTTATACCTAAAACTTCAAATTTGAGGCATCCGATACAAGTTTCAATTCTAATTAATTATTAGTAAAATAAAATGATAACTATTGTTTAACTAACACTTTTTGATTACATTTATTATATTCTTTCTTAAAAATTGATCAAAATAAGTGCTCGCTCATCTAAGTTTATCGTGAAAGATATTAACTTAGTGCAGAAATTGGTTCGGGAAAACCAAAACATAATAGAAAATAAAAAAAGAATGTATTACAGCTAAACACAAAGAAGATGCTTTGCAACGTACATATGTATGAAATGTATCCAAAATTGTTCACCACAGGATATTATGTTGTTCACAAAACATCAATACTGATACAGTTTACAACGAAGCAGCTGTTGTATAAAACTATTTCTTAACCAATGACGTTTGGCGGTTTAACTAATGTTAAACCAAAAGCTGTGAATCAAATATTATTGGTTTAACTATTGCTATTAGCTAACTTAATGACTGTGAATTTGGGTCTAAGGGAATAAAACGATCTAAATTTAAGAACACAATTCTTCAATTTAGATTGCAGAGATCTTAATATTTCAATCTTGAAATTTGGTCAGTAAGATTGACGTTCTCAAATTTAACATAAATTCTTAATTTATAGAATGAATTCTTAAAATCAAAAACGTGGTCTTAAACTTTAATAGCGCAGTCTTAAAATCAAGAACGTAATATTAATTTTAAGATTATATTCTTAAATTGTTAAGAATATGATCTTAATTTAAGATTTTTATTAAGAAAAAAATCTTGAATTTGATCTTTAAAAAATTAACATTTTATTCTTGTATCTAGAATTTTCGCATTTAACAGACTATAAATATTAAAATGATTTGAGTTTTGAGCGTAAAATCTTGATTTTAGCACGTTTTTCCCCTTAGTGTATAAAAAAGTATATTCACAATTCAATTTTCTCGTTTCAGACCTTTTTTTATTATGAAGCGAAGTTATAACAAAGTGTAAGGATATATTGTTACGTTTGTTAGACTTAAATAAAGTCGTAGAGGTAAATAATCTACTTCTGCGCGCTTAAACAATGAAGTCACAAAAGATTGATGGAAAAGCAGTTTTTGATAATGCCTCAAACGAGTTTATATCCATTAACTTTACATAAACTTATCAGATTTTACTTCTGCCCAAAACTCGACATTGGACTTAAAGTTTCTCCATTCTCCATCCATTGTTATAGTAACTAGACAAAATGATGCTATTAAACTATATTTGGGTACCTACTTGCTTAATGTCTTCTTTACATTAATTATGCTTAAAATGTTAAAGCAAGCATTTTATAACCTTATTCGAATTTTTTCAAATGTTCTGCTTTTTGAACGATAGCCTTCCTCGAAAAAAAAATAGATATGGTAATTTATTTTTGAATTTTGCGTCTAGTGCCACCGCCACGAAACAAAAAGCACTAAAAATTAATTTAAAAAGCACTGAGCACTAACTTCAAAATTTCTCGCGTCGAAAATTTCAAAAAGCACTAGAAACGGTGCGAAAAGCACCGAGTTGACAACGCTGCTATATACATATGTATGTATGTACATCAGTGATGTATATTTTTATATAATTTTTAGCCATGAAATTTTTATGTAGTGATTTTTCTTTATACTACTTATTATTTTCTGCATTACAATTATCTTTTTCTGAATAAAAATTGATAAATCCAAATTACAATTAACGCGTTCTGAATTACAACTGTTAAAGGTGTAGTAGTCTTCTTGTAGGGTCGTTTTAGTTTTTTCCAAAATATTGTAAATCACAATTTCAAAAAAGCCTGCCTATGGTAACTCTGAGTCGTGGATATTTTTTTCTCACTTTTTTTTTTGATTTGGATAATTTTTTGTTTATTAAGCAATTTTGTGCTGGTATGTATTTGGTAAATGTTCACCATCTATTGAAAATATTATAGAATCAGAGATCGAATTGTAAACACACAAGCAAGCGTGGTTTGAATGGATTCTGATAAATTACAAAATATTCAACAATTAGAAAAGGAAAAAGCGATGGAGAATAACGGTCCACAAGTAATGTCTAACCTAATGCCTGGTGATCCAATGGTGACAGTTGCAAATCAACCACCAGCTTTCCGACCAGTGGGCCCAACATCTATGGAAATGACTTGCCCAAGCTGCCGTTGCCGCATTAAAACAACTATACGTCATCGCTCGACATGCAAAACTCATATTGCCTGCCTGTTACTTACGGGATTGTAAGTAAATTTACGGTCTAAAATTGTTTAAACTAAAGCGCTAAGCGTTAACAAATTTTACATACTTACATACATATACATATGGAAAAATATAAGTAAAAGTTACCCCGCCCATATTTGTGCAAACATATTCTGCAAATTTACTTTGAGGAATATGTATTAATAAGTAAATAAATTACAAAAAAATATGTACATATTATGTTAGTATGTACATATTTAGAAGGCCCTTCATAAGTTTTTAACATTTCGAAATACATACATATGTATGTAAATATGTAAATGTACTTACATATGTACATATGTTCGTTTGTATTCACTTGTAATTTCAGATGCTGTTGCTGTCTCCCATATTGTATGGATACTTGCCGAAACGCTAATCATTTCTGTCCCATGTGTGGAATATTTTTGGGCACATATTCTTCATAAATTTATTCATTCAACTTTACGGTTAATCTTTTTTTATCTCATTGCTTCAAAGTATGTATGTACCTACTGTTTATGCTGTAATTCAAAAAATTACATTTGGTGTACATACATACATACATATATGCATACATATATACATACATGCATATGTACTAACATATGTATGTAAATAAAAATTAAATATTTGCAAATAAAGTTGGAAAGTGTATAAATGATTTTTTTTTTCGAAGTAAAGGGTTTGAGAAGATTGTTTTATCAAAAATCACCTAACTAAGTCTTCCTCGAGTACTTTTGACGATTAAAAACTGATTAAACACTTGTGCGATTGAAAAAATACTCGAAAATGAGTCGTTCTTATGCTTTAAAAGTAATTTATTTATTTATTTTAAAATATATGAGTCATAAATGAGTAGAAACTGATCAGAAAAGCGGGTAATAAAAGACTCTTCAAGAAGAGTCACATGTACGGTACCATTTTCTCCCGACAAAACTATCTTTTATGCTCAGAAAACAAGCGCATATTCTTGTTTTTTGATCACTTGAAAGTATTAAAAAAGAATCAAATTTAATTAAAAATGTCCAAAAATGCTAGCAGGGATGTATAACAAAAACAAACAAAGTACATATGTATGTGTATGTACTTACATATGTATGTACTTACATATGTACATATATGTACTTACATACATACATATATAATTGCAAATACACTTAGTTAATTTGCTCAAAATACGTCATAACTCAAAAAATTAATCTTCATATCGTTATTCGTATTGTGTAAAAAATGTCATAGGTACAAATACTTGTATCTTATCTTATCTTGTATCCTGAACTCTTGAGAGAAAAATAAAATTTATTTTTTCATTAAGTTGCGTGTAAATTGAAAACTTTAAACTCGTTTTTTGAGTTGTTACGTTGTTTTAGTAAATGGGCGATATATAATCCTAACAAAAACGAAATGTTGATCATGCATTAATATGTAAAGTTACATAAATGCACATATGTGCATACTAGTGATGCACGAATATTCGTATTCGTATTCGAATTGTCGAATATTCGACCATTTTCAGGCGAATACGAATGTATTCATATTCGTCAAATTCAGGCGGATTCGAATACGAATATTTTTCCAAAGAAATTAAATAAATAAATTCATAAATCCTAAATGAAATTTAAATAAATGACTAAAAATTTTAGTTTGCACAAATACATTAATTTTTTTATAGAAATTTGTGCTTTGTATACGCTAGCCAGACGTACTTTTTTCAGCAGTAAGCGTACTTTTTTTTAGTCAATGTACTGTTGCCTGCATAACACCTAAAAAAAGGCCCCTTTCACATTAGGCAACATTACTTGCGCAAGTCTTGTGTTTGTGGGTGTGAGAGGAAAGGTCGGTTGAAGGGGAAAGAATTGCCGAGATTTGAGTACGGACTTGCTTGAACTTGGCAATTCTGCCACAATTCTGTTTCAGCTGTCATTGTTGGCTTGGGATATTGATTTGTTTTTGACATTGTCTTTTATTTCTTCTTCGGTGTGTTGTCTAATTAATTAATTTTTTGTTAAGAAAATTTTATTTGTGAATAAAAAGTTAAAAGTTAAGAAAACACGAGCATAAGAAAATTAAACTTGCTCAACAAATGAACTGAATGTGAACATAGAAGCAAGTTCAAAAGAAAATAAATAAAAATGAAAATTATACTTGCGCAAGTAAAGTTGCCTAATGTGAAAGGGGCCAAAGTAGGCTAATGTACTTATTTTTGCCTTTTGTACTTTTATTTTTACTTTTTTTTTTTGTTTAGCATCTTTAGAAACTTTTTTGTGTGTAGAAAGAATCTCATAGTTTGAAGCGTCTTGTTAAAAATGTTTTTCGTGAAAATATTTGTGGAGACAACTCGAAGTATTTTTCCATGTATTTTATATGAGAAACAGTATATAGCCAGTTTTGACGACTTTCAGTCGTCAGTCGCCAGAATTGTGATCAAACTGTTTATCAACAAAAAGCGTAGATATTGTTCATATGTTACAAGCGTATTCTTAGTAAAGTGAATAAAACAAAGATTTCTCAATAAAAAAAATTGTGTAAAGCAGAATATGGTATAATTTATAAATTTTTAAATTTTGTTTGTTTATTTTTTCAATACCAAAGTCAAATGCGTCAACTGAGAGAATATTTAGTTTAATGTTTACGTTTTGGAGATAAGAAAGAAACAAGCTTTTAATACATATTTTGGAGAGTAAACTGACATGACTATTCAAACTAATTTTGAATTTACATCTGCCGAGTTTTTTAATTTCTTCACAACTGGAAATGGAAAAATGGAATTGTTTGCCAATTCAAAAAAGTATAAGTATTTGTAAAATGTTTGAACCATTAAAAAATTTAATATAATTATTTAATGATTATATAAACAGCCAAACCGAAATGCAAAACAAAGAAGTGATAGGTATTCAATTTAAAAAATATTAATATTAACTTGTTAAAATTAACTTTGTTTTTTAACACAATTAGAATCCTGACTAATTTTAAGTTATGTATTTTGTTGTAAATTATATTTACGATTTCATCTTTGTGTTCTTTAATGAAGAATATGTTATTGAATGAATTTAAGGATGTTTTCAATAAAAACACAAATTTACTTCTTTTATTAATTGTACTGCTTTTTTTCTTTGGTGTACTTTTTTTTGCCAATTCAATATCTGGCTACCCTAGCTTTGTATCATTTTCAAATATTATTCAATAACGATCATTAAAATTTTGGGTAATTTTTATTAACTTCAGAGTACGCCAACAAAAGTGTAAAGTCTTTTTTCATAAGAATTTTTTAATATGTCATATTGCATAATATATTCGTATTCGTATTCGCAAATATCGTTTCAAATATTCGTATTCGTATTCGCGAATATCAAAAATTGGCATTCGTTACATCACTAGTACATACATATGTATACATACAAACGTACTCGCATATCTACATATAACTCCCCTGCAGTCAGACTAGGACCAAGTGTCTTTATGTCAACACTAAAATTTTAGTAGTAGTTACATTCAGGGTTGTCAGATTTTTTCCGACCTATTTTGCCAAATTGATTTTAAAAATCACCAAAGTCGCCATCGAACGAAGTCGTTGTCGAACGAAATTACGAAATATTTCCATATAAACTCTATTGAAATATTTCGAAATTTCGTTCGATAACGAGTGCCGCGATTTGCCCCCAGGTTTATGTCGTTTTTCTTAGTAAATATTTGATAATAAATTTGTTCTTATGTGACACTTTTTTAATATGCATAAATTCTTATAAAATTATCGCATCAAAATTTATCAGAAATAAAATCGCCAAAAATTATTTCATGTAAACTTTTCTCATCCAAATGCAAAACGCGTTAATGGCTATAATTAATAAAAGAAAAATTATCTAAATAAAATTATTTTAACTTCTTGCAGACGAGTTGTGGTAGGATTAATTTTTGAAACTACTCCTTCAACAAACTAAATTTATTTATCGCCAGCAAAATTGCCGTTTGGCCAAACCAAAATTTCGACGCCAAACAAGTTGAAAAATCTCCACGTTTGGCGAGAAATCACCATGACATGATTAAATTGTCTACAAAAGCTCTTCTATTCGTCAGTATAAAAGAAATAGAGAAAACAGATTTATTTCTGGTGGATTTTGCAACAATTTGTCACTATCAGTGAGTACCTGCTTGGTATGTCTATGTAGTCACTAACTGGTCAATTGTTTTAGTGTTACTAGTAGATTGTCAATGACAACCACATGCTAAATGGCTACAGCACAAAGTATTGCATGGGGAATAAGTAGAGAGTAATACTGGTGACAAAGTCAAAAGCGACTCAGTACATATTCGCAAACGACATTTCCTTCTCGGTCAATACAGATGTATAAGTGCCTGTAAATACCCACTTGACCTGAGATTCGATAAAACGAATGCTCACTAAAGCGAAGAAATTACGAAAGAAAATTGTTCGATATTTTTACGCAAATCTAAATAAATCGAATGTTCGCTAAAGCATCGAACTTCTTTCGATAGTTTTTCGAATGTAAGACGCTAGAGGTACATGCCATGCCAGCACTCTAATTTAAAAAATAATATAGTGTAACGAATGTCAAAATTTGATATTCGCGAATACGAATATTTGAAACGATATTCGCGAATACGAATATTACATGTGAAATTTATAGCTATTAACTTGGGGTTATGTTTGCGCCTGCAAAATGAAATATGAAAACAATATTAGGAAAAAAAACTTCATACTTTAAAATTAATAAAAACTCCCCAAAATATTAATGATCGTGATTAAATAGCATTTGAAAATGATGCAAAGCACAAAATTTCTATAAAAAATTTAATGAAAATTTATTTTTAGCCATTTATTTAAATTTCGTTTCGAGTTTATGCATTTATTTACTTAATTTTTTTTTTGGAAAAATATTCGTATTTGTATACGCCTGAATTTGGCGAATACGAATGCGAATACGAATGTCTAAAAATTGCCGAATATTCGGCAATTCGAATGAAAATACGAATATTCGTGCATCACTAATACATACTTATGTATGTGCATTATTTGATCAAAAAAAAATTTGCCACGATAGTCTAGTGGATGTGTTCTAGTCTGTTAGAATTAGAGTATTTCCCGGGATTTCCAATCCCGGAAATTCCGGATGTAAAATTTCTCGATTTCCCGGGATTTTTTGTTCGGAATCCCGGGAAATAATAAAAAAAAGTAATTGACAATTTTACATTTAGAAAGCTTCGGCATTTCTGAAAATTTATTGAGAGCAGAGGTTTTTCTAAAAAATTTTACATTTAGAGATATATTTTGTCAAATAGATTGATGTTTTAAGCAGCGACATAACAGTTTTAAGAAAAATGGCGGAAAGTTCTTACTTTACCATTAACTATTTAAGGAATTTAAATAATGGTTATAGTCGTAAGCAATATAAGTGAGAATAATTTTTTTTATATACATACATAAGTAACTATTATAGCAACCAAAAAAGTTTTTTTGGTTACCAATGGCCATTGTCAAAAATAATTTTATTTTTCGGTTATCGCTACACGAATCGTATCGTATTTTAGATGCAATGAATTAATTTCTAATTTTTCTTAGGGCAAGATATTGAAATGTTTTTGGAAAAGTTAAGAAAATATTTTTGTTAATTTTATAAATAAAATACTATTTAAATGCAACTTCGAAAAACCAACAAAATCAAATTACTTTCGAAAATGGTTATTGGTAACCAAATAATTTTTATTGTTGATATTATAGTTATTCATAACCATAAAAGATATTTCTTATTTATATTGGCTACGGTGAGAAAATAATATATGTATATCTCATGATAATGGTTAATAATAACGTAAAGTAGATAAAGGTTATTTTCTAGTAACCTGTTCCGTTCAACTATGTGTTAGTCAGAATATTTACAATTAACTTTAGTGTTATTTCTTCATTAATAATTATCACATGTAATTTGGGTTAAAAAAGCGATACGAAATTTAGTCTGATCAAATCATAAATATAGAAACAAATGAAGTTCGAATAGTAATAATTAAAAATTAACAAAATTAAATAAATATACTTAACATAGGGTTTACACGTGCAAGTGCAAGTTCGAAAAACTCAATAGACTCAAACTCTTTTACTAACACATCTACACTTTCGGCACTTGCAGTTTACTTCCAACTGAACTGCCAAGGAATTTTACAAGACAGTGACTTGTTGAACTTGTAGCAAGTAAATGGAAAGTTAGCTAACAGTGTTGCCCTATTAATGCTTTAGTACAAATTAACTGGATTTTAGTGTAATGTTATATGAGTTTTAACTAATTTTAAATACATCTAAAAGCTAATTTAATAATTTTTTTCTTAAATATTCATAAAGAGTGCCCCTGTGGCTGAGTGGTAGCGATGATATCCTCTCAGTCCGGAGGTCGTGGGTTCGATTCCCACCACCATTTTCTGCAGACAAGCTAATCGCTTTGCGGGTTGTGTTTGTTCTTTAAAAAAAAAAAATCAAGCAGTTAATTAATTTTTTAGGCATAAATAACATTGAAACAATACGAATAAAGTTCAATACTGTCTGGTTCCCTTAAAATTAAATTTTTTTATGTTATGGACAACTCTGCACTAAAAGGTTAACAAGCAAGTTGCAAGACAGTCGGGCATTTGTGAGAAATTTTCATTGATAATAGGTACACAGAGCTTGCATAAGGTACTTCCATGTGTAAACGCAGGGTACATAATAGTAAGAAACCAAAAAAGTTTGTCTTAAGTAGAACAAAAGTAAGCAAATTAACTAACATGTACGTAATTAGTATAGAATAAACGACAATGGCAAGACTGTTGCAAATTAGAGATGGTAAATTTGAGCTTTCATTACAAAAACATTCAGCTAATTGAAATACGATGAATCAAAACAATTCACATATTCCATTTGCAAAAAAGTTTCGTATATAAGGCAGAAATCTACATCAACTGATAACACACACAGTGGACCAAACACAAAAGAACGCTGATGATAAAGGTTTAGTGGCCTTCGAAAACAGCTAGTTGTTCCGTTCATCTAAGTATGTGTTGCCAGAATATTTACAATTAACTTTAGTGTTATTTGTTCAATAATAATTATCACATGTAATTTGGCTAAAAAAGCTTTACGAACTTTAGCACGATCAAATCATAAATATATAAACAATAATTTTTCTTTTTAATAAAATAGTTTTACAAGGAAAACTCAGATGTATGGACGTTTTTTAAGAATAAATTTAGTGATATGTTTTCGATCTCAAACCACGAGAACCGTTATATTTTTTGTTTCATGTTTGTTTTTATTAACTATTATATGTATTTATTATGTATTTATTATGTTTATGTTCACTTATATTTGTAAGTTTACTTTTTTGATCTCATATAACAAAGTTTTTTTGTGTTGGAAAAAACCTTTAAAGACCATTATTACAACTTAAAGTTAGTTAAAAATAGGATTTTATCAGACGTATAAAAAGTTTTCCATCAGTACAATTTTAGCTTAATCTAAAGTAAGCGCTGAGGTAGAGGCAAATGTATCCTTGCTAGTAAGTTAAATTAAATTTATAATAATGCATTGCGTTTTATAGGTCCGACAAAATCCTACTTTTAACTAACTTTAAGTTGTAATGTAATGGCCCTAAGGAATTTAAGAACTGAAAGTAAAAAATAAAGTTCTTGTTTTAAAATCCAATTTCATTATTTATGTATGCATATAAGATGTGTTTTAGTTAGTCCCAATTTACAATATGCAAGTCTAATTGATAAGCTGATTAGTTTGCTAGGAGGGAGAGACGAGGGGAAAAGAAATGGTTCTGTTGCCCTCGTCTCTCTTTCCCACAAACTAATCAGCTTAGCAATAAGACTTGCATAGTGTAAATTAGGACTAAGTGTTTAAAATTTTCTAACCAAATTTGTGTTAATGCCTGGGAAATTTCATGTTTATTATTGCCATGGAGTGGGATCTCGGGATATATAAATAAATGCAGTGAAGTGCGACTCTGACCCGCGCACGAAGGGTTCCGTAAGGACACGAGATATGTAATTGAATACGAACTTTAGCCAATATAAACTAAAGTTTTGGAATGTTTTTCGTTTTTGGGGTTTTTTTGGTTTAAGCGTTTTATTTTAATTTTGGGGTTTTTTGAGTTTATTGGCGCTTTCTGAGTTTTGGCACTTTTTTCTCGTTTAGGTGATTTTTTTTTTTGGTTTTTGGATTTTTTTTATTTTGGCGATTTTGTTTTTAATTTTGGCGTTTTTTTCATATGGGTAATTTTTTTTTGTTTTTCGCGTTTTTCTTTCATTTGGCACTTTTTTCTCGTTTTGGAGATTTTTTTCGGTTTTTGGCGATTTTTTTCGTTTTGGCGATTTTTTTAATTTTGGCGATTTTTTTCATAGAAACAATTTTTTCGAATTTGGAGATTTATTTTAGTGCCAGAATTTTTTTAATTTTGGTAATTTTTTTCGTTTTCGTGATTTTTTTTAATTTTTGGCAATATTCTTCGGGTTTTGGCGATTTTTTTCGGTTTGGCGATTTTATAATATTCGGATTTTTTAGTTTTACCGTTTTTAAAAATTTCAAGAGTTTACCTCTTACGGTTTCCAAGATACAGCAAGTTGTCAAAATCACATAGTCAAAATTGCATTAACTGATGGACCACCCTTTAATTTAAATTTTTTTATATTTTAATTTTAATTGTTGTAGACTACAATTCAAATTCACCAATTTTACAAATTTCAAGTGTCAATATACATACGTAAATACAATCCTCACAAAAGCATAAATGTGAAAAGCACATTATCTAGAAATTATGTAACACCCTTACGATTACAAATTTATATAATACAAACCATATTGCAGTGATAAGTATTGTACGAAGCACGAACTTGTCCAAATTTGTATCTCACTACTTTTGATTGCCGAAATTTTGTGAAGGAACTTTGCCTTTTTTCACATTTATGGTTTTGTGAGGATCTGACTACTCTTTGGAAGGTTTTCTAAATAAAGCTTTTTAAACTTTAAATATCTAGTCTGTTATTATAGTTCTGTTCATAATGTCTGCGCCAGTTCAAGAGGGTAGATTTACATAAAATAATGGGTTATAGGGTGATATGTGCACCATTGTGTCATGATAAGGACCGAGTAATTTGCTTAATTTTTTAAGAGTCATCTGAGTAGAAATGTGTAAAATATAGTGTAAATTTTAGTGGGAGTGACTCGGCATATTTTTCTAAAGTCTGCTCAGACGAAGTACTTTTGAAAACGCAAAATTAAATGATAGCATGAGTGAAATGTGCATGCAAGGTTTCAATACAGTTGCTTGTGTTTTAAATTTATCTAGTTGGTAACTTACCTGTCTATTTTTTTTTTTGCAAAATTTCATTTCTCTATCGTATAATATTTCGATACAAATTTTATAAACGTGGCCCTACTTCCTTAATTTAACAATCGGTGCTTTAAGATTTTTCCTGTTCGTAAATCCTTTAACTTAAATTCTTAATGTGTTTCCATGCCCCCAATTGAAACTTACAGGATTTAAAATCTTTCTTTTTGATCTCTAATTTAGATTTATTTGTGTATTGAATTTAAGCTCTATAGTGCAAATTCTAGCTTCAAATGTTATGGCCGTTACCCCCAGTCTCCGTCACTTTTTTAAACTCAAGATTTTGTTTTGAGCAGCGCTCAATTATCATCGTACCCTTTTTAAGATGATAGCTTTTAGTTAAAGCTTCAGTTATAACCTTCAGTAAAAAATTATCGTGGCCTCTGCCACTTCTGGTTAAAATACTTGGGTTTTTCGATTTTTCTACTTGGTTTCTCATCTTGACCTACTTTCAGCCCTAGTAGAGTCCTGTTTTGGGAATTCAAAACCGGGAAAACAGGACTCAGACCGTCATTACTACAAAAGTGATGGCAACCCTGTTCCGTGGTAATGTATGTAAGTATATGTTATTGGCGTAATGTATTTGATCGTATCTATTTTTGCTTTAAAGAATATAATTGCTTGTATGAATTACATCAATACTTTTTCGTATATATGTACATATGTATGTTTTCTAGGCTATTTGCGTTGCTATTCTTATGGAGATAGAATACGAATATTTAAAACGATATTCGCGATTACGAATACGAATATTATATGTAAAATCCATAGACATTAAATTGGGGTTCTATTTACGCCTGCAATATGAAATATTGAGAAATTATTATGGAAAAGGACTTCACACTCTTGTTGGCGTACTTTAAAGTTAATAAAATATACCCAAAATTTTAATGATCGTCATTGAATAATATTTGAAAATGATACAAAGCACAAATTTCTATAAAAAAATTAATGTTATTGTACAAACTAAAATATTTTGTCATTTATTTAAATTTCGTTTGGGATTTATGCATTTGTTTATTTAATTTCTGTGGAAAAATATTCGTATTCGTATTTGCCTGAAAATGGCTCAATATTCGACAGTTCGAATACGAATATTCGTGCATCACTAGTAAATGCATGATGTTTTTATACACACCCATGCGTATGAAAAAGCATAACAAATTCTTCCGTCACTAAGTATTTTCTTCTTTACTCCTATATCTAAATAACTGAAACAAATGTCTTGCACATATTTTTATTGTTTTTTTAGAAGACTTTGCTGCAGTAAAGCATTTGAAAAATCCCTAATCTGTAGAAAGTTATTTTAAATGGCCTTTTGCCGGGGTCTTGTACATACCTTGGTATATTTGTTTTGGCTATACTTATAAAATAGATTTGTTAGTGCATATTTTTGCATATTTTACCCTTTAAAGCATGTTTTCGCATATATTAGTCTTACACGCATATTTTTAGAATATTCTCGAATTTTAGAGCATAATTTGCGCTTTTGAGGCATATCTTGATACTTTACATAATTTTTTATTTTAATATGCTTAAAAGCTTATGTGTTGGTCAAAATTTTTATTTTTATTTTTCGCCATCTAAATCTTAATTCCAATGTTCCATCCAGTATATATGCACATTTTTCTTATTTGTTACAGTTATTAAGTAGACATTGATGGAACATTGTCAATGTATCAAAGTTTATTTAGATGTGACAGCAACGATTTTTAATTGAAAATCTAGGCCAATGTTTTGCTAATTTCAATAAGAACTATAAATTAAAAGTCTTATTTATCCAAAGTTTTAATTCAGATATCGTGCTCTCTTTTGAAATTTGACCTAAGTTTTTACGAGAGTATCAAAAAAATAAATTTTTAGTCCTCCAAATCCAAATTATTGTTTTAAATGCCGCAGTCATGGTACAAAACATACAGAAGTGTCACGGGACGGAAGATAAGCGTACTTTTCTGTTTGTCTCGTTTTCCCTCACATTTTGTCGTCGTTTTTGTTTTGATACTTCTTTCTAGTGCAATAAATTTTTATTAGCTGTGTTAATTGGTAAGTAGTAATGCACTACAGTATCAAATACACTAAACTTTTCTCGTTTTTCCACGAGTTTTAACAAAAACCTGATTGGAGCTGTTTTTATCTGTCACTTTCTTCACTTCTGTGTATTCTTTGGTCATAGTGTAATTATACAGGTGACTGCGTAAGGATTTGTTATACAATAATACGGCAACCATAGCTGTGTAAAGAACCGAAGAATGTCAAAAGCACAAAAATGTTTGTACCAAAACCAAAACAAACCGAAGTTTCTAACATTCGTTAGCTACAAAGCGCATAGAGCAAAAAGTTATCAGCTGAAGTAGCGCGGCCACCTGTTTAAATACTCCTTGGCCGCAGTTATTCTCTGTTAATTTTTTTTTGTTTTCTTTATTTTTGTCTTATTTTATATTCGAATGTTGTTGAATTCTTGAATTACAAATATATTTTTATTTACAAATAAACCACCTTACTTTATTTTTAAGAGCAATGAATGAATGAATGCGCATAAAACACTTTTAGAGCATATTTCTGGTTTCCCTGCTTATAAGTATATAAATGGAAGCCTATGTGGGACAGGCCCTAGCACTTTGTTAACACATTCACAGCCTACTTTGCGGCACTTCTTTTTGGTGCTCCATAGTAAAGACAAAAACCAGAGTGAGTTGTCGTCGGTGTGGTTCGCTACGTTGTGAATAACGTATTTTGATAATACTGTTACGTTTAAATTTTATTAAACGTGTGAGTTCTTTTGAATGCTCAAAAATAAAAATAAATAGCAACACGATTTTTATTATTTCCTACTGAACTTGCTTTTATTCTTGACTAAGAAAATTACAACTTGTCTTCTCTTATTTACTTCTTAACGTTATTATCCACCGCACGAGGTCTTTTACTTTCAACGATGTTGACTCCACTAATTTCTAATTAGCACTGGTCGCATTCATAAGACGTAACAGTTGCGCAACCGTTTATTGTTTGTCTTATAAACGCATAATTGAGTATCTCCGCTCTACTCAACAGTTGAGTAATTTTCCATCATAAAATTTTTTCGCTACCTATAGTCAACACGTTGTGCTCAGCCTGAACAGCTGGTCAAATAGAGCTATTCCTTTTATATGCTTTGTTAGTGGCAGCAACAAATATTTGTTAAGTTTTATATTACAAATGCGATGAAGTAACGAAATAAAGATATACAATTACATTGGGCGCATTCATAAGAAGTAGCTGTTGAGCTCAACAGTTGTGAAACTGCTGGCAACTGTTGACCCCAACAGCTACTTTTTAGAAACGGCTTGATGTATATAATGTAGTTGTATAACTTTATTTCGTTACTTCATCGCATTTGTAATCTAAAACTTAACAAATATTTGTTGCTGCCACCTACCAAATCATATTAAAGAAATAGCTCTATTTGACCAGCTGTTCAGGCTGAGCACAACGTGTTGACTATAGGTAGCGAAAAAATTTTATGATGGAAAATTACTCAACTGTTGAGTGGAGCGGAGATACTCAACTATGCGTTTCTAAGACAAACACTCAACGGTTGCGCAACTGTTACGTCTTATGAATGCGACCATTATATACATCAAGACGTTTCTAAGAAGTAGCTGTTGGGGCCAACAGTTGCCAGCAATTACACAACTGTTGATCTCAACAGCTACGTCTTATGAATGCGCCCACTGATTCAATCTCACACAGGGCAACTCTTTTTATACTACAAAACCGGATCTAGAATGTTCGCTAATAGATGGCGTAGTAACATGCATGCATGTATGTACTTAGTAAAACCAACTGGAAGAAACTTATATCGCACAACTATGTGGCTTTTTTAGACGTGTCTGTTTATTGGTACCCAGATGATTAAACAGGCTTCTAGCACAATCGGGAAAATTAATGTCGCCGTTTCTAGATGCTTGTAGGTAATTCGATTGGCCGTTAGTTTTTGAATTTTCCAAAGTAACGATTTGTATGTTGGCAATGCGGTGTGCTAATGGTAGTACAGAGTGGTTGCCATAAGTGCTCGCACTTTCATTTGCATACGTGTACGTATGTAGCTACCCTGCAGTCAGACTGGGGCCAAGTGTCTTTATGTCAACACTAAATTTCTACTAGTAGTTACATTTTCTACAATTTCTCTTCTATTCATCAGAATAAAAAAGAGAGAGAGAAATCAGATATGGTGGATTTTGCAACAACTTGTCAACATATATAAATTTGTATGTACGTAAGGTATAGAAATGTACCAGTAAATGTCTGGTTGGTATGTCTCCTTGTTCCCATAAAAACTATGAATTCACTACCTAGTCAATTGTTTTAGTGTTACTAGTAGATTTTCAATGACAAGCACATGTTAAATGTCAATATCATAAAGTATTGTATGGGGGATAATTATAGAGTAGTAGTGGTGACAAAGTCAAAAGCGACTCAGTACATTTTCACCATCGACATTTCCTTCAGGGTATGTACACAATTATTGTTGTTGACACAGTGCTTGCACGTGAATATGTGTTTACGTTTAGTGCTTTAGTTAAATACTTCTAGATAGTTCTTTGCACTAACTCTATCGGAATATTTTTACGTAACAATACATATACATACATACATATTACGACCACTTTTTTTGACGTGATTACAAACTCAGAACTTTTCGAATTCTAGACTTATTTTAGTTGAAAAAAATTCAAGTTGAAAAACTTATGGAATTTTTGACGTTTCATAATTTTGGCAATAAGATTTGTATTTTCATAATTGTTTGACGGCCAACACTCAAAGAGTATTTAAAACGATAATTTTGTCATTCTCTAGCCTTTGTAGGGAATTAAAAAAATTAAAATGAAAACTAAAGCCCAGTACGGAGTTCTTGCGGAATTTCACGTTTTTAAATTTACATTTATTTCTACACGTGTAGCCTTTTGTGTAGAATTATGATTGCATACACACAAAAACATTTATTTTTGAATTTACAACACACCAAAACACAAAAATGTATTACAAATTGATGAAAACTAGAAATTTCAAAAATTCCGGGACTAAAAAATTGAGCATTAATTTTTGTTTCAGTTGACTGAAAAAAGTCTCCACTTATATTTTTAACATCCCTAAAGTAGGCAATAGATTTAAAAATTCCGTGTACTTTTCTTCTGAAAGTCCGTACTAGCAAATGGAAATTTCTTTATGAAATTTACCAACCTAAATTTCCGTAATTTTTTTTTACATACAGTTTGTATGAGAACCTGAAATTCCGTATGAACGTACCAGGTTTAATTTGTTAGAAAAAAGATAATTCTATTATTTATTTCTGACTTTAGGTCGCCTTCAAATTTTAGTAAAAATTGTATATGTACTAGTAATGCACTAATATTCGTATTCGAATTGTCGAATATTCGACCACTTTCAGGGGAATACGGATGTATTCGTATTCGCTAAATTCAGTCAGATGCGAATACGAATGCATGGGTACTTTTTATTAACTTTAAAGTGCGCCTACAAGAGTGTGAAGTCCTTTTTCTCAACAATTTTTTAATATTTCATATTGCATGTAATATTTGTATTCGTATTCGCGAATATCATTTCAGATATTCGTATTCGTATTCGCGAATATCAAAAATTGGAATTGGTTACATCACTAATATGTACATCACGTTTGCAGAAATTGTATTTAAAAATTATGCATCGGAGAATATTCATATCACAATACTAAAGAACAAATATTACGAGTGTCGTATTTCGACTTCAACGACGACAATTTTGTACTTTATTAAGGAAAAAATGTTGCAAAATACTTTAGTCGAAGTCGAAATACTATACTCGAATTTGGGCCCATTGATTGTATAAATCAATGAATAAATAATTAATTAATAATATATGTAGGTACAATTAATTATGAATGGATAATATAATGTAATGAATTATTCATTAGATTAAAAAAAAATTAATTACAGAATTCAAAATTCGGATGAATTAAAATAATTCATTACTTTCCTATGACATGTTTTCTGTGTTAACAGTAATGAATTTTGGATTGAAAAATAAAATTATAACTTTACCTTTATTATTCATTACTTTTTTCCACTGGGACCCTTCGATTTGCGACACGAGAGTATAAAGAAGACAGAAAAGCTAATTACCTCTTTAATGTACTTATTCCTGTAGCTTATTAAATTAAATGTATACATTTTAAGTCCAACCTAATGTACATTAACTTGTTTGCTTTAGATCAATTTTGAAGTAATCCCCCATATTGTGAATGGCGTTGTCGACGTCACATCAAGACGACAGTAAATTTTGTCACTTGTATACTCTTTGTGGGCAACAATTGGCTCTTATTGACAATCTCTTAATACTCTCTAAGGCTTTGTAAATCAATGCAACATATTGATAGTAGTCAATTGCTGCCGACAAATAGTTAATGCAAAGCAATTATGCAACTAGAACAAAAATAGTGTAATTTTGTACTAAAATAATTTTCTTAGCTTAAAGCTCATAAATATTTTCTTCAGAAGTGAAATCATGTTAAAATTGTTTAAATCTTGTTCACCAAATAACTGTTTTTCATAAGTTGAATTTAGGTGGTTTTTCAACTAGCGGCCATTTACTACTTTTATTAAGCAACGCTGTCATAAACAAAACGAAATACAACAACAAAAAAATGCAACAATAGTTTTTTCTCTCAAATAGGAGGCAGATTTGTGAAAGCAACTTTAAAAATTTGGAAATAGAGTGCTATATTATTTTTTCGTTTAAAATTCGCACAAGTGTTTGGAAGCTGTAATAATCTTTGAAGTAGTTATAATGTGATGTTTAGAATATTTAAAAATACTTGTTGAAGTGTCGAAGGGTTTAAGTGTCATTATAAGTTGAAAGGTTTAATATATTATTATACGATGTAGGTTAGCATTTACCTAAACAGAAGTAAATATTCAATATTTAAACAATAAGATTATCTAAATTGAATTGTGAATTATTGCTCAAAACTTTTTGGTAAAATCATGTCTGGCAGTGCAACAAGAAATAATGTCAATGGTGCTATACAAGACAAAGAAGAAGACGAAGAACTGTTAAGGAATGCAACAACAACAAGCGAAAAACAACCACAACCACCAAACAAGTTTATTTTAAATACAAAAAAGGTTTCAGGAAAACCTCAGCCAGGTAAGCAAATTTCTCGCAATAAGAATTATATATAGGAGAAAAAACAAGGAATAATTGAATTATTATTCATGTAAAATGTCATTCAGGTGCTAAAATATATTCTATTAATTAATTATTATTCTAATGAAACAGGCGAAGCCAATAAACAAAATTCAACAGAAACAGAGCCAAATGGTAATAAAAACTTTTCTGATCTGAAAAATATGCCTTTAAAACATTCTTCGCAACAATTAACAGATTTTTCTAAGAAAAGAGAGGAAAGAGATCGTGAAATAATGGAAATACAGGAAATGTTAAATAAAATAAAATCACCCCTGAAAAGTGGTGATCGATCCTCACTGGAATCACAGAAGGATGATAAAGAGGAAGGTTCCCCAAAGGACGTCGAAAAGTTGACAAAAACAGGGAAAACTATAGTAGAGGGGAATGCAGATTTTAAAAATGGAAATAAAGATATCGCCTTATATGGACGTTGTAAAACAGAACTACAATTGGTAAAACCGGTAGAGCCGGCAAGCAGCAGGGTTACACGTAGGGATACAGCTAGATCTTCTTCAACTGCTCAGACTCATAAACCTCGATCAAAGTCATCACAATGGCCCTTGAGTGCTAAGGAAACGAAAACTATTAAAAAAATAAGCTATAATCCAGAAGAAGCTCGTCGCTATATGGAAATGCAAAGAAAACAACGTAAGTTGGGCTTGTACAAAGATCCGTATGTAAGTGAAAAAATAGAAAAGGAAGAAATAAAGAAAAGGTTGGAAGAGCTTAAGGCAAATACCCGTAAACTTGTAGTAAAAAATATACAAAGGAAAGAAAAATTTATGGGCAAAATTTCAACAAATGAAAAAACCGAATGCGATATCCCATCAAATTCTAATCAGCGAGAACAAGAGCCAATAAGAGAAAGAAAAGCGTCGTATATTGACTCAAAAATGCTAAAACAGCAGCCAAAAGTTTCAACAAATAGCAACATGGTACAACAAAATAAAAAAGAATGTGCTGTTCGAGAAATTTCTCATAGATCTTCATTAAAACTATCAACAAGGCATAGTCATGGTTCATTGACAGAATTGCAAATGCTTAACCAACAGGAAGGTTTATCATTGAGTAAGAGCTCCACACAGCGTAATAAAAAAGAACCAATACCTGAAAGAATCTCTCACAGATCTTCGCAAGGACTGAATAATGCTTTGAAGCCTCCAGCTGCCCCGTTTCTGGAAAATCAAAAACGCGTTGGTCTTTTAAGAAAAATGGAAAATGATAAGGATTTTTCACTTACAAGCCATAGAAATTATAATTTCGATAAGGAAAATCAAAATCTCGAAATGCTAACCAAACATTTAATGCATCCTTCGGAAAATAAAACAAACAACGATAAAATAAATAAGGAACTGGAAGAGCAACAGTCATACAATATAGAGATAACAAAAAAAGAAATAACAGCATACAAAGAAGATTTGACAGAAAATAAACAATTGGAAAATAGCATAAGAAAAGACAAGGCAGAAGCTCTTATAAACGGAGAGCTTATACAAAAAGAATCCCCGAAACCGAATGAATTGCCTTACTGGCTAACGCCTTCTGCAACTCAGGTGTATCCTTATAATTTTGTCATGGCTGTCAGAAGAAAACTAGAATCTATTGCTCAGCCTATGGCAATGCGTATCCAAGTAAGTGATAGCAAACAAAATGAAGAAACTCCTAGCTTAGAGAGTACATTAAGGCAGCAAAAGAGAAAATCTCAAGAATTACAAAATGAAAAAGAAATTAAAAAAATTAAAAGGAAACAAGAAGATGTTGAGATAAATGTTGAAAGCACACTTAATCAATTCAACTCTCGGCCAAAAGATATACAAATTAGGGAATATGAAAACAAAACAAGGACCAAGGAGGAAAACAACAAAAATGCTTCCTCAATTCTTTCAGAGGATGAAGCAATATCTGCAACACACTTGAAACACGTTAAGAAAAATAAACATTCTATGGACTTTCAAAACAATAAATATAATAATAGAACAAAATCGTTTTCTCTGACACCATACTTTAAAGCTTATCAAAAATCATTGCATAGCTTAAGTTCAGATCAGGAGGATTATAAACAACATAAACAGCAGCACAAGCTACCTACAAATTCGAAGTCAATGGAAAGTTTGAATTCTGAAATCAATTCAAATCTGTCTTCAATATCTTTGCCAATCCCCATATCAAATACATTAACAGAAGTCTCATCTTTAAGAACAGAATCTAGAAGAACTTATACGAATAACTTCAAACAGCCTCCGACACAGTCTGAAGACGAGGTGGCTTCGTTAACTTCTCAAATTCTTAGCAGCCCCGAAAAAAGTTTTCATAAAGCTGAAAATGACTTTGAGTTTGCTAAACCTCGACCAGTCAGTCCATTGTCTCTAGAAAAGGTGGACAAGCTAAGAATCAAAAGAAAGCCGACAGATAAAATGTCTGAAAATGATGATGAAGAAATGCATTTCACACAACTATTAGAGGACTTTAATCGTAGCCTATCCCAAGTCATACAAGTAAATGAACAGTTGAAATGTACTCTTGATAAATCTCAACAAATTTTAAGTCCTCACTCCTCAAAAAAGTCTAGTGAAATTCAAAAATACTATTCCTCGGATTTTGAAAAATCAGCAACAATAACACTGTTAAGTAAAGAAAATGACACACTAAAGCAATCTCTACAAAAAAGTAATTATAATCTAAAGCAAAGACAACTCCAAACATGTGAAATTGCAGAAAAAGTGAAACCTTTTATGACGCTACAGCGATCAGAAAATATGATGGCCACAGATAAACGAAAATCCTTAAAAAGTTCAGCCGCAACTACAGAAGAAGAACAAAGCAAAATTCCACGACATAAGTCTTCAGATGAAGAGCAATCTTCATCCTCAACAACATCTCAATCTTACGAGGAACGCTTATACAGAATAGAAAAATTAAAAGAAACCTTAAAGCAAACTATTTTAGAATCTAGAAAAAAACGTCAGGAAAAAGAACATGACACAGAGAAACATAAGCGAAATGAAAATGAAGCTGCATCTGTAATTCAATCTTTAAAACATAACAGCCAAGAACCGGAGGAGACTGAAGAAACGAAAAAAAGCAATAATTCCTCACAGATAGCAAGTGACAACGAAATACATTGCAAAGAAAATTTAGATGAAGATGAACTTTTATCAAGCGGCAAGGAAGTAATTACAAAGTCTTTCAAAAAATACCAAAAGCAATACAAAAATAATGAAAATCCGGAAGCATCTAATTCGGAAAATTGCTCACGGTCTCAGACAACAAACCCAAATAAATTCCAAGATGACGTAGAAGTAAACAAAAATGTTGATTCCAATGAAATGCAACAATTCAAAACAAAAGCTACACATAACTTAAGTCACTACAACGAAGCTGATGAAAAAAAATTTCCCAAAGTGGCGGATTATTCGAATTTTGCTAATAAAGTCAATGCAAATACGAGTTCTAGCGGGGAGCATAAGCATAAGATTAAAAAGAAAATATACCATGACCAAACAGAATCCAGAAGTGGTACACAAAGTGAAATTGACAGTACTACTCGGACCAGAGAAGATGTAAAATATAAATCTTTATCAAAAGTCAGCAAATCAGCTACAGCGACAAGTTCCAGCGTTGCTGAAGAATTACAAAAAACGTACGAATCAGAGTCGTATGATAACGAGAACATACCGATAAATTCCGAAGCAAAAACTAATCGCACAATACAACATCTCACTCAACACAATGATTCGAGGCAGTTTATTAATTCTCATATTAATAGAGGACGTGGTGACTTCCAGGCAAATATCTCAAAAGCAGCACAATTCAATGAAACTCAATTTCAACAAGCCATCGTGGCAGCATCACAAATGAGTTCTACCGAATTTGCTCAAACTGCTGATGATGAAGTAACAAGTAGTGTAGCATCAAAAACTTGCTTTGAAGCAGACTCAAATGGTCTCAGTTATAATGCGGAGACATCCGGCAGTCTGTCTTCTAAGCAATTGCTTCCGATACGCTCACCCTCGAAAACGAACAGGCGCATTTCGAGTGGCTGTGAAATTGTAAAATATTTCAATCAATATGATAATGAAAGATGTTCAACAAGTGCTGCCAATAACGAGAGTATGTCCGAATCCTCATTTAACTATTCAAATGTTGGTTTGGTAAGTAGAAACCTGAACAAATTTTTAATAAATTTTTTGGTTTTGTTAATAGTGAATGCAATATAATCACAAAGTGTTCTATTATGTCATATTGTCATAATGTACCACAATTTTTGTTTGAAAGCAAAAAAAAAATATATTGAAATAATTTAAAACATTATGACAATAAGACATAAACGTAGTGATTTGGCCAATTATAGTCGTATATGTATATAAGGCTAACTACCCAGCTAAAAAAATATGTATGGAGCATATGATATGTATGATATCCCATATATGGTTCGGATCCGAAAAATGAGGGTATATGGGCATATATGATTATATATATTCATACATTTTCATACATGTATGTATGTGTAAATTCCCTCCACAGTATGCAAAGTTCATATTCATACACTATTGATTCACAAAAGCGCACTGCTGTGCAATAAATTAAATTACTAAAATTAATTTTTTTTAGGCTTGAGAGAGAGGTTGTATTTAATGAAACATTTGTTTGGACAAATAATTCAAAACAAACTAAAAGTCATTTCATTCATCAAGAGGTGAATCAATTATTTAAAAAAACACATAAATCATATTCGTACATAACATTTAGCTTAAGAAATCAGATTAAAAACTAATGCAATTAATTATAAAAGAAAAAATAATCCGTCTAACAATAGTTTTCAATACAGTAATATGAACTTTCTTTCTTATCTAGAAAATTTTGTTATTTTCTATTAAATTAATGATTGGATTATCCTTTTGATTATTTGATATATTAAATGGGGCCACAATGTATAAATCATACAAGAATGGTTTTTTTTGTAACAAAAAGTTTTTCTTTTTTAAACGTTGAGGGTACGCATATAAACTGTGCATACCGTATGTATTTTCTAATGGATTTCTAATTCAGCAGTGATAAAATTCCAAGCTTTTTTGATTGCAAAAACGATCTTATGTGAGATATCATGTATGCATACATTCTTATATGGCTCCATATATAAAATCTTATATTTATATATGGATCCACATATGAAGAGCTTCATAATTAAATTTTCATATATGAACTCATATGTTATAGTACATTTCATATATTAGTTCAGATATAATAGTTTTATGTATAATCCCATATATTTCCATACATGAATTCATACATATTCATATATAGTTATATACATTCATATATTAAAAATATATGGACCATATATAATTTTTTTAGCTGGGTACTCAGTAATATCGCATGCGTTTTTAATGAGTTCAAAAACTATAGCATTATTTACGATTTGTGATGATATTCAGAATGCATTCGAAAAAACAAATGCTCAAGAAAACATGAAACATTATTTCATTTTGAACGCGTTCCTTTATTTTTTGCTGGGTATGGCTAGTTTTTTTTTAATAAATTAGTACATTAGGGTTCCGATAAGAAAAAAATTGGTAATATATGTATAACTTTTAAACTGTTAATCGAATGGAAACATTCGGCCGTATGTATAAGCAAAACTTGGCATAAGTGGCAAAATTGAACACGATCTTAAAGAGTTTTGCGATGAAACTTCACATTAAAAATCATGCTAGGACTTAGAGGTGGGTTAAAATTAGGTAATGGTACCATTTTTAATGTCAAATTGTATGGAGGAATTTGTTAACACCTGATTCAATTTCGTCACTTATGCTAACTTCATGCCAATTTTTGCTTATACATAGGGCCGATTGATTATATATGGACCGATAATAGCCAATGATATAAACTTTCGAAATTAGGAATTTGGAGTGACCCTGTTACAATAGAGATTGACTTAGAGAGTGCTAAAGCTGACTACCACGAGATAGAAGATGCTTTGAGTTATTTTTTTTTTATGGTATTTTAAGTGTTTTCTTGTAGTTTTTCAAGTCTTATATCTATATATGCATACGAAAAACCAGTGCAAAATAAATTTTTTTGCACACCTATAAATGAATTACTAATTAGTAAGCATATTTAAACCATCTTATGGAAGGCACATCATTTATGTTTACAATAATGAGCGAATTAACTATTTATTTTAGCCTTTTTTGATTTGGCGTATATTGAATATAAGCTCTCGATATTGAATTTTGTCTGAACGGCTAATCGTTTAATGGACCAATAAAATAACACTGGTCTGCAAAAAAATTTGTTTTCAATAAAAATATGTGTTTTATATAGACATTCGTGTCCTAAATTAAAATCCGTTTTCAGTTTTTGTCTATGAAGCACAGATTTTTTTTAATGGGCGTGGCTAATTTTAACCCATAAAGCCTGGTACTCTGTTAGAAATTGTGAAAAAAAATTTCAAGTGAAAAAGTTGACATGCAATAAATGTAGCCCAACTCGCGGTTTTTTTTATAAATTTCTCACTTTTATTGCTTGAAAGTATGCAACATTGTTAAAATTCCGTGCGAAAAAAGTACTGCTCAAGGCACATCAATCAGGTAACCGTATTATGCAGGGTAAAAGGATGGGAATATTGCACTAGATTTTTAGTGCACTAAAAATTAAATGTTTAGTGGAAGTGCTATTACAATTTCAGTACCACTAAATGGTTAGTGGTAGTGAAACATCAAATTGCACTACCACTAACCATTTAGTGGTATTTAAAAAAAATTGCATTAGTGGTACCACTAAAATTTAGTGGTAGTGCATTTTTTTTAAATACCACTAAATGGTTAGTGGTAGTGCAATTTGATGTTTCACTACCACTAACCATTTAGGGCTCACCTATAGTTTAGAATTATCAAAAGGCCAAAATTATTGCTAACTTTTAAGATACAGGCTGTAAAATTTTTATCGTAAAGCTATGTACAGACGGTTGTCAGATCTTACAATATTGCCAGTAAAATGTGCTCAAAATTTCTTACAACCTTGTGAACTCATAAATTTTGTCAGACGTCGTTGTCAGAAAAACCACTGTCAGTCCATTGAAAGACTAGCAGCTGGCAACAAATTGTCAGACATCTTACAATCGTGTGAACACATTGTAAAATTATTGCCAGATATTTGTCAGACATTTTAATATTGTCAGATGTGCAAAGTTTATGCATCTGACAATGGCGTCATTGTAAGAGAATTATTTCTATGGGCAACACTGCACACGCTTGATATTAAATAAAACATTTATAATAAAATATATGCACACAAAATCGTTGCAATTGCTTCTTTATGGTCCATAATAATCTATACATTCACTTTTTACATTTTACTCAAACACAAACGATTGATATTTAATAATTTGTAACAAATGCTTTGAGTCTGGCAACGCATAACAACAGATCTGACAATTTGTGCATATGACAACCGTGTGATCTGACAATTTTTCGACTGACGATTTTGCCAGATGAATTTATTGCCATACAACCGTCTGGCAATAAATTGTAAGATTTTCTTACAACCGTGTGAACTGACAAGGAATATTGTACTGGCAATTTTCGATTGCCAGTATATTGCCAACACATTGACAGATCTGACAATCGTCTGTACATAGCTTAAGCGACAATTTATAAAATACAAAAACATATTTGAATATTAAAAAAAACGTCCTGAAAACTTTAATTTTAGCCGCTTACGATAAAATCGAAAATAAGGCTCGATATTGTATGGAATACACTATCAGAAACATGTTTCTTACTTAAGTTTCTAGAAGTTTTTTTTTTAATAACATAATAAAATAAATTCGAGCAGAAATTAAAATTTATAAAAAAGTTATTTAATTTTTTACTTATTTATTTTTTACAATTTTAGTACGAAAAACTTATACAAAATGAAACCAACAAGTCAGAGCATTTGACAGCTCTTTTGAAAATGCGCGAAAAGGCGTTGTTGGATCGTACTAAAGGTCAAATAGCTTTGCTGGAAGTACAAAAGGCTCGTTATAAAGCCAAAGGCTTAATAAGTCATATTGCTGCAATTAAGAAAAAGCAACGTGGTATACTTTTGAAAATGGAAAAGGAAAGGGAGGAGATAAAAAGGTAAGTTAAACTTTCTTCAACTTTATCCGTAGCATATCAGTTTAATACGCGTATCAAATAAAGAAAGTAATGTAGATTTTTATTACTATACGAATTTTTCTTATTTTAAGTATATTTTTATTAGTATGGATGTTTTACAGTCCAGACTATTCCTAAAATTCACACTTCAATGCCATAGCTTTCATACTAGTGTTTTTGCTGCTAAATTTATAATAAAAAATTATTCGATTAATTTACTTACTTTATAAAACAAAATATTTTACACTTCATAACTTTTTAAGTATTTAATGAGTAAACAGCGATTTTTCCACGATTATTTTGTGATAAAAATATTACGGCCAATGACCTTAATTCACTACGGTTAAGAATTTGATAACGTTTCTGAACTAAATGATAAAGTTTATCTAAAAAAAGACTATTAATCAAGTAAGAAATTGTAGTACGTAACTTAAAAATCGTTAACAATATACATACTTACATACATACATAACTTCCATTCTTTTATTAAAAATAAAAAAATGGTCTACAAACTAAAGAGCTGGCCTCGGCTTTTTGAATTATTATTTTAAAAGGAGTTAATTAAAAAATATATACACACGCATCGCTTCTTTATTGTTACTTTATTACTTTACTTTATTACTTTATTACTTTATTATTAAGAATTACAAAATAACCGAGCTCATAGAGCCATATATGGTTAATAATTCAACTCAAAAAAGAATACATTAAAAGTATCTCTATATGTATATATGTAAATATAAAGTAACAATAGATTTTGAAAACAAAATAATATATACATTAGGTAAATATGAAGAAAAATAACATTTAGTATATTATTTCAAAATACAAATATAAAAAAGACATGTAAATGTCAGAATGTATGCAATAAATATCTTATATCTCAGTCAGTTAGACAAAAATAAATTAAATTTCAGCCAATCAATGCCAAAAAGGTGTTATTTGAAGGGCAATAAAATGTTAGAAAGTAAAATTAAATTATAGATAAAGCGAATCAATGCCATCCTAAAGTGAAATGCAATAGCATTAATACATATAAAATCAGAACTAGTTTACCAGGAGAAATTTAATTATCTTGCTTCTATAAACAAAATAGGATAAATTAAAAGTCTTTAAAGGCTTCGGTAATACATTAAAAATATGAGCCACCCTAACGTGAAAAGATCTCTCCAAGATAGAAGTTAATCTTGGTATAAGAATCTGACAATTACGAGTTGATCGACTAAATACAAAAAAAGACAGCAAAAACAAGATATTTCCATTTTTAAATATTTTATAAAAGAACAGCAAGACTCTTGCTTTTACAAAGTTACGAAAAGTACACTCCAAAAACCTAGTAACATACTCAGATATATGACATCGCATATTAAGAGAGTATAGATAACGCATAGCCCTGTTAAAAAGCACAACAAGCCTCCTGATTCCAACTCCGTAAGTACCACTATACACTTCAAGTCCATAAAGAAAAATTGGCATAACCATAGTGTGGATAAGCATTGATTTTATGTGCAACGGAAGAGCGAGATTGATACTATATAAACGTCTCAGAGAGTAATTTACTTTAGAAATTACATGACTAATATGCCTATCAAAATTAAGTCGACTATCAATCCATAAACCAACACAATAAAATTTATCAACAAAATCAACTTCAATATCATCCAAGTAAAGTCTCAACTCTAAGAGTGGAGTCCCAAAAAACATAGCCTTTGTCTTCCTAGCATTAATGAAAAGTTTATTGTCACTCACCCAATCAGTGATATTGGAAATACTATAGTTCACAACTTGTTGAAAAGCATCAGCAAATTGTCTCTCACCACTAAATAAAAAAAACAAATCATCTGCGTACGCAAAAGAGAAACACATTGGAAAATTTATACAACCAAATATATCATTAATGTACACATCAAAAAGGAGCGGTCCAAGAACCGAGCCTTGTGGCACTCCACTTCTAATAAGCAAAATTCCCGAAAAACTATTTCCGACAGCAACATACTGACTCCTTTTACTAAGGAAGGAAGAAATAAGTCTACATGCCATCCTCGACAAGCCAAAATTACAAGAAAGCTTTTTAATTAAAGTTCCATGATCCACCTTGTCAAAAGCTTTGGTGAGATCAATAGCCAACAATACACACACTCTACCTTCACTTACCAATTGACGAGCTTTATCAGTGAGCCCCAAAAGGAGCGATGTTGTGCTTCTACCACATCTAAAGCCATATTGCGAGTCACTTAAGAGTGACTTTTCTTCAATATAAGTAATAAGCTGCCTCTTTAGCAAGATCTCAACAACTTTAGAAAGAGTTGGAAGGATCGATATGGGCCTCAAGTTATCCATCTCAGTAGACAAACCCGTCTTTCTAATAGGGACAATCTTTGCCAGCTTCCAACCATCAGGGAATGTAGACGTAACAATGATACTATTTACCAAATGCAGAACAAACTCACCAATAATCGGAAAAACTAATTTCAAGTATTTGACAGCGATTCCATCACAACTCACAGCATTCGATGTAACAGACATTAAAGCTTCAGATAACTCCCCAAGATCAACTGCACGGAAAGAAAATCTTCCCACGTCTGAGTCCTCATTAGGAGGAAAACACTCCACAGAATCCTCATTTTGATTCGAAGCAAAGTACTCATTCAAACCTTCAACATCAACACCGTCTAACTCATAAACCTTAGATTGACCCAACCCATTAACTGAAAGCAAATCCCACACTTGCTTCGACGACATACCATTAAACCTTTCAAAATGTGCCCTGCGCTTAGCATTACGCATAACCGTCTTAGCACGATTTCTCAGACGGCAGAAAACCTTCCACAATCCATCCGTCCTATCTCTCAGATAGCAACGAAACGCAATATCACGAAGTGACAGGCTATACTGTACATCATCAGAGTTAATCCATGAATTGCTAATAACATGACCAACCCTGACTCTTTTAAGTGACACCACAGAATGCATTCTGCATAAGGCATCATATAAAATCCTAGCTTGCTCATTCACATTTATAGTCCTGAATACAGAATCACAATTGCACCTGGAAAATGTTTCCATCAATAAGGACATATCTACATTGTTATAATCAAAAAATTCTACATATTCAATAGGGCTGCTAATATTAAAATCAAGAGATAAGTAAATAAAGGCATGACGGGAAATACCAGGGATCTGTATTTGCCCCGACAGGCTGACTAACAATGACGAAGAGAGTAGAAAATAGTCAATCAACGATGTACTGCCAGAATTCACACATAGGTGAGTAGGCAACGAGTTATGATGACATGATAAATTCATCCTGTTAAACATCCCTCTCAAGTTATAAGCACTCAATGTATTAAACATATTACCATTGAAATCTCCCATAATAACAATGTCTGGATATCTAACTAATAGGTCAGAAACGTCATCTTCAAAAATTTGAAAATTCTCTTCATTACCATGCGGAATATAAACAACACCCATTAAAATCTTACGACCAAGACAGCTAATCTCAATAAACAAGGATTCTGCAGTACCATAGTTAGTGCTCAGATGTACTACCTTAAACTTAATCCCTTTAGCAACAAAAAAAGCAACACCACCACCACGTCGATTAGGCCTATCATTTCGGCACAAAACATAACCAGGAAAAGATACCGCACTTGAGGAAATACCATCTTTTAGCCAAGTTTCAGTAATTCCCAACACTCCAAACAAGCCATTGCCCAATACACCCGTTAATTCATCCAGCTTAGTACTGGAATTTCCAATTTTGAAACTTTGAATATTCATATGGCCCACATTAAGTTTACCATTATACTGCCGCAATTGAGACTCAAGATACGAATTATTGCATACTATTGGACCTAAGTTATCATTAGAACTCATAAAAAGAAATATTGCGATTTACAATGATTAAACAGTAACAACTTCAAGTATATAATAAGTTCTGAAACAAACCAAAAATAAAATAAATAAAAAATATCAATCATAGATTTTAGCTAAGCAAAGAAAAAATATAATTATAAAAAACATATTAAAGGCATTCATCTCAGGTCCCTCCCGCCGGAAAAATGGAAAAATACAATTCCTTTGACAACAAACACAGGAAAAAAAAAACTCAAAAATATTTTAAAACTTTTCCAGTGTCTGTTGTAAAAACTACACTCCTCCACCCCCCAAAGAGAAAAAAACTGAAACGAATATCCTTATTGTATAATTGAAAATAAAGATAACAATATATTGCTACTAAAAAAAGAAAATTAAAGTGTGAATAATAGGAAAAAAATCAAATATTAGATTCGACTTTGTAAATATGTACAAAAATTAAAGTGAGAAATACTTATGAACAAAATAAAAGAAAACAATTCTGCTATGTAAATCCAACACCAGATGATATATTAGATACCTCATTCACCACCACTGGGTTTTCTTCCAGCATATTAAGGCATTGTTCAGTATTTAAAACTTTTCTAACTTTGTTTGACATCGTTACCATCACCTTAGGGACATCAGTGTTGATAAACTTATAGTTCAGAATACACCCTTTCTCACGGAGTTTTACTGAAATTGCCACAAGATTGGCAGCAGCAGAAGTAAAATGATCACAGAGGTAAATTTTCAATTCAGAGTCACCACCTTCTAGATCTTTGCGTTTTAAACATTTAATGTTGGAAAAATTCATCATAATTTGGTCTCTAGTTTGCACAGAGTTTAATTTAACCAAAACCGCTTTACCATTGCTGAAGTATGTTATATGTTGTATGTCATTATTATTTAAAGGAACTTCACATATAGATGCAACCTTAAGAAATATCTGCCGTAGATCTTTAATACCATGCGACAGCCCTTTAATGACTATGTTGGATCTATTTAACCTTCTTTGTAGGATGTTATTTTGCTTTTCCAGATTAAGTAAGCGTTTACTTGCCACTATATCATTCTGCTTCAAAAGGTTACAACTATTCCTTTTGTTCATCACGAAATGTGTCAAAGAGGTCAATCATTTTTGTATCTAGGGCAGCAATACTAGCTTTAACCAGTTCTTGAAATTGTTTACAATGCTCTTGAAATTTACACTCAAGGTCCGCTGTAATACTGTCCAGGCGTTGACTAAGATTATCCTGCATTGTTTTAGCAGGAGATACAGGATTACCATTATGGCCACTTCTGCATTGTTTACATATGTATGAAAATACAAGTTTATTCTTGTGAAACACATCATGCTGCGAGTCAGAAATACCAACACATTTTATGTGAAAAAACAAGCCACATAAGGCGCATCCAACACTGCTTTGAGATTTAGTCACATTTTTCAAGCAGGAGCATATATACGAGGTTTTGTGTTGTTTTGGTTTACTTGCCGGCATTATAAATGTTATAAACACGATAAATTTGCAGTTTATTAAATTTTTCTTAACACAAATATCCAAAAATGGCGGAAAACAAATGTAGAAACAGCAGACAGCTAAGACTCCTTTATCATACGAAAAAACAACAAATCACGTATAAATTTCCTTCAGAGAACAAAGTTAGTTCATTCCTTTTAATTTAAATTAAAAAAACAACGATAAAAACAATTATATTTAATATAAATAAATTTTCTTTGCTTTGCAATAAATTTTCACAGTCCACTTATCATGGCGTTACATTGCAACATAAACATATCTCAATAAATAAATTCAGTGAAGTGCGACTTTGACCCGCGCACGAAGGGTTCCGTACGGACACGAGATATGTAATTCAATACGAACTTTAGCCAATATAAACTATAGTTTTGGCATTTCTTTCGCTTTTGGGTTTTTTCGGTTTTAACAGTTTTTTTTGTTTTGGGGTTTTTCGAATTTATTGGCGCTTTCTGAGTTTTGGCTCTTTTTATTTTCTCGTTTTGGCGATTTTTTTTTGGTGTTAGGAGTTTTTTTAATTTTGGCGATTTTTATTATTTTGACGTTTTTTTTTATTTTGGCGATTTTTTTAATTTTGGCGATTTTTTCATATTGGTGATTTTTTTTGTTTTGGAGTTTTTTTTTAGTTTTGGCACTTTTTTTCTCGTTTTGAGGATTTTTTTTTTGGTTTTTGGCGTTTTTTTAATTTTGGCGATTTTTTTCGTTTTGGCGATTTTTTTAATTTTGGTGATTTTTTTTAATTTGGCGAGTTTTTTCACATAAATAATTATTTTGGTTTTGGCGCATTTTCCGCGTTTTGGCGATTTTTTTCGGTTGGCGTTTTTTTCATTTGGGCGATATTTTCGAATTTGGCGGATTTTTTTTTAATTTTGTCGATTTTTTTCGATTTGGCTATTTTTTTTAATTTTTGGCGATTGTTTTCAGGTTTTGGCGATTTTTTTCGGTTTGGCGATTTTATAATTTTTGAAATTTTTAGTTTTACCGTTTTGAAAATTTCAAGAGTTTACCTCTTACGGTTTCCAAGATATAGCAAGTTGTCAAAATTACAAAGTCAAAATTGCATTAACTGATGGACCACCCTTTAATTTAAATGTTTTAATATTTTAATGTTAATTGTTGTAGTCTATATAAAAATACACTAATTTTACAAATTTCAAGTGTCAATATACATATGTACATACAATTGTATGTGTATTGCATGGAATTTTAAAATTTTTCGTCGCTCGTTTTGGAACACCCTTTAATTTTTAATTCTCATGTATTTGTTGTTGTAGCGGCCAAGATTCTACATACTCTGTCCAAATTTCAGTTCCGTAGCTCTTACTTTTCCTGAGAAAATACCGTGTGACGGACAGACGGACAGCGTAGCGAAAACAATAGGGTTCCTTTTTTCACCTTTGCTGTACGGAACCCTAAAAAATGAGTTTTTGAAGTTAATAATGCAGAAAGAAATCGTTATAACATAATTAACTTTGTATAAAAATTACATAAAAAGGGCTTGTAAATACATACATATCGAGAGCATATATCCAAAAGACGTTAACTCAAATTTTGGCAAATGAATTTCTTCTGGCAGCACTGTTACTGTTATGTGGTTGCTACCAACAATGAACTTGTTCATAGTACAGGTATAACTTTGCTCAAAGATTGCAACCTATGTGATCTTGGTAAGTCACATGGTGCTTTCTAATGGTGGAAGGGGGTTTATAGTTGGACGCTCACCGTCACGCGCCGTTTAGACCACCAAGATATTAGGCCTTAAGACGTGCTTAAATTAATCTAATGAACATCTGTTCGTGCTTCCTTTTTGCCCAATCCGCTATTCTCGAGATGAGTATTGGTCTACTTTCCTTTTGTGGAAGTGTTCAAATCGTGTTGTCATCTTTCCATTGCATTATCATTCAACTGGTTAACGTACGCTAGCACCGTTCTCCTTGCAATATGCTTCTCCTTTTCACAGTTATTGTGATAAACTTTATGTTCTTGCTTATGAGTGTGTGTGCGTGTGTATGTAAACATATCACAACGTGTTAACGGATAAGAAGCAAATTTCGGTTCGAATCGATAGTTTTCGAAATATTTCACAAACAAATTTTAAATTACTGACCCGATCAAGTTGGAAATCTTATGAGCTCTTAACAACAAAAAGACATGTCCATTGCAGACATTTTGAATAGAATCGGCTGAATAAGTTGAAT
Organism: Tachina fera; assembly: GCA_905220375.1. Taxonomy (NCBI): domain Eukaryota; kingdom Metazoa; phylum Arthropoda; class Insecta; order Diptera; family Tachinidae; genus Tachina; species Tachina fera. The sequence goes on from LR999967.1 coordinate 73,126,054, forward strand.
AATATTTCTCAAATGAATTTTAGATTGTTATAGACGTAGAAGTAGAAGTGTTTCATATACCGCAAATGTGAGCAAAATCAGTAGCTTAGCGGTAAGTTTCAGCAGGGATGGAAATAATGCACTAGATTTTTAGTGCACTAAAAATTAAATAATTAGTGGTAGTGCTATTAAAATTTCAGTACCACTAAATGGTTAGTGGTAGTGAAACATCAAATTGCACTACCACTAACCATTTAGTGGTATTTAAAAAAAATTGCACTACCACTAAGGGCGACTTTTTGAGTTGTAGATTAGAGATTAAATTAACCTTAATTCTTCATTTGCAATTTTTGGGTAGTCGATTATATTGGTTTACTTGCTAGTTTAAGCGACCAATCGTGGTGGTTTAATCTTATTTTACAAACACTTGTGAAACATATAAATTTTTGTAAAAATTATATGATAAAATAATTTAAAACACATAAATATACATATGTATTTTGTATTATTTATATATTTCCTTTAATACGCGAAATATTTACTTGTAAATAATAAAATATGACAGTTTCTTCTTCCAACAAAAAAAATCAGTGTGTTGATAACATGTATGACTTTTGCATAGAAATTGTTGCCACTATTTTGTTTCTCTGTATGGTAATACTGCACATAACAAGAAGTTTAAACTACCACTCAAAAACATCAAACTCAATTATGTGAGATTAAGTTAATTTTCGGATTAGCTAATTAAACTAATCTTAATCTCGAACCCAAAAAGTCTCCCTAAATTTTAGTGGTAGTGAAATTTTAATAGCACTACCACTAATTATTAAATTTTAAATGCACTAAAGATCTAGTGCATTATGCCCATCCCTGAAGAAAAGCCAACATGTCTGAAATAAATTAAAAATGCCAATATAAGTTTAATTTTCTATTATATTACATAATTCATTCAAATTGCTTCACTTTGATTAGTGCAATTTTTTTTAATACCACTAAAATTTAGTGTTAGTGTAATTTGATGTTTCACTACCACTAATCATTTAGTGATAGTGAAATATTAATATCACTACCACTAAGTGAATACTGGTAGTGATTGTTAGTGCACTAAAAATATAGTGCATTATGCCCATCTCTGAGTTTCAGTTATCTCTTGCAAATGTTAAACGATTTCCATATATTTTTAAATAACCATTAAAATACTGTTGAATTAAATTTTTGTGTTATTGTTGTTATTTTTTTAATCATGAAAAAATTATCTTTCCTATGTTAGTAAAATTATAGCTTTCGAAAAAAATATTTAAAATTATATGGATGGATCTTATCGGATGTATGAATATTTTTTAATAATTCTTGCACGGAATTCAAAGTGTTATTTTTAGTAATTAGAACAGTCCAAGAAGACTGCGTGAATAGACACTATGCTATGAATTGGATTCATAACACAATGCCATTGTTGGACATTATTGAAATCACTTAATAGTATTTCGTAATTAGTTTTTTGTTCCTGTGTAGCATAATCTCAGAAACTGGAATTAGTAGCTTCAGCTTTGATGTAAATCTACGTCTGGAAGAGTGTGAAAGTGCCGGAGTATGTTTAACTTAAATAAAAAGGTTACACATCCTATCATAATATTACCAATCCGCTTTCTTATATGATTATGTCATATCTTCAGAAAATATTCACTAATTTAATTTGCAGCAGTTCTTATTCAATGACAATGATACTCAAATTTGTTTTCCTAAAAAAAAGACGAAAATAAATTTAAAAAATTAAGCATTTATTTTGTGATAAATAGATTTCATGTTTAACAAAGTGTTTTCAAAGAAGGGATTTTCTAGCTGACATCTGTTTATTATTTCGACGTTTTTCTTTCGTGTGTGTAGAAAGAGTGACTAATTTTGTATGACACTTTTCTGGTGACGTGCCTGATTGTCCTAAGAATTCAATTTGTTAATAAGTAAAACTAAAATATCTAACTTATAAATAAGTTTTGTATTGTTTCAAAATAAAATAAAATATTTTTTGTTTATTTTTACATAATGAGCTAGTTATAAAATTAACATTAAAAAATAATTGAAAAAACTCTATTGATTCAAATGAAATGTAAGCGAAAGGGTTTTTAAATGAAATTTTACTTGTTCCAAATTATATTTCATTTGAATATACCTACATAATATTTTGAGTGTATGTATGTATATATGTACATTTTTATTTTATTTCTAAACATTATTAGTGTTGTTGGTCCATATTGTACTCGTATGTTATTCTGATTAGAAAATGATTTGAAGTCAAATTATCCTGTCCCGCCATTTCGAACTTTTTTTTTTTTGCTTTTATTATTCTATATTTTCTTTTGAATACATTCAATTATTATAGTTATGGCGCCTATTTGACGTAAGTTTTCTGCTTAATGCCAAACAAATTTCTGCATGTTTCTTTCTTAAGGTGGCACATTTTTATTTAATTTTGTAAAGTAAATTCGTTTTAAGTAAAATATTCAACAATTATGTGGATTTTTACAAGATTCATCATTTGAAAATTTTCATGACATTTCCTGAAATTTCTGATATGTATGAGCTATTACGATGTCTAGACACGTTCAGATTGTATCGATATGTTTACGAAATTTCCCAAATATTGTATGCAAAATATTATAGTTACTTTGAAAAAATGTGTTCCTTAATTTTTGCAAAAATAGTGTACGAAGAATTTATTTTTTTGGTGTAAACTGTTAATAAGATTTGTTCGGCGAACTTTTAGCTACATTATTGTCATATATAATTTAAAGCTACACCAAGTCTGAATTAGCTGTTGATAATGACACCATGTTTTGAGGGCGCTCAAAGTCTTCGAAGGTTCATAAAAAAATTGGTCGTTGGTAGCTGAACTACTGTCGAATTTATACTGTCATGGTCGTGTGGATTTTTTCACTTTTGCACCGTTTGATTCACTGAACAAGTATAATATTAGTTTTGTAAAAAAGAGTCATTAAAATATAAAAGTTATTTCATTTCGTTTTCTTGAGAAGTTAACTGGGGAATTGAAACGACTTTCGATTTCTATACAATATTCTATTTCACAATTTTTAATTCTTTTTATTTAATAATAAAATCATTAAAAATAAGAAAAAAATAATAATAATTTGCATATTACGAGCTACCATAATAAAATACATATACATATCAAAAATTATATTTTTGTGTTTGTTGCTGATAATGAGTTGTGGACACACATTTATTTAGATTTATGTATCGAGATCATCATCGTCATGATTATCTGCCATCAAGTACACGACACGATTTACTATATAGCAATATATCTACCAAATTGAATATGACAAGCATACATACATATTTATATGTATAAATCTGAATATACTCGTAAATATTCGTATATCCCCGTTGCCCGTGGCTTTCAGACACCTTGCAAGACGGATGGCACGACAAATGCAAAGCGTATAGGATCTGCTGGCTACAGCTCAAGCCCCAGTAAAAATAAACTTGGTACAAGTAAGCACTAAGACAAAATAATGCGCTCTGGAGATGTGGAAAAGCACGCAGTGCATCCCCTAGGATGCACTATAACGTTTGTCTATAACATTTGCATTAACGAAACTACAAAATTTTACATTGAATGTTGCAAGACTAGCTTGCGGAAATATCCATCAACTAGTTTGGTGCATGAGGAGTTGAGTAGTTATTATTTTACAGAGTCTTTGAGTACGGATTCTGTTAAATTCCCTGCAAGAAAAGAAACTGACACAAGACTAGTCACGTGACTGATCCCCAAGTGATAGGGACCAGTCTGAGTTCTAATACGTTCTATGAAACGGGCCAGTCATTTTTACATGGAGATGGCCTAGGATGGGGTTTATTGATGCTTTGCTCCTTGTGACTTGTCACTGAACTACATACATATGTAGTATGTCATAGGTACCTAATCGCTGTAGAATAATAGGTCTGTTCATTTACTTTACCAGCAAAAACTGGCAACGAGAGACTAAGGTAGAAACTTACAAAATTAATCTCCTAAACATGAAAAAGTAAATGAATGCTTTACTTGTAAAAACTTGCAAGATAATTTTATTCATATCAGAACCATGAACGGAAACCATGATACAATTAACCTTTTTCTGATGTATTTTGTTTGATGACATTTTAAAATGCAATTTTCTTTTGAAATTGGCATTTAATATGAAATTCTCTACACAGTTTCATGTATTTTTACTATTTGTATGCATTTTTCATAATTTTTTTTAATTTTATTCATTAACAAATACAAAAATGCCACTTTCCATCTCTGATCATATATGAGAAACAAACAAAATTATTTGCCATTAAATCTTAATTTAACATGCTTTCATTTTACATACGTATACATGTTTTTTTTAACAAAGAATTGCAAATTTTTAATTTTTCCTTTTTCAGATATTTTTGAAATAATTAATTTGACAACAAAACACACAACAGCTGGTTGAATAATTCTTGCAAGTAAAAATTTTACCAGTAATAATTTCTAAGAATTTTTTGTCTCTCAACTTTTTCTCTCTTTTGACGCTCTCTCATTGCAAACTTTTTGAGTTAATAAACACTTTCCAGTAAAAATTGTCACAAATTTGTAAAAATGTTTAGTAAATGAACAGACCTAATAGGGCACTGTGCTACACGATCAATATATATTGAACGTGATCCAGTATTGCGATATTTATTGAACGTGTAGCATGCAGTATTGATGGATCGCGATCCATATCGCAGAAAGATCTAAATTATGGAATCCAATCACGGATCGCGTGATAAATATTGAACGTGTAGCATTTTCATGATATTAGATCGTGATATGTTAATAAAATGTGAAATAAAACAAATAAAATAAAAGACGCAGTGAAAAATTTAACAAATAGAAAGTAAAAAAGTTTATTAAATTTGTGTAAAGTTTGTTTTAATAAAGGATAATGGCAGAAGATAGTGAAAGCGAGTGGGTTCTGCCGGTGGAATCGGAATTAGCGACCGACAAGTTATTTTGAATGACTTTAGTTTTAATTTGGAGGCATTGCCGGAGTTGTGGGACTCGTCGGCTAAAGCTTTTTTTTGGTTTTCTCGCGAGATTTTTTTAATAAACATTCCGCACAGCACAAAAATAACGTAAATACTGACGTGATAAATATTGAACGTGTAGCATACGCTCGTGATCCATCAATCCATAAAAATGTATCGCGATCAAAATATCACAATATATATATTGAACGTGTAGCAGTGCCCATATAAATTATTTAAAAATGTCATTCCGACACTTGACTGTAACAATGAAAACTTATATTTTTTATTATTACAAATGCAATTATATTTTAGTTTTAAGCAGATATTTTTAGGGATTCGAATTGGCAAACAACCTCTGGCATGAGAGGCCTGCACACTATCCACTAATCAGTTAAGCTTAGGTTAACACTTAACTTTAGTTACGGGACTGGTTAAAGAGTGGCTTGGCGGTATCATTGAAGGAAAAAGTTAGAATTATATTTATACTATTTGATAGATCCTGGATCCAACCCCATCGAACTTATTCAGTGCCGTTTACCATAATACTAGACCGATTCCCAATTAAATTGACAAAAGATCAAGATGATACATCACGACAGTGGTGAATACGTAACCATTTACAGCAGCTACGTCCAGCCCATATGCACAATGTGCAAACTTTTATCAAGACCTTTTTGTCAGCGTTGTCAACATTAAAATTTCAAAACGCACCAAAATTAAGAAAAAAGCGAGCCATTTACAAAAAAAAACGCACCAAGCTTAGAATTTCTTTTTTTTATTTTAAAATGTTTATTGAATTAATTTTGCATTAGGAGTAAAATATTGATTTTTTTGTAAATGCGAATTTTTTTTACAATAATTGAACTGTAGTGAATTTTAATCAGAAATAATTTCTTATTCGGGCTTAAGTTCAGAAATTAAAATTCTTATTGAATGAAATATTTTTTATTAATTAATGTGAGTGTCTAAATAAGAGAAGAAAAATTAAACTAGACTTTTATTAGCTGGGGGAAATACCGATATGTTTCTTCGATTTTTTATATCTACTTGGGTAGAGCTTGTTATTAACATCAGCTGTTTAACGAAAATTTTTAATGAAACGAAACATGAGAAATGATTGTTACAATTATTGATTTGCCTTTGGTAAATACATTTGTAAGTAATTCTGCTTAAAACTTTTTAAAAAGAGATCAAAAATTAATTGTTCCAAATTAATAAAGCTAATATTTTCATCAGTATTGTTATCATAGGATCATAAAAAAGATTTCATTTCAAATTGTGATGTTTTGTAAATATCACTGGTATTAATATGGTAATTAAAACTATCAGGAAGTTGGTAAAAGTTTCACAACAAGAATTTTCCCGTTTTAACCCACTGTCGTGTTCAATTTGCGTTGGTGCCACCAAAAATTTAAAAACGCACCATAATTTAAAAAAAGCGCACCACGCACCAACTAAGGAACTTTTCGCACAAAAAATTTCAAAAAGCACCCAAAATGGTGCGAAACGCACCAAGTTCACAACGCTGCTTTTAGTGCTTTCACACCGACGAGATTACAACATCCACAACAGAATAAAATGCTTGCTCTTACTTTGCAAAGAAACAATAAGAAATTTAAGAGCTTTCAAAGCTGTTTACCTAAAATGCAAACATCAGTGTATGTGTTTTTGGACTTAGCTGATTTACAGGATATGCCTTTTTTCAACATACACTACTTCCTACTTTTGGTAGCACCAAATTTTCTACAGGGATTATCTTAAAAGAAACTATAATCGACAAATGTCGAAATTTCCCTAAGTAGTCTGCGACAAATTGGCCAACTGGGATGGTACTATACATATCCATACATATGAACATATTTTTAATCATGCATACACATTTATACATGTGCGTATACATACATAGTTGTAGTTTTGAAATTTAGTCGTATTATAATTATGTTGTGTACGCACTACCCCACCACCTTTATTTCTGTTCTTTATATGACAACCATAAACTAAATAGAAAATCGTAGAGAGATCCGAAAGAGTTCTTTTGTAAGGGGGATTTGTTTTTTTTTTTTGGCGCCATGCAATACTTTTTGTATCCTATTTTCATTTCGTTTGGTATCATTTGTACATACACTACATAGTGCTTCTATATACATATGTATGTGTACTATATACATACATATGTACATACATACATATGTATGTATATAAAAATGTTTTTATCTAATTGGCGCTGCATCCACACTCATAAATAATGAATTAAAAAACAGAAAGATACAACTGAACGTTTAAAACATATTGAGAAAACGTTCACATTATTCTTGCTAATGATTATATGTACATACATAATTATATTATATTAATATTTGCTGAAGACAAAAACATAATTTATTTTTACTTTTTGTTTGAGTAAATTAAATTAATGACACCACGACCACCTACAATACCATGTTTTAAATAATTATTGTTGGTGCGACGACGTTAGCATTGAAAATTTAGTGACATTAATGTACTATACAAGTATACATTTTACATACATATTTACATACATACATACATACATGCATACATATGTATAGAGTTTTTAAAACAATTGTATGATCAAGTTTATCACGGAATGCTTACGAAAGCATACACATTTAGTAATTTTGCTTCTTCAGCTTACAGAGATTCTTGTTCGAAAAATTGTCACTTACATATCTTAAAACACCACTTTAAATCACACAAAATTGGTAGAAGCATATGCCTATTTACTTACCTTATATTATTTATCTTCGTTCCGTTGAATGTTTTTTAAATATTTCTTCCACTTATCTACTTTAAAGTGGGCTTAAAAACGACATTTTTAAACTTTCTTTAAAACCAAGGAATAATGAGCCTTATACCAGATTAAAGAAAAAATGTTGCGATGTTCTTGATTCTAATTCAAAAACGCCGTAATCAAAGTGAAGTACGCCATTCACGATAAGGGGGAATATTTTAATCAGGCTCAAGTTCACTTCGTTACATTATTTTTATATAACGAAATATTAGTTAATGTAATTTTCTTAAAAAAAGAAAAGAAAAATTAAACTAGACCAGCTGAGGAAATGCTCCATGAATTTGATGAATTTATATCATGATTAATGTCAAATTGATATCATGATGTCACTGTGAATTTGACGTTTATTTATTAAACAATTTTCGTTTAAAAAAGGCGGCACAACAATTATTTGTGACCAACAAATTAAGCAACACGCAAATTAGATATTTTTGGCAAGCATTTTGCAAATATTGTTTTGATTCATTATGATATAAAGTCATCAACGTCTACCCCTTTGTGTTTATATTAATGAAAAAAGGACAGTTGCTCTGCCGGCGTTATATTACGAGTTATGATATAAAATCATCAGGTGTGGATACTATGCTACATACATACATACATACATAACATTGATTAATAAAAGTTCAAATGAACTAATAAATACACTCTGGATCAGATTATTAGAACCAGTTGAAGTTCTGTTTTAAGTAGGCAATGGGTGTTAGATTAGGTTAGGTTGAAAAGATTAGCCATTGCATTCATGTCCGGGGACATACACACAAGCCAAGGTATGTTGTGTAAATTAACTCTCATGTAAATTAACAAACGAACACCACCTTTATACAGTCCCTCAAACTTTTGCAGTCAATACCTCTTAGGTGGGTAATGCCCGGTAAGATGTCATCCACAAAATAACAGGATCTCTGCATGCATAACAATGACTGTAGGACATACAGTCATTGAATCCAATCCAGTACAAATGCCCTCGTACATTAGAGTGCCTCGTTAAGACGCTGGTCAACTTTCCCAGCTCGGGCTTGTTTTTTTTCAACACTACCCGAGTCCTCCCATAGAACCTTGGTTAGATTACTCACAGTATCACAATTCCATCGTGTCCTGTGAGACATCTTCGCCCAATTTTGTAATTCAATCCTCGCTGCCTTGAAAGGTATTGTATTAATTAAAGTTACTGTATAATAGACTGACGTTATTTCAGCTGGAATTGTAGTTGTAAAAAGTATGTAATTGACAATAAATGTAGAAAACAACAACAGTTATATATTCAAAGTAATCATGAATAAAATTCCACATAAATTTCTCCCTTTTCCAATTAGAATTTTTTGTTTTCCCTATTACATGCTATTAATTGGAATTGTTCCCAGGGGAATTTCATTCATGATTGTCCTGATTACTTTCGCAAAAGTAGAGTGTTGCCACCAGGGTGACCGATGACATTTTTCAAAAAGTGGCACCAAAAAGGGGAATTATCAAAAAAAAGGGGGAAAATTAAAAAAAACGAGAAAACTGTACTAAACTTTTTATTTTTCATGTATTTTTATAGAATTCAGTCTAAAAAAATGGAGACAAAAAGTGGCAAAAGCACTGGAAAAGTGGCAATGCAGTCGAAAAAGTGGCAATTTGCCACTTGGTTTTCCCAAGCTCCCAGAAGAGCTAGAGACTTCGTTCTTGGACTGGTGTGTCAGAAATTTTCCGAAAAATTTTGCTATTGAAAATCAGCAAAATCGATCAGACGGCTTCAGAGCTGGAAACCTCAAACTCTATTTTCCCATAGAAAATAACTACCGAAAACAAGTTTTTATTACTTTTTTATTAAATTAACTTATTTTATACTTCGGTATGAATAAAATTGGTATTTATAGCTTAAAAAAAATTTTTTTAAATTTAAAAAAATAAAAAAAACGTTTCCAGGGTTGGAAAACTTTAACTTTTTTCGTAATAATTAAACATATTTCATGTTTTAGGAAGAAGGCTATTATCTCAGGAACGGTAAAAGCTATGGGTCTGAAATTTGGACAGAGTATGTAGAACTTTGGTTGCTACAACAACAAATACATAAAAGCTAAAAATTAAAGGGTGTTCCAAAATGAGTGACGAAAACTTTTCAAATCCCATGTAATATACATACAATTGTATGTTTGTGTGTACATATGTATATTGACACTTGAAATTTGTAAAATTAGTGTATTTTTATATAGGCTACAACAATTAACACTAAAATTAAAAAAATTCAAATTAAAGGGTGGTCCATCAGTTAATGAAATTTTGACTATGTAATTTTTACAAATTGCTATATCTTGGAAACTGTAAGAGTTAAACTCTTGAAATTTTCAAAAACGGTCAAACTAAAAAATCCGAAAATTACAAAATCACCAAAAATTTAAAAAAGTCGCCAAAACGAAAAAAATCGCCAAAATGAAAAAAAACGCTAAAAATAAAAAAAACGCCAAAAACCGAAAAAATCGCCAAAACAAAACAAATGCTTATGTGAACAAAAATTGCCAAAAATTAAAAAAAAATCGCCTAATGAAAAAAAAATCGCCAAAATCCAAAAAAATCGCCAAAACGAAAATAAATCGCCAAAATTAAAAAATACGCAAAAACCGGAAAAAAATAGCCAAAGCAAAAAAAAAATTGCCTATTAGAAAAAAATCGCCAAAAATTAAAAAAATCGCTTATATGAAAAAAATCGGCAAAATCCAAAAATCTCTAAAACGAGAAAAAAGTGTCAAAACAAAAAAAATCCCATAATGAAAAAATCCGCAAAAATCGCCCAAACAAAACAAATGCTTATATGAACAAAAATCGTCAAAAATTAAAAAAAATCGCCTAAATGCAAAAAAATCGCCAAAATAAAAAAAATCGCCAAATCGAAAATAAATCGCCAAAAATAAAAAAAACGCCAAAAACCGAAAAAAATCGCCAAAACAAAAAAAATTGCCTATATGAAAAAAATGGCAAAAAATAAAAAAATCGCCTAAATGAAAAAAACCTCAAAATCCAAAAAATCGCAAGAACAAAAAAAAATCGCCAAAATTAAAAAACGCCAAAAACCGAAAAAAATCGCCAAAACGAGAAAAAAGTGTCAAAACTAAAAAAATTGCCACAAAAAAATAAAAAAAAATTAAATATATAAAAAATAAAAAAATCGCCTAAATGAAAAAAATCGTCAAAATCAAAAAATCGCCGGAACGAAGAAATCGCCAAAATTAAAAAAACGCCAAAAACCGAAAAAAATCGCCAAAACTAAAAAAATGCCTATATGAAAAAAAAATCGCCAAAATTTAAAAAGCACCAAATTAAACATAATGCCAAAAACCTAAAAATTGCACTAGAAAAAATGTATGAATTTTTTCACAAAATGAATATGTACCTACATATCTCTGTGCTTATGTATGTATCTCTATACTACATAAACGCACTTTGGTAAAGGGTATATAAGATTCGGCACAGCCGAATATAGCACTCTTACTTGTTTTTGTTTAATATTGTTTGGCATTTTATAATGGAAAGACTTCGCTTCGCTCTATGGGCTCTTGAAAAGTTTCAAGAAGATCCGACGTTTTCGAGGCAAATTTTGTTTAGTGATGATGCCCATTTCTGGCTCAATGGGTTTGTAAACAAACAAAATTGCCGCATTTGGGAAGAAGAGCAACCTGAAGAGATTCAAGAACTGCCACTTCATCCAGAAAAACAATGGTTTGTGGGCCGGTGAAATCATCGGTTCATATTTCCTTAAAAAGTATGCCGGTGCGAACGTAACCGTCAATGGCGACCGTTATCGTGCCATGATAACACGTCGCATCAATCAATGGATTTATTGAGAGAACATTTCGGTGAGCACAATTTCACATTTTGGACCGGTCGATTGGCCACCAAGATCGTGTGATATCACACCGTTAGACTTTTTCCTGTGGGGATATATAAAGTCTAAAGTATATGCGAACAAATACGCTTCGCTTCAGGCCTTGGAGCAAAACATCACGCGTGTCATTGGCCAGTTTCCAGTCGAAATGCTCGAACGAGTCATCGAAAATTAGATTCAACGGATGGACCATCTGCGACGTAGCAACGGCCAACATTTGATAGACATAATCTCCAAAAAATAAATGCCAAAGAATGTTCTTTCAAATGATAATAAACATTCTCCATTAATTTGAATTTTTTGTGTTTTTTTATTCTTTAAAAAAGTAGGGGACCTCGAAATGGATCAGCCTTTAGTATATAATTAAAAAACTATTTTTTTGAGCTTTAGGTCAGTTTATATTAAATTTATTGGTTCAATGTTTCGTTAACCTTCGGTTAACTTCTTCTTTATATAATATAAATCCTGAAGAAGTTAACCGAAGGTTAACGAAATATTGAACCAATAAATTTAATATAAACTGACCTAAAGCTCAAAAAAATAGTTTTTTAATTTAACTTAAAAAAAAGGTCGAAAAATTAGATAAAAATATTTTAGTATATAATGGTTAAATACCTAGTTATAGTATAATTCGCGGATCTAAATCTACATTTGTACTACTTTCGAAAGGAATAGAATTCTGTAACAGGGATTGATTAATTTTTGGCACGATGTCATCAAGCATTCTGATGTATTTCATTATGTATTAAAAGAATCCGCTTTCAAATCGCTTCGCTCTCTTCGCCCCTTTGCATTTTAAAAGATTCGAAAAATTAAATACATACTCGTATCATAAATTTTTTCTTATTACATGCGTAATCAATATTCAGTTATTTTATTCGAATCAGCAATAATAAGAATAACAAAATTAAAATTCTAATGTAATGCTTCATTTCATTAGGACCTCAAAGAGCTTTCTTTGTGTGTTCAGGGCTATGCATCCATAATACTCAACGTACACGGATCGCAAGTAAATGAAATTAATTCACTGGGCACACAAATAAATCCATGCATACATACATATACTATACATATTGTATACAAGTGTATTCACATACATAATGTTCAATGGAATATGTTGTTCGAATTATTTTTCCTCATGATGTTGTTACTGCTGTTAAGAGTTGCCAGTCCGGTACTTTCGAGTAGAGTTGTGCTTCTCAGCTCTTTTTAGTGACCGCTCTTTTCAGCGCAGCTCACTTTACTGAAGTATTTCATTCAGTTAGCTCAGTAGCTCAGTTCATTTGTAGTGAAACATTTTTTCAAGCATAAAGAAAGAGCGCAAATCGAAACATAAAAAGTGACAGATTTATACAGAGTGTGTTCGTGTGTGTGTGTCATACATTGCAAAAGAAGGCAGATTAAGTATAAAAAATAGATAAAATAAAATAGTTTTATGAGTGAAATTTGTTAATAAATATACATATGTACATACATATTAATACTTTTTTTATGTATGTACATGTGCGACACAAAAAGTTTGTTGAAAAAGTACAAGACTTGTGCGGAACTCTTTCATTAGGTCGTTTTAGACACAAACCCACATAAATTACATAGGTTTGTGCTTAAAACGAGCTGCTGAATAAGTCCACATGTTATTTAAATAGGTTTGACTATAGGTTTGTGTCTTATCTGAGCTACTGAAAGTGTTCGATACAAATGTAGAAACCACTCAGTACTGAGCTGACTCAGTGAATTGAACGGCTCGCAGCGCTCAGTTAAGTGAATAGTTCAATTGAACTAGTTCGTTCATGAGCTACACAACTGTACTTTCGAGATGTAATTCAGTACGACGTACACAGTTCTGGATTACGTACTGAAATAGATAGAATGATTGTTTTGTTTTCTTGCCAGGCAGTTCAGTGTTGCAGAAGAAAACTTTATGAGTGTTGGCGATTCTATCTCTAATATATCTATAATTAACACTGTAAAAAATTGACTGTAGAAACGAAGCATGTTCTTTAACTAATCTGGGTGGGCTGAACTCGAATCTGACATAAAAATTGGCTATCAAGTCTGCTGGCAATAATGTAAAACAGACAATACTGACACTCCAATTTCACAATTGTTAATTTGACTGAATCCCACCATTCATTCTAAATCTTCATAATAGTAGCGTTTAAATATATCAGGTAGGTTGTGTGTTACTGATTCAAGCTATTTTTGCTTTGTGTGTCAGATTCTTCAAAAAACCGTGGACACCGACAATATTATGCAATAGTTGCAGAACTGTTTTTAACAAGTGGTCAAATAGCAAGAAGATCTATTTAGATTTTTCAATTCCAGTCTTTTGGAGAGAATCAAGTAGCCAGCAACAAAAGCTGCTGGATTCATTATGAAAAAACGAAAAGAGAATGGTCTCGCCCAGATTTAATAAAAATGGGGATAAAATCATGCTGGGAGCACTGTTACCAGATTTGTAGATTTCTCTGCATTTTGCTTACTTTTCATTGCAAAAATTATAGTGCAACATCAATATTTCGGGTATTTCTTTACTCCTTAAAAGAAATAGCCATTTAGTTACTGTCAGAAACATACACATAAGAAACACCAACAAATAAGTAGTTTTTCACGTTTAATTTTTGCCGTAACAATACCACCAACAATGTTAAAAAGAAACTAACAAATCTGTGCAAAGATATACCCTGCAGATAAAAGGAGTAGTATGCGGTCAGAAACATACTAGTTTCTTTTGAATTCAGACTGGTTGCACATCTGTTTTTTTTCTTCACACAACGAACTACCGACTTTTATATTGGTTTGTCATAGGAGTACAACTAGTTGTTTTGTGTAGAGTTACATACTAGTTGAAGGACTAGTTGCTGTTATACTAGTTTATATGAATGCCTGTTATGGATAGTTTTGTACTAGTATTTTATAAAATAGTTTTATAGTTTTATAAAATAGTTTTTTTACACAATTAAAAACACTTACTGCGTATTTAAATTTAAATTAAACTTATCCGCTGCCAAAATAAAATATTGTTGTGAATTAAAAAACTGATCGATTTGTAATGACGCAGAAGACATTAAAATTCCTGTACAAAAAATTTTACCACATACATACATACTAGTGATGTAACGAATGCCAATTTTCGATATTCGCGAATACGAATACGAATATTTCAAACGATATTCGCGAATACGAATACGAATATTTGAAACGATATTCGCGAATACGAATATTTTATGCAATATGATATATTAAAAAATTCTTATGAAAAAAGACTTCACACTGTTGCTGGCGTACTTCAAAGTTAATAAAAAGTACCCAAAATTTTAATGATCTTCATTGAATAATATTTGAAAATAATACAAAGCAAAAATTTCTATAAAAAAATTTATGTATTTGTACAAACTAAAATTTTTAGTCATTTATTTAAATTTCATTTAGGCTTTATTCATTTATTTATTTAATTTCTTTGGAAAAATATTCGTATTCGTATTCGACTAAATTTGGCGAATACGAATACATTCGTATTCGAATTCACCTGAATTTGACGAATGCGAATACATTCGTATTCGCCTGAAAATGGCCAAATATTCGACAATTCGAATACGAATACGAATATTCGTGCATCACTAATACATACACACATTTGTTTCATTCCATTTTACAATGGAAAAATTGCACAGGCAAAAAATTCTTTTTTTACATGTTGTTTACATAACAAACAAAAGAGAGAGAAAGAGACAGCGCGTCGCTTGTATAGAAGTGCAGCCGATATGTCATCAAGCTTCTTAGTTCTGTCTCCTTATAACTAGTATAGGACTGTTCCAAAACGCAACTACTCCAAAAATTAGCAACAGGAGGTTAAATGAATTTATTCTAATTATGGTTTAAATTTTATAATTTTACGATTGCGGGGAACAAATTTATGAGGGGGGTAAAAACAGCTCGAATGGCTTCCTGTAAATAAATATACACACTGCGTGCATTGGCACTACAGTGCGCCTAGATATCCACTAAAACTTAAATTAATACAATGCTATAAGTAGCATTAGTTTTGTCTTTGTCAGTCTTGTTGTTCATTGTTATATCCATTTTTTGTTGAATACTTAATTCTTCGAAAGTGTATCTTTTGCTGTATTTTCTCTCTTTGTGTAATTTTTTTACATTTTCCAGATCAGCTGTGTGAGAATAATCCAAAAAATGTTGAGCTAATGGAGTAGATTGTCGTCCTTTTTTAATATCACTCTCATGTTCAGCTACTCTTACTCCTAGATTTATTTTTGTTTTCCCGATATGAAGTTTTTTGCAGCTTTCGTGTGGAAACGCATATACTACATTGCTTAGGTCTTTTTTATTTATTTTTGTTTTTAGATTTGTGAACAGTGTATTTCTTGTCTTGTTTCATATTATTCAGGTTTTTTAGCCAATTTTTGCAGATTTTTTTGTACAATTTTCTGAAAACAGTGGCTGGGAGACTACTGCTGGACTCTAATACTCGTACTTGAAACCGAACCAACAAAATACAAACGACGTTTAAATAACGAAATACACTTTTGAATATTCATTTGATTTTTAAATAAACTAATGATTTTTTATGTAAAAAACGAATAAAAAAATTTTTTTTATTTCGAAAACCTGACGTGATGGAGAAAATCCAATTAAAGATTTGAACTCAGCCCACCAAATTACCCTCGATATTTTGTTGCTCCAGTCCAAAACCTTGTTGGCTAGTGTTATTTTAGAATTACGGATAAATGATTGATGTGCATTGTTTGAGTATGAAATATCAGATTCACTAAATTGACAAGTAATTCGACACATTAAACATATCGCACAATAAATCATAAACAGTCACAACTCAAAATTATCAAAATGGTTTTGTTTTTTCATAAAACAGTTCACTGAACGAATATCCAATGGCTTGGAAAACTTCCTTTGCAACGCAGTCTTCCTCAACAATATAAAATACCGTTATGCCTGTTTCTATGTTACATACTTGCTTCATTTGTACAGTATAAACAGTTTTTTCCCACTCCTCGACATCTAGGATTTTTTGAATTGTGACTCTTTATGTATTAGTGTGAGATATGTACTCGCACTTTTTTCAGTGTTGCCAGATAATACCGTTTGGATGATTATAATTTCTATTGTATTGATGACATTAAAAAAAAATATAATTTTGAATTTTAAAGAAAAAATAGTAATCAAAATAAAAGGAGAATTCAGGACAACTGATTAAAAAAGGACTCTTTTAAATTAAAATAGTAATCAAAATAAAATGACAATTCAGGGGACAAATCACGGCATTCGAAATCGAGTGCACGTTCGTGTAGAGAATTATTTCGATGGCTGCAATTTTTTGGATCACGGTATTCGATCGTATTTTATGTTACCTACTACTATTTTTTACATTGCTGTTAGCATATGACAATAAGAAAAACAAAACGAAACGGGATGTTCCATCATAAATTGCTCCAAAACTTCTTTTTGTTTCCCATTGACTTCATTTGTATTTGTTCTGGAAACGATTTTTCCCTTATTTATTTTTTTTGCACTGCCTATTGGACAATTTTTGTATTGATATTTAATTTCCATAAAAACATTTAAATTATATTTTCTAAACTAATTGTTCGAAAATATCTGGAAAATATTAAATTTTTATTACTTCTTTCTTTTTCCTTTGTTTTGTTTCTTTGGTTTGTTTTGCGGCAAAAAGCTAAGAGTTTACTTGTTTTCGATAGTAGATTACCAATCGAGTGCAACTTCGAGTAGATACGTTTCGTTAACGATTGCCATAATCAACGTTAACAACATTTCGAAAACAAAGTACTCGATTTCGAATGCGGTGATTTGCCCCCAGGACAATTGATTAAAAAAGGACACTTTTGGAATAAAAATTAAAAGAATATCGTTTTAAAAAATACTGTCCGCTTAAAAAAGGGACAAATGGTCACCGGATTGGTCATACATCTAAAGGGTATCCGAACAAGAACGCAAGATTTAAATTTGGCGCCAGTTGAAGTGTCATTGTTTGACATTTGAACTATTGTTTGCTAGTAGAAGGTACGAGGTTAGTAAAAATGGAGCGCTATACGAATGAACAACGCATTCTCATTGTGAAATTGTTTTGCGGCTACAGTTCGCAAATTGCGATCAATTTGGGGTCACAATAAGCCGTTACCTCAGTATAAAAAGGTCCGAATTCAATATTTTTGGAAATCGTGATTTTTGAGTTTTCCGATACATAAGATCTTTTTCTATCGAAATATACAAAAACCTGAATTTCAAAAAAAAAAATAATAATGAGTTGGGGCCTTTCTATATTAAGGTAACGATATGTATGTGTCTTTATCTGATGAATATTTGTCATGATAAATGCCAAATACCATATAAACTCTAGCGCAATTGATTAGACCCAAATAAAATTTGTTATATAGCAGGCCATAACTTTTGAAATAGTGTGGATACAAGAAAAAGTTTACTACTAGCGTCTTTCATTGAGTTCAAAATTACATATGTATATTTATAGTATTTTAAACACTTTAATAGTAGGTGTGGTGTTTCCTCCACGTTTTACAGTAAATTTAAATATATGTACAACATTTTAGTGAGTCATGAAGTGACTTGAAATAGTCCAATGATTTTTGCATTCTATAATTCTTTAATGACTTGGATGAGGGGCTGCTTAATTAACATTATATTGTCTTCGTCCTAACTTTCGGGTATTTCAGTCCCAGACAGTTGCAATTACATATGTTTAGATCAGTGAATAAGACGGCCAGCAAATAAGGCGAATAACTTGGCTTGAAATAAATGTTTTTTTCACTTCAATAAAACCTTGTTTGCTTTTTATGGTTGAAAAAAGTAGTTTTTAGTATAATAACAAATATTAAAAATTTTAAAAACCTCCGATATATCTAGAAAAGATGTGATATCTTATAAACGGCTGGACCAATTTTCTTCAAACACAGCTAAAACACAGCTAAGTTACTTTTCAAACAGAAAAAAATCAAAACAGTTCTAACCGTACGGTCTGTACATGAACTCGTACATCCATATTGTAATTTCATGAGGATTTCCTTGAAATTAACTAACTCAAATTATATACTTAATTTCAACTTGATTTCGGTCGAAATCACGAAATGATAATATGTATATGAATGATTTGGCGTTAGCTATAACTATAAATTTGGAAAATGTCAAAATATATGGGAATTAAATAATTTAAACTTGGTTTCGAAGAAAATCACTAAATTACCTAATTTGACGTCATCCTGAATGCAGAGTAGCAAGCCGTACCGGCGCGGCTGGCGGCTAGCCGCGTTATTTTATCTTTTATTTTTTATAATTTTCCAAATTTCGTATTTAATATGATAGCGAGCGTCCCAGAAAGATAGTTATTTTTGCTTCCACATAAAAAGAAAATGTTTATGTGAACGGTAACGAATCTGCGACAACACTTACGTTCTCTTTTGGAGTCCCTTCTTAAATACATTCACGTTTCCATAGAATTTTTTGTTTAAGCAGTCAGGCGACTTTTTGATAATTAATTGTTCAAAGCTTTTTGTTTGTTCATCCGTAGCAGTGTTCCAATAAAGTAATTAATTTTTAATTCAATCCGAAAGCTTAAATAAAATTTATGTAGAAGGCAATAATGAATAAAATTCCGCGAGAAATTTTTCCCGGGGAAAAATTCCAACTAATAGCAAGTAATAGGGAAAAAATTCTAATATGCAAAATCAGAAAGTTCTCGCGAAATTTTATTCATAATTGCCCTGATAGTCTAGAATATGTTTCTATGGTTTAACAAATAATTTACGAAGCTATTTTTTAGGACATCAATTACTGCAATATTCAAACTATTGAAAAATAAATAATGTTACAACGTGGTGATTTAATAATTCACGTATTTTTCTAAAAACATTTTCAGCCGCCGCCGAAATTTTTTGCCCGGCTTGCTACTCTGCCTGAATGGGTTATAGCAATCTTTCGAAATTGTAAAATTTCTTTTTTAGTTTTAAAATATCCATTCGGCCAAACCCTTCGTATGGGAAGGAGTCCCAAAATAGTCTCCCAAAATATATTTAGTCTCCTCCAAATTACTAAAGTATTGTATGGTCTCCACCAAGTCAAATAAAATCACTGAATCCTTAGAATTGTTCCACGGGTGCCCCTGTGGCTGAGTGGTAGCGATGCTAGCCTCTCAGTCCAGAGCTCGTGGGTTCGATTCCCGCCATAGACCCTGAGTGTTTGCCGCAGACAAGCTAATCGCTTCGCGGGTTGAGTTTGTTTAAAAAAAAATATGAGTTTTATATATCATGAGTTTTATATAATTCAGATATTCCAAGATCAACTCATCCAAATCATATTAAAATCTTTTTTTTTCAGTGTCAAATCATAAATCGCGTGTTCAAAATTTCATTAAGGTTAAACAAAAAAGAGAACTTCTTGCAATGACAACCCTATGTAAAAGTCTTTAGATCGGATCGCAATTTCCACTACTTCCAGATCGCAAACTCTACTATAAGACTGTTAAAAAAATTAATTAGGACGTAATTTAAATCAACTCAATTTGTTTCCTAGCCTTCTGTGTATTTTTTTATTTGATCAAAGAACTGGTTCTCAAGTAAATGCAAATTATGTGATGCAGCATCCTCTTTTTTCTTAATAACGGAAAATCTCGAGACACAGAGTCAATTCAAAACTGACTTAGAGGGATTGATACACAGTACACTCAAAAAAAAATTAACTAAAAGTTAGGAAAATTTTCTAAATTTGAATAAAAAAAGTTGTCGTATGGCGCCAAGTATTGAACCAGCAACCTTCTGATTGATAGGCAAGCACTCTAACCAATTGCCAACAAGGCAGCCTGAATAAGCATTGAAATTATTCAGTTTAAAAATTTTATTTTATTTACAAAAAAATAAATTTCAAGTTCAAATATTCCTCGAAAATATGAAAAATTTACTTAGATTTTTTGCTAAATGCAAATCAATAATAAATTCTATAATTCAAAGAAAAAATACTTAAAACTGGGAAATATTTCCCTAAAATTTAGTATACCTTTTTACATCTTTTAAGTAAGTCAAATTTCATGAACTAATCAGTAGTAATTCATTTCCTAAAGTTTATTTTTTGATTTAAGACGAAATTGACTAGTCCTTAATATAAAATTTCCCTTAGTTTATAATAGTTTTCTTACTTTTAGTAAATATTTCCTTTAAGTCAGTAAACATTTCCTGAAATTTGAGAAATTTATTGTGTATTTTTATGAACTATTTTTGAGGATATGAACTTTTTATTTTTTACTCATATTAAGTAATTTTTACTTGAATTTAGGAAAAAAAATTCTTAATAATAGAACATGTTTTTTTTTTTAGTGTAGTTAGTGTATACAAATTGACTACGAAACCTTTGACCTTACACAATAAATTTCATTTTGTTGACCTGTGTTATTTATAAAGTTATGATGCGAGTATATAAATACGCTGTATAGTTTTCACAAACAAGGAATTTATAATTGTATTATTTTTTTACTTCTGTGGAAATGTTTGAATGTGGGGTGTGTTTTTTTCAGTGGGAACTTAGAACTTTAAATTGGCACAGACGAGTCGACTCACATCTGAGCAAGCTTTACAAATTATTGAAATTTTAAATCTATTGAGAAGGACTGTATCCGAGAAATTAATTTTTCAATATTTTTAAATGCATGCATAGTCCCAATTCACACGACACAAGTCTTATTGCTGAGCTTATCACTTTATCTTCTTTGAACTTTCATCGGCGTCCTCACAATGCAAGTCTTATTTTCGATGAGACGTTTTTTATGCATAGTTTTGTATATGCATGTGCGCTTTTTTAACATTACGAATAAGAAAGCGAAACGTATTGACAACACATGAAGCTGACAACTCTTTTCGCCTCGTCTCTCTCTTTCTCTCTCCTATAAACTAATCACCTTCGCAATAAGACTTGCATAGTGCGAATTGGGACATAGTGTTTATGTATGTCAATAAGCAAACTTGCTGGGATATTAAAACATCTACCATTCCATATTCACATTTTAAAGTTGCGGATTTCCAAAGCATTTGCGCGCCTCGCGTTCTAATTTAATTTAAAGTTATCTGCCTGTAAAGAAAAAGAAACACCCGATATTACATTTTCGTTTTATTTCTGCCAGTGAAAAAAAAATTGATCAAAAAAAGTTTTAAAGGCAAATTCAGCATGAGGAACGTCTTTTAAATAAAGTAAAAATTCTATACGAAAAGAAAACAGAATGTTGAGTGAATCTTGGCATACAGAATTGTTGGTATGGCCCTTTTTCTTTTAATCTTTAACACATGATTTTAAAGCATAATGATTTTTCTTTTATAGTTCAGTGTTTTTTGTTGTTGTTTTTGTAGTTCGTATACGGTGATGAGGCTGTGTCTGTCTGAAAATTTCAGTCTGCCTGTCATTATTAATTATGCGAAACGACGACGGCGGCGGTAAGATGTTGTTTTTCAATTTTTACTTGAAAAATGTTTTCAAGAGGAAATATTTTTGTTTTTAATTTAATTCGTTCCTTATTTTTTCTTGATTTTGTTATTCGTTCGGTTACTATTTCATTAAAACTAAATATGTATATATAATATGTACATATATGTATAATTTTATAATGTTAGAAAAGTATTTGTTTGCTAAAACTAATAAACAAAAAAACATTAAATAGAACAACAAATTAAAAAAATGGTTTCTGTATATACGTAACTAATGAAAGAATTTAATAAACTTATTATTATTTAAAAAAACTTGGTGGCAGCACTGTCAAATTTATATATCTGACATAAAACTGCTGTTGTTGGAGCTGTTGTTCAGCATATAAATATGACAGATACAAGTGCTTAAAATTCGATTTAAAATTTACCGAATTGAACGAAACTGCCGTTAACTAAACGATCCCTTCTATGTTAAAATAACAAAAATTAAAAATTTTAAGAACCCCCGACGTAATGACAAAAAAACTTGGACCGATCAAGTTACCTTTCAAACTAAAAAAAGCAAATTAAAATCGGTCTAGCCGTTTGGGAGCTACGGCTTGCAAGACACACAGATACAACCGAATATGTCTAGAAAAGATGTGATATCTTTTAGACGGCTGTACCAGTTTTCTTCAATCATAGCTAAGAATACTCGATTAAGTCACCTTTCAAACACAAAAAGTAAATCCAAATCGATCCAGCCGTTTGGTCTGTACGAGTACTCGTACAGGCACACAGACACACACTACAAACGTATAACGCCCCTTTTTTCGGTCGGGGTTAAAAATTGGGCATATCTAAAAATGGTCCCATCCATATTTTCTGAGCATATTTGCTACACTTTACATAATTTAACTAAATTTGGCCACAAAAAATGACAGGGTTTCTTGAAATATGAAGAAAGCTGTTGCAATATCATTGCGAAAACGAGAATAATATCCCATTTTTAAAGTGCATATGTAATAGTGATGTAACGAATGTCAATTTTTGATATTCGCGAATGCGAATACGAATACGAATATTTCAAACGATATTCGCGAATACGAATCTTATGTGCGATATGAAATATTGAAAAATTGTCATGAAAAAGGACTTCACACTCTTGTTGGCGTACTTTAAAGTTAATAAAAAGCACCAAAAAATTTAATGATCGGCATTGAATAATATTTTAAAATGATACAAAGCACAAATTTATGTAAAAAATTAATGTATTTGTACAAACTAAAATGTTTAGTCATTTATTTAAATTTCGTTTAGGATTTATGAATTTATGGATTTATTTATTTAATTTCTTTGGAAAAATATTCGTATTCGTATTCGCATCCTCCTGAAAATGGCCGAATATTCGCAAATTCAAATACGAATACGAATATTCGTGCATCTCTAATATGTAACAAAGATGTGTTCAAAGTATGATAAGAAATAAATAATAAAAAATACTCTCCAAAACAGCACTTACTTGTGAGAGGCCGCTTAAGACCATGTTCAAATTTGCCACTTATGCTAACTTCATGCTAGTTTTTCATTATGCATGGGGCCGATATAGTCTAAATTCCATACTTGACACCTGTGACTGTGACACGTCTTCAAATGCTGCATTAAATTTCATAACAATCCGACAGCTAGTTTAAAAACTGCAGAATTATTTCAAATTGTTTTAAAGAATCCCCACTGCGTATCGGGTACTTTAGGCCCCACCAGAAGGCACCGTCGAATCGAGCTAAAAAAAATGGTTAAACTTGGTTTAATGAAAAATTAAAATCGATGCCAAGCTCATGTTTTTGATCAGATAAAAAAAATTTGCAAGTGTATTTTTTGTTCTATCCAAGAGCTAAAAAAAAGTGTGTTACATTTATGGAAGAGAAAAAAATATAAAATATTGGCTTTTTTTACCAACCTTTGTTGACTGTTCTGCTAATGGAGAAGTCGAATGTTGTTAGATTTAGAAAATGAAACTTATTATGGACAAAATTTTTAACATTAAAAAAGTGTTTTAATTATTTTGCTTTTATAAAAGTATTTTGTCAATCAAAATTTTCTGCTGAAAAGTCTCTCTTAGGTAGAAAGTAATGCAATCAATACACAGAAAGTAATAACAAATAGAATTTGCTTTTGCTGAGTTCCCGGCAATTCCAAAAAAAAAATTAAAAAATCCTAAAACTGGTACTTTTTAGTATTTTTGCACTATTCTCCTTATTTTTCGCCGGGCACAGATAAGATTTTCGGAAATATTTAAAAACATATCGTGTCTTAAGGTGACGTAATAAATTTTTTGTTCACAGCTTTGAAATTTCATATTTATAACAAAAATAGGTCTAATTCAAATATAGGGTTAACGGGTTGATAGGGATGATGGAGAAACATTTTCTAAACTTTTATATCTGAAGTTAAAGATTGCTCTCTTGAGTTAAAGATTGCTCTCTTGTACAAGAAACTAGTTTTGGTTGTTTTTAAGTTGGCTACAAGAATATTTTTTATTATTTGAATTGAAATATTCAAATATTCGTTTCATCTGAATTTGGCGAGTGTGAATATATATAAAAACGGCCTAATATTCGGGAATTCAAATACGAATATTCGCAGATTACAAAGTGCATATAATGTATTTATTTGTATTATTTTGTTTTATATGTATATGCAAAGCTTCAACTGCAGTTTTCTTATTTTACTTTTTTAATAAATTTTTTTTTAATAAAAGTATAAAAACGTATATGTGTATGTTAATGTAAAAATACTGCCTTTTGGAAGTAATTTAACAAAAAAAAAGATTTTTTTCTATATCCACTGTCTGAACTAATAAATTTAGCAGTAATAGCGGTATACCGGTATTATAAATTCAGTAACGGTATGTACCGGTAATACCGATACCGAAATAAAATAAATACCGATACCGTTACCGATACCGAAATTTAAAAAATAGTTGTACCGGTATCAAAACCGATACCGATATTTGTTTCGGTTTCCAACGTTGATAAAAACTAACCTGAAAATGTTTTTGTATTTTGTTTTTTTTTTTATATTTTAAATATGTACGACCATCATGTTCGACACCTGAAAAATACCCATATGTATGTATGTGCTCTTAATTATGAAAGTGGTCTAAGTCATATAATTCTAGTGTCGAGATATTTAATCATCAAGATCAAATAATATTTTTATATTATTCAAAATTTTAATTAATAGTTGTACTAGTCTCGATTAATATAAATTTATTTAATTTTTGTTAAATGTTTATTGAAGTTTTTTTAAGATTTATAGCATATTTCGAAACAAAAATGCACATGACTTACATGACTTTTATAATTAAGAACACATATCTCTTAGGACTACGAAATACATATTTATGTACATATTTAAATAATAATTACATTAGGCCAATGCAGTTACTCCTATTAAGCTAACTTTTTATTGATGTCTTTATGTAAAGAACTTTTGTTTTCATAAAAATACAATAAAAACTATAAAAATTTCTCACCTTAAACAGACGAGGAAGAAACAACATCACACAATTATTTATTCTTATTATTTTTCATTAAATTTTCTCGCTTATGTCTTCGTTTAGCGTACCAGTACACCAGTATGTACATATGTACGAGTATCTTATAAATATGTTTTCGTTTTCTTGTTTTTCATATTTGTATACATATGCATTTATTTTTAATTTTTATTTATTTATTTTTTTTTTGCTAATTATACGCTATCTAACCCCATCATACTTCACATATGTACATACATTACTATTTCCATTCATAAAATTCAACGCAAAATATTATTAAGCGCCGATGCTGCCGCCATTCGTTCGTTGCGCACACAACAAAGCTACGCGATATTAATGTTTACATTTTATACCTCATACTTCACTCTACTTACACTGCCATATGATGGCCTTAGTTTAGGTTCCTATTAAAAAACAGATCTTATCTATAAAATTAAGCTGCTCGGCACCTAAAGCAGCAGTTGTAGTAACAAGCACAGCAGCACTTAATATAAACAACACATTTTCATAAACAACATTCTACACTGTGGAAGAGAGAGAGAGAGAGCGAGAGGTACAAATATTAGGAGAATAAAAAAAAGTGGGGATCGTTTTCACTCATTGTTAATTTATACCGCTCAATTCCTCCCCAATTTATATGCATGGGTGCCCTACTTTATCTTGACTGGATGTTGTAATCAAAAAGAAGCTTTTGCAGTGTAGTATTTGAAAGAAAATTTCGACATACGAGTATAAAAAAAATTTAATTTAAAGGAATAAGCGAACTTAAGCAACTGTGCGGTTACATATAAAACGTATGTGGTAAACTATAATGTACTTGTGGAACTTTTCGTCAAGTCTCGTCAAATGTCATTTGCTTAAGTTAAGTGCCAAACTGAACGCACATTCCGTACGGAAAACACTGTTTTTGCATTTTTTAAACTCAAGCAAGCAGCAGCAGAAAATATTCATTGATTTTAAATATTTGTTTATTGTTTCTTATTTTAAACTCAGATAAAAAGCAAAAATTTTGTTTTCATTCTTTGTTTTACAATACACATATACACACATACACTTGAGATTATTTATGTATGTTCACTGTTGTACTTTTTGGTAGGGAAAACAAATAAAACAAGTAATAAAGTGGAGGATATAATAACACGTGAATTTTTAATAGATTAGGACATTCCAACAAGTTAATTTGATTGAATTGCATTCATTTAGTAGTTATAAGAAGAAACAAAATTACTAAAAAAATTTGAACAATACCTATATGTGCAACTGTGGCTAAAGAATACTTAAGTGCATGTAAGTACATTGTGGCCACCTAAAAGTCACATCTGAATTGCTTAAGTATTTGATCGACTTATCGTTCAATTCTGGTATTAGCTTAAGCCAGTATATTCATATTATAGTTGGGCCTTAAGACATCGTAAAAGTAACGTAATATGCAAAACCACCTAAAGGTTCATCTAAATTTGATATTTCATATAAAACAAAATAAAAGTGAATTAAACGACACGAAAAAATACCATCTAAAGCCGAGTCACGATTTTCGTCGGGTCACTGAAATAAAGTCATAAGTAATAAGCTAAATTGGCCTTATCTTTCAACTGATTGATTTTAAACTATTTTCGATATTTGTATTCTTTCTCTTCTTCTTTTTAATTGTTCGACATTTTTAAAAGGCCGTTCACAACCACATAGTTCTAGCTAATACAATCTACAATCTACAGTAGGTTGTGAATTGGGTAAATATAAAGGCATGTTCTGAAAATCACTTTTTGTGAAAGTGATTTGAAATCACAAGAAAGGTGTTCTGCACACAAACTTTTTGAATTTATGTGATTTTAAACCGGTCAGCTAAATAGCCGCCGATTTGAAATCACTTGGTTATTTTTTCAATCACTTTATCTTGAAATTCGAAATAAATTAATTAATTGAATAACTTAATATCTTTTTTTATTGTTTTTAAAGTAAAATGAAAAATTTTCTATGAAAGAATTTATAAAATTATGAAAAAATTAAAGACACTTTTTTGCAAGAAATGTTGTTATTTGCTTTGTGATTTGCATTTGTGATTTTACATTTACAAAACAAAACATCAGCTGTTTTCTTGTGCTTTTTGAAAGGCTAAAATCACACCGAAAAGTTAAAACTTTTGTGATTTTCAGACCACCATCAAATCACAAAGTGATTTGAAACCTTGTGATTTACAGAAAATGCCTGATAATATGGAAATGCTTTTTTAAATTTTTTATTATAACATATTTAAACAAAATCAACATAAAACAAACATAAGAACTCGTATAATGAAACTTAAAAACGATTTCGAATAATAATCAGAATATTTTCGCACAAATAATGCATCCATAATGTATAACTAACTGTTAGCACGTGGGAAGCTATTATACATCTGAAAAAATCTACTGAAGTTAAGTGAACGTACTTAAATGACGATATTTATGTCAGCGAAAGTTCGATTTTTAAATTATTGAAACCTGATTCAAGTGTCTCGGAAATTTGTTTAAAAATATAGCCGATTTTTTTTTCTATAGCATCATTTAGCTTTTTTTATTTTTCTGCATTTTGTCGTCTTGTAAACTTTTCTAATACTTTATCCAATGGAATTCACTTGTTGAATCCTTGCAGTAGTGCTATACGTGAGCGGGTCATTAACCCAGTGTCTTTTTGAATTTCCCGCCTCTTAGTTGAAATGGCAACACTGCTGCTGTCAACATTGTCAAGTTGAATCCTGCCTAAATTTGATCAAGCTGCTTCATTTAGTTTGAGTTTAACAGACGTTGATGGCAGACTATAGTATGTTTGAGAAGAAAATAAAAAAAGGGAATTACTTGTGCTCATTAAGCATAATTATAAATAATAATAAAAACCATCACTAAAACCATGGCTAAGTTTTATAAATACTGTGGGACTCCACTCCACCATCAATGTCCATGCTAAAAAAGTGGCTTACTGCATTTCTTTGTGGCCGTACAAGCCGAACGTTCTGGAAACCCAGTTGAGGTCTCTACATCCGAAGCAATTGAAAAAATTCACGATATGGTTTTAGCCGATCAGAGATTGAAATTGAGAGAGATTGTGGAAGCCATAGGAATTTCATATGGCTCAGTGGTTTCAATTTTGAATTATCACTTATGAGAAAGCTTTACGCAAGATGGGTGCCGCGTTTGCTCACAACCGACCCCAAACGCCTTTTTTGAGCGATTGATAAATTATGGGATATCCAACGAGAACAAATTTTTTTTTAAACTAAGTATTCATGCAAAATCTAATGTAATGAAGTGGAACTAATGTGCAAGGATGCCTCTATCTCATAATATGTCATATGACGATCTTGCATTATCGTCTGCATCGATGTTTTGTGGCACAACGACCGATTTTGGTCGACCTTTACAGAATTCGTCGGCGTCGGAACTACGACCACGATTGAATTCACTATACCAGCGATATACTGTGATTTTAATGGTGCTTCTTTATCGCCATACAAAGAACAGTTCATCGACACATTCTTGTTGGGATAATCCACGTCGAAAATTGTTAAAAAATAATCCAACGAAAACCTTCTCTTGAAATTTCCACTTTTTTTGAGAAATTGATTTTCTGAACTCACTGTAAACAAAGCAAATAGCACTTGTACATCAAAACGTTGTGCGTACGTTTATGCAAAAAAAAAAAATCAAACTTTATTATGGTGTTGCCACATTTTAGCTATCGAATTTTGGTGTTGCCAGTAGCCCTTGTATGTAAAAATATGTACTTGCCATTAAAATATTTAAAAATATGAAACAATACCAATTTACTTAAAATGTTATGATTCGGATTAGAAATGGGTGCGCCTCGTGTTTTTTTTATTCGTAACACGAACACGCACGACAAAGTGTTCGTGACAGAAAATCTGATATCGTGCGTAGTCGGGTATTAAAAATATTTAAAAATTCGTGTTGAGCAAAATTTACGCGAAAAAATACGAAAAGATTTTAGGTGCAAAATATGTTTGCATGAATTTCCAGTAAAGAAAAAATTTTAACATTTTCTACCGCCAAACACGCAACATCAGCAAATGGACCTCTTAAGCTTAAAGTTCTAAAATTAAACAAAAATATGTTACTATTTGAATATTAAAAAATTTTTTTGCTATTCAATTTGATTTCGTACGTATTGCGTTTTGTCTCTAATCTCTAATTCGGAAAGACCAGTCACATAGAATCCTTCATACGTTATACGGCGCCTTTTTTAGGTTTGTTCCCAATTTCATTAATTAAACTTATGTTTTTTATGATTTGATTAGGCTAAAGTTCGTATCGCTCTGTAATCCAAATTACATGTGATAATTAATAATGAATAAATAGAACCAAAGTTAATTGTTAATATTCTGACAAAACATTAAATGAAAACATAAAAAAAAATTAACAAATATCTGTCAAACTATTCAATGTATGCTTTTTATATATCACTAGAAGTAAAGCTTAAAGTTCAAGTCCTGGTAATAACTATCTGGCGCCTTAAAAAACATCAATCAATCGCAAATCATTGTTGGGTGCAATTTTTTCAAGTTAGAAATATAAATTAATTCGAGAGGGCTAAATCTTTCTAAAAAAAAGCTCCCGATGAAACAATTCGAAATTTATTTCATTGATTGTGGCCATCGCAATAGTGAATGTGTGAACTGGTGAATTGTCTTTCCTTCTCGCCCAATGCGGCCTGGTTTCTTTAAATAATAATAATAAAAATTATACCACGCGCATTCCAAAAACAGACTCCATGACCTTACCTGTATGGGGCACTGT
Organism: Tachina fera; assembly: GCA_905220375.1. Lineage (NCBI taxonomy): Eukaryota > Metazoa > Arthropoda > Insecta > Diptera > Tachinidae > Tachina > Tachina fera. The sequence continues at coordinate 73,156,544 of LR999967.1, forward strand.
CTTCGCCTTAGACAATACTCCTTATTCCGACCCACTTCTTTACCTGTTCCTTTGTGTCAGGTGTAAAGTGGTTAACGAGGTTGATGATAGGGGCCATTATGTTCATGTCAGGGGACATACACAAACGCCAGTACAGGTTATGTTAGGTTGAAAGAGGAGCTATTACACTAATTGTTGTTGTTCGCTCCCATTTTAATAAAAAAAACAAACCCCCACCTTCATAGGAACTCAGTATTATTGACCTCCCTCAATATTTTCCAGTCAATATCTCTAAGGTGAGTAATGTCCGGAAAGGTATCACCCCCAAAAAACGTGATTTTTGGATAAATGAAAGCTGAACAATGACAAAGAAACTTCATTGTCTCAATCACCCTCATTCCAGTTGTCAACATCGACTACATTATATAACAGTTGTTGAAAACAACTGACTGCCAGGCTCATTATATTTTCTAGACCTTAAGAAACAGAAAAAAACTGCCAATAACACAAAATTTTTTTCGAAAGCGAGTAGACCATCCCAAATTTGTTGGTATTGTGTTGATCGATGTTGACAACTGAAATAAGGGTAAATGTTATTCATGCATGGCCTGCATTCATTTTTATCTGTGATTCCAATCCGGATCATACCCTCATAACTTGGAGTGCCCCGTTAAGTCGCCGATAAATTTTTCGTGTTCGGGCTTGTTTAGTTTCAACAGTCCCCTTGTTTTATCTTCTTCCGGGTACCCACAGCATCACTATACCATCGTGTCCCGTTGGTCATCTTCGCCCAATTGCACGCTCATTACCAATTACGCCGAGGTGGTCTGGCAACCATACAAGATGAATTTTGCTGTGTACTGCGTAATCGTTAATCATATTCTTGCTATCTAAAACGGTCCTATAGTTTACTCTCTCGGTTGTGATTGCCCTAATTGCTTAATATTCACACTGACCCTAATGCCGTGGTCGGCAAATTAAGGGCGCCGCACCTTTTAATATAATGTTCTATGACGTTTGTGCACACACTCATTGTTGAGAACAAGTTGTGTGTATCGCATACTTTAAAGAATCAGCGTTGACAGAGAAAAACTGTTTTCGCAACAATATAAAAATATGTGTAATGGGAATGTGCTAAATTTTTTTATTTCCAGAAAATTATTATGGCAAACCAGAGGGCTTGGTTTGTCAAGCATGAAAATATATAATAAGCAAAGGCATTTTGAAGCATATTTTTAAATTATTTTAAGAAAATTTTCAACAAAACTATCTCTTTAGTGACCATTACATTGACGTAGCAACAACAAAAGATGTCTTTCTTTCTGAACAAAACTTGAGTGTTTCTTATGACCATAATAAAATCAAGTTTGGTTTAGGAGATTTTAAATTTAAATTAGAGAAATGGGACGAAAATTTCACTGGCAACACCGGCTCGTGGTGAGAGTATAGCTCATACAATTCTAAAATGTAATGGTATATCGAGACTTACGGCCAAATTTTGTAAATACAAACGATTTTTTCGTTTTGAAATTTGTATGGAAAAAATATTTTTGAACAAATTTTCATTATTTTTCATACAAATTTGAAACGTTTGTAAACTAAATTTTTACAAATCTACCTATTATTTTCGATTTTATCGTAAGCGACAAAAATTAAAGTTTTCATGGGAAGGTTTTCTTAAAATATTCAAATATGTTTTTGTATGAAAATTGTCGGTTACGATTAAATTTTGCATTCAGTATCTTAAAAGTTGTCAATAATTTGGCATTTTAAAAATTTTAAACTATGGGTAGGCCCATAAAATTTTAATTTACTATATTTTCGCTTACGATAAAATCGAAAAAATTTTCGATATGTTGCCGACCACGACCCTAATGACACACTGATTGCTTCAGCCAACAGCAGTCTCAAGTCTGCTTGTGCGTGGCTTAAGCAGCAATGAAATTCACCTAGACGTGCTTAACCTACTACAGGTAACCTTTTTGCAGTCCTATTCATATTACTCGTGTTTAAATAAATATAGAAATATGTATGTACCTAAGCCTACTAAGCTTATTTTGTCTTTGTGATTTTCAAAAATATTATTATTTTATGAATTCTCATATAGTTTTTGAAAGTCTGTGCATAAAGTAAGAGGTTTGTGGCTGTTCAAAATGTGTGGTTGAAGTCTACTGATGATTTGTTACAGCAACAATGAAATGCGTATATAGACCAAGCTGAACCACCAGCAAATAAATTTCAAATTAAAATATAATTATGACAATATGTCGAATAATAAATTTCTTAAATGTATGTACCATCTATAATCATATCTGAAGATTTTTTGAGGCTCTGATAGCGCTTCACAAAGTCGCTACTCACTCGATTCAGTCGTGTTCTCGCTGATAGTGTGTTTGTAATTATATTCTAAATGATTTGTGGGCCACATCCAGCCAGCCATACATGATTATCATACTTGCACTGCTGCTCATAACGATGGTTGGTTTGTAAAATTGTGAGTTTACTTTTGAACGTGTAGTGATTGAGTACGCGCGCAAAGTGATCGCGCTAAACATAAAGATCTTATTTTATTTTGATACAATATTGAATGTGAAATTAGTGAAATAACAATAATATAAATACAACAACATAATACATACTTAATATTATTATAAGTCCCTCTTCTAGTCACAACCAAGAGAAAACGAAAAACAAAAACGAAAAAATAAAGACTAAAAAGAAAATCATCAATATTTATTAGTGTTTATTAATATCCGCGTGTGGAAATTGATTCAAATTAAAAATTCTTAGCGCGCTCTAAGTTACTAAACAAAAAACAACAACAACAACAAAATAATACAACACAAAACACAACAAGAAAAAAATTATAATGATTGTGTGTGATAGTTTTATATGAATTAATTTATGCATGCATGTACGTATTCGTATTCGTATGTATTTCAAAATAAAAAATAAAAAAATTATAAAATAAATAAATATATGATATTACTGCCAGCTACTTGGACTATTCCATATTGTTGGCAAAGAAGATCAGACCCAGACGACAGACAATATCCATTTCTGGTTCTTTCCCCAATGTTTTTGTGTCTGAATACGTTTGTTTTATATACATACAATGTATGTATGTGTATATGTACATATGTATGTATGTGTATATGTACATAAATATGTGTGCATGTGTGTCGGCTAGGCAGACTGTGTCTATTTTCATTTCTGTTCTTTAATAATTAAAACGTTTCCTACAACCATACATCCATCCATCCATCCATCCATCCATCCATCTTGGAGTATTGCTTATATTTTCATAATGTTGTCATTCTTTGCATTCAAATGTGACATTTATGGTTAGATATTTTATATTTCGCAGCAACACCATCAGCCAACATGCATACTGCAATAACAACAACAACAACACCATCGTCATCATCACTGTCATCACCATTATGATTGCCAGACAATGATCGGCCGCACTCACTGACTGCATACAAATTTATCTTTAACCCCAAACCCATTCATTATTAGTGGGGGTAGTTAGTTGACTTTTGTTATGATGTTTGTGCTTTGGAAAAATTTTCAAACTTGTGATATACATACATATGTATGTATTCATGTATGGTCAATTCCTTAAAATCTACACGAAGAAAAAAAATTATGAATTACGATACCAATTAGTACGACAATATAGATATGAAGGCCTCTCCGACATGTATGCCCTGAGAGCACCTCTGCATATGTCCTGATCAGCGATGCTAACTTGGTGCTTTTGGCACTGTTTTTAGTGCTTTTCGGAGACGCAAAACGCCACATTTTGAGCGTTTGTGTCAAAAAAAGAAAAAACACTAAGTAGTGCTTTTAAGAAATTTATGTATTTCTTAAAATTATTTTAATAAAAATTTGGTGTATTTGTTTTTTAAGTGAAAAGAATACCTTTTTAGTCTGATATATTTCATCAAAAAAATATTTTCAAAAAAAACTAATCTCTATTTAATTCGTTTAGAAAATATTAAAAAATTAAACATTTTAAACGAAAATAGATTGTAATTAGCACAAAATTGTTCCCGGGAGCGTATAAACAAGCCCCAATTTTTTGGTATTGTGTTAAAGTGACGTCGATGTCGACAACTGGAAAAGGGGTGATTATTAAACTTCACTGGTTTGGATATTCACTCGTTTTTCGCTTTAGTGCTTTTTAAGCTTTTTGAATTTCAAAATTACGCTTTTAGTGCCTTTTTTCAATTTTGATGTGCTTTTAGAGCCAAAAAGTTTGCATTATCGGACACCTTCATTCATCAAAACTAAGCTAAACAGGTTTTTTTCAATTTAAGAACGGGAGCTGTAAAGGCTTTAAGAAAAAAATCGGGCTTGAGGCACATCAGAGCAAGGATTGTCTTTAACTAAAACCCTCATCACATGAGTTTTTTTTTGTATATAATAATTCAATGCTGGTAAACGAGTCACTTCACTTTTATTTCAATACTACCGTTGTTTATTTGACAACAGTGCATTCTAGTTTTGACAGCCGTTCGTTCTTGATTTGAAAAAATTCATTCTTGATTTTTATTATCTTCACCAAAAATGGTAAAGGGTATATGTGACCTTCTCCGAGAAAAAGGACCTAGTGTGTGAATATGAAGTTTTGAGAAAAACGCAGTTGGGAAATGCGCTTGGGTGCCGACTTTGGTCACGTCATGCCTATTTGGTGAAGTATTTTTTGTGCTTTTTGTGTGACAATACCTTTGCTATTGTTGCTGCTCTGTACACAATGTAAAAATAACTACATATAAGAAAGGAAAAGAATAAAGTGACGCTTAAGTCTTGTGTCACCTGTATAACAAGTGTTATCAATATCTCAAAAGTTGTTTCGCAATATTGGTTCTTTTGTAGTTATGTTACTAAGCTGATGTTAATTTGAAGTAATTTTTATAAAAATTGATATTTGTGACAGTTTTGATGATGACTTGAAAAAACTAGACTCGGTTTATGGCGATGATGAGATCGATATGACGTTATCTGAAAGTGTCGGTGCTAATACTTCGATTTTCCCAAGTTCGTTTTGTACGTTTTTATAGGATAAATAAATTTTTATCAGAAATCTTAACTCATTTCATGTTATTATATGCCCTTTTAGGTACCACAATCCACTCTTTAAGTCCAATCCCGTTTTTTGACACACTAGGCTCCTTTTCTCGGAGAAGGTCACATATGTAGGTTTGTCCAGATTTTTCTAATTCTACAATATTATGACCCATAACGTATATATAAATATTCTGTATCATTATGAATAGGATATTCAAAAAATACATGCCCGTCTGTCCGTCTGTCTGCACAGATCTTTCTACGGGTGGCTTGAAACGATTTTTTTAAATCTCCCAACCAAGTTAGAGAGGTCGGAGTTGGACTGCGTTCTCGTATTGACAACGTGTGAAATTTTTTCACACTTTGGCTCTGGATCTTTTGCCTTAGATTTTAAAACAAAAGCTTTCGAAAAAATACAAACAGCTTGTTGTTTGGCAACCTTTGAGAATTTCCGAAAACATATTTTCCTTTGTGTACGTGCTTATGTAAGAGATCAGTACCTCGTTTCTGTAATGCAAGCCACACACCTTGCGACTCTTGGTACAACAAGTTGGATTACCAAGTTGTGTACTTTGCGCACAAACTATACAACAGCATTACTGTACAACTTCATTTCTTAAAATTTGTCGCGTATTATTGTAGTGGAATAATTTTTTGGTATTCTAACAATAAACTTTTGAAAATATTAAAAGAAAGTGAGCCAGAGGAATATAAAAAGTACACGCTGGTGACAGACGAAGTATTTAATGACCTTTTGTCAAAGTTCCGATGTACTTATATGCAACAGCAATTTCTCACCTCAAACTTTTATACAACTCAATAAAATCACTTATTTCTGTTGAATTCTCCATTTAAAGACGCAAGTTTGAATTCGTTCCCGACGTTTTTTATATGACCACAACGAAAATAAGAACAAAATGAAATGAATCGTAGTATCGTAGTATCGGCAGATAATAATCCCAATGTAACATCAGAGCGCCCTCCTTCGTCGGTATTGTGTAGCAGAATCATCGGCGAAATAACGATTAAAATGGCTACTAAACACAGCTTCAAAAATTTAATGCGCCTCATTGAAACCAGAGGCGCTGCAACTCTGCATTATAACGTTCAAAACGTAGAGTTTTAAAAAGAAAAAGATGCTTTTCTCTATCTCTTCCTTCACCACCTATCTTTTCTATCACTATCCCTACAAGTAGTAGTAGGCACCTACAAGTAGTAGTAGGCATTCATTGCCTGAGTGTTACTTCTCTTTTTCAAAAAAAAAAGGAATTTCAAGTCGAAAAAAATTTGTATCACCCTGTTCACCTCAGTGAACAAAATACGAACTTGCTCCCAACCCTTATATTCTTTAACAACACCCCGTAAATCAACTTCCCCAACTTCAAGGCAGCGACGAAAACTTCTTCAACGTTTTGACACATTTGCGCCGAATATACTGCAGGTTTACATTTACGAAAGTGGTGTTCACAATACTCTGCAGTGTGGTTAATTTTAAAAAATGTCCATGCACAAAAAAAATTCTATTCATGCATGCCCACTGTTGAAAAATTTTTCATGCTAACGCTTACGTGATTGAAGGAAAATGTTACATTTATGATTCACATTAATGACGTGAGCTAAACTCATCTCTAGTTCGTACATATTACGATGTGGACGTCATGTGCATGAGTTTCTTCTTCTGATGTTTTCATTATAAAAACTGTTGTGTTTTTCTTTCTATTTTTAAAATTATAATTTTTTTTGTAGTTGTCTAGTTTTTGATATTCATAAAGAGAATCGGCGTCGTGTCCGTATTTCTTTTTTTTTACTCTTCTGTTAATACATACATACATACATGTATTTTACATACATATGTACATACATATATGTATATACATATGTACATATGTACATACATATATGTATATACATATGTATATGTTGTTGGTGAATATGTTCAATCCACAGTTACCAGATATCTGGTTAAAAAAAATGCAAAGTACGTGCGATTTGATTATATTTTCGGACTTAAACTGTTATTCAAATGGTAGATATGTAAGTTAAAGAAAATGCATAACCGTCCTATTTACCGTTTTGAAAAATGTATAGGAAAAACAAAAAACCTTTTACGAAACGATCAGACTTGTAGATATGAAATTTTTGGTTATGTTAACCGATGGGCAATTAAACGGGGTATACTGTAGTTTAAAATTTTTTTACACGAACAACCTATTTTATTTAGTTGGCGTCAAAGTTAAAATTAATTCATGCATATCGTTCCTTTATTGCAATATCGTCATAACTCAAAAAATCTAATTTTACTTAAAATGATATTCAAATTCCATAAGCATACTTTTGCTGGACAGAATCTTATGATACGGCAAAAAAGTGGGCGGGAATAAATATAATACGAAATTTTGCACACATTGCGATAATTTACGAAAAGTGGTTGGTGCCACATCCACTCAAATTAACTTCATATTTCATGTACTTATGAAACTTTGCATACATATTGAGTTCTTGCAATAACCCACACCACAAAATAATCAAACTTCAATACAACTTTAGAATAAGCTTATAAAAATAGCGAATTTTAATCTTTTCATAGAATGAAGAGCTCAGCTCTAACAAGAAAAATTCCGAAACGGTTAGATTTTTGAAGATGTTATCGATAACAAAAAGGCTGTCAAGTAAAATTTACAGTAGGAAGCATCTATATGTATGTATTAGTGATGTAACGAATGTCAATTTTTGATATTCGCGAATACGAATATTACAAACGATATTCGCGAATACGAATACGAATATTTGAAACGATATTCGCGAATGCGAATACAAATATTATATGCAATATGAAATTAAAAAATTGTTATGAAAAAGGACTTCATACTTTTGTTGGCGTACTTTAAAGTTAATCAAAAGTACCCAAAATTTTAATGATCGTCATTAAATAATATTTGAAAATGATACAAAGTACAAATTTCTATAAAAAATTAATGTTTTTGTACAAACTAAAATTTTTAGTCACATATTTAAATTTCGTTTTGGATTTATGGATTTATTTATTTAATTTCTTTGGAAAAATATTCGTATTCGCCTATATTTTTATCGAATACGAATACATTCGCGTTCGCCTGAATTGGGCGAATACGAATACATACGAAAGTAAAAACATTACGCCTTATACTTACACTTGGTTTACTTAATTCTTGCTAGCATTTGCTCTATTCCTCTCCTTGAATTTAAATTTAAAAAATCGAAAGGCTCTATTGCGGAGGCAAAGAGTGACATAACTACGAATATTAAATATCAACTTTCCATCAAGAGCAAGAGTGAGAGGGTTCTAGTCCTCCCGTGAACTCCAGAAGTATGTATATGCTGGCTTGTGGACGGATCTGAATGACCGCTACTGTCTTTGCACTCAAAGGGGAAGGTATCTGCACCATAAGCCATCGCCCTACAGTCTGTCAGGAATTTATTACATGTACCTTATCAATTTAAATGAGACCTTCATTTAGGAGTGCTTATATGAGGAGTGTGTTTAAAAGTCTGAACTTTCCTAATTTAAAGTTGCTGCAATAAATAAAAAAAAACCTGTCAGCTCTAGGGATACTTACAATTTGTAATAAAATTAGAAATTTTTTTATTGTTCTCAATATAAGTATTCATCGAACTATTTCTGATTAGATCGTGGAACAGGCCGTTAGTTTTGTGTATTATATGTGTCTTGCCATTCAGTAAAGAAGACTACGATAAATAGATAAGGTTTTTATATACTAGATTCGGACTGATACTGGATTTAAGTATAATAAGGAGGCAGCTGAATTGGCAATACACGCATCTGTTACTTCCTTTATAGGCATAAAACCTTTTCGCGTTGTCAGTTAGTCAAAGGCCATCTCAGTTTCCAGTACTAGTTCCACATATGAGCAGTACGGGTAAAAAATTAATTCTATATGTAATGCGTAGTGCAATTCATTGGTCAATCGACCACAAAAAAAGGATGTGCCCATAGTGAAGCACTTCTTGTGCGTAAAAATGTGCGGGTTTCAGGAAAAAGTTCTCTTATTTCATTAGAACACATTCCATTGTAGTAGCAGTAGAACAAGGAAATGCATTCCACATTGGGTCGATGCTCCAATGAATCAATAGAGATCGACACCCGTCTGTTTCCTGTACGCGGTCGAGCTGCCCTAATATATCCCTTGAAGCGCCGGCCCATGCGTAAGAGTTGTATTTCATTTTCGATCAGATGTAACTAGTATAAATAGTAAGGAGATGACATGGGGTAAAATATCGCTTGCACAGCTTCAAATATCCAATGCACTTGAATGCTTCTTTTGAGACTTGAAAAATGCGTTCAGTCCATCGAACATATACTTCATGCCAATAACATCAAGATCTGTTGATTCCTTAATAATTATACAGGGTGTCTGGTAGCAGATTTATATTTTCAAACTTAAATAAAATAATAATTGACAAAAAGTTTTATTAAAAGCATTGAACGATAGAACGGAAATTCGGATTTTATTTTTTAAATAGTATGTCATCCAGATGTCTTCCGTCGAGTTGAACACTCTGTTCAAAACGGAGCCTTGTGTTCTGCGCCACACGCTGCAGTAAACTTGATTTAATTGAGCTGATCTTTAAAAAGTCTTTATAAACCCTCTCTTTGAGGTAGCCCCATAAAAAAAAATCCATGGGAGTTAGTCCCCAAAGTGACTGATAAGTTTTTGAGGGAAATTTTCCCGAAGCAAATTCATCGAAGCTCTGGCTGTTGAAACCACGTGTGTGAAGAGTACGATGAATGAGATCGCAGGTTTGGCAAAAAGAATTCCGTAGTCATTCGTCGATAATTATCACCGTTGACATTCGTCGCCTGGCCTCGAGAATTTTCCAAAAAAAATGGTCTAATTATGCGGGAATAAGTCACACCACAGTTACCCTGGGCCAAGATAATAGTTTTTGATGTTTCAATCGAGGGTTGCGGGTTTCTGGAGACCAGTAACGGCACTTTTGCTTGTTGACGTGAGCATTTAAGTAAAAATAAGCTTCGTCGCTCAAAAAAAAAATGGGATTTACAGTGCGAAAACGCTCCAACATCGTTTCACAAAAATTTTTCGCAAATCAAAGTCAGTTTCTTTCAGTTCTTGAACGATTTGAACTTTAAAGTATGAATTGAAATTTCATGAATAATCGCTCTTGGAAGTTCCAGTGAGGCTGCTCTTTTCCGTATTGAAAGTCGCGGATTTTTCACGTAAACTACTTTCAACCAGTTCAATGTTTTCAGGAGTCCTTGAAGATCGACTGGGCCCTGGCCATGGGATATTCATAGCCGAAGTAGTTGCGCGGAATCTCTGCACCCACGAACGAATTAAATTTACACTCGGTCCATCACGTATTCGCCGAATACCGAACTTTGAACAAAATTGTCGACGAGCAATTACATAAGAATAATTACTCTTAAAAAATGTCTCCACAGCGAACGCGCGAAGCTCACTCGACCACTGCGACATCGTGACTAACAAAATCGCACAATCGATAATTCCAACGGCGCCACCCTCCCTCCGCACCGTTTATTGCTTTTTGAAATAATCGTGTTTAAAATTATAAATTTACCACCCATAGATGGAGCAGCATTTTCGGTCATGTGTCTATGAGTAATCATACAACATTGGGTGTTACGAACGTTAAAATCTACGCTATTCGCATAACCCCATTCAAAAATTTTTGTTAAATCATAATTTAAAGTATCATTCATAGTTTGTCTCATAGTATCAACCTCCGACAGGCTTGGTCTATTGCTGAATGAGAAGGAATGGCAAATGCTGCTGACATCGGCGAAAGAATAGATATGATTAGAAAAATAAGGAAGAGTTGGCGAAATAATGGAACCTTACGGTACCACTGAATTTAGCTTCAACTACCATCTATAAGAACTCTTATAGTGCAATCCCTGAAGAAGATCGATATGAATCGAGTGCAGCTATCGCCGCAACCAAGGGTAATACATTTTAAACAAACGTACACCATGCCCCACTCTATCAAACGCCTTGGAGATATCTAGAGCCGCCATTCATTCCAAACTTTGCTATTTTGGTGGCATTCACATATCACGTAACGTTATGTTCGGAGTTTTTATACCCTCCCACTTCTCCCCCCCCCCCCCTCCCAAACCGTAACGTGATATGTGAATAACTCCTTAGATGATATCCAACGGGTATGTCCAACTTCGGTACCGGCTTGCATTGCGAGGGTTGTACATAGTTGGGATTAAATTTTTGGGCCATTGATATGTCGATTTTGTACCAAAATTATAAATTTATCTGGCAACAGTGTGGCTCCTTCAAAGAACAAACAGTGCATGTGTGTTACAGTTTTCTGGAATTTATTTGAAGCGAAATAAGAACAAGAAAAGCAAAAGCATGAATCTTTTTTGTTTATATTGGCCTTTGTGGCCGCTGCAGCCGCTGTTGTAGCTGGTGTTTCCAGCGAATACAACGCCTTCAAACTGCTGTGTACACTTACATACATACATATATTTATGTATGTAAGTATTTATGTATGTCGTAACAGTCCCCAGCCAACACATGCAACTGTTGTTGAGTGACAAAATGAAAACACAACTGCAACATTAACATTTTCTTTTTTCTTTCTTAATAAACCAACCATCACACCATAATTTCAATGTTGCAATTCAGCATATTTTCCTATGTATGTGTGTACTTGCCAGTGATGCCAGAATTCTTTCAACAATAATGGCTAAATGGAGACAAGAAAATGCCTAAAAAAATGCTAAGCGAGATCGAATGCAAAAATCATTTTTTATCTTTTGTTGCCACGTAGAAAGTAAAAAAAGTGGAAAAATTACTAAAAATTAAAATAATAAAAAATTACAAAACAATTACCAAAAAACTTTTTCATTTTTAATTTTACACTGAGAGAAAAACCTTCATAAATGCAATTAATGATTTTCGACATTATATACATATGTATATGATTTTTTCATAATTTTTCAACCAATGCAACGCTTCATTCGCATTACGAAAATTATTTCAGTAGCTGAAAAAATTTCATATCTCGTATACAACGAAATATTTTCATTAATGTAACGACATGTTCTTTTACTAAGCAACGTACATTTTCATATTTTAAATGAAAAATGTAATCTTGTAATGAAACTTTTTGGTTTATACAATGAACTGACGTGACGTTAGTGTTAAATTTGAAATTTATTTGCTGCTGGTTCAGTCATATAATTATGATAATATGTCGAATAATAAATTTATTAAATGTTAGTGTTAAATTTTTTAACGAACTATTTCATTGAATTAACAAAATTTTTCATTTATGTATATCTTGATAGTATTTCATTACTGAGACGTAACATATAATTTTTTTATGCTATCGTATCATTGTGTTACATACATAAATCATTGTTGTAATGACTCTGAATCATTAATTTAATGTATTTAATTATCATTTGCTTAATTCACAACAATCTTTATCGTGTATTTGTGTATCAAATACACTTTTTGTTTTTTAATCGTGAACTCCCTCTCTGCAGTGTATTAATGTATTTTGTATTTTAAATGAAAAAAGAAGAACAAGCTACATACAAATTCTCTCAGAGAGCCTCTCTCCGAATACAACATTTTAAAAACATATGAAATAAAAGTGTAATAGTGTATTTAATTTTTATATGAAAATTTCATACAACAAATGTTACACTCTTGTATTTAATATGATAATACAATCGATATAGAGATACAAGAGGTTTTGTGAATTAAGCAATTGTATTTTATTAATTATTCAACTTGTGTATATTGGCATCGGCATCAGAAACATGTTTATATGTACATATATAATTGCCTTCCAAGGCCAAGACTGGAACTCATCGTGTGGTAGTTAATGCGCTTACCGCTGCAGCCGCAACAACCTCAAATACTATTTAGATGCACACTAAATACATATGTATATAACATCATTAATGAAATATAAATTCAACATTATTTAATTTATATAAAAACTTATAACTTATAAATAAATATATTTTAATATATAAAATACTTTAAACTATCTCCAGGATTCGAACCTGCGACTACAATGGTAACACACTGCCTACTAGTTAGCAGCAGGAAGTTTTATTCATTGTAGTTACGAAAATATTTCATTAAAGTGGCAACAAAACTATTATTTCCATAAGTATAGATTAATTACATCATCTTTGCTTCTTTCATTTCATTTGTTTCTTTCATTTCATTTCATTTTATTCTTTGTTCAAGAGTGTAGCGTCGTTCCTTGTTTAAAATGTCCCAACTTTTTACTAAATAAATGTTAAAGGATGACAGCTCAGTTCTTGTCATTTTGCATCATTTGACAACCAATTTACTTCCTAAGCTCAAATTTGCCCACCCTTTATTATTAGGTATTATATTTTGTTAGTTCCTTTGTTGCAAGTTAAAAAAATTGCAACAAAAAAATCTTGTATGGAAAAATTGCAAAAAAAAATAGATAAATTAAAATAAACGTGGCTAAAAAGATGGAATAGCTAAATTAACTTTTCTTCTGGCTAAATGGGATAAAAAATTACTAAATTGGCATCACTGGTACATGCATACATACATACATTTACACACACATTTGTATTTACATAACCATGCATATACATTCTACATACATGCATACATAAATACATACATACATACATACATACATATGTATAGATATTTACATATATTTTAATTTTCTTTAGTTTTATTTTTTAACAACCTTGAATATGTACATATGTATGATTTTTAGTTCTTGAAACAATAGAACCAAATTTTAAATAAAATTAAATATATTTAGTACATATGTACATACGAAAAAAAATTTAAAAGAATATTTAAAAAATGAATGTGAATGTGTTTATATTTCAATATTAAGCTGATTGTGTTGAAAAACAAGTTTGTTTTTAAAATATTTCTGTATTCATCGTAAACTGTTTTAAATTTATTCATCAGTTTTACGATTTATAAAAAAAAGAAAAGAAATAATTTATGTGATTTTTTAATTTAATTCCGATATTTGTGTTCTTGACATATACTAACTACTACATAGGCATTTTAAATGTAGCATAGCCATCCCTGAAATCGATTATAGATGCCTAGAATTATTTTGCGAAATTGTATGAATAGTGGCCTTCATTCTGAACTTTTGTATTCTGATGATATTAATTGGTCTTCTCCAACTTCTGTACTGTAATAACAAAATTAAATTCTAAAATAACAAATTTCTAACGACTGATTTTGGCAGAGGAGACGAAATAATTTTAACTTTTGGTTTTTATTTAAAAAAAATTTTATTATAATTCTCTTGATACACTAACCGGGAAATATTACTTTTATCATCAGAAATTAGTCGAAAGCTGAAATTTGGATAAGGGTTAATTTTCATATTTACTTTCATTTCATGTACAGAAAGTGCTTGGCACTTGTATGTAAAATCTAATGACAAAAAATTTTGTAGAGCATTTTAAAACTCTAAAGCATTAAACACATTCACCACAGCAAGCTACCGACTGCAAAATGTCAATGATAGAATACACATATTAATATGAGAATGATTATTTTGATGGCAACAAGGCAACAGTCTGCAGGTTGTTGTCTTCTTAAACAACGTAAGTGCCAACAACTAATTTTTCAGAAAACGAGAAAAACTTAATAACTTTTTAAATATGGGTTTGCCACTCTGTGAAGGGTGTAGAAAGATTTTTCAAAAAAAATTTTACTAGCAAGTAACTGTAGTTAAATTTGTCGTTTACGTGTTTTTGGCAGGGACCGTAAATGTTATGACTTTTATCGAAAAAGTCAAGAAAAAAGTCAAGTTAAAAATAAACTTTTATTTTTTAAGGCGTATTACTATGCAATATTTAATTCATGACTTTTATTTTTGCCTTAAAATATTAAAAGTTAAAAAATAACTTGTATTTTTTGAGTAAAATAATAAAAGTCAAAAATAACTTTTAATTTTTGCCTTAAAAAATAAAACTCAAAATTAAAAGTTATTTTTTGACTTTTATCAAAAAAGGCACAAATTTAAAAGTCATAAAAAAATTTGCATGTACATCACCTATGTTATCATAATGATAAGAACCAAAATTTTCAACGATAATTTTTTATGTGTGCTTTCTTGATGAAAATTTCTAAAAATAACAGCTATTTTCTGTCCCTGGTTTTTGCCGCAAACAGCAATTTGCAAATTGTGTAGCTTACGAGGTTTTTCTAAAATTAATAAACATAAGTTTCAGTGTGGAAATTGGCATTTATTCTTATATGTATTAAAAAAATATACATAAAATGTTATCTTTATATACATATGTATGTATTAGGGCTTCTAATTTCCCGGACTTTTTCAATTCCCGGGAATCCAGAAGTAAAATATTTTATTCCCGGCAATTTCAAATATATATGTATATGAATTTAATTAAATGACCTCAATAAAAATATAATTTTATGAAAAAACATGACAACATTTAAATTAATAACAAAAATTAAACATTTCAAGAAACCCCGGCGTACAGACCAAACGGCTGGACCAATTTTCTTCAAGTATAGGCGTGAATATATTAGATCAAATCACCTTTCAAGCGAAAAAAAAACCAAATTAAAGTCGGGTCTTGCCGTTTAGGAGCTACAGCTGTAAAGACACACATATTCAACAGAATGCATCTTGAAAAGATGTGATATCTTCTAAACAAATGGATCAATGGATCTTCAAATGTAGCTAAAAACACTATCCATCAAGTCATTTTTGCAAATAAAAAAAACTAAATCAAAATTGGTCTAGCCGTTTAGTCTGTACGTGGACTCGTACAGACACACAGATAAACCGATACACAGACACACAGTAAAAACTTATAACACCCCTTTTTTTGTCGGTGGTAAAAATACTACTCTCCGTGTCCACGCTCAGACCAAACGGCTAGACCGATTTATAAGATATCACATCTTTTCAAGATACATATTTTCTGGGTTTTTTCAAATTTTAATTTTTTGTTATTATGTAATAAAACAACGAACAGCAATGTAAAAAAAGCAAATTCCAAAAACGTTAATATTAAATTCCCGTTGAAAGTTTTCCGGGATTTTTTCCCGCGTAGAAACTCTAGTATGTATGTATGTATATATACATATAATTCTACGTGTGTATGTCACTGAACTCCTCCTAAACGTCTGGGCCGATTTGAATGCGTTTTTTGGTATGCGTTTGGGTCGCTCTGTGGATGGTTTAGATTCACAAAACTAGGACAAGTTGGGCGCAGAGTAGCAAGCCTAACCGGCGCGGATGGCGGCTAGCCAGTCAGCCGATTTTTTTCGTGGAAAAATTCCAACTAATAGCAAGTAATAGGGAAAAAATTCTAATTGGAAAAATTAAAAATTTCTCGTGAAATTTTATTCATAATTGCCCTGATAGTATAGAATATGTTTCTATGGTTTAACAAATAATTTACGAAGCTATTTTTACTATTGCAAAATAAATAATGTTACAATGTGGTGATTCAATAATTCACGTATTTTTCTAAAAACAGACTGGGTTAAAACTTTTTTCAAATGCTTAAACAAATCGGCGTTAAGCCGCCGCCGCCGAAAATATTTGTCTTTCAGCCGCCGCCGACATTTTTTACTCGGCTTGCTACTCTGGTTGGGCGATAGGGGGGAAATTTCTGTCCCTCCGAAACAAATGGATTTGAATGAATTTTTGAACATATGTATATAGATCTTCATCTAAAAACTCACAAAGGCTAGGTACATTTTTAAAACTAGGACCAGGAGGATGCTAGGGGGATTTAAATGCGAGGGTTGTTATTCATATCGAATCGAAAAGGAAACTATTCGTACTTGTATACTTAGTTATACATTGTATATCTAAAATGTTTCCTTTGGAATATAAATACATAATAACCTCCCAGGTATTTCAATTTCTCTGGAGTTAAAAAAACAACAACTCAAATTCGACAAATTTCATGTTTTTCTCCTTACATGTTACGGTTTGTATGGGAGCTACTATAATGCGCAGAAATAGAGCTTGTGAGTTCTTTAAAAGAAATATTTGTTATGTAAAAATAATTGGGGTCTGTCTTAGAAATTGACCTTCTTTGAATACAGGAAAAAAGCTGGATTTTATTAAAATAATGAGAGCAAGAGCAACATTTGTGCTGCATAGAATATAAAGTTTTTGAGTTCCTCGACGAAACGTGTCGATTTTACCGAAGTGACTAACTTTGAGAGCCTGTCGCCGCACCAAAAGTGCTCCGATTGGCCTGAAACTTTAAAGACTTTTTCTTTACCTCAAGAATAAAAAATTGTTGTGTAATACTTTAATATTTCCAACTTTAGATATAAAAGAAATTCTATTTTGCATGTAAATGTCATTTTGCATGGCGCTTACGAGGTTTTGGAAATGACTTTAATTTTTGTTTTTTCATAAAAAGTTGTCAAGATGAGAATGCAATCCAATGGAAAATGTCAAAAAAGTTTAATTTTGAAAAATTTGCGCTTACGTGGTTTTAGAAGAAAGGCGACGATTTGTCGTTGCAGTCAAACTAAATTAAATTCTATTTTTGATGGCTACAAAACAAAAACAGTATTGACAATATAACAAAATACATAAATCAAATTATTGCCAATAAATATTTTTTATTGCAAAGAAAAAAGTTTATTAAATTTTAATGTTAATTACAAAAGTAATTATATTTAAAAAAAAAACAAAAAAACGAGAACTCGCGAGAATTTGCAAAATTTTTAAACAAGCCATAATAATATTGATTTAAAATTGCCAAAAATTGTAAGGAATGCAAAAAAATTCATAAAAATCGCGGAAAGGGCCAAAATTCTCATAAACTTACGAACAGAGGCAAAACTTCCAGGAAGCTGAAAACATGCAAAAAGTCGCTTTTACTGCAAAGTTTGCAAAACATCGCTTTTATCGCGAAGTTTCAAAATCAAAAGCAAGCCCTAAAATTGATTAAAAATCGCAAAAGCCATTAAAAGTATAAAAAGTTTGGAAAAAACGCGAAAAAATTTCAACATGTATTAAAGCAATTTCTAAACCTGTAAATAGTACTCGTAAAATTCGCAAAAAAATATAATATAATATGTATATAAATTGATTTGTTTATGCATCTCGCTTATTTACTTCAATGGTGTCACAACTCAAAAAAAATAGTTTTGCAGAAAACGTTTAGAGTTTAGCATTTACATACAACTCAATGAAGACATGAAAAAATATTCTTCTCTCACGAGGTGGTAATACAAGTTATTTATATGAAATAAGAAGAAATAAAAATAAAAAAAATCCAAGAAATTATACACAAACCCATGATACAATTATACTAGGTACATGCACAAGCCCAGCTTGTCACTGTATACATTGCACCTAGTTGTCAAACTTTGTTTACAAGCTGCAAAAATGTTAATGTATGTGTGTGAATAAAATGATTACAGTGTTGCCAATGAATTTACACATGGATGTGTCTCCAATTACACATTGAAGAAAATTACACTACACATCTTTTGTGTAGGTTAAAATTAAAACAATAATAAATAAAAATAGAACCCAAAGTAGAATTAAACACATATTATACAAGAATTTAATTACATGGCCTACACATGTGAGTAGAAATTACACACTGTCTAACTGCACCCATATTGGCAACACTGAATAACTATAATCATGCAGGAATGCCGCGTCTGCAATTGTACTTTAGTTACCCTGTAATTGTTATTTTTATAAACAAAAGACAGTTGTTTCCAACAATTTAGGGTTTGTTTATACCAACAAAATACATGTGTTTTTTGGTGTTGTAATTTTATTGTAGTCGTGCATGTACCTAGTAAAATTGTATCATGCACAAACCCTAACCACTCGTAGAAATGACGAACAAGTTTATAATATATCCAGAAATTACGTGTCTACGCACCGGTTTCGGTTGTCTCCTGCAAGAGCTCAGCAAAAACTAAGTTGGCAAGAAATTTAGCGGCGATCGGTGCTGGTGTTAAAAAGAAATAGCTAATTTTTCGTCCGGTGTTCGTCGGTTCGACGAAGGTTATGTGTCTAGGGTTAAACTAGATAAAATACGAAATGTCGAATTATTTTGCATAATCAACCCAAAAATCGAATTTTTTGAGTTATACCACTATTGAAGTAAATGAGCGATATATGTTTTATTTGTTGAATAAACTATTTTAGTTTTGTAAATGTGAAATATTTGAAAGCGGCACTATTGAAATATATACATATTTATACTTCAATATATGAAGTTCTTATGGAGCTGCTGACGTTTTCAAAATACTTAAGTAGCTGGCTACCAGGCAACACTTGTAGCTAGTGGTACTTGTGGTCCTGTAGCCATGTAGCCTGCTGTGGTGTATGTCTTTAATGCTTGACTTCTTATCGCACACTATCAAAGTGGTTTTTTCATAAACCAACCAGGGGGCAAATCACGGCATTCGAAATCGAGTGCACGTTCGTGTAGAGAATTATTTCGATGGCTGCAATTTTTTGGATCACGGTATTCGATCGTATTTTATGTTACCTACTACTATTTTTTACATTGCTGTTAGCATATGGCAATAAGAAAAACAAAACGAAACGGGATGTTCCATCATAAATTGCTCCAAAACTTCTTTTTGTTTCCCATTTGCTTTATTTGTATTTGTTCTGGAAACGATTTTTCCCTTATTTATTTTTTTTGCACTGCCTATTGGACAATTTTTGTATTGATATTTAATTTCCTTAAAAACATTTAAATTATATTTTCTAAACTAATTGTTCGAAAATATCTGGAAAATATTTATATTTTTATTACTTCTTTCTTTTTCCTTTGTTTTGTTTCTTTGGTTTGTTTTGCGGCAAAAAGCTAAGGGTCTTATACAAAAAAACTTAACATCGCTTTGCAAAGCAATGTTTAGTAAAGTTGTATTCTAAAAAAATTATTATATCAAATTTTTAAAGTAGGTCCTCAGGTTTGTTAATACTACTTTATGTTGATATTTTCAAAATGTGTATTTTTTACCCCAAATATATTTGTTAATATAGCACATATTCATTCATGTTACATTTGAAAATGGAGCTAGAATTGTTAGCTCTTAGCTTAGATTTACTATTTCTGTCATGTAATGAAAAACATCATCAAATTATCCAACTGATTCAAAATACATGGTAAAATCCATAAAAAAAGTGTTAAAATAAATACAATTGTACAAATATGTTTTAGTGATGTTCATACAATCAAAAAAAAAAATCGAAAAGAGCTCGATATTCAAATACTCATTTCATTCGAATAAAACAAATTGTGATAATTCTTCTTTGTTCCTTATATTTTTTTACGTATACTTCATAGAAATGTTTATCTGTTATCCTAACGTGTCAGAAGGTCATATTGTTTAAATTAGGTTGCTTTACTTCAAGAAAATAAAAATGTATTTAATAAAATAAAAAAAAAATTTGACTACCCGAATGAAATTGTATTCGATTTTGTGCATCTTAAGCTGTGAAGTGGTTGTTGAACACGGTGGTGTTACCAGTATTTATTATTAAATAACAAAATAATTAAAGTTGTGTTTTGCATACAATTTCTTAACAAAGCAATATTAGCCTTAAAGTGCTTATCAACTAATATGAACTTTAAAGCTAAAGTAAAATTTTTTTTTGTATAAGGGGGTAAGAGTTTACTTGTTTTCGATAGTAGACTACCAATCGAGTGCAACTTCGAGTAGATACGTTTCGTTAACGATTGCCGTGATTCACGTTAACAACATTTCGAAAACAAAGTACTCGATTTCGAATGCGGTGATTTGCCCCCAGTTCACTGAAGAACTCTCTAACGAGCGCAAACACAATCTTCATGAACAATATAAACTACCGTTATGCTTTTTCATGGCGTTTTCTTTTCTGTAAAAAAATTTAACATTTTTTAACTTTTTATTGAAAAAATACAATTTAGCGTTCGTTTAAACTTTAAAGAAAAAATTTAAGTTCGCAAGGGATGATACAGTAATTTCTAATAAAATGTATGCATCACTAGTGCGATTCAGTAACTTTTAACGATCCGACAAACGTAATTTTAGTTTTTACATTTTGTCGCTTAAAATAACGATTGTGTGATTCTGAAAGTAATTTTTAACGATAGGACGCAGTTGATATTTTCTGCAAATAAATTATTTTCGCTTAAATAACGACACAGCTAACATTAACCTACAGCGAATATCGTTATAAATGTTACTGAATAGCAAATTCGATAAATTTTCGTTATAATTATTTTAACCACGCCATTATCGTTATAAAAAAGTTAGTGAATCGCACTACAGAAAATCATTTTATTGCGAAATGTCTTAAAAAATTCAATAAGTGTAAAATTTTTTCTAAAAAAAAAAGAAAATGCCATTAATGATACACACTTGTGTCATTTGTACAGTATCAACAATTTTTTGCCACTCCTGAGCATCTGGGATTTTTTGAGTTGTGACTGTTAGGCGTAAATTCACAGTCTTTAGTTAACTAACTACCTTAGTTAGTGATGTAGTGTGCGATATGGGCTTTTCTACCTTTCATAATATGCCTGAAAAATTTCGCAACTTTCGAATTAAGAGAGATAGATCATAAAATGTTGAAGTCTTACAGAGTTTATTGACTTAAGGGTACAACTTATAATTTTTAATTTTTTCTTCTGTGTATACTTTTAAAGATATGTAAGGATATTTTTGTTAAAAGAGCATTCTTTAATATTTTTGTTTAGGGTAAGTAAAGTAAATATGTGAAACTGAAACTCTACAGACACCAATAAAATAATAGTTTATCTTAATTTAAAAAAATATTTAAAAAAAAACATTCTTAAAAAAGAAAAAAATCAAATTTGTCGCACAGTGTAATTTTTCTTATTTAAGCTTTTTATTTCAGTACATATTTCGAAATTTATTTGTTTTATTTTGTAGTTCTATTTGCTGTTCATTACCCAAATGCTTGGAACTTTAATTTAAAAATATAATATATTTATTTTACTTGTTACTAAAAAATCTAAAAAATAAATCTTTAATGTTAAAATCCAGTTTAAGGTATGTCCATTCGAAAGCGTTTAAAAAATTTTTTTATGAAATTCTTTCGAAACTTGTCACAAACTTACGTTTATCTGATAATTTTGGTCTGAACTACATACATACATACATATGTACATACAAACTTATTTTTTATATGGCTTATAAGATTTTGTTTTACTTTATATAATGAAAATTAATTAAAAGTTTTCAAGCGAAAATTAAAATTTGAAATTCATTATGGTTTTAAGCATGTTCGCATGATTTTTTTTAGCCGGCTTGAAAGTTTGTACATTTCCATGTGTGTATATTTTGAAAATAATTGGCAACTATGAAAGAAGGCTGTTTTTATATTTGTTTAAACTGTAAAATGGTTTTAATCACGCAAAATTAAAAACCTCTTACGAGATTAAAAACAAAACTACGTTATTTATATACATATGTATGTATATAGATACATATATATGTATTTATGTATATATATTAAAGTCCTGCACAAGACCACTTACAAGAACTTTGAAGAAATGAGGAATTTTTCAAATGCTCTACTACACGGAAATCTTCTAAAACAAACGCTAAACAACACTGTTGGCAAGACATTTGTTTCATTTATTGCAGGTATAGGAGTAAATGCCCAACTATAATATGAGAAGCTGGCTTAAGCTAATGCCAGAATTGAACGATAAGTCTGTCAAATACTTAAGCAATTCAGACGTGACTTTTAGGTGGCCACAATATACTTATATGCACTTAAGTATTCTTTAGCCACAGCTGCACAAATAGGTATTGTTCACAATTTTTTAGTAATTTTGTTTTTTCTTATAACTACTAAATGAATGCATTTCAATCAAATTAACTTGTTGGAATGTCCTAATCTATTAAATTCACGTATAATTATATCCACCACTTTATTACTTGTTTTATTTGTTTTGCCTACTAAAAAGTACAACAATGAACATACATAAATAAGCTCATGTGTATGCGTGTATATGTGTATTGTAAAACAAAGAATGAAAATAAAAGTTTTGCTTTCTTTTCTGAGTTTAAAATAAGAAAAAATAAAAAATATTTAAAACCAATGAATATTTTCTGATGATGTTTGCTTGAGTTTAAAAAATGCACAAACAGTGTTTTCCGTACGGAATGTGCGCTCAGTTTGGCACTTAGCTTAAGCAAATGACTTTTAACGAAACTTGGCGAAAAGTTCCATAAGTACATTATAGTTTGCCACATACGTTTTATATGTTACCGCACAGTTGCTTAAGTTCGCTTATTCATATTATAGTTGGGTCTTAAGGAAGAAAATACTTCGTGACCGGAGAATTTGAGATGCTTGCTTCTTCATACGCATGGGCGTCAGGCATGTACATACGCACACACGTTGTGTGCATGATCTTTTATTTTTCTGCGCACGTACAAACGCACACATGCATTGACATTAGTTGTATGCGCTGGCTTTAAAAAACCACCTTTACACACATAAGGCCTAATTCATAAAAATATTTTGTTTTTATAAAAGGTTTATTAATCAAATTTCCATAGAAATTTTTTTCCATAAACCTCTTATTAAACAGAAATATTTTTTATGAATAAGGCAGTTAATAGCTTACCATCTGCATATTACACACACACTCAAACGTACAATATGCAAAATTACAAGCATACACCCATCAACACTACTTTGTTACGAAGAAGAAGTCTTCGCGACATCGCTTGTTAACACTCATATACATGAACTTCAATACATCAATAGTGTTTCTATTAATAAACGACAGAATTTATTATTGGTTTAGTATAACATATGCCACGAAATACATTTAAAAAACAAGACATATTTACATTGTAAGACTGTTTATGCAGAACTTTAGTATGTATGTAAATGCACATGCATACGTTCATATTACAGTATGCAAAGATCATATTCGTACACCCTCAACTTAAAAAAAGAAAAACTTGTAATTCAGTAAAAAAAATTATAATACATTTATTTTGATTAATAATTTTATAGAAAACAGCGGAATTCACTACCTATCCTTAAGAAAGAAAATTTACATGCGTACACTTAAATAATCCTAAAAATGTATGCTAAAAACTATTTTTAATGTGATGAATGGCTTAATTTTTCTTTTGTAATTGCATCAATTTCTAATCTGTAGCCCGTTTCTGTATTTCTCGCATCGTAAAAGTGTGAAACAAAAAATTTCATCGTTTCTCGATATGTGAGAAAAAAGCGTTTCTGTGTTTGAATGCGAGAACAGAAAACACTGATTCTATTATTATTGGAATACTTCCAGTAATCGAGTGTCAAATGAAAACAAAATGTCACAAAAAATTATTTCAATAACAAAAAATAAATAATTTACAAGGAAAGGAAAATAAAATAATGAACAAGAATATAAAATGAATGTAAAATGATTGAAAGAAGTTTTTTATTTCTACATAAAACAATTACATAATCCTAATAATAATAATTTTAGTTCAACAATTCAACTAGTTTACTTTTCATATTTGCATGCACAAATTAAAACATTTACAAGTTTTTGAACAAATTTGGTTGTTCTCGCGCCTATTTAAAATGCGAGTTGTTTTGACAGTTCTTGCAACTTTTCTCAAAATATTGTTGCAGAAACACTTTTTCTCACATATTTCCAATATTTGCTGGAAATTTATTTAAATGAAAGATAGTTCTCTCAAAGAGAAAATACAGAAACATTTATGTGAGTAAAGCCATTTTGTGTTTCAGTTCACACTGTTTTTGCTACAATTCCTTCGTTTCATGCGGGGAATTTTACGATGCGAGAAATACAGAAACGAGCTACTGATTTTTTAAAAAAATTATTGTGTACGAATATGATTTTTTTTAATTGTTAGGTTCTCCTTTGCTTTAAAAAAAAATTGTAATAAAATATATTTTTGTTTAACTGTTTCATTAAATGCAAAGTCTGTAAAACAAAATCTTGCTAGGAAAAAATAATAATATTACCAGTCAGTGGGTTTTTTTGATTGAGGGTGTACGAATACGAAATTTGCATAGTGTATGTACTTGCAACACTTTGTTTTGGGCAAATTTATTTTTGTTTGTTATTCAAAGGAAACTGTATACAACGTAAATGAAAAACATGCATTGAAATAATTTAACAAGAAAATTTTTAAGAATTAATTAAAAAGCTTTTGAGTAATTTCAATACGTACATATACATATATGGAGCATTCCACTGTCACGTACAGACTAATTGAACTATTTCTAGGCGCTTATATTACATTTAGTTCTTATACGTAAGCACAGCTATATAATGTTTTTCTGTTATATAATAGACTGCATACCTTCTAGTCCTCAATCCTACATAGTAAATGTTTCAATGATTTAAGAATTGAAAGAAATAAATTCAGTGAAGTGCGACTTTGTCTCGCGTACGAAGGGTTCCGTACTGACACGAGATATCTAATTGAATACGAACTTTAGCCAATATAAACTATAGTCTGGTAATTTTTTTCGTTTTTGGGTTTTTTCGGTTTTAAGTTTTTTTTTAGTTTTGGGGTTTTTTGAATTTATTGGCGCTTCTTGAGTCTTCGCGTTTTGGCGATTTTTTTTTTGGTTTGGCGATTTTATAATTTTCGGATTTTTTAGTTTTACCGTTTTTGCAAATTTCAAGAGTTTACCTCTTACGGTCTCCAAGATATAGCAAGTTGTCACAATTACATAGTCAAAATTGGAAAAAACTGAAAAAAATCGCCAAAAATTTAAAAAAAATCGCCAAATCGAAAAAAATCGACAAAATTAAAAAAAAATTTTAGCACTAAAATCAATCGCCAAATTCGAAAAAATCGTTTAAATGAAAAAAAAATCGCCAATATGAAAAAAACGCCAAAAACCGAAAAAAATCGCCAAAACGCGAAAAATGCGCCAAAACCAAAATAATTGTTTATGTGAAAAAAATCGCTAAAATAAAAAAAAAAATCGCCAAAACTAAAAAAAATCGCCAAATTTTAAAAAAAAACGCCAAAACAAAAAAATCGCCAAAATTTAAAATAAACGCCAAATTTAAAATAAACGCCAAAAACCAAAAAAAAAATCCTCAAAACGAAAAAAAGTGCCAAAACTAAAAAAAACGCCAAAATTAAAAAAAATCTCCAAAATAAAAAAATCGCCAAAATAAAAAAAACGCCAAAATAATAAA
Organism: Tachina fera; assembly: GCA_905220375.1. Lineage (NCBI taxonomy): Eukaryota > Metazoa > Arthropoda > Insecta > Diptera > Tachinidae > Tachina > Tachina fera. The sequence goes on from LR999967.1 coordinate 73,182,831, forward strand.
AATCGCCAAAATTAAAAAAACTTCAAACACCAAAAAAAAATCGCCAAAACGTGAAAAAAGTGCCAAAACTCAGAAAGCGCCAATAAATTCAAAAAACCCCCAAACTAAAAATAAACGCTTAAAACCGAAAAAACGAAAAAAATTTTAAAACTATAGTTTATATTGTTCGTACTGAATTACATATCTCGTGCCCATACGGAACCCTTCGTGCGCGGGTCAAAGTCGCACTTCATTGAATTTATTTATTCTCAGATCGCATTTTTTGTGTATAAAAATAAAAAGAACTATAAATTTCTTGGCGATTTTATGGCTAATTTTCAACAAAATTGAACTTTTAAATTTTTGTAATTTAGGAAATAAATCCTACCCAAAACTCGTCTGCTAGAAATGAAAACAAATTGATTCTGATGGTTAATATAAGAAAATTAATTGAAGTAATTAATTCGTTTTGAATTTGGATGAGAAAAATTTACAAGATATAATTTTTGGCGCTTTTATTTCTGTTTTTGGATATTTTCAGCTAAATTTTTATAGAATTATTTTATAAAAATCTATGTAGTAAAAAAATTGTTATATAAAAACAAATTTATTATCAAATATATGTTGAGAAAAACTACATAATAAACTGATTTTGACGACTTTTGGCGATTTTTAAAATAAATTTGGCGTTATATGTAGGTCGAAAAAAATCTGACAACCCTGATTGGGACAGTTTAGTGGGAAGTTATTTTATTGGGACTATTTCATTTGGAACTTACATATGTATTTCATTTTACCGTAGAAGCCACTTGCTTTCAACTATTTTTTTTTAATTTTTGCAATTTCAATTAGCTACATACATATGTATATGAATCACGGAATTTTGTTTTAAGAATTGTTAAAAATATATGCACATACATACATATATATGTATATATACATACATATATATGTATGTATGTATGTGCATATGTATGCATGTATGTATGAATTTCATAGAAATACCCTAAAGGAAACGTGGGATTAAGTGTCCCCAAGCCAACACTTTTCTCGACTATTTTGGTGACATTGTCAACGGAGCATCTAAGTATTAATATTATTTTTAATGCGTAGAAAACTTTTTTTTAGATACACACAATTATGCTTCTTTTTAATGTTTAATTGGTTTGTTGAAAATAAAAGTGAAGTCAAGCAAAATTTAAGTGATTATCAAAATTAGTTTACCCACTGTTTGTGTAAGACGTTCACGTTAGAAATCTTGGCGTTTTTGTAATAGATTAAAGAAAACTTGTACAACTTTTCTTTAATCCGTTACAGAAAAGTCATGACTTCCATCGTCAACGTCTTACACAAACAATTTTTAAGAAATCAAATTAAAAAATTAATTGAAACGTATTGAAAAACAATTAAAAAAATTATACAAAAAGAATTTACAAATACAAATAAAATAACAATCCATATTGTACGAGTATTAAAGCCTGGTATGGAGTTCATACGCACAGAAAAAATTATTGTTAAATTTTTTTCAATTAATTAAGTGTTTGCTTAAAAAAAATATATTTTTTAATAATATTTTAATTGAATATACATATTTTTGTTTTAATTCAATTTACTGCTTTATCAAAAAAGTGTTATCAACAAAGCTTAACTCAGAATACTATGAAATGGTTAACATTTGTTACATATAAATTGTAAGTAAATAATGAAACTTTTGTTTTTATGTATGAAAATCGAGCTGTTTTTTATAGTATGCCACATTGTTTTTAAAAAATATTTTCAATTTAAATACCCAATTAATCTTTTAATTGGTTTTGATATTTTATATGGGAGAAAAAAAAGTACTCAGCTTGATTCATAGTAATTTTGACATGCGTGGAATAAAAATAAAATATAAAATAAAAAAAACAGAAATTCAATGGATTAGTTAGTACTACAATTTATGTGATTGGTTGAAAACGAATTAATTTTTTAACTGAATCTTTGTATTTTTTAATTGAATCTTGTTTTTACTATTTTCTGTGCGGAATTTCAGGTTCTCATACAAATTGTATGTAAAAAAAATAAAAAAATGGAGACGAATTGTTAACCTCCTTCTTTTTTTGAATTCGGTTAAAAAATGCGGAAATTCAGGTTGGTAAATTTAATAAAGAAATTTTTATTTGCTAGTACGGACTTTCAAAAGAAAAGTACACGAAATTTTTGAAGTTTATTGACTATCTTAAGAAAGACTTTTTTTCAGTCAACTGAAACAAAAATTAATGTTAAAACAATTGTTTGGTCACGGAATTTTTGACATTTCTAATTTTCATCAAATTGTAAATAATTTTTAGTGTTTTTATGTGTTTTAATTGAAAAATAAATGAATTTGTGTGTATGCAAACATAATTCTCCAAGAAAGCCTACACGAGTATTTTTCCGTGTAGAAATAATTCTAAATTTACATATGTGAAATTCCGTAAGAACTCCGTACCAGGCTCTAAGTAAAAAATGTGAAAATTAAAAAATTTTAAGTGAAAGTGTCAATTATGGAAATTTTGTTTTTACCCTGTGGAAGAGTTTGTGCCACCATTTAAAGAGTTGCCATACTTGCAGATCCAAACGTAGCTGTTTGACTTTAATAATTCAACGAAACATAACATTTTTGATTTACCTACATATATGTACATTCCTAAATACATACATATTATTGTCCTGCACAAGACCATTTATTTATTTATTTATTTATTTATTTATTTATTAAACATATTAATGCAAAGTAAATTTGCATAATATGGTGTTGCACAAATATGGGCGGAGTAACGTATACCATATGCCCAAGATGGTATTAACAGTATTTTAAAAGGTTTTTTGACTGACTGTACACGACCTATGCCTTCACATAGGAAGTAGGCAACGTGGTTGTTAAAGAAATTCCACAAAAAACCGCAAGATTATACGGTTATCCGTGGCAGATCAGTCAACCAGTGCGAGCGAAACGAAAAACTCTCGAAGGCCAAACAACACACACAAGCCTGACCGCACTTAAGAAATAATTACGATGACGCGAGAGATGTTCCCCGACCCAGAGCTGCTTAACGACTGAAGACCATTTATAAGACTTTTCAAGACATGAGAGATTTTTCAAATGCTTTACTACAGCGAAATATTCTAAAACAAACGCTTAACAACACTGTTGGCAAGACAAGCAACTGAAACAAATGTCTTGCCAACAGTGTTTGTTGTTAAGCGTTTGTTTTAGAATATTCCGTTGTAGTAAAGCATTTGAAAAATCTATCATGTCTTGAAATGTCTTATAAATGGTCTTGTGCAGGACTTTAATACATATGTATGTATTTAATAGAATAGACAAACTAAACCCCTACTTGCTGGTTATATGCTGAACGAATGAATGAATTAATTCCGGTTATTTTATGATTTTTAATCATAAGTTCCAGTCGTAGTACTGGCGACAAAGTCAATAATGCATCAGTACTGATTCACTAGTGACATTTCCTACAGGGTAATTTTAACTTTTTATATACGCACACATATTAACGCTTAACAATTATTTACATTATTATTAAAGAGATTTTATCTTTGAGAAAATGACAACAGCTTTGTTAACTTAACATAAATACTTATGTAGGTACTGCATACCTTCGTTCATACTCAATAGCAAACATTAATATTTTACTTTAAAGCAGAATTGTGCACAATAATATTTGTTATCAGCAACGAAGAAAACAAAAACATGGTTAACTTGCTTAACTGAGTGGTAAGTACGTACGTCAGAGCTGGCCACTGAGAGAAAACCGAGAGAAATGTATTCACGTATGTGTCACTGTTGGGATTTGTGGTACAATTACATTTCCTTTGGTACACTTTATACTTTAGTGGTACAATTTGAAAAAAAATTGTGCTTTGCATTACAGTAATAATAATTTCTCCTAACATAGTTGCCTAAAATCGAGATGCCACTATCGGCACAATGTACCGATTTTCGTCGACTTACTGAAATAAAGTCATAAGAAATAAGCTAAATTGGCCTTATTTCTGAACTAATTGAAATATAAGAACATAATTGCACCACACTGCATTGGTAATTAAGTTATATAGACATATTTCACAATTAATTGAGAAATAAAGCCGTTTTAGTTTATTACTTACGATTTTGTTGCGGTGAGCCGACGAAAATCAGTACATTGTGCCGATAGTGGTATCTCGGCTTAACACTGATCATAAGAACCAAAATTTTGCAACATTAGTAGTTTATGCAAATATTTTTCATTTGTTTTGGTAGCACTTGTCCCAATTCTTCAGACTTAGCAACGTGTTTATGCAACTAGACAGGTTGCATTATCGGTCTTACAGTGTGTAGTCTTGTTTATAGTTGCGTTCGAAATCGCATTCGAAGTTTCGAAAATATCAAAATGATTTTATGTTTATAGGTCGTATTGTAGGTTGCAGTGTCTGTAATATAAACGTGTTGAGAAAACACTTTTGCAAAGTGCGTACCTACTATTAGTTAATTTCTTTATGTTTTTGTTTTCAATAAATGAAAAATTGTTATGAATTCTTATTGTGTATGCTTAGTTAGCAGATGACTAGGGATGAAACGATACGAGTAAATACAAGTAAATACTCGATACTTTTTCTTAGAAACCAAGTACTTTTTGTATCGATACTCTACTACCTAGTACCAAGTAGGTATCGGTAAAAAGTACTCGTATCGGTCAAATATCCTAATTTTTTATTGGCTACAAAAAAGTTGAACATGACGCCAACTTAACAGCATTTTATTTGTTCGTGTTAAATATAAATTTCTATCTAGAATATATATTAGAGTTAGTTCGTAAAAATGGGACCTCCCAAATCAAATATATTTTATAAAAAAAGACGATAAAATTGCAAAGTGAAAATTTTTTTTAAAAGCGTGCGTTATTGCGGGAACAAAACGAATTTGCACAAACATTTAAAATGTCATCTCGACTGTATCTTCTGCTCCAGTCCCGCCCAAACGTGGCGATTTTTCTACTTTATTTGGCCACTAAGTTTTTGATTTGGCGACATGTCGATTTTGTTGGCGAGAAATTAATTTATTGGCGATTATTATGGCTATGTTTTTAACAAAATTGAACTTAAAAATGTTTGTAATGCAGGAAAATTAGTTTGTTGAAGGAGTATTTTCATAAATAAATTCTACCAAAACTCGTCTGCAAGAAATTTAAACAATTAGTTTTTTCTTATATTAATCGCTTCGGGAATCGGAAGATTTTGTCGACTAGTCGTTAAAATTTTTTTACGAATTAGGAGCATTTGGTTTGGTGGGTATTTAATTTTGTTTTCACTACTTTAAATCATGTGAAAAGCTTGACCGATACAAGTAAGTATCAATGCTTTTTATTCGATACTGAGTATGTATCGATACTTCTGAACCGATGCCGTATAAAGTAAAAGTATCGATACCTTAGTGGTATCGTTTCATCCCTACAGATGACTACATTTTGGTACAATTGATGTTAATTTGGTACAATTTTACCATTTTCATGGTACAATTTAAGAATAGCCATATCCCAACACTGATATGTGTATTCATTTGTATAAAAAGCCGATTGGGTTCGGCACTCCGGTGCCAGCATGAACAGCCTCGACGTACGTACAAATGTATGTGTGTGTGGACTTGTACTCAAGTACAGCACCTGTTGTTGGGGATAAAGACAAGGGGGCAATGCGCATTCCACTATATAGCAATGATGGGATTTACAAATTTTGATTTAGTACTAGTTACAGGCTAATACCAGTTATTGAAAAGTGCAAATAAAAAAACGGGACACCGTGCCATGCGGCAAGACAAACGCAATAATGCCAAAAATACAACAATTGTTACACATTTCTTATCAGACCTCCATAGTATTTGTGCCTGTCCCAAGCTGTTCGTTCGCAAAGGCTTTAAACGACAAACAGCGTTTAGCACCACAAGTCGAAAGAAAAAAAATTATTGCGAAGGATAACGTAAGCATTTCAATACAAATTTGTGTCCCACTAACATTTTTTTGAGTCATTTGTACGCACTCAAATGTCAAAAGAAGGCACTTTTAGAGCTGCAAAACTATCGATGGTACTATCGATAGTATCGATAGTTTTATTTTAAGTGAACTATCGATATTTTTTTTTCGATAGCAATACTATCGACCAAAACACGCTACTGAAGAATTTTAAAAAAATCAATAAAAACGGACTGTGAAATAAAAAATGCAATATTAAAATTTCGCTGCCTGTAATGCTTTATAATAATGGTTATCATTACATTTGTATATAAGGGTTATAACTTTTGGCATTTTTTGCAAATATCAAAATTTGACAGGTAGTGCTGAATAGTCCTTGGAAAAATACATAATTTTATTGCAGTATTTAAGATAATTTTTCTAAATTTAATCACTGTTTGTTTCAATGCCGGCATATATAATTTATACAGTGAATGCAATTTTTACTTTAATATCTAGGGAGGTATTGAAATATATGTATATCACGTTAATAACATTTAAAAATTTTCGCTCGTGGTTTATTGAATTTTTATCATTATTAAATCCAATTTGAAAGGTTTTAGAAAGTCATTAGGTGCGGAAGGTTTTTGTTTCAAACTGTCCTAAGACATCGGTTTTTATAATCGTACAATATTCCCCATAGCGTAGTTCCTGTCAAATTTTTAGTAAAAAAAAGTTATATGCATTATACATTGTATTTAGATGTGAAAATATATCAATTAGTTTTGATTTTTTTCAACATAAGATCACAGAATACACAGAAGTGAAGAAAGTGACAGGTAAAAACAGTTCCAATCTGGTTTTTTTTTAAACTCGTGGAAAAAAGAGAAAAGTATAGTGTATTTGTACTGTAGTGTATTACTACTTCCCAATTAACACAGCTAATAAAAATTTATTTCACTAGAAAGAAGTATCAAAACAAAAACGATGACAAAATTTGAGGGAAAACGCGACAAATAGAAAAATATCCTTATCTTACGTCTCGTGACACTTCTGTATGATTTGTGATAGATGTCAGTTTTTAACTACTACAAGCAAATTGCATAAAAAATACAATCATTATGTACCAACGGCTTTAACATAATGTCATAATTTAAACAAAGTTGTTTTTGTGTTAATACTTTCACCTCTAGGAAATTGTTTGTTGTTGATTCCCATTCAAAACTAGCTAACGTTTTATATAACTATGACGTTTTTCCAGCAATTTAGCAATATATAAATGTGTCTGTAAGTAATAAAATGTGATTTCCATATGGGCATTTTCACAGAAAAGTCCACCTTTGTCACGTTACGTCACCATGCAATTTAGTTTGTATTTAAGAGCTATGCTGTTCGATTGATTTCTAGTTTTTACCGAATGTAGACTTAATTGCGCTCTAGACCGACATGCAAAAAATTTTATGAAAGAATACTATTTCTTTGCAAAACAAGATACATACATCACAAAGTAACGTAACATGAAAAAAGGTGGACTTTTCTGTGGAAATGCCCATATGTTATGTCAATACTTTTTAGATAACTAGAATAGCTTCAGTAATGATGAAAGATTTTTTTTTACTTTTTATTCTTTCTGATTTATATCTTATTGATCTATGTTTTGTATCCTTTTTTGTTTATTTTTTATTATATGACTATGTGTGTTTTGTTTGTTTTTTCTTTAAAGTTAAGTTTTGAACAAATTTACTTTATTTTTACTTTAAGGAATGATTAAAGAATTTCAGATTTTATATTAAAAATATACACAATTGACAAGTTTACAAGAATCAAAAACTATCGATAGTATCGATGGCATCAAAAAATACTATCGAAAGGAGCCACTATCGATAGGTTTGTAGCTCCAGGCACTTGTATTTTTATTGTCGACTGAGATAAAATAACAAATGAATTTTAATTAACTAAAATAGTTTGCTTAGTTTGGAGTTGTTGCCTATACGGCCTCCCGTCTGTCTTAATAAATCTGGGTTTGTAAATAAGTGCTTTTCATGAATAAATATAATTGATTAATTCACAACAATTTTAATCGTGCATTTGTGTATCAAATACACTTTTTGTTTTTTAATCGTGAACTCCCTCTCTGTAGGGTATTAATGTATTTTGTATTTTTAATGAAAAAAGAAGAACAAGCTACATACAAATTCTCTCAGAGAGCCTCTCTCTGAATACAACATTTTAAAAACATATGAAATAAAAGTGTAATAGTGTATTTCATTTTTATATGAAAATTTCATACAACAAATGTTACACTCTTGTATTTAATATCATAATACAATCGATACAGAGATACAAGAGGTTTTGTGAATTAAGCAAATATGTCTATGCCGCCTTTGATATTATCCGCTATGAATGTTCCACAAAGGCTACGATGAGTAAAAATTTTAGCCTACTACGCCTTTAGAGTTGTGTGCAACGGCTCTTTTTGAACTAGTTCGTTGTGTTGGACACAAGTCCGGTCAAAAACATCAATGTAAATCAAATGGGTTTAAAATAACTTTTGATTTGAACGCTCTCAAACTAGTTCGAAAAGAGCTGTTGGACACAACTCTACACTCCTTCCGCCAATTATAATGCCAGTTGGTTAGAAGTTGTTTATTCATCTAAGCAGCTATTCTACACACACAGAACTGAAAGTCCTTAAGCGGCCCGTCTATACAGATCTTAAATAAAATAAAAAAAATACATAAATGTGAAGATACATTGGGCATTACATACACATATGTACATACCCAGCAAAAAATTGCACATTACCCTTAGAACTACTTGCCATTTTTTCTCATTACCAAATTTGAGTACTCGCTTACAAATCACATTACCTAAAATTTAAAAAATTTATGTACAAGTAGCTAAATGAGAAGAATGATTGTTTTAGATTAATTAGATTACGTGAACAAGTTGGCAAATAAAAAAGTAAGTACTTCTCAAAAATCGATTATTTTAGCCTCACGCCTTGTTAAAATCATTAAGTTGGTAATCCAGTAGGGAAGTGCTTCCACCAAAAATGCTTAATTCCCAACCCGATTACCTTTTTTGAAATTTTTTGCTGGGTACATACATATTAGAGAGAATTATTGAAATCGTCGAAAGGGCGCATAGGTAAATGTATTTTTTTTGTTTGTTGGAATTTTTGAAAGACCTACAAGAGAATGAACAATGAATAATGGGCCTAATTATGAGTGTCGTATTTCGACTACGACGATTTCGTACTAGATTAGAAAGAAAAAATGTTACAATGCTCTATAAACTAGTACGAAATCGTCGTATTCGAAGTCGAAATACGATGCACGTAATTAGGCCGAATGATCCAAATAAATAGGCGATTGGTAATTTTTCCATTTGATTGATTCTTCACTAAATAAAAAAACGCGCACATTTTGGGACCTTAAAAATAAAATGAAACTGTTTCTATATTTATGATTTGAACGGGCTAAAGTTCGTAACGCTTTCTAAGCCAAATTACATGTGATAATTATTAATGAACAAATAACATCAAAGTTAGTTGTAAATATTCTGACAACACATAGTTGAACGGAACAGCCAGCCGTTTTCGAAGGACACTAAACCTTCATCATCAGCGTTCTTCTGTGTTGGTCCACTGTGTGTGGTGTCAGTTGATGTAGATTTCTGCCTTATATACGAAACTTTCTTGCAAATGGAATACGTGAATTTTTTTGATTCATCGTATTTCAATTTTGCTGAAACGTGTTTTGTAATGAAAGCCCAAATTTACCATCTCTAATTTACAACAGACTTACCATTGTCGTTTATTCTTTACTAATTATGCACATGTTAGTTAATTTGCTTATTTTTGTTCTACTTAAGACAAACTTTTTGGTTTGTTACTATTAAGTATATTTATTAAATTTTTGCCACAGGCCCATGGCTATTAATGTTAGTTAATTTAATTATTATTTTTTGAACTTAATTTGTTTCTATGTTTATGATTTGAACGGGCTAAAGTTCGCAACGCTTTTTAAGCCAAATTACATGTGATAATTATTAATGAACAAATAACATCAAAGTTAGTTGTAAATATTCTGACAACACATAGTTGAACGGAACAGCCAGCCGTTTTCGAAGGACACTAAACCTTCATCAGCAGCGTTCTTCTGTTTTGGTCCACTGTGTGTGGTGTCAGTTGATGTAGATTTCTGCCTTATATACGAAACTTTCTTGCAAATGGAATTGATGTAGATTTCTGCCTTATATACGAAACTTTCTTGCAAATGGAATACGTGAATTTTTTTCAATTTTGCTGAAACGTGTTTTGTAATGAAAGTCCAAATTGATTTTTTCCAATAATCAATCAATGATCAATAAGTTCGTGACTTTTTGAATGAAAAGCAGTTTTTTTTTTGCAAAACAAAAATTTATTTTTCAACATAATCTCATTTTAACTCAATACACTTAGTCCAACGTTTCTCTAGTTTTTGTATCCCTTCCAAAAAATAGGATTTTTCGAGGTCCTCAAAATAGGCATTTGTTTGGTCGTTGGAGCTAAATCTCTTTCCACTTAGCCATTTCTTTAGGTTTGGGAATAGGTAGTAGTCACCCAATTCATAGAGTTTTGCCATTGAGACTGCACACGTGGGCACTCGTGAATTATCTTGATGAAAAAGAACTTTTTTCCTGGCCAAATGGGGTTGTTTTCTTTTTAAATCCTCAATCAATCGGTCTAATAAGTTGACATAACATTCGCCGTTTATTGTTTTTCTTTTTTGAAGGTAATCAATGTGCATTATCCCTCGTGTATATCAAAAAACGACAACCTCACATTGGCCTTCTTCGGAGTAGATTTAGACTGCTGATTGATCCATTAAGGGATCCATGTTTCATCCACAGTTACAAAACGCCGCAAAAACTCATTCGGATTGCGGTTAAACAAACTCCAAACAATCCTTTGAAGTTGTCACACGTTTACGTTTATGGTAAATTGAGAGCAAACACTGCACTCATCTTGCAGACAACTTTCGTAAATCCAGCTGACCATTTAAAATCGAAACCACATTGTCATTTGAAATGCCTATGGCATCAACAATCTCACATATTTTTACTATTCGATGCGCCAACACCATGTCGTAGATTTTTTTTCAACATTTTCAGGTGTACTGACCTCAGTTGGCCGTCCAGAACGTTCAGCGTCGTTTGTATTTGTGCGATCACAACGAAAGTCAGTAATCCACTTATTTTACCAATAAAATCGATTGTGCAAAGTCCCAATAGTACTTATCGAGTTTTTCCTTGGTTTTATTGACGGTTTTTTTTCGCAAAAAATAGTGTTTAATGAGCACACGAAATTAAATTTTTTTCATTTTCTTCTCAAAAGGCAAGGTAGTCTGTTATCAACGGCTACCAAACACAAACTAAATGACACAGCTTGTTCAAATTTAAACAGGAGTCAACTGACAGTTGCCTCTTGACAGGAGCAGTGTTGCCATTTCAATCAAGAGGCGGGAAATTCAAAAAGACATTGAGTTAATGATCCACCCTCGTACCAATAAAATCTTAAATACATATCGATGGTGTTGCGTAAAAAGGGTAAATTTCGATATGCTTTAAATTGTACCAGCAAAAAATTTCCATACAAAACCCTGTTTAACGTACACTTGAAGCATACGTTAATTTTTTTGCATATGAAGGCATGTGTTTGAACGGGAATTTAAAAAATTTTAATCCCCATTAAAATTAATGAATTAAGGGACATATGTACTCGTCTACTATTTCCCACAATGACCCCTTTTTCGTTCCAAAATAGGACCTTTTTAAATTAAGTTTCTGTTTTATTAATATATCTGTTATATATTCCATTAGTATAATTTCATTATTCAGATCTCGGACCATATTTTCCATTAATTTTTGGGTATATACCATCAGTACTGTTCCTGGATTTCGCCATCGAAATAATGTTCCTTTATTGTACTAGGACTGTTAAGTGCTTAACAGTGTTACTGTTAACTGCAAAATTTTTTGGTTTTTGTCTCTGCTGGTTAAATTTAAATTTATCGTCACACAAATTCAAACTTAGTGATAACGCTTAGGTATATGTGCTCGTATTTAGCAATAGTGTAGCTAAGATTCTACCGTGCAAATCTTGCTAAAATTATTTCAATTATTTATACTTATGTTTTCATAAAATCTCTTTCAGTTCTTATTTTCTATTGGAGTACCTATACATTTTTTTCTATCAGCTATTTTTGCCGACTTTTCTTTTTAAAATCTATGTAATTTCACTTCCTTTAATGAAAACTTTGTCTGTATGTCTGCTTCGAGGTGTTACACTGGCTTTCATTGAAATTCAATAATTCTATATCTGTAAATTTTTAAAATAGCTGCAATCAGTCAACTTTGAAGGCACTGGAAACAAATGGTGGAACGAAAAACCAGAAATAGAAAACATGATTAACATAACATGTACAATGATTATCTTTTCGTAATTTTATCTAATGTTTGTATGTCAGCTAAAAAAAGAAATAATAAGTATTTAGCAAATTTTTTTAGATAAAACTCGTTTCGTATGTATGTTTATATCATATTTAAAAAAAATTACTTTAATTCCAGATTATTAAACACAACGACACGTGACTGTAACCCCGCAGCAGCACAGACTCTACAAACTGGAAGCCATAAAGCAAATAGTCACCACAGCACTCCTACAAAACCTAAAAAGGAGAAATTGCCCGCAACTCCACTACCAATCACTAAACCAACAGCCTTATTAGGCCCGCATCTGACTGTTAAAACTCGAAATGTTCAAAGTGCTTCTCCCATTTTAAGAGCCACTTATGAGTTGAAATCTTCTCGAGCTGTAGAAGACCTCCTGAAGAAGCGCGAAGAGGATCTGAGACGACGCCGAGAACATGTCGAACGTCTAATAGAATGGCATCAGCGCCTGGACGAAGAAGAAGCTGAACTCCTAAGTTTGGAACGTCAACTCTTAAGTTACAATAATGTACCACAAAAGGTGGAACAACAACAGTCGAAATTGCCAACTGCTACAACTTCAGCGATTAAGGAAAAGTTGACTGGCACTGCACTCAGCGCTATTAATACAACTTCGCGCGAACAAACCCACATCGTCCCAGCGATCAGAACTCCAGAAAAGAGGCGCGCCTCACGTGCGCGTAAAATGGAAAAACGTCTTAAGGAAATCGACAATAGTTTGAAAGAATTATCACACATATCAGCATCCAGTACAACGTCTGGCATGATGGGCCAAACCCAGAATGAGAAAGATGATTCAGTAGTAAGTGCTTCCACACCAGAAATAGATTTTGTACGCACCACTGGCCTGAAACTTAACAAACTTTGGAAACGTTTAACTTCACAACAAATAGAAAAATTTGAGCCAACTCATCGTTATAAATTGTGTAAAAGTGATTTGGAACACTTGTATGAAGAGGCCAAAATGGCGGTTTTAAGAGATTTTGCGGAAGATGAGCAACGTGTTGCCAAAGAACTTTTCGAGAAAAGTGCCTCAAATTTAAGTTCCACCACCGGTCCTGCAATCCACATTGATTTACCTTTAATAACTGGCGATGGACAAATAATTGAAGTGCCCATGTTGAATTTGAATTTTAGTTCTGGCCATTCAGAAGCTGAAGAAGAGTCAGCAAATAACTCTCAGCACAATAACACTCAACAGGGTAACTATAGTCCCAGTATAGCAGAACAAAATTTCAAAGCTCAAGTTCTATTAAATTCAAGTGCTTCTTCGGAAACTGCTTCGGAACCACAAATACCCGTTGAAGCCAAGCAAAGCACCCGTATAGAAAATAACGTACAAAAGTTTTTAGCCTTAAGCCAACGCATGCAAGCCTGCGGAGGTCAACTTCAATCAGGAAGTAGACTTCAAAGGAGTTTAAGTGATACAGAAATTTCAGATGTACCAAAGTATAAAGTAGACAGAACCTCAACTAGTCAAAAACACATAGAAACAATAGCTAGTCATTCTAATTCAAGTATAACCACTAATAGTTCAGCAAGATCTTTAACCGGGTCAGCCCAACACCAAAGATCGAAATCGTCTATAGTGGAAACAACATACATTCCTTTAACAGCAACGCAAACGAATCCCACCAATACAAGTCAAATTCCTTTCACCCATCACACAGACAACTTTCAGGGAAACGAACTAAAGGAAACTCAAAAAGACTTAAGCAAAACTAATAAATTATCTAATCATCAAGTGACCACGCGATCCTCCGTCAAATGTTCGGTAGGTACAGCGACGTCCATTGAATCACATCACAATCAACCTACTACATCTTCCGATATCGCTACAATTACAGAAGATTCAAAATCGATGCCAGAAGTATCGAATACATCTCAAACATTAAAACAAAAGTCCACATATTCGGGGCAAGTTGGTACAAATTCTGAAACAACAGCAAAAGAAATCTCTTCCAAATTGGATGAAATATCTGCCGCTGTAACACAACTTTCACAAATGAATGCTCTACCTTCGTACGAATCCGTTACATCATACTCGCATACAAAACACAAATCCATAGAAGAACCCGTAGTTAACGCAAATGATGAATCTAACTTAAGCACAGATGCTTCTTCATATTCCTTCAATTTTGAAAACATTACCACAGACAAGCATTCCTCGCCCGGCACCTCATCACTTAACACACATTCTTCGCAACAACATATAACTTTACTCTCAAGCTCACATACAAAAGTGGATTCTAAAGGTCATATCGAGACCACAGAATCCCCTTCGACTACATCTTCACAAACAAATGCTCCAGATGCATTAACCTCTCTGAATATAACAAAATCTAAAACATTTGTTAAAGACGGTGCCAACACATCCTCTCATACTTTAACACAATCAATGTTAGAAAATCAAATTTTAGATGCCTACGATGCTGACTTTGAGTCGGATTTAAGTAATGTTACTCATATAGAGGATATAACCATACCAGCTTTTGAGACAACCGCCGAAACGACGACACAAGATGAAGATGGCGATGATGACGATAATAATGTTGGTGATGTTAAACTATCATCAAAACCCACATTGATAGTCAAAAACTCGTTTAAAAACCAAGAAGAAGATATTACCACAAAAGTTTCTGATAAAACCTATAACGCTGAAGAACTTCAGAAGTCGTTGTCATCACCTGATGGTGAGAAATGCGTATCGAAAGGCGATTTCAAATTGCTTGCACACAGCCCTATCAGGGAACTATTACCGCCGCCTCCACCGCTATCTCCTTCGTTGTCAACACCAGCAACAAAGCCAGTTGCTTCTATTGCAACAACATCAAATCAAACTAATAGTAACCATCTTATGCCTGATATAATTAATGAATTGGAGTTGCGACGTCATCAACTTATTTTAGATAATGAGGTAATTTTCTTAAAATGAATTAATACTCGTATTTAGTGCAATATTTTTTAGCAATTTTATCCTGGCAATTTCGAAATATTTCAACATCTACATTTGTACTTGTTATATTTTTGTTGAGTCCTTGTAAGTTTTGTAACATTCAATGACATTCATTCAATTTTGTACAAATTTGCACTGGATTTTACTGAAATGCGTTCGTTTACACGCAAAATTGCAAAAGAGAGTGCCAATTGAGAGAGCAAATTGACAGTTGTTGACTGAGAGTCTGCAAATTTTTGCCAGTAAAATCCAGTAGATGAGAAAAACATATGGTTCAATAAAATAAACAAAAGGAAGCAAATACAAAGTATAAATTTTTTTAATAAAAACATTTAAAAGAAGAAAAGTTCAAGTAAAAGTTTAACAAAAATAAAATGAAAATTATTATGTTTAAGGTGAACCAAATTAAAGAATAATAATAGTTAAATTTATGAGTTTTTAAATTAAATTTAATTGTCTTATTTATGTGAATACTTATTTCTGCATACTATTATATATTACACAATATATTCTACAACACTATGATCAGCTATTTTGATTAATCTGCTAATTTTCACAATTTTTCCGTTGGCGTACTTTTTTGTGCAAGAGACACTCTTGAGAGTAAAATTTTAAAATTACCCAAAATTTACTCAACTACTAATATGCATGTCTTGAAATCATAAGCTCACTTAGTATTAATTCACTTTGAATTTGCAAAAGAAAAAATACTCTCTTTTGAGTCTCGCCCCTAGAAAATTTTTGGGTTAATAAGACTTTCCCAGTAGCAATTGTTATAAATTCGAATCTAATTTTTAATTATTTTTCTAATAATAAATAAAAATACGCATTTCGACTTCGACCACAACGATTTTGTACTAGACTAAAGAGCATCGCAATATTTTTTCTTTAATTTAGTTCAAAATAGTCGTAGTCGGAGTCGTAATACGACACTCGTCGTTAGGCCCTATAATTTCTGACAGCGTTATGCTTAATGCAAAACTAACATGAAATTAGCAAAACTGAGGAAATTGAACTCGAATAATGTAGTTTAAAAGCACTATATATCGACGGTTCCATTCCAAAACGTGCTAAGTCTACATAACATATTCTGGGAATACCATTTCATTTAAAAAACCTTCCTTTTTTAAATGTTTTAAATACACTTAGCATGATTTAGTTTGGAATTAAGTAGTCAAAAAAATAATTTACTGCCTGTTCCAGGATGTCACTTACTTTCGTTCGCAAGCATTTTAAACGACAAACAGCTGTTTTGCGTTCCACTAAAAGCCTTTAGCACAAGTCGAAAAAAAATGAATGCGAACGATAACGTAATGGTGAGTATAGACGATACTACAAATCGTACCATAAATCGTAGAAGTCTGAAATTAGTAACGTCTATCATGCTGTGTACTTATGAAGTATACTTCGTAGTATGAAAATCAAAAATTTTTGATTTTTGTGGGCGGAGCTTTGCTAAGTACGATAATAAGTATTGTGTATCATGCTGTTGTACAGCAAAATTTGTTTTATGAGGAGCTGATTTAGAAAACGCAGTGTTTCTGCGGCTCAATTTTAAAATAAGCCTTATGTAGCGGATATTTAAATTAAAAAAAAAAAAACAAAACACTATTTTAACCATTCTCTACAACATGCCCCTTTAGTTTTTGCATTATTTTTTTATTCTTTTAAACTGCATAATTCATTTATCCGCGTGTATTACTACGTTTATACGCAGGGCTTATTTGCAAATAAAACTGTAAATTGTTGCCATATTATCGTTTTTATTGCGACTTACTAATTTAGAAAACTATTCACGTTTAACGCACTATTTGCAAATAAAATGCTTGAAGTTGCCACACTTACAAATTTTTGCTAATAAAAAACTATAAATTGATAAAATAATGCACAAAAAACATTGATAGAAGAAAAAATTACCATAAAAACAAATTATTATTTTTTATTTTACACATTTGCACAATTTTTTTGCAAACATAAGTAACATTTCCATGTAAGTGCTACCAAGTTTTTATACATTTAAAATGCCGTATAAACAGTGAGTTAATTTATTTGCAAATATTTTTATTTGCAAATAGTGCCCGCATAAACGTAGTATATATTGCCTTAAAAATATTTTTTCAAATGAATTAGTATGATTTGTAGTAACGTGTATTTGAAAACCCTTACTACTTACTCCTCACGCCTGAGCTTGTAAGTAAGCGGTTTTGCGGAAACAACGGGTGAATCCAGCTTAAAGTTTCTTTATTTTAATTTATTTTTGAGTGCCACTTGTTGCAAATTAAATTAAAACAGAGTTTTATTTTTTAAAGCACAATTCACACATTTTAACGACTTTTGGTTCCCATTTGACGATGAATGTGTGAAATTGATGTGGCAATATGAATATTTGACAACGGGTATACGGCTTACGTTTGAAACGTAAAGCCAATCGAACGATAAGTCAAAAGATAGTGGAACACTTTTATAGAAAAAAAATTAGTGACTTACTTTCGTTCTCTTAAGTTTTCTTTCTCCAAACTAAAACATGTTATATGTACTTAGATGACTATTGTAGGTGAGAAAAGACCACCAGAAAGATGCCAAGCTTACTTAGAGGACTAGGTAATAGATTTGTGTACAATCTTAAGCATTCTAAGTCACTTTTAACTATGATCTACAACAAATTTATAAAGTTCAAATAAACTAAAAAAAAGGTGTTGCAATTATTATATGATTACAAAATGTCTCAAGTTTCTATCTAATAATATTCCCGAGATATCATCAATAGTTTGAAGGCGTTTATCTCGATATATACTATATCCTAATGTAAAATAGTATGGCAAATCTCGTTAAAATTGTGTTAAATTTTGCCACTTATTCTAACTTCATGCCATTTTTCCGTTATGCATAACGCTGTTAATGTCCAAAGTTTTTACAAATCAGATTGTAAAGGAGAATCACTAATTTCACACATACACATACTTACACATGTTTATTCAGGCTGCCCAGAGAAGCGCACAAGGGCGGAACATCAATCGGCTTTTTATACAAATGAATACACATACGCTTATACATTATTCTCGGTTCTCTCTCTCTCTATCTCTCTCTGTGGGTAGCATTGATGTATGTACTTATGTTTTTTCTCTTTTCAGCACTTAAAACAATATGAACATGTTACAGCTGTACCTTATATGTATGTACGGGAGATACCCAATAAGCCACCACCTCCATATGTGCCACCAGCTCACGGTAGCCCCATGACTGCAATATTTCCATCCGAGGATCGCATAAAAGATATAACTTTTCGAAGAACTCACGAATTATACTGTGAACTTTTAAAGACTGGTAAGTCTTGATAAGAAAATCATTTTACAAAATTTATTTATCGTAATTATTTCTTAAGTACAGTCAGGCGTGTGTTTGTTGTTTGACGTTCGAGTGTTTTGCATCGCGTTCGCGCTGGTTGATTGATTCCGTTCAAATAACGAAATACATTGTTGAATTTTTTTATTTTTTTTTTTTTGTTATTTTGTTAAAATTCGCTATTAACCACGCTGGTTCTTAAAATTTTTTTATTTTGCAAATACACTTTGTAAAATATGTTTTAAATAAATAAATAAATTATGCTCAACTAAATTTAAAAATTCTTTCAGAATATTGCAACGGAAAGGGCGATAAATTGCCTTCCGTTATGGAGGAACAAATCACCAACATCTACGAACGTATTATACTTGACATTTGTCGCGAATACCTGGAAGAACATGGTGAAATATTACGGGATGGTGATCCGACGAATTTTCACAGTCAATTGGCGTTTTTCAACCCGCCTAATCGTTTGCGTTGCATACAAGATGCAATTTACAAAGAAGTACGCACTTGTCTGGCCATGGATAAAACACAACCAAAGCGTACACAAATCTATTCGGTATATGGACAACGAGCCAAACAAGATCACATTGGTAAAATAATCATACAAGAAATGTATGATGAAGATGATAGCTGGTGTAATTTTCATCGTGAAGAATCGGAAGTTTTATATTTAATGGTCCAGGAAATGATTAATAAAAATATTGCAACACTAGCCAAAGAAGTGTTCCTTGAAGAAGGTGGCACAATTGATGAAGACGACGAGCAGCAGTTAGTCGAGGAAGAAGGAACAATAGCGGAAGAAAATTCAGCCAACCATCAAGTAGAAGAAACCTCGCAATTGGGAAAATGCATTGATGAGGAGGAAAGGCAACAGCAATCACAATTGGAAGCATCATCAGTACTGATGGAAACAACAAGCGAAGACAATCTTACGTACTGTGTTAATAAAGATAAACAGGAGTTTACCACATTGTTTGAAACAACGGGAATTGAGCCTGATCATCAAGAAGGAATAAGTAACACCAATATAAACACCCCTGCAAATTCCGTTCAAACATGCACATGATATACAAATATTTTATCTTAAAATACCTTTAATTTGGTTAGAACATCATTCAACTTAGATAAATATCGAACCTTTTTTTATTTATTTTATCGTCAGCGACATGTTATCGAAAATAGAATTTTTTATTGAAATTAAAATTGTATTACCCTACCCATAGTTTAGAAATACTCGTATCAAAATGCCAAAATTGTTGAAAACTTTTAAGATACGGGTTGCAAAATTTTATGGTAAGCGACAATTTACGTACAAAAACATATTTGAATATTTTGAAAAACCTTCTTAAAAAATTAATTTTGCCGCTAACGATTAAATCGAAAATAAGGCTCGAAATTTAGTTTTAAAAGCAAATTTTTGTCTAGAATTTTTAAAACTTCCCTTTTATGTTTTTCTTGTTTATTTTTAAATCACTTTAAGAAATTGTACTTACTTTAGGTTTTATTCTACTATCTCGTTAATAAAAAAATACTTTTTAAAAGCTATTGTATTTGTTGTAAAACAAATGTCTTCAAATATTGCACACAATACCAAATAAAGCTTGAGAATAGTCCTGTGTGTTAATCTGTCTCTATACTTTTACGTTTTTAATACAACTATTTTTTTAATTTATTTTATTACTGAAATTGCTACAGAAAAAGCAATTGTAATCAATTCGTACAAATATTTTTTAAACATTTATTAACATATTTTTTAGTTTAGTTACTATTTGTATGTAGTATGTAACATGTTTTTCATTTAGCATAAGAAACAAATCTACATATATCGCCGTTTGTATTTCTTAAATAATTTTAAAACCAGAAACAAATAGCATGTAATTTTATTTACAACTTTTTACTACTGAATTGCACTAAGAAATGAAGAAAGCGAAATTTTAAATAAACAAAATACAATTTAAAACTCTTTAAATATTATTATATTATTGATTATATGTAGGGTTTTTTCCCGGGAATTCCACTTTTAAAATTTCCCGGGATTTTTTTTGCGGGATCCCGGGAAATAATAAAACAAATAGTTGTCAACTTTACATACAGAAAACAACTGCTTTCACTTTGGCATTTTGTGAAAATTTATTGCGAGCAGCGTTTTTCCTAACAAATTTTATATTTAAAGATGTATCTTGTCACATAGATTGATGTTTTAAGCAGGAACATAGCAGTTATAAGAGAAATTACGAAAGTTTTTATAACCATTAATTGAATTTAAATAATGTTTATAATCGTAACCAATATAAGTGAGAAATATTTTTTTGCTATAAATAACTATTATAACAACCAAAAAATCTTTTTTTTTTGGTTACCAATGACCATTGTCGAAAGTAATTTTATTTTTCGGTTATCGCTACAAGAAAACACATCGTATTTTAGATTTATTGGATACATTTTTAGGGCAAGATATTGAAATGTCTTTGGAAAAGTTAACAAAACGGTCATAATAATATATGAATATCTCACGATAAAGTTGATAATGGTTATTTTCTAGTAATATTTTCTTCAGAAAGAAAATAATTGATTTTCGTTCCTTGGTTTTAAAGTAATTACTTGAAATCATTATTCTCTTTTTTTATTTTGTTTTTAATAAAATTGTTTTACATTGAAAAGTCAATTGTATGGACGTTTTTTAATAACAAATCTACTGTAATTTGAAACGAAAGCAAATGATTTCGAATTGTAATATTAAAAACATACAAATTCGAAAGCATTTTGTTTCGTTTCGAAATACAGAGTAGACCCCCTGATCTGTTTTATTTTATTTTATTTTTGTTTTTATTAACTATTATGTTATTACTTATATTTGTAAGTTTACTTTTTTAATATCATTTTTCGTATTGAAAAAAACCCTTAAGGAATTTAAAAACTAAAAATAAAAACAAAATAAAGTTCTTGTTCTAAAACCCAATTTGAATTAACATTCGAATATTTATGTGTGATAAGATGTGTTTTAGTGAGTGTTTTAAGCTTTCTAATCAAATTTGTGTTAATGCCTGGAAAATTTAATGTTTATTATTTCTATGAATATATATATATAAAAAAAGTTCCCGCTTTCCCGGGAAGTGTAAAAGTCCAGGAATAAAAAACTCTAATTATATGTATTATAGTGAACATGCATACATACATTAATTCACATTTATTTATGCACGTATTTGACCTGAGATTCGATATTTATTCGTGAATCTAAAAAAATTAGAATGTTCACTAAATCGAACTTCTCTCGATAGTTTGTCGAATGTGTGACGATAGCATTGTTGATGTCTGGTAGTCCGTTAGTCTAGACGTACCGAGTTTGAGCCATGACTGCAACGTAAGTTAAGGAATTAAAAAAAACACACAATGGGTAGTATGAATAAAAAATATGTGCTTTTTACTTAAAAATTTGTTTTAAAACCCAAAATATGTATGTGCTTTTTGTTTTTTTAAACAAATTTTTAAGTAAAAAGCAAATACTTTTTTTTTTATTCATACGACCCAATGTGCAATTATTTTAAACAGAAAAAAATTGCGACGATAGCCTTGTGGATGTGTGCTAGTCTGTTTCAATTGAGGTACCGTGTTCAAATCCTACAGCATAAGTTAAAAAATAAATAATATTAAGCTAAATCACGTCTGAAAAATACCTAAAAAAATCTAAAAAAGTTACCCCCCTATGCAAAAAAATTAACGTATGCTTCAAGTATATGTTAAACCGGTTTTTGTATGGAAATTTTTTCTTAACGTACACCTCAAGCACACTTTAATTTTTTTTGCATATGGGGGTTAAATTTTAAGCAAAAAAATAAAGCTAAACTTTTTTCAAATTTTTTCACTTTGCAATATTTTCTTATTGCTAAAATAACGTTAAATATATACACGCACAGACAAATTATTTTATAATTTTAAATAATTACATTATTTACTCATTATTATATTTTAGCTTTGAAGAAAAAAAATCCCAAAATAAACTTAACCAATTTTCAAAAATGCATCAGCATTTATACTAAAATACGAAACCTCTTTTTAGTGAATTTCACAGTAAATCTATTTCAAAGTTATGTTTTAAACAAATTCCTTTCGCTGAATGAACGTTGAACTTAACTCAAAGATAACACTTTAAAAGTCTTATGGTCTTAAGAACCCTTAGACAGGTGCTAAAAAGTAACTGTTATTTCATGAGCAATAAATAAAAGTCAGAAAAGAATTTTTTTGTTCAGTGAGAAATAAATAATAATTATAAAGTAATTTTTAAAATTAAACTTATAGCCGTTACGATCCCTGAATTAAGGGGCCCATATACACACAGACTGCTCATGCTCATGCGATAAGCATTTGTTGGTAAATTTTAAATTTTTGTTAATGTGTTTGTCACACAGACAATGCAGTATGAAAAATCAAAATAGTTTTGATATTGAAATGAACTCATACTGCTGACAGTTTTTCAAATGAACAACAAATGAATTTATTAATTTTTCTGATATGTATTTTTTTTTAAATTTGAAGTTTTACTGAAAAAAAGAAAGTAAAACAAACAAAAAAGGAAATAAAAGAAACAAAAAATAAGTTCTGAAAAAATAATGTGTAAAGAAAATACGTTTTTAATTAAATTCTTCAATTCTATAAATAATTTTTTTGTTGTCAAACGCATGTTTATTTTATAAATTTTTATTTTAAAAGATGATTGATAAGATTGATGGTAAAATATCAATCAGACACGTATACCAAGGGTTCATCGGCAGTATGTGTATGTGCGCAGAAAAATAAGAGAGCATAAAAAAATTATGTAGGTATGTATGTATGTATGTACATGCATGACGTTAGTATACGCGTCAATAGGTAGAAATAAATTCAGTGAAGTGCGACTTTGACCCGCACACGAAGGGTTCCGTACAGGCACGAGATATGTAATTCAATACGAACAATATAAACTATAGATATTGCATTTTTTTCGTTTTTGGGTTTTTTCGGTTTTAAGCGTTTATTTTAGTTTGGGTGTTTTTTGAATTTATTGGCGCATTCTGAGTTTTGGCACTTTTTTCACGTTTTGACGATTTTTTTTTTTGGTTTTTGAAGTTTTTTTTTAATATTGGAAATTTTTATTATTTTGGCGTTTTTTTTTTGTTTTGGCGATTTTTTTATTTTGGGGATTTTTTTTAATTTTGGCGTTTTTTTCATATAGGTGAATTTTTTTTTTGGTTTTGGCGTTTTTTTAGTTTTGGCACGTTTTTTTCGTTTTGAGGATTTTTTCAGTTTTTGGCATTTATTTTAAATTTTGGCAATTTTTTCGTTTTGGCGATTTTTTTAAAATTTGGCGATTTTTTTTAATTTTGTTAATTTTTTTTCATTTTGGTGATTTTTTTTTCACATAAACAATTATTTTGGTTTTGGCGCATTTTTCGCGTTTTGGCGATTTTTTTCGGTTTTTGGCGTTTTTTTCATATTGGCGATATTTTTTCATTTAAACGATTTTTTCGAATTTGGCGATTTATTTAAGTGCTAGAATTTTTTTTTTAATATTGTCGATTTTTTTCGATTTGGCGATTTTTTTCAGGCTTTGGCAATTTTTTTCGGTTTGGCGATATTATAATTTTCGGATTTTTTAGTTTTACCGTTTTTGAAAATTTCAAGAGTTTACCTCTTACGGTTTCCAAGATATAGCAAAATTACATAGACAAAATTGCATTAACTGATGGACCACCCTTTCATTAATTTTTTTTTTCATTTTAGTGTTAATTGTTGTAGTTTGTATAAATATAATAAAAAAAATTATATTAAGAAAGTTGTTATTTATAAATATGTATGTATGTATGTATATAAAAAATATACGAAACTGTTGATCTTGCATTCCATTCCTAAAATTTAAAATTTTAGGCATGTGATACACATTTTAATTATGTATACATACATATAAGAATCAGTTTTAGTTACAAATAACCAAAAACGGCAGCTATATTCACAATAACATAATTTTTCTGGAAAATTTTTTATGTAAAGCAAAACGCGATCAACTTCTGCGCCTTAATGTTAAATTTTAAGGGTTATATGTCACGTATTTTTTCAACCAAGCCTTGTACAATCTTAGTAGAATTTTTTTGAAATGCTCCAGTTTACTTAGGCGCTTATGGTTTTTAAATTATAGGTTAGGAAATTTCTCTTTGAATTTTTGGTTTAGTGCCACCGCCTCGAAACAAAAAGCACCAAAAATGAATTTAAAAAAGCACTGAGCACTAACGACAAAATTTTCCGCATCGAAAATTTCAAAAAGCACTAAAAATGGTGCGAAAAGCACCGAGTTGACAACGCTGTTTACGACTGAGAAACCAATTTCAATTTTCTCAGAAAGAAATATACCCCGATATTAATTGTATTTATTTTTAATTAGTCTGGCACCACAGCGTGTTGTTTTTTATAGCATGCGAATGACGTTAAAAACATTATGGCGTGAGAGAAATAAAAAGTTAAATGTTTACATTATTGTAGCAAGCCATTTATAAAACAAAAATTTCAAAGGGAATAATTTTGTTTGAAATAAAATAATTTGTACTTAATGATAGAAAATAAAATAATGAAAGAAAAGTCTACAGCTACCGCGCAAAACCTCGAATTAATGCAGTTTCAGACACAAGAGCGTAAGTCCACTGTGTGGACCAGAGAAAAGATTAATCAATTAATTGAACTATACAAAAAACATGAATGTCTATGGAATCATTGGCATGAAGCATACAAAAATAAAGATAAACGTAATCGTGCCATAGAAGATATATGCACAAAATTAAATATACCGAAATTTGAGTTTGGCAAGAAGATACACAACCTACGGAACCAATTTAATACCGAAATGAAAAAGTTGGAACAACGCATAGAAGAAGCAGGTGTCAGCATAGATGATAGTAACGATACAGAATTGCGTTGTAAATGGAGCCACTTTGAATCTTTAATGTTTTTGCGCCATGTTATAGAACCTAGGCCAGGAGGTTATCAAACCATTTTATATCCCCCAAAAGTACATTTATATTGCATAATATATTTATATTTTTGATCAAACTAACATTTTGTATGTTCATGTATTTGTACGTTTTTTTACAGAAAATGCGTTTAAAATTTGATTTAAAAAGCTCGGATGATAATATAAGTGTGGCAAAGGTGTTTCCTAGTAGCAGTAGTAATGTAAATACGGAAGACTTGTCACAATTTCCATACGACGACAATGTGAATGAGGAGGTCATTACAGATGATTTCCAGTCTTTCGAAAACGAAATAGTGGAAGTTGATCAACGTAAGTGTAATGAAGAAATTTGTGATAAAAAATACCAACCTCCACAACAAGAGCTTTGTGCCGTTCCGTCGCATAGTTGCAAAAAAATGTCTAAGAACCAAAAACACTTACATATCCCACAAAACTCTCCTGCTTGCTCTTCGCACACAGATATAAACATAAATGAAGACCCTTCTGCCATAGAGTTAAATTCAAATATAAATATTTCACAACAATCGCACATACCAACCTCTTCATCCATATCCTCACCAGTAACTGATCCAGTAATTTCCTCTGTTACTTCAACAAATTCATCAAACAGACCAGCTTCCATAACACGCGATCAGTGGGATGCTTTTGGTGAACTAGTAGCAAATGAATTCCGCAATTTAAATTCAGAGATTTCACGAAAACGTCTTAAAAGAAAAATCATGCAAGCTATGTTGGAAATAGGTGAGGAAGATGATAATTTGGTAACCAATCGTTCAAGAAACAATTAAGTGTACTATTTTTGTTATTCTTTTTTAGTCTATTTAAAAAGTTTTTAAACCTTTATGAAATAGAACTAAGTTTATTTTGTGTTATTTTAAAAATGTTCATTATTGTTTTTAACCCCCGACTAAAAAAGGGGTATTATAAGCTTGTACAGACCAAACTTCTGGACCGATTTTGTTTAAGTTTTTCTGTTTGAAAGGTGACTTGATCGAAAAAGTTCTTTATTATAACAAAAATTAAAAGTTTTTAAAAACCCCCGCTTATATTTAGAAAAGATGTGATATCTTCTAAACGGCTGGACCGTTTTTCTTAAAACTTAGCTAAAAAAGAACCCTCTCGATTAATTTACCTTTCAAACAGAAAAAAACTAAATCAACCTGTGTCCAGCCGTTTGGTCTGTGCGTGTACTCCTACAGACACACACTACAAACTTATAACACCCCTTTTTTGGTTGGGATTAAATATAAAAACTATTTTGAAATCTAAAATAATTATTCTTTTTATTTTTTTTGCTTGTAAGCTAAATTTTATTGGGTTGAAAACTACTCTGATGAGTATGAATTTTTGAAATTCATTGCATATCTTAAGGATTTATAAATACAAGTGGAGACTTTTTCCGTCAACTGAAACGAAAATTACCCCCTGTTGTGTAAGACGTTTGAGTTAGAAATCTTGGCGTTTTTGTAATAGATTAAGGGAAACTTGTGCAACTTTTCAACCAATTTGACATTTTAAATTTTCATCAATTTGTGATTAATTTTTAATGATTTTGTGTGTTTTAAATTAAAAAATAAATGAAGTGTTGAAGTAAATGTAATTTTACAAACGTGAAATTCCGTAAGAACTCCGTACCGGGCTTAAACAATTGTTTGAACATTAATTTTTGTTTCAGTTGACTGAAAAAAGTCTCCACTTGTATTAATAATATCCCTAAGATAGGGAGTAGATTTCAAAAATTTCGAGTACTTTTCTTTTGAAGTTTGTTGGAAGTTTCCTTATGTAATTTACCAATCTGAGTTTCCGTAATTTTTTTACATACAGTTTGTATGAGAACCTGGAAATCATAATAATAAAAGCTTTTATTGAAGTATTTTTAACCCCCGACTAAAAATGGGTGTTATAAGTTTGTAGTGTGTGTGCATCTGTGTGTCTGTCCGCGTCCACGTACAGACCAAACGCCTAGACCGATTTTGATTTAGCTTTTTATGTTTGAAAGGTGACTTGATCGAGAGGATTCTTAGCCATAATTTAAGAAAATCGGTCCAGCCGCTTAGAAGATATCGCATCTTCTCTAGATATACATACATACATATATAAGAGGTTTGTGACTGTTCAGAATTTGTGGTTGAAGTCTACTGATGATTTGGTTCAAGCGCCAATGAAATACGTATATAGACCAAGCTAAACCACCAGCAAATAAATTTCAAATTAAAATTTTTAATTTTCGTTATGTTTGATAAAATTTGAAATTTCAATTTTAGAAATTGACATTTAATATGAAATTCTTTACACAGTTTCATGTATTTTTATGCATTTTTCAAGGCGAATTAATACGGTTTTCGCCGCTTGTAATATGAATATACTTTGGATGTCAACACACATTTTTTGACATTTAGGCTTCTGTTATGATTTACAACTAAACTGATAGTTAAGTTGTATTTAGTTGTAAAATTGTTATTATGAAAATTATAGCCAAGGACGTAGCTCCGCCGTCCAAAAAGCTCAGCATTAAAAAAAAACCAATGCGATTAACTTAAGCGATTTTATTGAAATTTGGGTTATATGTTGCAATAATACAAGGTTATAAAAGGTTATATATAAATGTCCTTTAAACAAAATGGTAGTTAAGACCCACAAAATTAGCCTCCTATTTATGTATTTAATACTAAACGTTTCCAGCGAAACTCAACAGGAGAGATACACCCGCCAAAAAAAATCTTGAGTTTGAAAAAGAATAGAATAAAAAATTTAAATTTTCGCTAATGAGGTGAAATTTGATAGACAAGTAGTTCTAAGCTAGAGACTAACTAAAAAATCTTAAAGCCAGGAAAATATAGCCATAGGGGCGGGGCTACGCCCATTTTTTTAGAACTAAAACATAAAACTTAAATCGCTGGCGTAAGCAGTTTTATTGAAATTTGGTATTCATGTTTTAATAATGAAAGGCTATAAATGTTCCTTTAAAAAAAGTGGGCGTTAACATGACAATAAAATTTAAGTCTCTTCTTTCATGTACTTCGGGTCAGTAGATTTATAATACTTATGTAGATATTATTGTCCGTTTCCATTGAAACTTGACACGTATGATTGGCACTGACTAAACAATTTTTTCTTTTAGAAAAGTTGGCAGGAATACGCCATAAAAATAAAATAATTAAATTTGAGCTAGAGAGCTGAAATTTGATGATTAGGAACCAAACAGGAAAAATCTAAAAAGCAAATATTTAAACTAGGAGTGGCAGCGGCCACGCTAATATTGTACTGAAGCTTTTAACTGAAAGTTTAACTTAAAACTATCATCTTAAAAAGAGGACGATGAAAAATGAGCACTGCTCATAACAAAATCTTGAGTTTAAGAAAGTAACGGAGAGGTATCAACCATAATATTTAAAGCTAGAATTTGAACTAGAGTTTAAATTCGATGCCTTTTAAATTAAGGGGTGAGTTTCTAACAGAAAAAATACAAAGCAGAGAACTGAAATTTGGAAAAAAAATCTACTTAGGTAAGATTCCAACTAGAAAAATATAAAACACAAAGTACTCTATTCAAACTTTACATGCACATTTCACTTATACTAGCCTTTAACTTTGCATTTTCAAAACTACTTCGTCTAAGCAGACTTGAGAAAAATAGGCGGCGTCACTTCCACTAAAATGTACAGTATATTTTACATATTTCTACTCTGATGATTCTTAAAAAATTAAGTATATCAGTCTGTCCTTGTAATAACACAATGGTGCTCATATCACAATCTAACCCATTATTGTATGTATCATTATGAATAGAAATCTAACAGACTAGAAATTTTAAGTTTAATAAGCTTTATTAAGAAAACCTTTCAAAAAGTTTGTCAGATCCTCACAAAAACATATATGTGAAAAAAGGCCAAGTTCCTTTCCAAAATTTCGGCCATTAAAAGTAGTGAGAAAAATTTTGTCCAAGTTCTTATTTGGTACAATACCTATCACTGTAATACAATTTCTAGATAATCTGCTAACTTGGCAATATTTTAACCTTTCTAAAAAAGAAGAGAATAATGCAAGCTTGCTTATTTCTTTATATCGGGAAAAATGTTGTCAATAGTCTTGTGTAGTTCATGAACGAACTAGTTCAAATGAACGATTCAGTACTTTGAACTAAGTGAACTAGTTCAATTGTTTTACGCTCAATAGTTCAATTTTTGAACTAGTTCAATTTTTGAACTAGGAACTGAGACACAAAATGAACTAACACAAACTGAACTAAATGTTTTCAACGTTTTGCTTTCCCTTTTTATTGTGCTTTGCTTCTATACTCATCCATATGTATGTATGTACATATGTATGTATGTATGTGCATTTTGTTCTTGCTGGCTACTACTACCACAAATGCAATAATTAACAAGAAAACACACGACACAAGGCGAATTCACATGTGAATTCGCCTTGACACGACACACACAAAATATTTTGAATTTATGAGATTTCTAAAAAAATTCAAACTTAATTTGTTTTGCATAGGTATAAAGTTTATATTATAAACCCTTTATAAAGCAAATTTATTAATTAATTAATTAATTTTAGTTTTCGTAAACTTTTTTAATCACAGAATCCGTGCTTTTAATATTGTTAAAGGCCACAACATACATACATACACATGTATGTAGGTAGAATTGTTGATGTACAATCATTGAACTAAAACGACCTAACTAGTTCATTAAACTAAAAAGAGCGATTGAACTAAATGAACGAACTAGTTCATTTATAAATAATGAACTATACTGACCGGTCACTGAAATGAACTAAATGGCACAAGTCTAGTTGTCAATGATTAGTAGTCTATGATGAGGTTTAACAAAAAATTTGTTAAAAGCTATGAACAAAGATGGAGGTATTTAAAAAACGTACGTTTACACACTGAAATTAAATGGAGGCATATTTGTTGGCCCACAAGTTAGAGAAATCTTTAAAAACAAGCACCAATTGTTCAAATCTAAGTTGGTCAATAAAGAGCATGTGTAGCTTTTGAAACTAAAAATTTTCATAAAAATGGACGGGCTACAAATTACAAAGAAGTGGTAAAAGATCTTTTTTCATATCAACAAACTAGGACGCAATGTCATTAACAATAACTTTTTGCATTCGCATTTAGATAGATTTTTTCCCTTGAATAATATATGTATGATAAACAAGGAAAATTGGAATGAAAACATGAATGGCTTTTAACACTTTTACCAGTTCTCGCTACTATGTGGTCGAGGTAGTTCAAAACATTTTGAAATGCTCCATTCATTAAAATAGAATGTCTCTGGGTAGTAATCAATTATGCCTTTCTATAGATTTCAAAAAATTATTTATTCCAATTCTTGTTGAAATTTTTTTCCAAATTTTAATTTAGAATTAATTAAAAATTAATTTGTGCATATGTATACGTATTTAAAAATATTTACACATGGATATGTGAACATATTGGCCACTCAACCGCATACAAACATTTGTTTTTACAGACAATTCTGATTCGATTTTGTTTAAGTTACTAACTCAGTGTCCACACTTGCAATTTTGTTGCAGCAATTCTTGGTTGTTTTAGGAGAGAGAGGTAAGAAGCTTGGGGAGGGGTACAGTGTTTCATGTTCTCGGCAATTCTCTTTTGCTTTGCAATTTTCTCTATTCAACTTGAAGTTTGGTAGGGTTGAAGAAGGCATAACAAATACAAGAATTGCAGTACTCGATTTTTCTAATGTGGACACTTACGCAATTCCGCAGCAGAATTGCATGCAACAAAATTGCAAATGTAGACAGGGAATTAGCTATTAATTTTGTCCTGCATACTCAGTGTCCACACTTGGAATTTTGTTGCAGCAATTCTTGGTTGTTTTAGGAGAGAGAGGTAAGAAGCTTGGGGAGGGGTACAGTGTTTCATGTTCTCGGCAATTCTCTTTTGCTTTGCAATTTTCTCTATTCAACTTGAAGTTTGGTAGGGTTGAAGAAGGCATAACAAATACAAGAATTGCAGTACTCGATTTTTCTAATGTGGACACTTACGCAATTCCGCAGCAGAATTGCATGCAACAAAATTGCAAATGTAGACAGGGAAATAGTTGTACAATAATGTTGTTTTCGTCAATACTTGATTTCCCACAAACAAATATTACAGCTTTACAAAATTAAGCAACTTAAATAATATCAAACTAATATGAATAAAAATATCACGTGCGACTTTTTTCTTTGCA
Organism: Tachina fera; assembly: GCA_905220375.1. Taxonomy (NCBI): domain Eukaryota; kingdom Metazoa; phylum Arthropoda; class Insecta; order Diptera; family Tachinidae; genus Tachina; species Tachina fera. Next base: position 73,214,784 of record LR999967.1, read on the forward strand.
AAGGTGAATAGTGCAGAATAATTCCATATACAGAAAGAATTTAACACTTTTTCTCATTTCAATTACACCATAATTGTAATTTTTTAATAGTGGTAATTATTGTTTTAATAAATAACAACATATATCCATTATGGGAAGAAATTTTACTTTACTTCCTTAACTTGTAAGCCTGGGGGAAGGGATTGCTTAATTTTTTCAGCTTTCTCCTTATCTTGGACGACCAAAGTGTATAAGAAACGAGAGCAACGAATCTTAAATTTGGTGTTATTAGGATTCTTCTTTATTTTCACAGCGCGAGCGTCAGCACGGCGAGCTTTATTCAAGAAATCTTTAACTTCTTTGATTTCGCGGGGCATCTGGAAAAAATTAACTGAACATTAATAAAAACGTTCAAAACAAAATTTGTTCTGCGAATTTTCACTCACTTCACGTGTTTAAATAATTTTCTGAAAAAATAATCTACAATACGAAAACAGGCAACCAATGTTGACGTTTTCCACGTTTCAAAAGAAAGAGAAAAGGAAAGGTGATTTCAACATGGCCGATATCCGGTTGTCAAAGTTATTAAATGTCAAAATATCTAGAGCTGCCAGCACAACGAGCTATCCATGAAATTTTAGTTATTTCAATATATCGTCGGTTTGTTTCTGCTCTGATGTATGGAACATTTTTAATAAAATTGAGTTATTCATTGATTATATAATATATACAATAATGTGTCCTCTTCCCAAATTCGTTATTAGTTTTCCGATATCTTGAATATATAAACGTGAGATATAGAGGTGCAAATTTGCGTAATATCCAAAATTTTTTAAGGCCCCTTTCACATTAGGCAACTTTACTTGCGCAAGTATAATTTTCATTTTTATTTATTTTCTTTTGAACTTGCTTCTATGTTCACATCCAGTTCATTTGTTGAGCAAGTTTAAATTTCTTATGCTCGAGTTTTCTCAGTTTGTTGACGTTTTGTGGCAGAATTGTCAAGTTGTGGCAGAATTGCCAAGTTCAAGCAAGTCTGTACTCAAATATCGGCAATTCTTTCCCCTTCAACCGACCTTTCCTCTCACACCCACAAACACAAGACTTGCGCAAGTAAAGTTGCCTAATGTGAAAGGGGCCTTAGGCAACTTTACTTGCGCAAGTATAATTTTCATTTTTATTTATTTTCTTTTGAACTTGCTTCTATGTTCACATTCAGTTCATTTGTTGAGCAAGTTTAATTTTCTTATGCTCGAGTTTTCTTAATTTATTCACAAATAAAATTTTCTTAACACAAAATTAATTAATTAGACAACACACCGATGAAGAAATAAAAGACAATGTCAAAAACAAAACAATATCCCAAGCCAACAATGACAGCTGAAACAGAATTGTGGCAGAATTGCCAAGTTCAAGCAAGTCTGTACTCAAATCTCGACAATTCTTTCCCCTTCAACCGACCTTTCCTCTCACACCCACAAACACAAGACTTGCGCAAGTAAAGTTGCCTAATGTGAAAGGGGCCTAACATTGTAAAGTCTGTTTTACGCCAATCGGCAATTGTTTTCATATATGGCACATTTCTCAAGTAAAAGTATTAATATTGTTATTCGCATCTGTTATAATGTATGTATATCAATGCATAATCTACTCAAAGAACGTAAATCAAAGCAAAGTACAAAAATTTAACTATTGTGAATGAAATTAATTGGTATTTATATTTTATTAATACAATTTCTTTTATTAAATATAATCACTGTCTTATATTTCTTCCTTTGTTTTTCCTGTAAAAGTCATGTTATATGAATAAAACTGATATTTTCACCTTTTAGATATAAATATACACAGTAATTTAAACCACTTGAGCAAGTAGTGAACAATATTGTTGTTATGAATGTGGAATGCCTTGACAAAGATTTTTGTCTGTTTTTCTTTACAATGAGATTACACGAGACATAAGTTTGGAAATTTTTGTGTTGGCAATTGTCAAATTCTGTTGCTAACACAAAAAATTACTGTGTAACCCGTAAAAGTTAGTGTTCGAACACATGTTTGGAAATAATTGCTCGAACACAAGTCTGAGCATTTGTGTTAGAACACAAGCTGTCCAATTTACCTTTTTCGTATAAAATAATGGCGGAAAACTAGAAATAATAAATTTATTATAAAAAAAATCATGCACAAGCATAAAATTTATGTTCTGTGGCAGAATTACTAAAAAATCAAAGCTTAAAACGCGCATTTTGTATGCATACGACAACTCAAATTTAGATTTTAAACATTATACGTCTAGCCACCCTTTAAAATAAGTTTGAACACAAACTTTTTTCTGACGTAATTCTGCCGACGTTATTTCTTATCTTCAGAAATAAAAATTGCTGGCCTATTCGTACTGTTAAGTCCTAAAATAAAAAAAATATTTTTGTCCAATACATCAAAACAGGAACAAACCGACGATGTATCTATTCGTTTATTATTAAACAAAAAATTCTATCGTGTGTTTTTATAAAACTAATGAACTAAACGTTCTTCATCGATTTTCTCGAAAACACATTTTTGTCCAATACATCAAAACAGAAACCAACCGACGTTGTGGCACATTTCTCAAGTAAAAGTATTAATATTGTTATTCGCATCTGTTATTGGTAACAAAAAACATATTTTTCACTAAAATTGGTTACAATAACCAAAATGAAATATCTCTTACGATAATGTTTAAAAATAACCCAAACCAAATAAAATACATTTTACACTAACCTTTTCATTTCAAATAAAAAAATAGCAATTAATTTCGGTCTCTGGTTGTACATAGTACTTGTATTAAAAAGTTTTAGCATTTCAGCAGAAGGAATAAATTTGTGACAACAAATTGAATTATTTTGAAAGTGTGTGTTTATTCTAAGAAGTGATTTCAAAAGGTTGTATTGCATTTTGTTGCGTATTTTTTTTTTGGTAGCGTTCATTATTCGTTAATCTGCCTTGATACTTCTTTATTAGAAACCATACACTATGAATAGTAACTCACATTTTTAGACTTGCCATACGCATATTTCTTAGTTAAAAAATCATTATTGTTTGACCATTAGTTATACAAAAAATCTCCTCAAATTTGGTTACATCCCCAGCAAATCCCCAATACGAAATTTTCATCCCCAATCGTGAAAAAAAGTCCCCCATTTGGGGACAAATCCCCTAAGCTGGGAACACTGAACGCTCCCACAAAACAAAAACAAAAATACTCCTTTTTTTTGCAACTCTGATTGAAAAAGATTTTTTTCTACTCTTCCGTAATTAAAACATATAATAATAAAATCTTTTTATAAAATACGTGAATTTACATATGATTAATATATTTGACCAATTAATAAAAATCTCGTACCGATTTTAGTGACGATTTTCGAAATTAATAGCAGATTTTTCGGCAGAATCTTCTGGCAGCCCTGTGGCCCTGATTGTACCAAACCAATAACTTTTTTTCTTGGCTTTATATTCACGTCTCTTTTGTTTGTTTGTCCGCGGCACAATTTTTGCATTTTTGTTTGCGACAAGTATAAATAATTTCTGTAGAAAGTTGAATTATGTGGAAAAAGAGTATTGTTGAACTTCTAATAGAAAACTATGAGCGGCACGAACATTTGTACAATATTCATCATCCTGCATATAATGACAAGGCAAAGCGAGCAAGGTCCTTTATGATCATTTGTCAGGAACTGAAGAGATTTGACAAAGATATCACCATTGAAAGTATAAAAAAGAAAATACACACATTGAGGGCACAATTTATAAAAGAATCGCGTGAAGTTTCTGAAAGAAAAAAAAGTGCTGTTGATCCAGAAGACCTTTATGTTCCTAAGCTTTGGTGTTTTTCTCAGTTACAATTTTTAAAATCCCACTGCAGAGTAAGAACGTCTCTAGCGAAAGTTTCTGAGGTAACTACATGTTGCTGAAATAAAGTCGTGTTGTAAAAAACTATGTATTTGCTCTTTGTTTTCAGGCCTTCGAGAGTGATAACAGTTTACCGACAAACGATGATATTGTTATAGAAAGTACTGTAGAAAAATTGACATCTCCTGTTTACCAAAGAGTAAGTTTACTCCTCAAGCTTTTACTTGACGCACATATCGTCATATAAATTTAAATAAGGAGCAGTTAATAACATGTAAAATTGTTTATAGGCGAAGCAAAAATCATTTATTTATTTTACTTATTTGAGAGTGTATTAAGTAGGGTGATCGAATATTAAACTTTCCAGAAACCCGATTTTCGAATAGTTCGAATATTTGAAAACCCCGGTTTCTGCTTTTACAATTCATGAAAAACCAGTCGACCAGTTTTTTTTTAAGTAAGAAAATTATTATACAAAAGTTGCTTTATGAAAAAAAAAGAAAAGTTTAGGAGAGATGTTGTAGATGAGTCAGCACTACTGAGTACTGAGTACGGGCATTTAAGGCACTTAGCTTTACCTTTGCTTTTATAAAATACCTATGAAAATTATGAAAATACAAAAATTGTTATTCCCTTTTATCAAAAGTAATACACCAAGCGAAGTCATTAAGGCCGGGGCACAACGTATCCGTCATACGTTAAACTTCGATTTTTTCAAATCAAAATAATACTTTTTTTTATGAAAATATACGATACATTTCTATGTCCACTTTTGTATTAACTCAAAATAATACATTTTTTGTGAAATAAACATAATCACTACACCATCACAAAAATGGTCACAAAAGTGGTTTTCGAGATGAAAGAGTAATCGGAATACATGAAATTTTTAATGTACGTAGATATTGATATTTTTAATTAATTTCTTGCAAAAAGCAAAATTTTAAAAATTTTCAGTTAACCTCTTGTTGATTAACTGCCAGTTTATAGAAGACAAGTAAAAATTCTCGTCTGCCTATTTATGAATTTATGAGTGCTTTGTTTTTGTTTTCAATATAAATATACCGACGAGAATTTTTACATGGCTTCTACAAACTAGCCGTAAGTGCAATGTGTGCAGTTTCTACATTCAGGCAGACGACTCGTCTAGAAAATTTGTATGAAAATCACTCAAAAAATTTAGTGGTTTCCATAAACATTTTATACCAAACTCGAGCGTCTAGGTTGTAGAAACAGGGGGACAATGTCATCATAAATGCACTTACACTCGTGCACTTTTATTGACAAAAATTTTAATTTCTTGCACAATTCAAAAAAACATTTATAAAATGCTTATTTTCTTATCATATACTACATACATATATAAATGTTATTATGCAAAATGTCAACTTGCACTTTGTTTCAGGACTATGAGAGTGATAACAGCTTTGTCACAGAAAATGATATTTCAGTAAGAAAAAATGAAGAACAGGCGGAATCCCCTTCTTACAAAAGAGTAAGTTTACCTTTCAATATTTTACTTTATCTACAGATATTTGAGAGTTTGCTTAAATTTTAGCTAAAATTTGTCTCAGAAAGTAATAATGTACAGTGCTGTGGGATTGTGTATATGCAATTGTATCCAATAACACACACTAAAGTTCCTTATCCAAAAGAATATTTCAAATTTCGATTTACAAAAACACCGAAAGATACATATATGATAAAATTGTCATTGAACTATCTTAATATAATTTTTTCATTAATTAAAGGTTTCTAAGTAATTAAAAAATTAGTATCGAAGACTTTTAAAAATATTTATATCAAGCAAAAATTTAACTTTAAATATTGAAATCAACGGTCCGTTAATTAAATAAATAATCATTTATAAATTATTTTATGTGTAGTTTTCACAATGCAAGCACTCAAATTTTTGACTGATTCCTATACAAATGTTCTAGACAAGTCGCTAGCTTGCATTGTGGAAACTACACATTAAGTGGGGTACATATAGAGTTTCAAAGCGCGAAATTTTCAACGGGAATTTAATATTTACGATTTTGGAATTTGCTTTTTTTACATTGCTGTTCGTTGTTTTATTACAAATCTGTAAGCATAAGTAAAGAGGTTTACGAAATATTTTCAACATAAAAAGTCTTTATAGTATCTAGATTGGTGGATGTAGATGTAGATGGAATTTCCATTCATGCTATAACTCAAAACATACATATGTATGAATTTATTTGTTTTTTAATTGTTCATCAAATGAACGAATATACACAGAGAAAACAGATTTGTTGTGATAACCGAATTTTTATCCAATCGAATTTTATCGGTTCCAACAACTAACACAGTTCTGTTGTAATTAACGAATATAGCTTTTGTAAGGAGGAATTTGTCATTAGCGATTTGTGAATTCTTAGAATAAAATACATATGTATGTATGTACATTAAAACAATTTGTGCAGAATAAACAGGTAAGTACATTATTATATTTATCGCAAATTACTCGTATTATTAATTTTTTTTTTAAATCTGAAGTGAAATGAGAAAATCTTTGATACAAGTGGTGCAAGGTAACATCCCTTGACGGTATTCGGCTTTATCAAACAGAGTCTGAACACAATGTAACGATTATTTATTGCGGTGCGGTTTTATTTTCTTTGCGGACTTTCTTATTCTCTCAATTTTTGATACTCTTTCGCTTGCTGACGTTGCCATAGTCTTTGAATAATTGGCATTACAACATTATTGTAAAAAAACATGATTTTGAAGTTCAAAAATTTTTGTCATAGATTATAAAAGTTTAAAAAATATATCAAGTATATCTGCGAATGTATAAAATGTTAATAATTTTTTGTTAGTTATAAAAATGTATGCACAAAAAAAATTAATAAAAATTTAAACAAACAATGACAAATATTGCTGTCGCCGTCTTCCGTTGTATTATGGGGTATGTTCTGAAAATCACATTTTTCAAATCACATGTGATTTGAAAAGTAAGAATGCTCCTGCTGACGTTTTTAAAGTCATATACGATAAATTTATTTCATAAATGATATTTGATGCTCTATACAATAAAAACAATTAAAATAAAGAGTGAAAAAATATCTGCATGACCACCATTACTTTTGAAATCACATGTGATTTGAAAAATGTGATTTTCAGAACATGCCTGTACTCCCCGCTACGAGAAATCGTACCGCACCGCAAACATTGTATTTAGACTCGCAGGGACATTTTCCTATCAAGAAACTAAAAATTATTTGCACAAATAATTTCACTTCAGAATAATAGCACAGAGTAGAATACACTACTACTAGAGAGTAGTAGTATATCCTCTGTGATAATAGTAATAACACTTCGAATATTTTGCGATACATGCATATAATAATGTCCTTACCTTTTTTGTTAAATCTGGATTTTGTGTAATTATTCTGCAAAAGATATTTTTTATTTGACATTTCTATTTAATTTTTATTTGTTGTTTATTATGTACATTCAAATTTTTCCACAAATGGGGAATAATTAATTCAGAGAACAAAATATGTTTTTTTGTACTCAGAATAAATTGTTTGGGTTAAAATTTTATTCTGCTACCCAACGTCTACACCTGATATATCTTTATTTTAACAAAAGTCAAACTTTATATTGAAAAATAATTTATTTTAAGCTAGCTCTTTTTTCTATATGGAATTTGACTTTCGTCATGATACAAATATATCAGGTGTGGACGTAGGGTTAGGAATATCAATAAAGTATTTAATTTTCTTTTATTTTATTACAATAGAATTTCAATACGGTGGCAAATGATTAGTTAATTACGACAGAAATTTTGTTATGATATTAAATATTGTTAACCCCCCGTTGTCACATACCAGTAATTACTTGCAAGTAGTGTGTATGTATTACTAACGAAAATCAGGAGAAATGTCCAAAAGACAAAAATTTTTTGAGTGGCTACACAGGACAGTGCAAGTTGTAGCAAAAATTACTTTACTTCAAATGTTACTGCAACGTTACCAAGTAGTCAATATTGATCTTCAATTGTTTGGTTAATATATTTCTTTTATTAAAACATGAAATTTATGAAATGAGCTTTGGTGTCATTTATCAATATCCTTTTTATATATACCAAAAATCAGCTATAATATTAATCAAATAAATGAAATAACTCTGTGCTCGGCAACATTGTTTTTCGTTTTGTCACTTTACTTGCGACAAGTGTAAAAATTTACTTGCTTCAAAAACCCATTGCTGGCCGAGTGATTTTCAGCCGCGACTAGGCCGCCGCCGATTTATATTCAGGTATATAAACCGCGGCCACAGAGGATATACTTTGTGCTTTGTACTTTGTCTACTTTGTGCCGCCGCCGGTCTTGGGGGCTGCTTTCGGCTAAAAATTTTGCTGATTTCATTTCCATGAGAAGTCAATATAAGTTACCTTAGCCAGCTATGATATACAGCGCTTTCAACTTAAAAATTTCAAAAGCCATAAAACCAGTGCTTAATGGGCTTGAAAAATCGGATCACCGTTTCATAGCCATTGGCGTAGCAATTAATTTTTTTTGAAAGATTTATGACGTGCAATTTTTAATAATTCCAGGGGGTCGACAGCAATTTTTGGGAGCTAAATGCGTTCCCCAGAATGGCCTTTCTACGCCTATGTTCAAAGCATTTGCAGATTTGCAGAGCTGTGTCTAACACGCGTCATAATTTGTGAACATGTTTTAAAAGAATATAAAAAACGTTTTCTTATATTTCAAACAAAAATAATTCATCGGACATATCTGATACAATATGAGAAGCCATTTAAAGCCGGATGATTTTGTGCTCAGCCGCCACCGCCGATTTTTTTCTTCGGTTTCGTTCTCTGGTTCAAATGACTATACCTCACGATAAAAGCTACATGTAGGATGAACTTGTCTTTAACTTCAACTTCGCTCACTTTTGGTTAAAGTGAAATTGTAATAATGAAAAGGTGTTTATCCATCCAATAAAATTCTTCCTTTAAGTAATGGAAAGTTATAAAGGGGCCCATACACACATACTGTTTGCAGCTACTGCCGATGAACCCTTGGTATACGTGTGCGATTAATATTTTACCATTAACTTATCAATCATCATTTAAAAGGTGTAAAACCGAAGGCCGATTTATTTGTCCTAAGCCGCCGCCGTAGATAATTTTGGTCAGCTGCCGTCTCCGACATCAGTATCGACTGCGATCTCTGATGTAAAAGTGGCGGGCAGCGGCTGTATATAAAAGAAAATAAAACAAAGGGAAAACTCAATTAAAACATAAATTAAATCAAATTGTTCACAAAATAATCGTTTAAAATAAAAACAAGTGAATAAACTAAATAAAGAGGTAAAGAGACACAATTAAAGGAAAGCTAAAATATATGGACATATCCTATTTCATATGATAATATTTTGTTGTATTTGCTTTGTATCGAAAACTTTTTGGCTTTGGTAAACTTATTTTTGTGTATTTGACGTTCGTCGTTTCTTTACAAAACTATGGTTGCCGTATTTTTGTACAACAAATCCTTATGCAATCACCTGATAGATGTGTATGTACATACATATGTACAAAGTACGTACATATCGCACACTAAATTTATTTATTTTTACCCACCCCTATATTATTAAAGTCGAAAAAAAAAACAAATTAATTTTAAAGGAGTATTACATAATTGCGTTTTGCAGTTCAAAGGAGTGATTTATAATTTTACACGAGCAAAATATAAATCATGGCGCTAACCATATTAAATGAGTTCTTTAGGAGATCTGCTGTATCCGGCCTAAATTTGGTAAAACCTCAAGCCTTGGCAATTTGTAGCGCTAAAGTGAAAAGCATAAGCAAATCACATACTCGTGGGGCAGCAAAATGGTATCCCGATCCGGAATTTATGAAACAATTTTCTGCTCCTGTTATGTACCCTGATGAGGTTACTTCTCAGTGGAAGCTACCACCATGGAATCATCAAGTTACTCCCGTAGAAAAGTCTGTACGTAATTTGACATTAAATTTTGGTCCGCAGCATCCAGCAGCTCATGGAGTACTACGTCTAGTTATGGAATTAGATGGTGAGACAGTGATGCGCTGTGATCCGCACATTGGGTTGTTGCATCGTGGTACAGAAAAACTTATCGAATATAAAACGTATACCCAAGCATTACCATACTTTGATCGTTTGGATTACGTTTCTATGATGTGTAATGAGCAATGCTATTCTTTAGCTGTAGAGAAACTTCTAAATATTGACGTTCCCTTACGTGCGAAATATATCCGCACATTATTCGCTGAAATTACACGTATCCTTAATCACATTATGGCCGTTGGAACACATGCTCTCGATGTCGGTGCTCTGACGCCATTTTTCTGGCTTTTCGAAGAACGTGAAAAAATGATGGAATTCTACGAGAGGGTTTCTGGGGCACGTATGCATGCAGCTTACATACGTCCAGGCGGGGTTTACTTGGACTTGCCAATGGGTTTAATGGACGACATATATGAATTTGCTTCTAAATTTGCTGAAAGACTGGATGAAGTGGAAGATGTTCTAACAACAAATCGAATTTGGGTTCAACGCACCGTGGATATTGGTGTTGTATCTTCGGAAGAAGCTTTAAATTATGGTTTTAGTGGAGTAATGTTGCGAGGTTCGGGCATTAAATGGGATTTGCGCAAACAACAGCCGTACGATGCCTACAATTTAGTTGAGTTTGATGTGCCTATTGGAACCAAGGGTGATTGCTATGACCGTTATTTGTGTCGTGTAGAAGAAATGCGTCAATCATTGCGCATTATTGATCAATGCTTGAACCAAATGCCGGCAGGAGAAATTAAGACCGATGACGCCAAGATCACACCACCATCCCGTGCTGAAATGAAGACTTCCATGGAAGCTCTTATCCATCATTTTAAACTTTTCACTCAAGGCTATCAAGTACCTCCGGGAGCCACATATACAGCAATTGAAGCTCCTAAAGGCGAATTCGGAGTTTACTTAGTGTCAGATGGCTCAAGCCGCCCCTATCGTTGTAAAATAAAGGCTCCTGGGTTTGCTCATTTGGCAGCATTGAACCATGTTGGAAGGCAACACATGTTGGCTGATATTGTTGCTATAATTGGTACGCTTGATGTCGTTTTTGGAGAAATTGATCGCTAAATGGCCAGTTTGTTATTGTAATGAAGTACATTTTTAGAAATTAAAAAATGTAACCAATACAATTTGAGTTCTGTTTCCAGAAACTTGCATAAAATAAAAAAGAAACTAGTATGAAATAAATCATACACAGTCGTAACTGAAATTATCAAAATGATTTTTTCTCTAAACCAGTTCACTGAACAGATTTAATGAATGCACAAATTTCTTTTGCAGCACAGCCTTTTTGAACAATATAAAATATCGTTATGGCTGTTTTCATATTAGGGATTTTTGAATTGTGACTGTTTATGATTTAGTGAGCGATATGTGCAACTGGTCGCAAAACTCTACATACCATATCGATATTTCATATAATCTGATCATTGTTTTATATACAGAATCGGACAAAAATATTCACACAGCAAAGTGTTAGTGTTAATAAATATGTTTATACAATAACCAAAACAGTAATTTATAATTTAAATAATAGTAAAAAAATATTAAAAAAATTTTTTTACTATTGTTAATTTAATTATGCATTACTTTTTTATTTTTGGTATAAAAATATTTATTAGCACTCTAAAATATTGGCATAGTTTAATTTCTGCATTTCGATTCAAATCGTAAATTTCTCCGTTTGGCAACTTTGGTATTCTGCGTTCCGTTCTTCGATTTCTCTTTCGATACTATGTATGTATTCTGCATTTCGATCGTAACTAAGTTTTTGTAAGTTGTTATTTAAGTGACGGAGCGTTTTCAATTTTTGTTTGTTTATCTTCAAAAAGTGATTAATTAAAAAAATAATAGGTGCGTTTGAGTACTTTTCCAGTAAAATCCAGTAACTGAGTAAATACTGAGTAATTTAAAGAAATTACTCTCAATAAAAAAGTTTGCATATCAAAGTACGCGAACGGAAGAATCATGATAAAATAATACAGGTAGCCGCGAATCTACAACAAATAAAACAACAGTGATTTTTATTGCTGTTTTGTGATGACAACTGTCAAAAAACAAGATAGGTATGTGTACTTGCGTTTTCTCTTGGCTTTGCAAAGCTGTATTTTTCACAAAAGTATTAATACTTGTATAATAGTCTGAACGGGGCTTTAAGCGACACGTAAGCGATAGAAACTTTCACCCTCGGCGTGAAGAGTTATTAGGGTGTACAGAAAAAGACAAAGATGTGTTGTCGGATATGAGAATCGTGATAACAATATTGTTCACTTCCTTTCAAATAAGTCCAATAAGTGTATTTATTAGGACAAATGTAAAAGGCGAAAAGAACTTTATATATCCTAATATATTCAAGATATCGAAAAACTTTATTAGCGTTTAAAAACAATTGCTATGTTCTACATTCCCCGTGAAATTACATAGTTTGGAAGTGCGATGGCATTTTTTTTATAAATACATATTTCCAACAATTCTATGAAAATTCCACACCTTTATTTTATTGTGTAATTAATTTTTCGTGGAATACATAACACGCCCTAATATGTTTCTGGCATCGAACTTACGTAAATATAATATTAGGCGCGTTCTTTTACTTTTGCAGTAAAATGCAGTAAATGAGTAGTTACTGCAAAAATTTTAAAATTTACTCTCAAAAAGAGCAGTTACTGAAAAAAGTACGCGAACGGAAAAATAGTAAAAATTAGTAAGATTGTAGAAACAGCTGATTCCAACTCCACATAGTGTTGAAAAATATATAAACTTTTGACCATTCAACTGTTTTTCTTATTGGTACTCATGGCAATATTTTTGTAACACTAACAATCTAAGAAAAAATGTTGTAATTTATTCCATGTAATATTTATTATTAATTTCTTTTTGATTTTCTTGTTTCGTTGTTGGTTAAATTAATAAAAATTACATGACTATTTGTTAATGTTTCTAGTTACCTGAAAAGCAAGTGCAATACCAAGTAACCAGATACTTTACAGTTTTATAACTCTAAGTAATTAGAATAATTTGCAAAACAAAAGGATTAATACAATAAGCAGTAAAATATGTATATTAATATTTATTATTGTTATGCTTTGCTAATTAATTATTTCTTAATGACACAATTTTTATTTAACCTTTTCTCAAATTTTTCACTTTTCAATTGCTTACTTTTTATTTGTTTACATTTTGAATCATATGTTTTTATCTTACTAAACTTTACTACGACAAATCTCTGCAGTAAAAATTTGCAAAACATTCAGTCGAGAAAGAATGGATTTCTTTCATACCATTCACTCAGTATTCGCTGATCTTTTGTATATCACGTTTAAATAAAAAGTTTATTTTAAGTGGTTTTTATGGTTATAAATAAAAAAAATGCAGTGTGAGGGAGGAAATTTTAGAAAAAACAAATGTTGATATTTACAGTTTTAGAAAAAAAAAAATGCAAAAAAAAAAATTTGGAAAATGTAAAATATATCTAAAATCTATCTATTTCAAATAACTGTCTCATATAAAATATGACATAAAATACATTTCCAATCTATATCGTGTTTTATGAATACCAAAGAGTTTTATACAAGCACAAAGTACAAAGACTACGTTGTGGTCAATCACAGTAAAAAGCATTCGCACCATTCACTGAGTATTCGTTGCTTTTGACAAAACCAGTGAACATTTATATAAAAAAAGCAATGCACGCAATAAAATTCGCAGCACTCATCCTTTTCGATTATGCCATGCATTGTTTATTTCAAATGTTGTGGATTGACAACAATATGCAGTTTTTTTTTGCGATTGCATTCAAAACAACAAAGTAAGCCATTCAATCTGTTCTCTGTTATGGACGTTAGTTTCAGTAAAAATTCGGCCCAGTAGTTGTGACGGACTATGCGCCGAGTAGACGTTGAAATAACATTGTCGATACATAAAAGTTTACTAAGATGTGATAGGCAACGATTTTTATTTGAAAATCTAGGTCAATATATTGTTTATTGCAATAAAATTATATGTAAATAAAAATCTTGTCTTATTTATCCAAAATACAGTTCCAAAATTTTAATTCTAATATCGTGGTCTGTTTTGAAATTGAAGTTAAATTTTTACCAGTATCCAAAAAATAATAATTTGTGTAATTTGGTATTTATTGTTTGTTGCCTTTCTTTTGTTTATTTCATATTTTTCTTCTTTTATATGAAAATGTTGAATTTTTGAATTAAAAATATATTTTCATTTATAAATAAACTAATTTATTCTATTTTGAAGAGCATATTTTTTTAATTTTTTAGTGCATATTTTCAAGTTTTTAGTGCATATTGAATGCGCATAAAACACTTTATTTAGAGCATATTTTTGTTTTTGGTTTCCCTGGTAATAATAAAATAAATACTCGTAATTACATGCAATATTTAATAATTTTTAGGGGTGGGGCAATGCAGAGTAGGCTTTCTACCAGTGATGCCAACTTTTTTGACTCTAAAACAGCTACGTCCAGCGCATATGCACAATGTGCAAACTTTTATTAAGAGCTTTTTGTGCTTTCACACCGATTTGTGTTATTTGCTTCGTGAATACATGGTGATGTGCGTTTATGAAAAAATTCATGTTGCATTTATGAATATGACCATTTTTCTTTGTAAGAAACCGAACGCTCAAAAGTCTACAAACAGTTTTATTATTATTTATTAACAATGTCGCACAGAAGAAGAAAAATTAGAGTTTGAAATAGAAAATATATCATTTAACTCTGTATATTTTTGTAATGTACATATTTATTAAACTGTTCCTCTTTTCATACCACGATTTCCTAGAATTTTTTTGTTAACATAACTGCACATGTCGCTAGTAATAAAAAATTATCAACCGCACACAACGAACACAAAATTAATATGTTGCTTGACGATTTTTTTGAGCGTCTCCGAAAAAGCTTGAATTAAACGACACTAATACACATTTACTGATTGGCGCTTTTATTTTATCATGTCCAGAGCCCATAACAGAACATAGAAAAAAAGAGTTAGTAAAATGGCGAGAAAAAATGAAACAAGTGGTCAAACCTTTACAACTACATTGCCGCAAATAAATTTAAAGGCATCAAATATGGCCAGAGAGTGGCGGATATGGCTAACGCAATTTAACATTTTTGTAAGAGCGTCTAATCTTGAAGATGCCTCTAACCGACGCAAGGTTGGTTTTTTGCTTCGCCACCTTGGTAGCGATGCACTAGATGTTTTTTATTCATTCAACAAGGATATCGGTACGGTAACATATGACGAGCTCGTATCCGAATTTGATTCATACTTCATCCCAGCTAAAGAAAATGCAAAATCACTATTACCAATAGATAAAGCAGAGCCTTCTATAAATTACATCAGAAAAACTGACTTCAAGATGAAACAGGCACATAAGCAGAACAAGTGTACAAAATGTGGTCAAATACATCGAAATAAGTGTCCGGCAACAGGAAAAAAATGTCGCAGTTGCGGAAAAAGTGGGCATTTTGAAAAAATGTGCTTTTTAAAAAAAAAAAATACATAAAACATGTACATCCCATTGAAGGAGAAAATGACATGGACGAAGAGGAAAATAATTTATTTATTGGCGCGCTTTCCAGAAACACAACAACAGCACCTGAATGTAATATTGAGGTAACGACAAACAACAACAAAATTTTTTTAAGTAATCACTGTCGCACAAGCCAATACACTACATACAGTAAAACTCGAAAGTCCGGACATGCGCTAGTCCAGTCACTCGTAGGGTTTTTATCGCTTAATTTATAAAAAGAGGAAAGCAGAGGGGAAAAACCAGGACATTTGCTTAAAAAGTAGGACTTAAAAATAAAACGAAATTAATTTTTTATCCCTCGAAATATTATCCTTTTCCCACAAATTGCAGCCGTGAATAATTTTTCCCTAGAAATGTGTTCTCTTTTTTTATTTTTCTTATATTTTCTTATTATTTTTCGAACTTCATTTGTTTCCATATTTTATGAATTGAACAGGCTAAAGTTTATATCGGCTCTTTGGTTTATATGCAGTAAATTTTAAAGCGATGGCACATAAAATTTGAGTTTCTACGTGGGAAAAATCCTGGGAATTATTTTTTACAAATCCTGGGGAATTATTTTTTTACAAATCCTGGGGAATTTTCGGGAATTTAATATTTACGTTTTTTGAATTTACTTTTTTTACATTGCTGTTTGTTGTTTTTCTACTTAAAAATACAACTCTATAAGGATGCATAATATAAGCACGGAAGCAGACGTGACTCCAACAACTTCAAGCCCTACGAAATATTTTCAACCAAAAAAGTCTTGTATACGAAATAGTATCTAGATTGGCAGATGTAGATGTAATTTCCATCTATGCTATAACTCAAAGCATGAAAATTTATTTGATTTTGTTTTGTTTTTGATTAATATTGGTGTTTATGAAATGAACGAATAAAGTTGGTTTGTATTTAACTCCGACCAAAAAGAGGGGCGTTATAAGTTTGTAGTGTATGTCTGTGCATCGGTGTGTCTATACGAGTCCACATACAGACCAAACGGCTGGACCGATTTAGATTTAGTTCTTTCTGTTTGATATATTCTGTTGAATCTACATATGTTTCCTTGACGCTGTAGCTCGTAGACGGCGAGACCCGATTTTCATCTGATTTTTTCGTTTGAAAGGTGACTTGATCTAATGTCTTCTTCTGATCCAGCAATTTGGTCTGGACGTCGGAGGTTCTTAAAATTTTTAATTTTTGTAATTAATTTAAATGTATTTTTTTCCTTAAATTATATTTTTTATTGAGGCGATTTATTTAAATTCATATGTTTTTTAAATTTCCAGGAATAAAACATTTTACTTCTCGATTCCCGGGAATTGGAAAAGTCCGGGAAATTAGAAACCCTACCTAAAATATTTAAAAACTTAAAAACATTGAATTTCAAACCCCAAATTTGTGTATTTTTTCATGTACAGATTTTCAATTATTTTCCAAGATTTACAAGTCTTCTTCCCGTCCATGAAACTCGCGATATAAAATTTCCCTTAATGGGGAATGAAAATTTCATGGGAACAAATATTTCACATTTGATTCATGATGTGATAACTATTCACCCCTATCGTGAATATTTATTCCCTTAAAATATTTCTCTTTTCCCTAAAGTTGCAATCGTGAATTATTTCCATGTGAAAAAACTGGCATGTTCGAAAAAAAAATTGGAAAACATTGGGTAATATGCGAAAAACGTTAGTAGGTAGTACATACTAGTAAGTGAATAGTTTACTTTCAATGCAAAATAATTAAGCAAGGTTGGCAAACGGTATCGTAAAAATACCGATACCGATTCAAATACCGCTATAATTAGATACCGGTATAGATACCGATACCGAAAGCCATTTCGGTTAGAAAATACCGGTATAAGGAATACCGTTTAGGTCTATACCGGTATGTACCGGTATACCGATTCCCACCAAAAATAAAATTTGAAAAATATATTTCAATTAACTTTCTTATATAAACACGTTTTTGTTCGCCTTAACAGATTCTTATGCAGCACTGTTTTTTTTTTGTCAACCCGAAGAGAGAATACGAATATTCGCATTTTACTAAGTGCATACAATTCTACATGTATTTCGTGTATACATATATGTACATACATACCAGTGATGCCAATTTAGCCATTTTCTGGCTAAACTTAGCCATTTTCGATCCCATTTAGCCGGAAGAAAAGTGAGTTTAGCTATTTTTTAGCCATTTTTATTTTAATCTAGCTATTTTTCCAAACATGAAATTTGTTTGTTTGATTTTTTATAAAAATTTTAACTCTCAACAAAGAAAACATCTATTTAATATTAAACTATTAAATTTTATAGAAACACAACAGAGCAATATGTTATTCTTTTGGCATTAATATCAATGAACTCCCGTTAAAATTTGCAACTTTTGTTGCAGAAACTTTTTTTGTGCGAAAAAGATATAGAAAGGAATACAAAATGTATGTACGCAATTCTATTTCAATACTCTCAACCATATACGAGAACTGCTGCAAGAAAAATTGCAAATATAAAAGAGCTTATATGAAAGATTGGTAACAATAAGATTATAAATTGGTAACAATAAGATTATATTCGTTGCAATATTGTTATAAGTTATCGGGTGTAGTTGGTGGCTTACAATATCAATCAAAGAAGGGTAATTTTTGCTTTACACAAGTGAAAATAAAATATAAATAAAAGTTTAAGTGAAAGTTTACAAAATATAAAATGAAAAAAATTGTAAACAAATATTTCGCAAAGAATGGATTAGTAACCCAAAAATTTAAAGACTGAATATCATGCTATTCTGCAGAATGTTCAAATTAATAGAGGGTGTAATGCAAGTATTGAAATTTTGCACTCAATGCGCAGTTTCTTGATTACCTAAAAAAGAATTATTGAACTTATTATTCAATTTTTTGTTTTTATTTACTTTAAAAAAGTTCCCGATTTGCTTTAAAAAATAATATATGAAATACCATCTTGTTTTTGCATAAAGTTCATGATTTTTGCATTCGATGGCGCTTAGCTATTTTTTTAGCCATTTTTTTGTCTACATTTAGCCATTTTCGGTGAAGGCATCACTGATACATACACTGTATGTATTTATTTTTATTATTTTTTTGTTTAATTGACCAAAATGTACACTTTATGTATGCAAAGTTTCAACTGCAGTTTTCTTATTTTACTTTTTTAATTAATTAATTTTTAATACAAATATAAAAAAGTATATACCCTACAAACATTTGGAAGATATCTTACCCAGAAGATAAAAATACAATATCTTATTTTTATCATTTAGAAGAAAATCATCAAAGCAATACTTCTTTGATATTAAAATATTTTCATTTAAGTGAAACTTTTTGAATGAACAGTTCGAAATGTATTGACTATTTATTTTTTCCTTTAACAAGGTATTTTGTGTTATTAAAATGTTGCATTTTGTTCAGCCTGGTGTTTTATCACATGCGCAATAAATTTATAATATCAATATGTTTTTAACTAGAAGATAAAAAATATTTAATTTAAAATAAAACAATCAGAAAATTTTTAAAACATTATGTCAGGAAATTCTTTTTTATACTAAACATATGATGAGTCCTGTGATGATAAAATTAACTTAGTTGACCATAAAAATTGCTTTAAATTTAAATTAATGGTAGTATTAATTCAGGGATGACGTTACGATCCTTTATTTTTCTTCCTTCATATAATTTTAGCAAAATTGTAAAATTGTACTTTAGATAATCTAATGTTATAAATAATTTATCTTCCTAAATATAATCTGGTAATATCATAAATAATTCTATTAGATGATTATCTAGCAATATCACAGTTTTATCCTCTAGAAGTATTGCATTCGTATTTCTTCGAAGTATCGCCCTGGCCGCACAAACTCTCCCGAAGGGGGAAACTTCCGCAATACGAATATGATTGTTGCCGCAATAATATTTTTCTTCCAAGCAATACGATTTCGAATCATTTTCGTATCGCTTTGCTTGTAGGGTAGAAACATATATGTATGTATGTAAGTTTAAATACTTTTAAGTTAATGTAAAAATACTTCCGTACCGAAGAAATTTAACAAAAAAAATTTTTTTTGCTATGTCGACGGTCTGAACTAATAAATTTAGCAGTTATATCGGTATACCGATATATACCGATACCGAAATAAAATAAATACCGATACCGTTACCGATACCGAAATTTAAAAAATAGTTGTACCGGTATCAATACCGATACCGTTACTTGTTTCGGTTTCCAACCTTGTAATTAAGTGTTTACTAGAAATGACATATCTCAAAGAAACAAAATTAATAATGATAAGAATCTGCTTTGTTAAATTTTCTGACTCGCAAGTGTCCCAGGCCGCAAATAACGTATGTATATGGATAACAATGGCTAGAGTTATGAGGTGAATAATAATAATATTGGCGAGTTGGTAAGTAAAATTGGAGCATTAATAGTCAGGCATTATTTCAAACAAAACCTTTTTTTATTTTAACTTTTAGCTCGCACATCCTGCTGGCTAAGGATTTTCTAAGGTGGTTGTTTGAAAGATGACTATCGGGAGTGTTCTAAGCTATGCTTGAAGAATATTGGTCTAGCTGCTTATATTCTCTTAAATCTGTGTGTTTGACAATTATTAAGAACGACTGGCTGGCGGTCAAATAAAGTGAAGAAGATATTAAGTATAAGAAAAGTGATAAAAATTTTTTTTTGCAAATGATTCCTTTATTTAATTTATAAAGTGTATTAAGTACGAAATGAAAATACAAGTGAACATTTAAAAATAAGTAAATGAAAGAATTTGTTTAGTTAATGAAGAAAAAGTGTTTGCAGGTTTAAGTCCCGTTCAGACTATTATACAAGTATTAATACTTTTGTGGAAAATGCAGCTCTGACATGTTGAGTTGTTATTGTTTTTTTGAAATTTTTGAAACAAATATAAGACCAGGGATGCATTTTCGTCAAAAGTATTAACACTTGTATTATAGTCTGAGTGGCCCTTTATGGTATTAAAAAAATGATCCAGGTTTGTTTTCAAATGATTATTTTTAACCGCCGACCAAAAAAGGGGTGTTATAAGTTTGTAGCGTGTGTACAAGTCCACGTACAGACCAAACGGCTGAACCGATTTTGATTTATTATTTTTTTCTATTAGAAAGGTGACTAAATCGAGAATGTTCTTAGTTATGTTTAAAGAAAATCTGTTCAGCCATTGAAAATTTATCACATCTGTTCTAGATACATTCTGCTGAATTTGTGTCTTTAACACCATAGCTCCCAAACGGCTAGACCGATTTTAATTTGGTTTTTATCGTCTAAAAAATGACAGATACAGACAGAAGAGATTTTCATTAAACATATTTAAGAACACTTACAGACACACACTATAAACTTATAACACCCCTTACTGCTACCGAACTGTAGAATCCACATGGCCAATTACTCCGTACATGCCAGCAATTGTCTCAACTGCTGCTTTGTATTCAATTTGATATTTTGATGCTAAAAATTTAACAAATCAAAACAAGAACAATCTTAACATGAAAGTCTACTTACCTTTTTATTAAAATATGACTTAAGCACTTTTTCCTTATTGAAATTGAGTGTGCATCTGTATTTATTAATAAGTTCTTAACTTAACTTAAGTTCTTAATAAGGTTAGGGAAAAATTCTGCTCGCGAGCACAATTTTTATTAACTCGCTCATTTTATATTTGTGCTCGCGAGTTCAAAATTAGAACTCACTATTTTAAATATAGACTAAAATTCTTCCTTTACTAAAAACTTTTCCAAATCTTTTGTACAAAGGAAAATATTAAGACATTAAAAATTAAATAAGAGATCTTAGATTTTTTTAACTTTCAAGATAATGACATTTATATTTAAGTATATTGTGGAAAAAAGTTAAAACAATTGATTAACCAAACAATAATCTTCTTTTCCATAACTTATGTGAGTTTGTTTTTTACTTTTTTTTTAATTTACCATCGGCTACTGTTGAAAGAATATTTAGTAATATTAATTTTACTAAAACCAAGATCTGAAATTTACTGGATGGAAAAAGAAACCCTTGAAATCATTATGTTTTCAAAAGATTATTTGAAGTGTAAATCAGAGTGCTATAATATTCACAATAAGACAAATTTTATAAAAAACACAATTCTAAAATGTATGTATAGTTTTATTTTGAAACTAGTTTTATTTAGAAGTTGTTACACGCTATAATATATTCTGAATTTTATGCTTTAATTTCGCCTTATAGTTTTTATCGATGGATTGTGTTTTGCTACATAAAATATTCTTTTATTTCTGATATGATGATCAGTTGTTTAATAAAACGGATAATTCTTGTGACGATTTTTTGACGAATTTTTTTTTGGAAAATTCTAACGATTTTGACGATTTTATTTTTAAAATTTGACGATTTTTAGAACAAATTACCTAACAACACTACTCGCGAGATCAAATTCTATAAGACTCGTACTCCTTTTTTGCGCGACTCGTGAGCATTAAATGCAGCGGTACCAACTATTTACAACCCCAACGCGCTATTGCCCTTCTCAAAACGTTACAACATTGTCAACTATTTATAGCCAAAACAAGCTATTTTCTAGCGCTCTAAATTAAATTTTAATAAAAGTCAATGTACATATACCATTTTTGTACAATGTACCGTTTTTCAGATTTTGCAATTTTGCTTCTTCGAAATTATATCCTAACTGCCTTATTTATAAAAATTATTTTAGGTTTATTAATCGCTCATTTGACATATCTCTATGGGAAATTTGTCAAATAAACCTGTAATAAACCTAAAATATTTTTTATGAATTAGACCGTAAATAACTAAAATCATTTAATACAGAATCATAATCGCCTTCCAAATAATCCAAATCGTTAGTTTTTATTTTAATTTTATTTGTCAAACTTTGCAAATGCTCATTGTATTTTAACGAAAATAGATGCTTAATAAGTCACGTTAACTTTTTTAGCCGTGAAAATTCAAAACCATTTGCTATTTACAGTATTAAAATGCGTTTTTAATTCTAACCATAGTCAAGGTAATTTTATTTGCGACAGCTGAATCAATAACCAACTTCAAAATTTTTATCAGTTTTTTTATACAAAAAAAGTAAAAAAATATTGAACTGAAATTATGTTATCGACTTTATTCAAATCGCGCTAACTTAGCGCGATTTTTATAAAAAGCGCTAAGTCGAAAAAAGCGTGTTAGACATAGTTAAAACGCGCTAAATTGGCATCGCTGATTACATGACTCGCTTTAAAATTTGTACTCTCGAGTTTTATTTTAAAAGAGTGCAAAACGTGCATAAAAGAATTGAATTTTGTTTATTCGAAAAAGTATGCATATGTATATGTGTTTTTTGACAAAAGACCCACAAAATGTATGAATAAGGGTTGACAAACACATACATGACTTTAGTGCATGTATCTACATCCAGGCTGCCCAGAGAAGCGCACAAGGGCTGAACATCAATCGGCTTTTTATACAAATGAATACACATACGCTTATACATTTCACTCGGTTCTCTCTTTGTGAGCAGCTCTGATCTACATATTTATGCGAGTTTTTATGTGTGTACTTTCTTTGAATATACCCTGTCGGAAATTTGGCTAACTTTAAACTAACTTGAAGCTAACTATTTCGCAAGTAGTACTGACTACACTTGGATTACTTCGCAATGTAATCAACTGACTACTTTAACATTGGATGTCCTAGGCGGTAGTCACTCACTCTGCATTACTTTCAGCTAACTTAAAGTTGACTTTTTTTAAACCAACTTGTAGTCAGTAAATTAAAAAAAAATTCTGGGGTTCGAACATGTATCATCACAATTTGTGTACTCAACGCGCTACCACTCAGCTAAGCTACCATTTAAAATAACAACAGCAAAATGTTAACATAAAACTGAAATGAGTTTCAAAGTAGCTGAGAATATGTTTGTTGGCTCTCATCAAATTCGACTACGTACTCAACTTAAGAATTAATTTTGGGTTTGTTTTGGATGACATTGCAGTTAGCTTTTAGTCAGTCTAAGAAAAGCTAACTATAAGTTAACTATTTTTGTAGTCAACTACACATTCTCCGATAGGGCCCTGTCGGAAATTTGGCTAACTTTAAACTAACTATTTCGCAAGTAGTACTGACTACACTTGGATTCATTCGCAATGTAATCAACTGACTACTTTAACATTGCGATGTCCTAGGCGGTAGTCAATTGGCTCACTCTGCATTACTTTCAGCTAACTTAAAGTTGACTTTTTTAAACCAACTTGTAGTCAGTAAATTAAAAGAAAAATTTTCTGGTGTTCGAACATGTATCATGACAATTTGTGTACTCAACGCTACCACTCAGCTAAGCTACCATCTAAAATAACAACAGCAAAATGTTAACATAAAACTGAAATTAGTTTCAAAGTAGCTGAGAATAAGTTTGCTGGCTCTCATAAAATTCGACTACGTACTCAACTTAAGACTTAATTCTGGGTTTGTTCTGGATGACATTGCAGTTAGCTTTTAGTCAGTCTAAGAAAAGTTAACTATAAGTTAACTATTTTTCTAGTCAACTACACATTCTCCGATAGGGTATGTATGTAAGTAAGTATATCAACTATTTAACGATGGGTAGTAACATAAATGTATGAATTCATTACAGATTTATTATATACATATACCTGTTGATCGAATTATTGCATATTAGACTGTACAATTTTTATTAATGCTATAGAATATGGTAAGCCAACAAATCTCGCAAAAAAAAGTTAAAGTTGATCAAAATGAACCATTTGGCAGGTACTTTATACCGTAATTACTAAAAAACAAAATTTTTCATTAAATCGAAAGTTAATCACTTTTTTATTTTCCAAGAATTTTTGTAAAATATATGCAAAATGTTGGGCCATTGCAACACATTTAAAAACAAGAGGTATTACCATTTCAGTTTATGCATGGACTTTTATTCATAAAAAAAATATATCACATAAATTTACGATTGAAGATAGTACTTTATAATTATTGCATTTTTTATATGAATGTATTTTCAGTTATACTCATCCCAAGTTTTTTTTTTGCTGGTGCATAAGCAAACAAAATTAATAAAACTCGCGAATAATTCTTTTTAATTCGACTCGGGGTCGAGTTTTATTTTTGACTCTTAAAATTAGAATTATTCTCGCGAGTCCTATCTTTCTCAAAAGTTAAATGCGCTCGCGAGGTTTATATTTTTAACTCGTAGCTCTTCAATACAAAAAATAAAACTCGCTGGAATTGAACTCGTTTGCGAGCGAGTTTAATTCGAGCACTCTCCGCACTTTGCTTGTAATCCATTCTTCATAAAAAGTGGCAAGACAGTCGAAAAAGGGGCAAAATGCTCCAGTTATAGTTATAACATCTATAAGGCTGAGTTTAAACTGGCATTTCTTGTGTGTCATTTGCCCAAAAAAAAACGTAACCAACTAATTACTAATGAAAAACTGTTTGATTCAGACATACATATATATATATATATATATTGATTTAAACAGTTTGCAATCAGTTTGGATTCTATAAAATTGTCTATTAATTATGTATGAAACTGTTTAATAAATACATGTCTGAATCAAATAGTTTTTCATTAGTAATTAGTTGGTTACGCTTTTTTACGCTTGTGTGACATTTGGCACACAGATGTAAACCCGGCCTAAGATAGGCAATAAATTTTAAAAATTCCGTGTATGTACTTTTCTTTTGAAAATCCGTACTAGCAGACATAACAGCACGGAACATTCTATTTAACGTTGTTTTTAAAAGCGAAATTAGAAAAAAATAAGTAATTAGATTAGATTTTCTAGTGATATTGAATGATTTAGTATGGACTGAAGTTAATTGTACATGTCTAATTATGTATTATCACTAATTTTTATTAAATGCTTCATTACTTTCAGGAGAGTCCCGACTTGGAAACGTTTGATGTGTTTGAGGAAGTCGAATGCGACAACAACTTTATAGAAGAAAATCCCACCAAACGCCCCAGAAAAGTTACAAAAGAACTGAAGACAGTTCCTGAAATAGTTAATAGTAATGAATTCACGACATTTGGGGAAAGCATTTCATACCAATTGCAAAAATTGCCCGAAGAAGATGCCTATAGCTTGATGGCAGAAATGCAGAATTTAATAACTAAAAGAAAACTAAAAAATTTACGTGTTGCAAGATCTTATTCAACGTATTCAAATGAAAGTATATTGCAGCATCATTCATGAGCTATTTTAAATAGAGTACAAAATGGCGTGTTTAAAGTGGGGTACACATTATCGGAAATAAGTGACAGTCAAAAATTCTAGGCACTATGCGCGTGTATTGGTAAAACATAAAGAACATTTGGCAGATCACATCACGAGACATGACTGACGCGTTTTGGTACATATTATCAGACAAAAGCCAATATGACCGCTGACTGTCACTCAACCACAAAATATTCAGTGGTTTACTGTTGACTTCCGAAGTTCTCGTTCACACAATGTAAAATTTGAGCATAACTCTCACTCATGTTCGATAGTGTGTACCCCACTTAAGAAGGTTCACTTAATTAATATTAATGAGGCAATAAGTCTATATTTATTTAAAGATGTACATTTATTGATTAGAATAATAAATTATGAAGGTTTTGCAATGAATCA
Source organism: Tachina fera (assembly GCA_905220375.1). Lineage (NCBI taxonomy): Eukaryota > Metazoa > Arthropoda > Insecta > Diptera > Tachinidae > Tachina > Tachina fera. The sequence goes on from LR999967.1 coordinate 73,240,941, forward strand.
TTATTTACATCTAGAATACGGACGATTGTGTCGTCCGTTGGGTATATATTATTTCGTATATACATATATTAGACCCCGCCAAAGGACCACTTACAAGAACTTTTAAGACATGAGGAATTTTTAAAATGCTTTACTCACAGAATACAACACATAAATGTTTTGTGGCATTACTGCAGAGAAGTCTTCTAAAACAAACGCTAAACATCACATTCGGCAAGACTAAAGGCTCAGTTAGCCGACTGTAATTACTTCTCACATAACAATATCGATCAGCTGTTTCCTAGTGTTGCAGTTACTTTAAATTAGAGGCTAACTGAGCATTAGCCGACTGTAACTGAGCACTTAGTCGACTGTAATGTAATGTAACTGTGACTTAGGACACAGCTAACTGAGCCTTTAGAGTAATGGAATGTAACTGCAACGTAGGAAACAGCTGATCAATATTTTTATATGAAAAGTAGGTCACGGTACATTACATCTCTATAACCATTTTCATTACTATTCACATAACAATATCTATCAGCTGTTCCATACTATTGCAGTTACTTTACATTACAGTCGGCTTAAGTCTTCACCTGACATCAAATTTTGCTGTAACTTGAAGTTATAACTGAGTTGTTAAAACAAATGCACTAACAATAATGTTATAACTTCAAAAAAGCATTAACTTGCGCAGTCTACATTTCGTGGGTTGGTTTCTGGTTTGCTGCAGACATAAAGTGCGTTCGAGAACTCAAAAATATGTACAAATTTGTAAAATTTTTTACTGGATTGCGTTCGCGTACAAAAAATCTAGTAAATGAGAGGGCGAATTGAGAGAGAAAAATTACAGTTCATTTAGTGAGTAAATTGTAATTTTTACTGGGAAAATTTTTGCCAGTAAAATCCAGTGAAATGCAACCATATGTTTTTAAATACATATAAACAAACAAAATCAAAGGGAAACAAAAAAATTTTTTTTATTATGAAATTTAAATAAAAATGTAATAAGTTATAAACAATATTGCATTTATTTAAGTTCGATGCCAGAAAAATATTAGGGCGTGTTATGTGTTCCACGAGAAATTTAAAGGTGTGGAATTTTCCTAGAATTGTTGGAAATATTTATTTATAAAAACAATGCCACGACACTTCCAAACTATGTAATTTCTCGAGGAATGCAGAACATATCCGATTATTTTTAAATAATAAAAAATTAATAAAGTTAATAGATTATTATAGTTCAATTTCTGTTTATACATATCATCGGACGGTTACTGGTTTCCCGCATGGAACGTTTAAAAAATTTAGTTATTGATCGATTAAGCATATAGTTAATGTGTACTTTTCTTAAATTTGTTTTCAGTTTTTCGATATCCTGAATATTAGGATATACATATATATAAAGTTCTTTTTTTTATACCCTTTACCAAAAAATGGTAAAAGGGTATATATAGGTTTGTCATTCCGTTTGTAATTTCTACAATATTAATAAGCGACACATAAAGTATATACATATATTCTGGATCCTTATGCATAGGGAAGGCGAACAAGCGATGTCCGTCTGTCCGTCGGTCTGTACGTGAAATCGGTTTTCCCAAGCTCCCAGAACAGCTATTGAAAATCAGCAAAATCGAGCAGACGGTTTCAGAGCTGGAAAACCCATAGAAAATAACTACCGAAAAGCAGTTTTTATTACTTTTTTATTAAATTAACTTATTTTATACTTCGGTATGAATAAAATTGGTATTTATAATTAGAAAAAAAAATTTTAAACTTAACAAATTAAAAAAACGTTTCCAGGGTTGGACAACCTTAACTTTTTTTCTTATAATTAAACACATTTCATGTTTTAGGAATAAGGCTATTTCCTCAGGAACGGTAAGAGCAACGGGTCTGAAATTTTGACAGTGTATGTAGAACTTTGGTCGCTACAACAACAAATATATAAAAGCTAAAAATTAAAGGGTGTTCCAAAATGAGTGACGAAAACTTTTAAAATCCCATGTAATATACATACAATTGTATGTATGTATGTACATACATATGTATGTTGACACTTGAAATTTGTAAAATTGGTGTATTTATATATAGGCTACAACAATTAACACTAAAATTTAAAAAATTTTAATTAAAGGGTGGTCCATCAGTTAATGAAATTTTGACTATGTAATTTTGACAAATTGCTATATCTTGGAAACCGTAAGAGCTAAACTGTTGAAATTTTCAAAAACAGTAAAACTAAAAAATCGCCAAAAAATAAAAAAAAAATCGCCAAAACGAAAAAAAATTGCCTAAATGAAAAAAATCGCCAAAATCAAAAAAAATCGCCAAAACGAAAATAAATCGCCAAAATTAAAAAAAAAACGCCAAACACCGAAAAAAATATCCAAAACAAAAAAATTGCCTAATGAAAAAAAAAATCGCCAAAAATTAAAATAAATTCAGTGAATTACATATCTCGTACGGGTACGAGATATGTAATTCAATACGAACAATATAAACTATAGTTTTGGCATTTTTTTCGTTTTTGGGTTTTTTCAGTTTTAAGCGTTTTTTTTTGTTTGGGGGTTTTTTGAATTTATTGGCGTTTTCTGAGTTTTGGCACTTTTTCACGTTTTGGCGATTTTGTTTTGGTTTTTGAAGTTTTTTTAATTTTGGCAATTTTTATTATTTTGGCGTTTTTTTATTTTGGCGATTTTTTATTTTGGTTTTTTTTTAATTTTGGCGTTTTTTTTTCATATAGGTGATTTTTTTTTGGTTTGGCGATTTTTTTAGTTTTGGCGATTTTTTTTAATTTTGGCGATTTTTTTTTCATTTTGGAGATTTTTTTTCACATAAACAATTATTTTAATTTTGGCGCATTTTTCGCGTTTTGGCGATTTTTTCGGTTTTTGGCGTTTTTTCATATTGGCGATTTTTTTTCATTTAAACGATTTTTTCGAATTTGGCGATTTATTTTAGTGCTAGATTTTTTTCTTTAATTTTGTCGATTTTTTTCGATTTGGCGATTGTTTTCGGTTTGGCGATTTTATAATTTTCGGATTTTTTAGTTTTACCGTTTTTGAAAATTTCAAGAGTTTACCTCTTACGGTCTGCAAGATATAGCAAGTTGTCAAAATTACATAGTCAAAATTGCATTAACTGATGGACCACCCTTTAATTTAAATTTTTTAATATTTTAATGTTAATCGTTGCAGTCTATATAAAAATACACTAATTTTACAAATTTCAAGTGTCAATATTCATATGTACATACAATTGTATGTATACTACATGAGATTTTAACATTTTTCGTCGCTCGTTTTGGAGCACCCTTTAATTTCTAATTCTCATGTTTTTGTTGTTGTAGTGGCCAAGGTTCTACATACTCTGTCCAAATTTCAGGTCCGTAGCTCTTACGATTCCTGAGAAAATACCGTGTGACGGACAGACGGACAGCGTAGCGAAAACAATAGGGTTCTTTGTGTACGGAACCCTAAAAATCAACCATGTATAGCCCATTATATTTTGTATCTATAGCCCATTTAATTTTTTTGCATGAAAAATAGACGATGTATAGTGTTTTTAGTTTTTTGCATATGAAATGAACGATTTATAGTTCATTAAATTTTTTCATAAAAATTTGAAAAATTGATGTATAGTCCATTAAATTTTTTTCATAAAAATTGGATGATGTATATTTCATTAAACTCTGCACGAAATATAGACGAGGTATATAGTCCATTTAAGTTTTTGTATACGAAATGAACAATTTATAGCCCATTAATGTTTTTCATAAAAATTTAAAAAAATCAACCATGTATAGCCTATTATATTTTGTATCTATAGCCCATTTAATTTTTTTTGCATGAAAAATAGACGATGTATAGTGTTTTTAGTTTTTTTCATATGAAATGAACGATTTATAGTTCATTAAATTTTTTCATAAAAATTTGAAAAATTGACGATGTATATATAGTCCATTAAATTTTTTTCATAAAAAATGGATGATGTATATTTCGTTAAGTTCTTTGCACGAAATATAGACGAGGTATATAGTCCATTTAAGTTTTTGTATACGAAATGAACAATTTATAGCCCATTAATGTTTTTCATAAAAATTTAAAAAATCAACCATGTATAGCCTATTATATTTTGTATCTATAGCCCATTTAATTTTTTTTTGCATGAAAAATAGACGATGTATAGTGTTTTTAGTTTTTTTCATATGAAATGAACGATTTATAGTTCATTAAATTTTTTCATAAAAATTTGAAAAATTGACGATGTATATATAGTCCATTAAATTTTTTTCATAAAAAATGGATGATGTATATTTCGTTAAGTTCTTTGCACGAAATATAGACGACGTATATAGTCCATTTAAGTTTTTGTATACGAAATGGACAATTTATAGCCCATTGATGTTTTTCATAAAAATTTAAAAAATCAACCATGTATAGCCCATTATATTTTGTATCTATAGCCCATTTAATTTTTTTGCATGAAAAATAGACGATGTATAGTGTTTTTAGTTTTTTTCATATGAAATGAACGATTTATAGTTCATTAAATTTTTTCATAAAAATTTGAAAAATTGACGATGTATATATAGTCCATTAAATTTTTTTCATAAAAAATTTTTTTTCATAAAAAATGGATGATGTATATTTCGTTAAATTCTTTGCACGAAATATAGACGACGTATATAGTCCATTTAAGTTTTTGTATACGAAATGGACAATTTATAGCCCATTGATGTTTTTCATAAAAATTTAAAAAATCAACCATGTATAGCCCATTATATTTTGTATCTATAGCCCATTTAATTTTTTTGCATGAAAAATAGACGATGTATAGTGTTTTTAGTTTTTTGCATATGAAATGAACGATTTATAGTTCATTAAATTTTTTCATAAAAATTTGAAAAATTGACGATGTATATATAGTCCATTAAATTTTTTTCATAAAAAATTTTTTTTCATAAAAAATGGATGATGTATATTTCATTAAATTCTTTGCACGAAATATAGACGACGTATATAGTCCATTTAAGTTTTTGTATACGAAATGAACAATTTATAGCCCATTAATGTTTTTCATAAAAATTTAAAAAATCAACCATGTATAGCCCATTATATTTTGTATCTATAGCCCATTTAATTTTTTTGCATGAAAAATAGACGATGTATAGTGTTTTTAGTTTTTTGCATATGAAATGAACGATTTATAGTTCATTAAATTTTTTCATAAAAATTTGAAAAATTGACGATGTATAAGTCCATTAAATTTTTTTCATAAAAAATTTTTTTTTTTAAAAAATGGATGTATATTTCATTAAATTCTTTGCACGAAATATATACGACGTATATAGTCCATTTAAGTTTTTGTATACGAAATGGAAAATTTATAGCCCATTGATGTTTTTCATAAAAATTTAAAAAATCAACCATGTATAGCCCATTGTATTTTGTATCTATAGCCCATTTAATTTTTTTGCATGAAAAATAGACGATGTATAGTGTTTTTAGTTTTTTGCATATGAAATGAACGATTTATAGTTCATTAAATTTTTTCATAAAAATTTGAAAAATTGACGATGTCCATTAAAGTCCATTAAATTTTTTTCATAAAAAATTTTTTTTCATAAAAAATGGATGTATATTTCATTAAACTCTTTGCACGAAATATAGACGACGTATATAGTCCATTTAAGTTTTTGTATACGAAATGGACAATTTATAGGCCATTAATGTTTTTCATAAAAATTTAAAAAATCAACCATGTATAGCCCATTATATTTTGTATCTATAGCCCATTTAATTTTTTTGCATGAAAAATAGACGATGTATAGTGTTTTTAGTTTTTTGCATATGAAATGAACGATTTATAGTTCATTAAATTTTTTCATAAAAATTTGAAAAATTGACGATGTATATATAGTCCATTAAATTTTTTTCATAAAATTTTTTTTTCATAAAAAATGGATGATGTATATTTCATTAAATTCTTTGCACGAAATATAGACGACGTATATAGTCCATTTAAGTTTTTGTATACGAAATGGACAATTTATGGCCCATTAATGTTTTTCATAACCTGCGCACGAAGGGTTCCGTACGGGTACGAGATGTGTAATTCAATACGAACAATATAAACTATAGTTTTGGCATTTTTTTCGTTTTTGGGTTTTTTCGGTTTTAAGCGTTTTTTTTTGTTTGGGGGTTTTTTGAATTTATTGGCGTTTTCTGAGTTTTGGCACTTTTTTCACGTTTTGGCGATTTTGTTTTGGTTTTTGAAGTTTTTTTAATTTTGGCAATTTTTATTATTTTGGCGTTTTTTTATTTTGGCGATTTTTTTATTTTGGCGATTTTTTGTTGATTTTGGCGTTTTTTTCATATAGGTAATTTTTTTTGTTTTGGCGATTTTTTGTAGGTGTGGCACTTTTTTTTCGTTTTGAGAATTTTTTTCTGTTTTTTGCGTTTATTTTTAATTTTGGCGATTTTTTTCGCTTTGGCGATTTTTTTTAAATTTGGCGATTTTTTTTAATTTTGGCGATTTTTTTTCATTTTAGCGATTTTTTTCACAAAAACAATTATTTTGATTTTGCCGCATTTTTCGCGTTTTGGCGATTTTTTTCGGTTTTTGGCGTTTTTTCATATTGGCGATTTTTTTTCATTTAAACGATTTTTTCGAATTTGGCGATTTATTTTAGTGCTAGATTTTTTTCTTTAATTTTGTCGATTTTTTTCGATTTGGCGATTTTTTTCGGTTTGGCGATTTTATAATTTTCGGATTTTTTTGTTTTACCGTTTTTGAAAATTTCAAGAGTTTACCCCTTACGGTCTCCAAGATATAGCAAGTTGTCAAAATTACATAGTCAAAATTGCATTAACTGATGGACCACCCTTTAATTAAAATTTTTTAATATTTTAATGATAATCGTTGTAGTCTAACATTTTAACATTTTTCGTCGCTCGTTTTGGAGCACCCTTTAATTTCTAATTCTCATGTATTTGTTGTTGTAGTGGCCAAGGTTCTACATACTCTGTCCAAATTTCAGGTCCGTAGCTCTTACGGTTCCTGAGAAAATACCGTGTGACGGACAGACGCACAGACGGACAGCGTAGCGAAAACAATAGGGTTCCTTTTTTCACCTTTGGTGTACGGAACCCTAAAAACCGGCTATATGAAAAAAAGTCGGCAAAATCAAAAAAATCGCCAAAACGAAAAAAATCGCCAAAATTAAAAAAAACGCCAAAAACCGAAAAAAATCGCCAAAACGAGAAAAAAGTATCAAAACAAAAATTCCCACAATGACAAAAATCCGCAAAAATCGCCAAAATAAAAAAAATTCTTATATGAACAAAAATCGCCAAAAATTAAAAAAGATCGCCTAAAATCGCTTAAATGAAAAAAATCGTCAAGATCAAAAAAATCCGCCAAAACGAAAAAAATAGCCAAAATTAAAAAACGCCAAAAACCGAAAAAAATCGCCAAAACGAGAAAAAAGTGTCAAAACTAAAAAAATTGCCAAAAAGAAATAAAAACGCCAAAAACCAATAATTTCCAAAACAAAAAAAAAATTGCCTATATGAAAAAAATCGCCTAAATGAAAAAAAAATTGTCAAAATCAAAAAAATTGCCAGAAGGAAAAAAAGTCGCCAAAATTTAAAAAAAAAACGCCAAAAACCGAAGAAAATCGCCAAAACGAGAAAAAAAGTGTCAAAACTAAAAAATTGCCACAAAAAAAAAATTATATAATAAATAAAAAAATCGCCTAAATGAAACGAACGAAAAAACGAACGAAAAAATTGCCAAAATTAAAAATAACGCCAAAAACCGAAAAAAATCGCCAAAACCAAAAAAAATTGCCTATATGAAAAAAAAATCGCCAAAACTAAACAAATCAAAAAAAAATAAATCGCCAAAATTTAAAAAGTACCAAATAAAACATAATGCAAAAAACCTAAAAATTGCACTAGAGAAAAAAGTATGCATTTTTTCACAAAATTAATATGTACCTACATATCTCTGTTTTTAAGTATGTATCTCTATACTACATAAACGCACTTTGGTAAAGGGTATATAAGATTCGGCACAGCCGAATATAGCACTCTTACTTGTTTATATTTGTCTTAATAAATGCACTCATTGGACTTACTTGAAAGGAAGTGAACAATATTGAATAAGAAAGTTTGTTTTCAATATAAGTAAGGTAAAGAAAGCTTATTGTCGACATCGTGGGCCAGGCCCGTAAGTTCAAATAAAAAAATATGTGTCTATTACTTTTATTATTAAACAAAACATTATATTGTGTATTATTATAAAACAAGTGGAAAAAATCTTCATCGATTTTCTCGAAAACACATATTTGTTCCATACGGCTGGCCAGTACTCAGCAAAAATTACCGCTTTCCAGAAGCGTTTTTATAAGGGAGACAGTGTTACAAAATCAATTGCTGTTGAGCATGAATAAAGCATTTTTTTGTTCGAGATGAGCAAGCTAGAAGCAATACATTTAGCTTTCAAAAAGTCATGCATTTCTTTTGCCTTGCTAAAGTGCTCCACAGAAGTAATAATATATAATTTTTGTGAGAGCCCGCCTTAGTGCTTTTCAGAAGCATTTTTCGAAGGTTTTGGTATCAAGTAAGCAATACATTGCTTCTCTTAGTTGTTAGTGCTTCAAAATCAGATTTTTTTGCTGGGTAATTACCTGACGATATGTATATCTATATAATTAATAGGCACCGATCTCAAAAAGACCTATATGGTTTTAAGGGGGTTTCAGTACAGATGTGCAGAATCTACATTTTATTGAAATCGGTTTAGTATTTTGGGAGCTATAACCCTATAGGAACTTAAACCCATTTGTAAGTATTCTCAAACTGGTTTTTTAATAAACACAACTGGTTGATTAAGTGACTTTTTTCCTTGTCGCCGACTTACTATTTTAACATAGGCATGTCATAGGCGGTAGTCAATTGGCCATCTCTGCATGACTTTTAAATTGACTACTAACTACTTATTTTTCAACTAATTTATAGTTAATTAATATTATATTGAAAAAAAGATAAATGTATATATATATTACATATTTTATATATATACATACATATATATACATACTTATGTATATTTATATATATCTATGTTAATATATAAATACATATACATATATAATATGTATGTACATATATGTATATAAATATTTATTATTATTATATTCACTAAAAATAAAAATACGAACCGCTCATAGAAAATATTTTACATATTAAGCAAGGTTGGCAAACGGTATCATAAAAATACCGATACCGATTCAAATATCGCTATAATTAGATACCGGTATCGATACCGATACCGAAACACATTTCGGTTAGAAAATACCGGTATCAGGAATACCGTTTAGGTCTATACCGGTATGTACCGGTATACCGATTCCCACCAAAAATAAAATTTCAAAAATATATTTCAATTAACTTTCTTATATAAACACGTTTTTTTCGCCTTTACACATTCTTATGCAGCACTGTTTTTTTTAATCAACCGGAAAGTGCAATCATATCATAATCATCACCAGTGCGAAATACTAACGAAATTCTTGAGCTGCTTAATGCCTTTAGGAACGAAAAACGTATCTCTAGACATATAAATGTTCTAAATTGGTCAAAAGAGCAAAGCCCTTACAAAGACAGTTATTTTAAATAATAACTTTTTATATAAATAACTTATTTATATGAAATCGCGAAAGTTAGTATATTGGTTGTTCCAGATACACAAGGTAATGCGGAGATTTAAAGTTTTGAAGAGTGCTTTTTTATGTATGCACATTAAAGATTTTTTTCTTTAATTGATATACTACATATGTGCGCTGTCTAAAATATGAGGTTTGCTGCCATAAATGCGGTCTTAATTTTTTAGTTCGATCCGAGGCTGCCTTCTGGCGCGGCCTAAGGTACCCGATATATAGTGGGCACTTTTTTTTAAATTTGAAATAATTCTGCAGTTTTTAAACTAGCTGTCCGTTTTTTTATGAAATTTTATACAGCATTTGAGGAGGTGTCACAGAGCTCAAGTCTGGAATTTAGACTATATATCCTTAAAAGGGGCGGAGTCAAAAAGCACCAAATTGGGTAAACTTTTAGTTAATGAAAAATTAAAATCGGTGCCGAGCTCATGTTTTTGATCAGATAAAAAAGATTTTTGAAAGTGGACGTTTTTCTATCCAAAAGCTAAAAAAAGTGAGTAACATTTATGGGTTTTCGCCTACAGTTTAGGAAATATTCAAGAAAAAGTGTAAAAAAATTTACATTTTTACCAACCTTTGTCCACTGGAGAAGGCAAACGTTGTTAGATTTAGGAAATGAAACTTATTACGAATAAGGAATATAATTTGTAACATTAAACATAACATTTGCCAATAAATATTTTCGGCAGAAAAGTCTTTCTTAAGTAGAAAGTAATAACCAGGGAAACCAGAAATATGCTCCAAAAAGTGTTTTATGCACATTCAATATGCACTAAAAACTTCGAAATATGCACTAAAAACTCAAAAAATATGCTCTTAAAAATAACATAAATTGGATTATTAGGAAATGAAAATCTAATTTCAATTCAGCAATTCAATAAAATTTGCATATGAAAGAAGACAAAAATAAAATAAACTTAAGAAGGAAACAATAAAAAATTAATTAACAACAAAAATTTAACTTTTACTTCAAAAGCGATTACGATATCAGATTTAAAACTTTGGAACTATATTTTAAAGGATAACTGCCAGTTCATATACGTAAAAATTCTTGACTGTCTATTTATATTGGAAACAAAAACAAATTTTGAGTGCAATATACATAAATAGGCAGACGAGAATCTTTGCATGGTTTCTATGAACTGGCAGTAAGGCAAGTTTTTTATTTATAATTGTTATTGCAATAAACAAAAACTATTCATCTAAATAAACTTTTATACATTGAAAATGTTCTTTTTCAACCTCAACTGATGTAATCGGGGCAGAGTTCTTCACAATTACCAAACCAAGCTTGTTATGAAATTAACGTCCAGTGAGGATGTTAAAACACATGTTACAACTTTTTAGTTGAAATTTTGAAAATACAAATCAATAGTATTTGTTTCAGCATTAAAATTTAGCAGAAAAAAGTTGGACATGGATGATTTAAAATTTTTTTATTTTCTTGTTTCGTTTTTCTTTCACAAGATGTTAGAAGACATACTAATACTAAGTATATTCTAAATTTCAACTTAAGCACGTGTAGCATGTGTTTTAACATTAGAACTCACAAGAAAACGTGTGAAATCGATTCGGAAGCCAGAGCATACACAATGGCCTTTTTTAAAGTCTAACTTCATAATGATAGCAAAATATTGCTTTCCCATAATACTGTTTTTTTACTACAAAATGAAATTTTTACGAAAAAAAGTAAAAAATTTTTAGCAAATTTTTTTTTAAATATCAAAATAAATTTTTTTTAAAGTACCAAAATATGCCCTAAAAACACCAAATATGCTCTAAAAATTTGCAAAAATGCTCAAAATATGCGTGTTAGACTGAAGTATGCAAAAACATGCTTAAAAGGGTAAAATGTGCAAAAATATGAACTCACAAATCGATGCCAGAATTCATAAAAAGTTCTGAAACAAATAAATATCTTAATTCCGCATTGATATATCAGACAAGAAAAAACAAGCAATTGCATATTTGTGGTTTCCCTGGTAATAACAAATAGAATTTGCTTTTGAGTTCCCGGCAATTCCAAAAAAAAATTACAAAAAATTTGAATTGAAATATTGAAATATTCGTTTCGTCTGAATTTGGCGACTACGAATATACCTAAAAACGGACGAATATTCGAGAATTCGAATACGAATTTTCGAATTTTACTAAGTGCATGCAATTTTAAATGTACTTCGTGTGCAATATAAATAATACATACACTGTATGTATTTATTTTTATTATTTTGTTTAATTAACCAAAATGAGTACTTTATATATGCAAAGCTTCAACTGCAGTTTTCTTATTTTACTTTTTTAATAAATTATTTTTTAATAACAATATAAAAACGTATATAGAAACATATAAGTTTAAATACTTTTTATGTTAATGTAAAAATACTCCCAAAAAAGATTTTTGCTATGTCCACTGTCTGAATTAACAAATTTAGCAGTTATATCGGTATATCGGTATTATAAACTCGATAACGGTATGTACCGGTAATACCGATACCGAAATAAAAAAAATATCGATATCGTTACCGATACCGAAATTTAAAAAATAGTTGTACCGGTATAAATACCGATACCGTTATTTGTTTCGGTTTCCAACCTTGATATTAAGTATTGAAATTATTTAGTTTTTATTTTCAAAACAAACATTTGGCATTTGATTTCATGGCATGCTTCTTTTAATTTTTTTTTATTTTCTTTTCATTTACTTACATATTTTGCTTTTATTTATTTCTTACGTGTGCTTCTATTCAATATGTTTGGTTGATATCTGCATGAGATTTAAAGAATTTTCTTCGGCAGCCTTAGCCTCCACCTCCATCAATTACTCGTAATCCTCTAATAAGGCATCTTCAAATTTTTGGGAGAGAGATTCCATTTTACTAGGAAATAATGAAGGCTAACAAAAGCTTATTTTTTTAATGTTTAATTAGTCAATGGGTCGTAAGAATAAAAAAAGTATTTGCTTTTTACTTAAAAATTTGTTTAAAAAAACAAAAAACACATACGTATTTTCAGTTTTAAAACAAATTTTTAAGTAAAAAGCAAATACTTTTTTTTATTCATACTACCCAAAATGACCAGTTTTGTAATGGGTCGCTTAACAATTCCATTTTCTGTGCGTATGTCAGCGACGCGGACATGGTTATCACTTCCGGGGTACGTTTTAATTACCCGGCCTAACTTCCATGAAGTGGGAGATAGTTGTTCATTGCGAATAGCAACTAAGTCGTTTAAAGATATATCTCTTTGTGGAGCAAACGCTATAACTTTCCTTTAACGATTAACGAGAGTTGTAGGAGTTTCGAATGTAGATGGTTCCGGAGGAGCCAACATTAGAGAACCTATCAAAAAATTTCCAGGGGTGAGGGCTACAGTATCATTGGGATTATCGCTAATTGGACAAAGTGGGCGAGAGTTAAGACACGCGTCGATTCTAGCAAGTATTGTGGAAAGTTCTTCGTAAGTATACTTAACCGATTGAACTTCTTTACGAAAGTGTAATTTAAAACTTCGAACTCCCGCTTCCCACAGACCTCCCATGTGAGGAGCGCCAGCTGGTATAAAACGCCACGACAGACACGACATTAATCCCAAAGGTAGAACACATCCTAGCTGGACTTTCTGCCAAAAAAAGTCTAAAATCCCTTTCTAGTTCCCTAGAATCCCCTACAAAATTTGTACCATTATCGGTAAATATGGTATGCGGGCAACCACGTCTTGAAACAAAGCGATTAAATGCCGCTAAAAACCTATCCTTTGTTAAATAAGACGTGACTTCCAAATGAATTGCTTTAGTGGAAAAGCATACAAAAATGCAAACATAGGATTTCAAAACCTGACTAGACATGGCGGAAGAACTTTTCATATCGAATGGACCTGCAAAGTTTACTCCCGTTGTCGAAAATCGTCGATCTAGAAGAGTCCTTTCTGGTGGTAATGCAGCCATGATCTGACTACAAGCGTGCTTGCGAGAATACAACGTTTAGCATGATTGATTACCATTCGAACCAAAGTTTTTAACCTAGGTACCCAATACTCGATGCGTATAATTCGAACAAGTTGATTTCCTCCATGAATAGAAATCTTATGAACAAATTCAGCCATAAGTAAAGTAAAACGGCAAGAATATGGCAGTAGTACAGGATGTCGTTCAGTATAAGTTAAGGTAGGTGATTTTACTAATCCACTATTAAGACGCATAACACCTTCATTGTCCAGAATAGGATTTAAACATAAGAGTGAACTCTTCGAAGAAAGAGTATTCCTCAGCAAAATTAACTTTTTGTGCGATAATAGCTAAACGTGTCTTCACAAATTTCACCTCCACATTTGATATTGTAATTGACTCATAAACATGGCTATCCTTGTTGGAAGCATGAGTTTTGTGAAAGAATCTGAATAAATAAGATATGACACGAATAGCACGATCTAGCGAACAAAATCTATTCAACACGTCTTCATAATTTGTAAAAAATGAAGCATGAGATTTCACTACACGAGCTTCAAGGTCGGTATCTAATGAATTTAGATTTCTAATATTCCAGCTAGATTTATCATTTCGAAGCCAATGTGGGCCATGCCACCAAAGATCACTATGTGTTAAGTCTGCCGGAGTAACACCACGACTTCCTAAATTAGCAGGATTATCCTCTAATTTTACATGATGCTAATTGTGACTACCAACAATTTACTGAATCTTGCATACCCTATTAGCAACAAATGTGGTCCAGGAACTGGCGTCTTTTCTTAGCCAGGAAAGGACGATTGTAGAATCAGTCCAACAATGAACTTGACGAAGTGGCATATCAATCTCACTAAGAATAGTTTTTAAGAGATCTGAAGCCAAAACTGCAGCACAAAGATCTAGTTGAGGAATAGACACAGACTTAATCGGCGCAACCTTTGTTTTGCAAGTTAATAAATGCGAAATTATTTTATTATTGGCATTCTCAATACGTACATATATATATTACCCCGCGTATGCTTTTTCCGAGGCATCAGAAAAAAAATGCAGTTCAACAGAGCAGTCAATTTCATAGTTAACCCACCTGAGAATTTGTATATTGTTAACTTCACTATAAGAAGTAACAAATTTGTCCCCTACCTTCGTTGAGGGCTTAAGTGAATCGTACCAATCAGTATTATCTTGACATACCTTTTGCATAATAATTTTTGCAATTACGACAGGTGCGAGCTCAAAGATCAGGGTTTTGCGAAATATGTGATGCATGATGTGTAAGTGGCTCTCTATTTAGCAATAACCACTTCAGCATCATTATCAGTACTTTTAGAGGGTTTCATGGAATCTAAACATTCATCGTAAATGAGCTTAACTTTCTTCCATAAAAATCTCAATTCTTCAGCGTGAAGCTGTAAAGTATTAACTGTTCTCGCAGCCGAATCGAAACTTTGATAGCATTCACTTAAACATTAATAAAACTCTACTGACTATTGCTTATTCATATAAATTTAGATTTATTATTGCCTTCTTTTAAATAAAGTTACAAATACAAAGGAGTTTAAGATAATGATGGTGACGCTTCAAAATTTGTATTTCTGCCCGGCTTGCTTTTTGCGAATGAATTATGTCTGTTAAATTAAAATTCTTGTTGACACTCACAGTACGGTGTTAGTGCTTTCTTCGGCGTTGACTAGCGTATCGGCGGTAACATTCCTCCCTCCGTAAGCGGGTGAAGTCTCGCTAAGCTTACCATAAGAGGTACCGACGTCCAGGACTGCTAACTTACTTGCTGGTCGCATTAGAGTTCCATTTTTTGTCCTAACTATAGCTCGCCTTACTTGATCATCTTGTGCAATTATTGTTTGTGAGATGACACCTTTCAACCACAAATTCCTTGGGATATTTTCATCTACAATCAGGACCACGTCTCCTTTAGATATTGGTGGTTGTTTATTGAACCACTTACTCCTTCGAGTTATCATAGGAGAATATTCTCTTACCCACCTGCGCCAAAACTGAGCAGCGAATGCTTGCGTTTGATACCACCTCTGTCTTAAATTAAGGTTTTCGGTACATACAGGTTTGTACCCCGCTGCTGAGCCTAGAAGCAGGTGATTGGGAGTAATTGCTTCGTCGTCGCACGACTCAAGCGAAACAAATGTCAACGGCCTAGAATTTATAATAAACTCCACCTCTATAAGCGCGCTTCTGAGAGTTTCGTCATTAAATTTCATCATTGGGTATGCACTGTGTAGAATTGTCTTAACAGACCGTACCAGTCTTTCCCAGGCACCACCCATGTGTGGGGCTGCTGGCGGGTTAAAGAACCACTGGATTTCATCAAATTCTTTGGCGATAGTGGATTTGCTCATTTTATGTAGTTCCTCGCGTAGTACCTTTTCAGTGGCCTTAAAATTAGTTCCGTTGTCTGTATAGATTTGCCTTGGGTATCCACGACGACCGATAAAATTTCTCAGGCACATTATGCAAGAACCCGTATCAAGGCTATGAGCCACTTCTAAGTGTAAAGCGCGTGTACTCAAACACGTAAGTACTACTCCCCATCTCTTTTCAGATCTTCTACCCACTGTTGTAGTTATAGGGCCAAAATAGTCTATACCGGTATATGTAAAGGGTCTTTCAAACACACCAAGCCGTGCTGGAGGTAGCGGAGCCATTTGAGGAACTCTATGCAAGGTAGTTTCATTTTTACATTTCTGACACCTGTTTCGTATTTTGCGATAGACTACTCGTAATTTCGGGATGTAATATTTGCCCTTAAGGTTATTTATTACCGTTTCGTGCGAAAGATGGTGGTTGTGCTCGTGAGCGTATTTAACAATCAAATGCGTGATGTTGTGATCTTTAGGTAGAACAGTAACGTCTATATGGCAAGCGAGATTTTCCGTTCGTCCACGGACTTTTAAAAGGCCATCACTGTCCCTTTTCAAACCGCTGATTTCCTCAGCGTAGGCATCATATTGAGCTTTTTTGTACAGTATGCACTTCGACTTGCATAACATTGCGAAAGTAACCCCATACGTCACATGTGTCTTCTGGCATTTAGCCTTTAATATCTCTAGGTAGAGTAGAAATGTCGCGAGTGCTCGATACAGACGTTTCCAGTCGGAAAAATATTCTGTGTTGAGGGGCGTATTATATACTGTCGTATGAATCTGCAGATAATGACTTCTTATTTCCGTCACATTTACGGTGCCAAGGTCATCGCAATGTGGCCATCTACTTTCATCTAATAATAAAAAATCAGGACCATGTAGCCATAGTGCAGTTTTCGTTCTTGTTGTAACTTTGGTCGCGAGGTCAGCTGGGTTAATTTTAGATGGTACCCATCTCCATTGTTGCACTGTTGATCCCTCTTGGATTTCACACACCCTGTGCATAACAAATTGTTGCAGTTTCTTAGGATCCATAAGTAGCCATTGGAGCACAGTTTTCGAATCAGACCACCAATGGCAAGAATTAATTGGGATGCGTTTAATGTTGATTATTTTCAGCGCCAGTCTTACACCAACTACAGCTGCCTGCAACTCTAGTCTAGGTATCGATACCGGCTTGAGGGGTGCAATCTTCGACTTGGCCATCACTATAATGACAGAAACTTTATTGTCATATTTAATTCTTAAGTAACATATGGCAGCATATGCGAGCTCTCCCGCATCCACAAAAGTGTGTAATTGAATGTCGTCCGCTGACTTGAGATGCGGTGAGTAACATCTTGGAAGCTCCAGTGAGGTGATGTGCTTTAAATTCTCTTTCCATTGCTGCCACTTTTTTGTCAGGTCAGCAGATAATTCGTCGTCCCAATTAATGCCTGCTCGCCAGACGTCCTGAAGTAATATTTTTAGCCCTACAGTGTAGCAAGAGACAAAACCCATGGGGTCATAAATGGACATTAGAACTTTCAAGATTTCCCTCTTTGTGGGGACTAATTGTTCATTTAAAACGTCACGTTGGAGTCTGGGAAATTTATAAATAAATTTAAAAACGTCTTTGGCGGGATCCCAGTGAACGCCCAAGACCTTTTCCGTTACGCCTAACTCTCTAGGGGACTGCATACCATATCCGTGGCCGTATAAATCATTCAAAACAACAGTCGAGTTTGATGCCCAGTTACGGATCGTAAATCCACCAGCGGCGTGTATTTCCGTTACCTGTTCAGCTAGATGTTTTGCTTCTTCTTCACTGTCGACGCTATCAATGAGGTCATCCACATAATGGTGCTCCTTAATGGCCTTTACAGCTCTCGGGTATTGGACCTCAAAACGGCTAGCATTTTTATCACGTACAAAGTGTGCCATGCACAGTGCGCAATTAAGACCAAATGTTAAGGCATCCATTTTATAAACGGAAGGTATTTTAACGTCATTTTCGTTCCACCAAAGAAATCTCTGCGCATGGGAGTCCTCCTGCCTTACCAAAATCTGATGAAACATTTCAGAAATGTCACCACATAACGCAATACGACCAATTCTAAATGACAACAGAATATCACTCAATGAAGTTAACAAATCAGGACCACCTAGTAAAAAATCGTTAAGGGAGAATCCGTTTGTTTTGGCAGCTGCGTCCCATACCATTCTGATTCTATCAGGCTTGTTTGGATTACTCGTCACAAAAATAGGAAGGTACCATATAGGCATGTCTTCAATGGCTACCTCATGAGGGGTTAATTTTTTGGCATAGCCTTTATTAATTAAGTTATTAATTTCCTTTTCAACACTTGTTTTTAGACCAACATCTTTTTTCATTCTCTTCTGAAATCAAATTGAACGTTTGTATGCAGTATTAAAGCTGTCTGGTAAATTTACATTGTCAGTTCGCCATGGTAGTCCAATTTCAAATCTGCCATTTACGTATTTACACGTTGATTCAAGTATATTAATAACTTTTTCGTCTTCAGCGGATTGAATTGTTTTTACGGGAGATGACTCGAGAGCGTACATTTGCTTTACAGCCGCATGAATCTTATCGAGTTTCTTTTCACACTCACATAAATGTATATTTACCTGATGCTCCTGACCATTGTCACCTGATCTACCTTGAATCGTCCACCATAAACGTGTTTTCGTGGCTATGGGTTGGTTCCATGGACCCTCACAAATTTTCTGTGGTACAGCCAAGCTCTAATTGTCACTGCCTATTAATATTGTAGGCTTCGCGTTCGCGTATGAGCTGATGGGAATCGCCGATAAATATGGATACTTAGCTTTTATAGCCGCCGCGTCAATTGTTTGCTCAGGAAGTGAAAGACCTTTAACGGTACGTACAACCTGCAGCTTGTATGATGAACTAATTTGTGGACTAGATATTCTAATCGATGTTTTATACGACTCTTCTTCCACTCGTGTTGTATCACTAGTCCACTTAAGACATAATGCTTCCTTAGTACCGTGCGCACCTAGCGACTTGAACGTTTCTTCTTCCAGCAACGTGATTGATGAACCTTCATCCAAAAATGCGTACGTATCGACATATTTATTGCCCGCATGAAGACGCACTGGTATTATTCTGAAAAGCGTAGTATTAGTCCCCTCACAATGGGAGTTCACATTGGCAGCATAACTTTTTTCCGGAACATTAAGGCTTGTGTTGTGCAGTAGCGGATGATGTTTTGCTTTGCAACCATCGACCCCACACTCTTTGTTTATAAGGCACTTACGACGATGTACGTTTAAACATGTTTTACAAACATGGCTCTGTCTTATGACAGCCCACCTTTTGTCTGTGGGTAGTTTTGAAAATTTTGAACAACTAGATAGTTTATGACCAGAATTATTACACGCAATGCATTTTATTTAGTTTTTTACTGTGACATCAGTGTGGGTGTTGATAACACCGCTCTTCTTTGCGAATATTGGTGATGTTACCTGTGATGCTGCGTCGGCTAGTGTATAGAGCCATTCACTAAATAATTTTAGAGTTGGGACGTCATTTGGTTTTGGTTGCATTGCCCACTGCATTTTATAATTATTCGACAGTTTGTCCAATAGCTCCTTTACAAGCATTGGGTTGTAAAGGTGTGCATACATTTTACAGGCTTCAATTGTTGCGCAAATGTTGCGTACACACATAGCGAAATCTATAATTGCGTCTAACCTGTCCTTAGGAGATGGCATTTGTCTGGCCTTTTCGATCATGCGTTCCAGGATTAACTCAGGACGACCAAAATACATTTTTAGTGTCTGCAGTATCTCTGGTACCATATGGGGTATCATAAGTTTATGACGAACAATTTCTCGTGCCTTGCCTTTTAAACATTGTTGCAAACGAATTAGGTTTTCAGTTTTAGAATACCCACCTACTGTTGTACTATTTTCAAAACTGCTTATAAATATAGGCCACTCTTCTGGATCACCGTAGAATGTTGGCAATTCCTTCGGAAGTACTTGCCTCGCAGACGTTTAAAGGTGTATTAGCAAAGTTAGTTCGTTGAGTTGGATAAATTCCAGTTAAATTGTTTTCACCCGAGCCGTTCAGTTGACAATTATTCTGCTCTTCAGAATACTGATGTAAAATTTCATACCTTTTCATTAAATAACGCTGTTTTAGTTGCTGTTCTTCTTCTAACATTTCTAATTCTAATGCTCTTTGCTTATACGCCTTTAAACTGTTTGCGTCACGATTTTCAATATAAGCATGTTGCGCTCTGTTGCCCTGATTGTACATAGAAACATGATGTGTCGCATGTTGCTGAAACATTGCTGCTGAATTCAAATTAGAATCGACGTTAAAATTTGTTGACATACCCGTGCCGGTAGATGCATGTCTGTTGGCGTTGTATGCGTTGTTGTTTTTGTACAACATTGAATTTGTTGTTATCGGCGTGCCTGACAATACTTGATTGCAGACTGTTGTATTTGTTGTTGCAGCCAACGTATACAAAGGCGTTTTGTCTGTTGGAATGTGGCACACTTGGCTTGTTACATATTGTTGCGTAGTGCTTGGACTGCGTAAACCTGCCTGTGTCATGGCTGCTGCGTGTGGTGACATTGAAATTATGTTCGCTTATCCACCACTGCCTTGATGCATTTCCATGGCAGCAGGATCTGCCTGTAGTTCAGATGGTGTGCTGTAAGTTTCTAATGGGGATGATGTATTATCGAGGATGTTCAATGATTGGCTTAATGCGTTTGCTCGTAAATCGTTGCACGTAACGCAGTGCCAGCTTAGATCACTGATTTCATCGCCCACACCAGCACAATTATAGTGGCACCAACGATCGCATGTGTCACACTGAACCATTCGGTCGTTGTCTTCATTTTGGCACATTATACAGCTGTACGTCTTACCTTTTCCTTGGGACATTCTTTCCTAAATCTCTTGAAGAACTGATTTGCCAAGTTTTTTAATACTCGCAGATAAATTTTGAAGATTTGTTCTCGCAGCCGAATCGAAACTTTGATAGCATTCACTTAAATATTAATAAAACTCTACTGACTATTGCTTATTCATATAAATTTAGATTTATTATTGCCTTCTTTTAAATAAAGTTACAAATACAAAGGAGTTTAAGACGACGATGATGATAATGATGGTGACGCTTCAAAATTTGAATTTCTGCCCGGCTTGCTTTTTGCGAATGAATTATGTCTGTTAAATTAAAATTCTTGTTGACACTCACAGTACGGTGTTAGTGCTTTCTTCGGCGTTGACTAGCGTATCGGCGGTAACATCAACTATATGAACTTCATTATTAATGTCATTAAAACAAGCCTCGAATCCGATAAGAGCGTCCGAAGCTCTAGTAAATTTAGTAAGTGCCTTAACCCACATTATTTCCTTCTTTGAAAACTTCTAAAAAATGCAAAATATTTATTTGTGTTTATGTACACTTAAAATTTCAGAAAGCGATTGCACCTTAATTTCAATGAAAATAAATAAAATTTCTTTAAATAATAAATTATAAAATAAATTTAATAAATTTTTAAAAATTTAAATTTTTCAATGTGTCCGTCCACATAAACAAACGCACAGTAGTTTTTTCACGTAGTGAAAGAAAATTATTTAAAACAAACGTCAAATAAATGGAATTGCAAGGCGATTAATCAAGATAACACAGTATACATATGTATGTACATATCTATATGGATGTGTCTATACTTGTATCTCTATACACAAATTAACTTGGTAAATCAAATGTTTTTGTGTATGTAAACACACTTTTATTTTCTTTTAAAATTTCAGGCACTATTAATTAATTGAAAACTCAACTCACAACCCTCCTGAACAATCTTCTCTTTTCTAATTCTATCCTTCTCACACTCCCCTTGTCTTCTCTCTCTCTCTCTTCTCTCAACTTACAGGCAGCACAAAGGGATCATCATATTGGACCCAAGTCAGCTGGTCTCTAACTTTCTTTCCTTACCAGCCTGCTAACCTAACCTAACCAAATTAATTGAAAAATCAATTACGAACCTTTTTTTGTATCAATGAAAATAAATATGTTGGATGTGGTTTTCTTTTTCGATGATGGCTCAAAATGGCGATAATTTTGTAAGAAAAAAAACAGTTATTATTAAGCAAAAGCTCGATTTTACAAATACAATCCGGTTCGAAGGACCAAATGTTTGCGTGAAATTAAGAAAATAAAAAAACAGTTTTCGTAATATGTGTAATGAGTAGAATCTTTTATTTAACTTTTACTTTTGTAAAATATGATTTGTGATGAAAGATAGCACAATATACTTATCGTAGCTCTCCAAAACGTTCAAGACAACGAATGAATAAAAAAAATATATTTTTATACTATACGTATAGAGCGGCGCAAAGACAATGCTTAAGAAAAAAAATACCGTTAGCGGTTCACTCGTTAGAATCTATGTAAATACTCCCACACAAGGTTGTGAACAAGAGTAGTAATAAGAACCTAGCAAGGGTGTAATAAATAAAACAAAGTCTAAAGAATTCGTAATGTAATAAATCTAACTTAAACAAACTTTTTATACCTTACTTTATGTATATTCAAAACAAAATAAAGTATGTAAGTAAGCGATAGAAACTTTCTTGTCGACATCGCGGGTCAAGCTACTAAAATTAAATTTTTTAAGCTTTTCACCCTCTACTTGAAGAGTTATTAGGATGTACACAAAAAGATAAAAAACTGTGTTGTCGTATATGCCAATCATGACAACAATATTGTCCACTTCTTTTCATGTAAGTCCAATGAGTGCATTTATTAAGACAAATATAAAAGTGGAAAAGAATTTTATATATTCTAATATATTCAAGATATCGAGAAACTTAAAACAAATTTAAAAAAAGTACACATTAATCATATATAATCGAGCAATAACTCAAACTTTTTTAAATGTTATACGCGGGAAACCAATAACCGTCCCGCAATATATATATAGCCATAAGGTGTTAAAATTATTGTTTTTCGCGTTCCCGTACTTTTGTGCATTTTTGTATATAATTGAGCGAAATTATATAGTTTCCTCTCATTTTACCGAACTTTACCTAAAAAGTAAAGAAACAAACCCAATAATGGATACTTTTTAATTCCATAGTATATTGAAAGTATGAAGCATCGTTAAAGTAAAACTATAGCAAAACCGGAAAATTTTTTTAATTTCAAAACGAAACATCGTGAAAATTCTATATTATTAATTTAAAACATTTCATTCTTAATTCATAAATACTCCATTATTAAGTTAGGACGTTTCATTCTTAATTCGAATAATGCTCTATTATTCACCCCTATCGTGAATAAAATGTGAAATTTTTGTTCCCATGCAATTTTCATTCCCCATGAAGGAAAATTTGTAATTGTGAATTTGATACCAATGCGTAGTGAATGTAAAAAAACGGGAAGAAGACTTGTAAAGCTTCAAAATTAATTGAAAATAAAACAAATTAAGTTTAATAATAAGAAATTCACATATTTTGTGTTTCAAAATAAAAAATTAAATAAACATATCAACTTGTGCATAATATTTTGGTTCAACAATTCGTTGCATATCTTTTGTTTTTCTCGCACCAATTTAAAACGCGAGTTGTTTTGACAGTTCTTGCAAGAAAATTTTCTGTAACAGAAACACTTTTTCTCACATCCTTCCAATAATGGCTGGAAATTTATTTAAATGACAGATATTTCTCGCAAAGTAAAGACACAGAAACACTTATGTGAGAAAAACCATTTATTGTTTCAATTTACAGTTTTTGTTACGATTCCCTCGTTTCATGCGGGAAATTTTAAGATGCGAGAAATGCAGAAACGTGCTACTGTACGTGGACACGGACACGGACAGACACACACTACACACTTATAACACCCCTTTTTTTAATTGGTGGTTAAAAGTAATATTTTAAAATAAAAATGCTTTATTATTATTTGAAGAATATTTCATTCTTAATTCAAAAACATGCTCTTTTGCAAAAACGATTGTTAAAGTTAAAGAATGCATTAAAACCGGGTTTGCCATACAAAATTCGTTTGTTAAACCAACTTTAAGTTTGCCAATTGTTTTTGCATAAGGGGGTTTATCTTTTAGTTTGAGTATGTTCAACTTTATATCAATGTTGTTTGGTTTTCAAACAAAAAATATTTGCTTAATTCACAACAATCTTTATGGTATATTTGTGTATGAAATACACTTTTTGTTTTTTAATTGTGATCACCCTCTGTGTAGTGTATTTTGTATTTTTAATGAAAAAAGAAGAACAAACTATGTACATACAAATTCTTTCAGAGAGCCTCTTTGTGAATACAACATTTTAAAAACATATGCTTAATTCACAACAATTTGAATCATGTATTTGTGTATCAAATACACTTTTTGTTTTTTAATTGTGAACACACTCTGTGTAGTGTATTAATGTGTTTTGTATTTTTAATTAAAAAAGAAGAACAAGCTACATACAAATTCTCTCAGAGAGCCTCTCTCTGAATACAACATTTTTAAAACATATGAAATAAAAGTGTAAGTGTATGAAAATTTCAAACAACAAATGTTACACTATTGTATTTAATATGATAATACAATCGATACAGAGATACAAGAGGTTTTGTGAATTAAGCAATATAAAATAAAAGTGTAATAGTGTATTTCATTTCTATATGAAAATTTCAAACAACAATTGTTACACTCTTGTATTTAATATGATAATACAATCAATACAGAGATACAAGAGATTTTGTGAATTAAGCAATTATTTTTTGATTTCAGAATATTTTTATTTTTTAAAACAAGAATGAACATTTTTAATAAGGGCTTTCATGAGAATGTTCAAAAGTCTCGCAAACTGTGTAATTGTGCATTTTTACACTCTCGTAAATAAAATGTCAAAAATTGTATAGAAATTTATTTACACAAACCTGCTAAGATTGCCCAATAATTTTCACTCGTAATCTTAAGCTGTGCAATTGGACATTTTGTAAACAACTTCTTGCTCTTTTGGGTTGCTTTAGGAATTTTTAGACACACACACACACACTTTTTTATTTTTATATTTATATATTTTTATTTTTATAATAAAAAATTACTTCCAATTTTCTCATTTTATATTTATTAAATGAACTTTTTGACGTTTGTTTAAAACTTATATAAACTGTTTGCGCAAAAGTTCAAAAGGCGCTTCATGAAACATGTCTCGCAAGTTTGGCCAATTGCAGAAATGGCATTTTTAAGAGTTCTCATGAAAACCCCTTAATATAACAGAAAATAAATATAGTTCTATTTCATAAAGGTTGCTTTTTTTAAATCAAATTGTTTCTTCTTGATTTTAAAACTTTACATTCTTTTTTTAAAAATGTTGCATTTTTAAAACGAAAACGAAAATTTTTGTTTTAAAGCTGCTTCGTTATAAAAATAAGAATGTTATGTATTAATATTATAAGAAACATTCTCATTTTAACAACTATTTTTAAACCGAAAATGCACATATTTGTTTTAAGACTGCTTCGTTGTAATAATAAGAATGTTATTAATATTATAAGAAACATTCTTATTTTAACAATTATTTTTAAAAATGCTACATTTTTATAACGAAAACGCAAATTTCTTGTTTTAAGAATGCTTTTTTCGTTGTGTAGATATTTGTCTATTTTATTTAAAAATTTGAAAGTTGTAAACAATAATACGACCAAAAAAATCTGTACTTTCCTCAATCAAGAACTTGACTTTTTTCACATCTGTTTGCTCTGCGGCAAGAACGAAGTTTTGCATTGCATTTATGTCCTCGGCATAGAACGATTCTTCATACATGTTATTAGTCTCATATTGATCAGATTTGCATACCTGAATTTTTGCTTTTTTGGGAGCAAACCCACCTTGAAATTGAAAAGCAAATGCTTTTATTGTCTGATGTTCATCAAATTCTACAGCTATCCACTGAGGAGTTCCCTTTAAGAAGCAGAAACTTAAATTGAAAATTTCAATGCAGCACTATTACACATAGTATAAAAATAGAAAGTACTTCAGGCTTAAATGCAGTTTACCGAAGCAGCTCCAAAAAAATAAGGATATCCTATATGATAGAAAATTGAAAGAAAAAAAATATTAAATAAAAAAGTTGGCGGCGACGGCCATTTTCCGAGTTATATGTCTTTAAACTTTCTATATAAAACTTCCAAAAATATCAAAAAAAAATGCTTATAACTTATCGCTTATGATATTGGCCCTTAAAATTTTCCACAGACGATTGTGATTTCTCTGCATTTCAGAATGTGATGTGTCAATATTTAAACGAATTAAGAGCTGTGCAGAAAATCATCAACAAGCAGTGGCCTTTTGGGAAATGCAATAATGAAGAAAATTTTTGTTAAGCTGCGCCGTGTCGGGAAACACCATGGTGGACAAAATCTTTACGCCCGGCCGCAGGCCGGCAATGCAGGAAGATGTTATTAGAGAAGAAAACTTTACAATGCAGAAAATCTTTATTAAGCTGCGCCGTCTCGGGAAACGCCATGGTAGAGAAAATCCGTAACCCCGGCAATGCAGGAAAATGTTTTTAAGAAGGAAAACTTTGTTTGGAAGTTGTCTATAGAAAGTTCAGAGCCCCATAATATTTTCTTCTTATTTTTCAGTTTTCTATCACATATTTTATTTTGTTTGAAGCCGCTTTGCTAAACTGCACTATTTCCAAAACATTAAGTCTTCCTCTAGAATCCTTGAAATTGTAAGATGGTGAATATGATGGAAGTGCATTTTATTTTTGTACCATGCTATTATATACATATGTACATACCACACTGGAACTCCAGGCAGTATCATCTAGTTGATCGTACAAAAACTGTTTCCCATGTTGTTTGGTATCTTTATTCAGCACTGAACTAACACTAATAAAATGTGTTAATTAACTAAAAAGACTACATGTTTATATATATAGAATTAATAAGACGAATACCTGCATTTAAATTTTTCATTTGTTAATAAATCCATTTTAGCAATTGTTTACAAAATTTAAAAATCGTTCATAATTTCCAAGGGCCTTTGGGAAGAGAGCAGAGCCGGCTTGCAACCGCTGCCGACGATTTTCGTAATTATCCTACAAGAACACTACCAGTTAAATGACCATTCATTTAACCGGTTGTGCTAACTGGTATCTCTGTTAAAGTTTCTATTAGTTTATTAGGAGCAATATGTAAAAACTAACCGAAACTCTTGTGTACATGTGATTTTGCATCTCTCTCATTAATACCACCCGACTATGTAACATATATTTGTGCTGCTTACTCTGATGCCTTTTATAAGGTTATGACTACCAAAATATCGGTTAGCACTAACCAGTTAGGCAAACGGAAATATCGGTTAGCACTAACCAGTTAGGCAAACGGAAATATCGGTTAGACAAAACAGTGTCGGCTTCGTTCTCTGATCATGTGTTCACAAATGCTACGTATAGCTATTGCTTTTTATAAATCCACAAAGCATATATGTAAAAAACTTCCCAATATTATGGAAAGCTTTGCAAAGAACAGCTGCTTACCATAAACAAAAAAGTTATGTTATAAAAATGCAGAAATAATATTGCATAAAAACACATTTTATGAAATCAAAGGAGCGTCAGAATGCATTTTTCTATTTATTTATACCATGATATGAAACTATGAATTGTATTTGTTATATATTTATGAAAATTAAACGAAATTCTTCCTAATACGACCACATGATGTTTTCAATACGACCACATGATGTCATGTCTGTGTTTTCAATAAACACACACAAGCATAAGAACATATGGTGCGCTCGTAAAACTTAAATAATAATTAATTACACAAGGTTGGGTATTTAATTATAATTTAATTATGCACTCAAAAACACAATATCGTATTTAATTCGAACTTAAAAATAATTACAGTTTGATTAACAAGTCAAGAAATGGGCATTAATTATTTATTCAAAAATGGGTGTTATACCTAATAAATCAATGAATTTTTAAACATACTTAAAGTTAATTTTCACAAAAAATTATAATTGATATAAATACACTTAAATTTTTTCGGTAGCTAATTACTTGGGTATTTTTACGATTTGTAATAATCTATTGGCCTTGTAGGCTTATTATTACAAGAAATAACTAAATGAATAATTAAAGTTAATATCAAATTACGTTGAAAGTATTGTAGCACTACAATATTTCCAAATATTATGGAAAGCTTTCCAAGGAACAGCTGTTCAATATAAATAAAAAAGTTGATTTATCAATTTGTGAAAATTAAACGAAATTATTTTTAATACGACCACATGATGTTCATGTACATGCATTCAAAAAACACACACATGCACAAAACATATGGTATGTTTGTAAAACTTAAACAACGCTTAAATGCACAATGTTGGCTATATAAAATTCATTTACTTGTGTAGTGAAAAACAAAATTTTGTGTTTAAATCAGATTTAAAAATAAAATACATATAATCATTGACTGATTTATTACCCTTTATTATTTTTGGAAATCGCAAATTTTAAATTTTTCGATGTATGTATTAGATTTTTCGTTGGGTGGTTACTGTTTTTCCGCACAGTATAGTAAGAATAGATTATTACTGCGCAAAAACAATAAGCACCCGACGATTTATCTATCGAAATATACAAGAAACTCAATTTCAAAAATAGAATGAGTTAGGGTTTTTCTATATTATAGTAACGATATGTACTGGGAGAAAAATTTACAAATTTAATAAATTCAAATCTATAAATTATTTCCAAGATACTTAAAAACAGGTTTGCAGACGAAAAAATATTAAAAAAAATTATATCAATTGGCGGCTAACTTCCGGCCGATAATTAGACGAAAATAATCGGTGGCGGTTGCTCAAACCCATTCGGCGGCTCGGTTACGCCGGCTCTCAGCCGATCGGCACAGGTCTCTTCTGTGATTGAAGTGTTGGTTATCGCTACTAGTTTGACTAGTCATTTGACTACTAGTCTTCTTGTAGGGTAAACATTCTTCATCGGGTTTCTCGAAAGCACATTTTAATTCCATACAAAAAACCAGAAACCAACCGACGAATTGTAGGCAATAATATCGATATATTAATATATGGATGTTAAATTAAAAAATTATATATCGATACTGTTCAAAAATATCGATACCTTATATATCGATACATTTTTTTATCATCCCATCTCTAATTGGCTGTCACGAAATAAAAGTTTGGAAAAATAAAGTCAAGAAACTATTTTGCAAAATTGGTTGGAGCCGCAAATATAAAGCTATTTTTGTAGAAAATTTACCATAATGTGGTACAAACAATTGGTGGAAGTTTTAATTAAAAAATATGAAGAAAATGAAAATTTGTATAACGTACGCCATCCTATGTATTTAAACCGAGCTGAACGATCTAACACTTTCAACCAAATATGCAAGGAACTTCAGGAAATAAGCGAAGATATAACCGTAGAAGAAATAAAAAAGAAAGTCCATACATTAAGGTCACAGTACATAAGAGAATTGCGTAAAATTAGGAATAATAAACGGAATGGTATTTCAGAAGATGATGTCGAAATCAAGCTATGGTGTTTTAATCAACTGGAATTTTTAAGACCTCATTGCGTTATAACACGTTCGACAGCGAACTTTTCTAATTTGAGTGAGGTAAAGCAAACCAAGTGTTCTACTAATTATAAACGAAAGAAAATGCTTTCGAATTTGTATATTGATAATATTTAAATTTGAAACCATTTATTCAGTAGAATGTACATGCATACTTACGTATGTATGTAACATTTAAGAAACTGTAAATATTTTCAGATCATTGAAGAGGACAATAATGCAAGTGCTCTAAGTAACGAAAATGAAACAGAAACCATGTTCATAAATGGGGTAAGTCTAAACGTCTACTCGAGGAGGTTGACAGAATACGTTTGGTTTATAATTTGTATTTGTATAAACAAATTAATTTAAATTATAAAACGGACGTATTGTGCAGGTCATAATATGAATTTGATTATTTAATTTTTCGCAGACCTGCTCATACCTTTTTATACCTACTCCAGGTCTCTATTAAATTCTTGGCAATCTCTTTATATTTACATAAATATCGCAAAATAAAAGAAGAATAAAGATAATTTTTTTTAAATTTTTAAACAATATCAGGCTTTCCAAAAATCGAAATTAAATAAGTTGAAGATGCATGGGAACAAATCAAGATTAGGGGCACCTCCCAGAAATTTAAAAAAGTTTTCTATCCTACCTATAGAAAATTGGAAAATAAGAAGACAAAATTAAATAAAAAAATTGGCAGCGATTCTTAGTTTCCGAGTTATGTGCCTCTGAAATTGTAATACAAAATTAAAATTTAATATAAAATTATGGTGTTTCCCGAGACGGCGCAGCCTAATAAAAATTTTCTGAATTGCAAAGTTTTCTTGCCTAATAACGTTTGCCTGCATTGCCGGCCTTCGGCCGGGCTTAAGCATTTTCTGCACCATGGTGATTCCCGAGACGTCGCAGTCTAGTAAAGATTTTCTGTCTGACAAAATTTTCCTGCTCAATAACATTTTAATGCATTGCATTGGGCTTAAGGATTTTCTCCACTTGGTGTTTCCCGAAACGGCGCATCTTAATAAAGATTTTCTGCATTGCAAAGTTTTCTTGCCTAATAACATTTTTCTGCATTGCCGGCCTTTGGTCGGGCTTAAGGATTTTCTCCACCATGCGTCCGCATAGCGTTTTCCTGCATGGCCGACAAAGAGTATATTTTTACCATATCATGAAAGTATTCTCAAAAGCTTTATTAAGATGATACCAATATTAGTCATATTCGTTGGAAAACACGTATAAACATGAAGATTTATTTAAATTGTTTTTTTTTATTTACTTGCAGCTCTAGGCCACAGTAATTTTCAGATTAAAATTAAAATTAAATTACTATAGCTTATATACTACTTATGAGAATAAATCTTAACTCTACATATTGACATACTTGTGTTGAAACATACGAACATGTATGCACAAAATAAAGTGAAATTAAATCTATTATTTACTTAAAATTAGTGCACATATTTTCGTGTGGAATCTGGCCGGAATATGATGCTTGTTTTAAAAAATAAATTCATTCTCACGATTGCGAGTGTTTTTGTGCAGCAGGTATGTGTGGCTATTCAGGTGCCAACAATAAAAAACTCTTTCTTAAATTTGCCGTCGATGCACATTTGTACTTGAGTAGTTGTCACTTGTACGACTTCAACATTAGTGAAATATTAGAATCTTTTAATTGTACGTGCAGACGTTGAAAGTAATGCAAACATTAAATTAGATACTGCTACACACGGTATAATCTCAATATTGTACTAGAATTTCAGAGACCCATAACCCGGAAACAGCCTCGCCGCCAAATTTTTCAATTTTCTATAGAATAGGAGGTGCCCCTAAACTTGATTTAAGACCTTTTTCTTATGACAAGCCCTGTGCATAATGAAAAACTAGCATCAATTTAGCATAAGTAGCAAAATTAGTCATGGTTTTAACAAGTTTTGCCATATAATTTACATTAAAAATCATGCCAGGATTTAATAGTGGGTACATTACCCGTTAAGACTATGTTGAATTTTGTCATGCTAGTTTTTCATATGCATTGGACCGCTAATATTTCGTGAACCGCTAGCCATAATTTACAATCAAAATAATATATATAAATTTTAAAATTCTCATAATTTTTAGAATAATTGTAACTTGGAAACATTGGAGGATGTCGATTCTGATGACTTTTTAGAAGAAAAGCCCGCCAAACGTCCCAAAAGAGAAAAAATCGAACGAAGAACAGTTTCTGAAGTAGACAATAATAACGAGTTCATAGCATTTGCAACAAGCATTTCGTGCCAATTGCAAAAATTGCCTGAAGAAGATGCCTATAATTTGATGGCGGAAATGCAGAATTTAGTTTCCAAAATAAAAATAAAAAACTTACGGGCACAAAGATCTTTTTCAACTTATTCAAATGAAAGTACATAGTATGCATGTATTTACTACCAAATTGATAAAAAATATCCATGTTAAATAGAGTACAAAAAAAACGTATATAAGATACTCTACGTAATTAAGTTTAATTTAAACAATTAGTATACTATCTATATAATCATTAATTATGTAAGTTATTTTTATTTTCATTCATTTAAACTGTATAAAGTTTACAGCGACTTTAAAGCTTAATTTCTAAAATTGATATTTGTTATTCGACGCTCTATGTCACTTCTTTGTATAAATTGTTTATATAATTTATGTGATGAAAAACGATTTGGACACGAAACCGATTTGAAAAAGAGTTAATGGGTTTTTCAATAATTTTAATAAATTTCGTTTCACAGCTCTTAAATTGTTTGTTTTATCATGTCGTGTACTTTTTAAAGATTAGTAGTTTGAGACTGTTTTTACATACGTGTATAATATACATATTTCCAATATAGAACCAATTTTTATTGAAAAGTGATTAATTAATCAGGTATGGAAAACAATCGTTTTAAAAACGATTTCAAACCTATCGTTTTGAAAAGGTGTGATTAACTCGGATTAATTATATACATATATATGTATATATCAATTTTAAGCCAGTCTTAAGCTACTGACTTTTAAAAAGCGCACTAGAAGATAAAATATAAACAATAAATTAGGGATTTGAAAATAAATTTATCAAAAAGTATTGCAAAAACCATAAAAAACTAAATTTAAAATTACTGAAAAAACTACCATAGCAAACACATCACACCTTTTATCGTTTTAAAATTGATTTTGTGCCTAAATCGTTTTTAATCACATACCTGAATGTGAATATATTAATTTCTTAATTTACATAAATAAAGGAATATGAAAATATTTTTTTGATTCACATTGATGAAAAATAATTTCGTGGTAGTGGGCTTGGGTTGACTCGGACAACTAAAGTGAGTTGGGCAATAACGGCACACTCCTTAAAAACTATTTCTGATACCTATTTATTTTCTAAAAACAAATTATAAACTACGGCCTATGCTCCTTGTAGAAGTTAAAATGAACAGATATAAATTATAAAATAAATATATGTATGTAATTTTTCACAGGTAAAGAAAATGACAAGGCTTGTAAAGGTCCAATCAACTTTTCACTGCAAATGCCGCACCAGTCACTTTGAGTGGTTGCATATTTAGTTTGTCTACATAACCTCTTACCACTTATGTATGTGGAAGTGGCTTCCTCGCTAATTATTATATTTGATACTAAATCATCCTCTTGTTGCACAAACAAACAGTATGGCCGTAAAGCCTATAATCGCCATGCGTGTGTAGCGATGACATCACGGGAATTTCCAGCATGTCGCAAGATTTTGATAGTATGTATTTTTAAATGTGTATGTATTTATATACACGTGTCATATTATTGAAATGGTAAGTACCAGCAGCATTGTCGTATTCATACACTCTAGGCGACATCTCGTGGAGGCTTTTTGGTGCTTCATTATCAAAATGTTGGTTCTAATTTATAAGAGAAAGTTTTCCTCAGTGTTTCATAAAACCCAAATGAGATTTTTTGGTCCACATTTTTTAAAACTTCTTGAATTTCAGAAAATTTTGTTTGAGAACATTTATAATTTTAAAATATAGCCAAAAATATCGCCAAGGAGTTCAAATATCGCCAATCGCCATTTCAAAATTTTCAACTCCAAAACCTAACTTTTGTCGCCACGTTTGGCGAGATATCGCCATATCTGATAACACTGTGTTCTATATCTTTCATCACAATCAAGGCATATTAACTATGATATGCCTTGATCACAATCTTTCCCATTGCATTACTTTTGCACCACCTTGTACTAGTTTGAAAAGTATTCATTCATAAGTATGTGTAATTATATGTACCCTGTCGGAGAATGTGTGATTGACTACAAAAATATTTAACTTATAGTTAACTTTTCTTATCCCTAGTTTTTAACTTTATAATTAAGCACATAATTAGCTAATTTTTATATAAAATTAAGTTGTAATCAAGGCATATCATTTTTTGCCTTGGTTGTAATTAAATACGATTTCATTTTTTCAGTGGTTCATTAAAATTCTTATTAAATTAAGTTGAAAGTACAGTAGCACTGCGAAATTTCCCATTATTATGGATGGCTTTTCAAACAACAGCTGTTTAATATAAACAAAAAGTTTGGTTATGAAAATGCAGAAAATAAAATTGCATAAAAACACATTTTATGAAACCAAAGGAGCATAAGAATGCATTTTTCTATTTGTTTATGCCATGACATGAAACTATGAATTGTAATATTTATATATTAATCAAAATTAAACGAAATTCTTTTTAATACGACCACATGATGTTCATGTACATACATGTTTTCAATAAACACACACAAGCAAAATAACATATGGTATGTTCGTAAAACTTAATAGCTAATAAATCACTGAATGTTTAAACATAGTTTAAGTTAATTTTCACAAAAAATTTAAATTGATTTAAATACACTTTCATTTTTTCAGTGGCTAATTAAAGTTAATATCAAATTACGTTGAAAGTATGGTAGCACTACAATATTTCCAAATATTATGGAAAGCTTTCCAAAGCACAGCTGTTCAATATAAATAAGAAAGTTGATTTATCAATTTGCAGAAAAATTAAATAGCGAAAAACACATTTTATGATACAAAAAGAGCATCAGAATACATTTTTCTATATATATATATTTCATTATATGAAAATATGTGTTACATTTGTTGTATATTTTCGAATATTAAACTAAATTCATTTTAATACGACCACATGATGTTCATGTACATGCATTCAAAAAACACACACATGCACAAAACATATGGTATGTTTGCAAAACTTAAACAACGCTTAAATGCACAATGTTGGCTATTTAAGATTCATTTAATTTTGTGGTGAAAAACAAAATTTTGTGTTTAAATCAGATTTAAAAATAAAAGACATATAATCATTGATTGATTTATTTGCCCTAAGTGTGATTTAGGTACACAAGGTTGGGCATTTAATTATGATTTAATTATGCACTCAAAAACACAATTTCGTATTTAATTCGAAATTAAAAATAATTACAGTTTGACTAACAAGTTGAAAAATGGGCATAAGTGTATGACCTGAAATAACCTTTACATCAAATTATACAGCAAAGAATAAGCAACAAAAAGCAAAGTAAAATAATAAAATTTTAGTCGATTATATCTCGACCACAGTGTTTTGTTTTGTGCCTCGACGTGATTCAAGTTGGCTATATTTTTGACGGCTCGAGCCTAGAAAAAATGTAGCCCGTGCGTTGCTCGTCGGTGACCGCCATTGCAGATTCATATACTACATTAACAAAACGCTCGGAGTTTTGAGAACGAGATGGATTCGCTGTGAAAATAATTAGGTTTACCAAAGAAAATTAATTAATTGAGTACGTAATCGAATTTGATGGGAGCCAACAAATCTATTCTCAGCTACTTTGAAACTTATTTCAGTGTTTTTTACATTTATCTGTTGTTATTTGATATGGTACCTTAGCTGAGTGGTAGCTCGTTGAGTACACAACATGTGATGATACATTTTCGAACCCCACAAAAAAATTTCTAATATACTGACTACCAGGTGATTTAAAAAAAATCAACTTTAAGTTAACTGAAAGTAATGCCGAGTGAGGCAGTTGATTACAGCCCAGGACATCGCAATGTTAAAATAGTCAGTTGATTACACTGAAAAGTAATCCTAGTGTCAGTCAGTACTAGTTGCGAAATAGCTAGCTTAAAGTTAAAGTTACCTTAATTTCCGACAGGGTATGTATGTATAAACAAGGTGCATAAAATGGTTGAGCAATGCAGTTTCATATTCATTTTGCGCTTTTTTGCATTCAATCAAGTGGCAGCACTGTCATCGATATTATTTATACCCTTTACCAAAAAACGGTAAAATGGTATATATAGGTTTGTCATTCCGTTTGTAATTTCTACAATATTAATAAGCGACACATAAAGTATATATGTATATTCTGGATCCTTATGCATAGGGAAGACGAACAAGCGATGTCCGTCTGTTCGTCTGTCCGTCTGTCTGTACGTGAAATCGGGTTTCCCAAGCTACCAGAAGAGCTAGAGACTTCGTTCTTGGACTGGTGTGTCAGAAATTTTCCGAAAAATTTTGCTTCTGAAAATCAGCAAAATCGGGCAGACGGTTTAAGAGCTGGAAAACTCAAAGTCTATTTTCCCATAGAAAATAACTACCGAAAACAAGTTTTTATTACTTTTTTATTAAATTAACTTATTTTATACTTCGGTATGAATAAAATTGGTATTTATTATTAAAAAAAATTTAAAATTTAACAAAATAAAAAAACGTTTCCAGGGTTGGAAAACTTTAACTTTTTTCCTAATAATTAAACATATTTCATGTTTTAGGAAGAAGCCCTACAAGAACACTACCAGTCAATTGACTGCTCATTTGATCGATAGTCATGCAGGCTATATTCATCATTGCGTAGAACAAAGTTTCTATCACATTGTTAAAGGCAAAATGAAAAATATGATGGAAACTTTTGTGTACGTGTGAAGTTGCATCACACTTCCGATCAAATGACTAGTCAATTGACAGTCATTATTGAAATGAATGTAAAATTTTTTGAAATGTGTTAGTGAAAAAATTTGTTTGTGTTAGTTTCAATCATTCATTTCTTGTAGGGAGGCTATTTTCTCTATTAAAACTTTTTTCCTAATAATTAAACATATTTCATGTTTTAGGAAGAAGGCTATTTTCTCAGGAACGGTAACAGCTACGGGTCTGAAATTTGGACAGTGTATGTAGAGCTTTGGTTGCTACAACAACAAATATATAAAAGCTAAAATTAAAGGGTGTTTCAAAATGAGTGACGAAAACTTTTAAACTCCCATGTAATATACATACAATTGTATGTACATATGTATATTGACACTTGAAATTTGTAAAATTAGTGTATTTTTATATAGGCTACAAAAATTAACACTAAAATTAAAAAAATTTAAATTAAAGGGTGGTCCATAAGTTAATGAAATTTTGACTATGTAATTTTGATAAATTGCTATATCTTGGAAACTGTAAGAGTTAAACTCTTAAAATTTTCAAAAACGGTCAAACTAAAAAATCCGAAAATTATAAAATCGCCAAAAATTTAAAGAAATCGCCAAAACGAAAAAAATCGCCAAAATGAAAAAAATCGCTTAAATAAGAAAACGCCAAAAACCGAAAAAATCGGATAAACGAGAAAAACGTGTATAACTAAAAATAAAATTCCACAATGACAAAAAAACGTCAAAAACCGCAAAAATCGCCAAAACAAAATAAAAGCTTATATGAACAAAAATCGCCAAAAATTAAAAAAAAATCGCCTAAATGAAAAAAAAATCGCCAGTTTACTTGGTACGCAGGTACAATACTAAAACTATTGTCGAAGTTCAAAGCTTTAGCGAACATTAGATTGAATCTCATATCAAGTGGGATATTAAATATTGTTTTTATTGGATAGTCTTGATATAATGGCATTATTTGTTTGTTTAGCTATAAAAGCATCAAACTAGTAACTTATTCATCAAGTATCAAGAATTAAAATTACTCTTAATGCACCAAACTCGTGTCCCAATAAATGCGCTTCATAAGCGCAATTAATTGATCAATTCCTTAATTATTGCATTTGAACTTTTATCCAAACACCGAACTATAAAGAGATGAACCGTTTATTTTTTGCTCTCCTGAAAACTTATATATTTTTTAGAATGTAAGGCATCGATATTCAACTTATTGCTAATATAAAAAAAAACATATTTAATCGAAAAATACCTAGAAGTCACTTATTAAAAATTGCACTAGAGAAAAAAGTATAAATTTTTTCACAAAATTAATATGTACCTACATATCTCTGTGCTTATGTATGTATCTCTATACTACATAAACGGACTTTGGTAAAGGGTATATAAGATTCGGCACAGCCGAATATAGCACTCTTACTTGTTAATATTGGAAATATGAAAGTGGTATTTGTGCAACATATCTTTTGCTCAAGAAACTTCGATAAGATAAATAAGTTGGAAAATGTTAACATTATAAATAATACATATTTTGTTCTTTGTTATTTTGGAATCAATAAATAATCTAAATTTTTAGTATATTAATATTGAAGACAGAAATACATAAGTAAATACTCACGGTAAAAGAAAACAAACTAAGTGAAAATGGACCAGGAATATCACCTACACATAAGTATAACAAAAGCTTTAAGCCCCTCGGAAGCTCCACTGAAAGTGAAACACGCCCGATCAGTTATCATAGCAACCCATCGTTCGAAAAGTGCCAAACCTTTTTGGACTGTAATTACACGCCAGCCGATAATGGAGCATAGATTTACGGCTTGGAAATTTTGTCATTTACTGCACAAAGTTCTACGTGAAGGCCACGAAAGTGCTGTCAAACAATCGCAGACGCATAAGAGCCTTATTTTAGAAGTGGGAAAGTTATGGGGTCATTTACATGATGGTGTGGGTAAATGTATTGAAGCATATACGATACTTTTGGTCAATAAATTAGAATTCCATCAAAAAAACGGAAACATTTCCGGCTCACTTGCCCTCGACTTTAATGATTTTGTGCGAAAAGTTGGCGAAGATTTGAATTTATATTTCCAGTTGTGTGTGGAAGTTTTTGATTATATTGAGCATATTATACAAGTACAAGCTCAAATTTTCTTGACTATCAACACTTACCGCCTGTCATCAATGACACCTCAAGGGCAGTGTCGTCTAGCTCCTCTCATAACACTGATACAAGATTCAAATCCCTTATACGATTTATGTGTTCGTATAATGTTTCGTCTTCATGATGGCTTGCCACATGATGTCCTTGTGGGTCATCGTAATCGGTTTAACGAAATATTCAAGAAATTAAAAACTTTTTATGAAAACGTACGACCTCTTCAATATTTTTCGGATGTCATCCAACTGCCGCATTTGCCAGAGACAGCGCCGAATTTTTCTTCCGAACTTGATTTGGGTAATTACAGAGCTCCAGTAATGGTTTTGCCGCAGGAGCCCGAACCCGAACCAGAACCCACTATTGATAACTTGGTTGATTTAGCAAATACTGTGGACATCAATGATCAAGTTGAAAATGCTTTAGGAGAAAAAGAAAGTATTATCAGACATTTGACAGATGCTTTGACCGAAAAACAAATGGCCTTGGAACACTATACCAATTTGGCTCATCAAATTGACAATTATCAATTGAAAAATGAATCTCTTGAAAGAGAGATGGCAAAGGCAAAAGAGTGTCTGCAGAATGCTTTGGTCGACAAGGCGAATTTGGCTAAAAAATTAGGCGAAATGTGTGAAGTAATGGAACAAAGGGTGTGCAAAATGTCCACACTTGAAGATGAAGCAAAACAGGGAGATGAAAAAGTAAAACAAGTTGAAGAAAAATTTGATAAAATCAAAACTATGTACACAAAGTTGCGTGAAGAGCACATAGGCCTTTTGCGAATGCGCAATGAAGATACGAAACATTTAGCAACAGAGAAAAAAGAAGTTGAGCAGCTTAAAGAGGAAATAGAAAATTTAAATGAAAAACTAGCAAAATCCAAAAAGACAGAAGAGTTAAATTCCAGCCTAAAATCAAAATCACTAGAATACGAAGAAATTCTAAATCACAAAGAGAATTACATTGAAAATCTGAGCTCCGAAATAACTAATCTAAAAGAAGAACTCCAAAAGAGGCAGGCGGAACATTTGACTTTTCTTCAACAGTTGGAAGAACAAAATAATAAATTAGAAGTCAACAATCAGGTGATCTTTAATACAAAACAGGATAAGCAGCATCTAGAAAATGAGATAAGGGGTCTCAAGGAGAAACTTCAACATCAAGTTTCGAAAACGGATGAAATTGATACTTCGCTCAAATTAAAAAGTCAAGAATATGAAAACGTGATAGCAAACAAAGACCTTAACATAAAACAATTAAACTCTGAACTATCACAGCAAAAAGAACTTTTCCTTCAGAGTAATTTAAAGCATTCAACATTAATAGAACAGTATGAAGAACAAATAAAAACTCAACTCGCAGATAGCGATCTATTTAAGGAAAATGCCAAAAAAGAATTGGAGGCAAAACAGCTGCGGATTGATGAGCTTCTTCGTATTCAAGTCGATAATAAAACTTCTCTAGAAGAGTATGAAAGAAAATTAATAAGTATTAACAATGAAAACCAAAATATGGAACTGGAGTTAAAAACAGCCTTAAAACAAGTTGAATATTTGAAAAAATCACAAACTGAAGCTAATTCAACTATGGATAATATTATAAGTTCCATAATTGAATCAGTGAAGTATTCATTAAACACAGACTTTACTTACAAAGTGTTTAATGCCAATTTGTTGCTGCAACAGGCAAAAACAAATACTAACACAATAAGAGTACATTTGAATAGCATACTGGAGGCTTACAAACAGCATGTTGGCAGTAATACAAGGTTAACAGGGGACTTTGCTAAATCTTGCATACATTTAAATTCTTCTTTAAGAACTCTTCACGAGTATATTTCACTTGTAGCCGAAAACACGACGGATATGGAAAATGTTCAACTCTTGCGCTCTCTATCTGATAGCTTACGCGATTCCTTTATCGCCATCTACGAACTGATGCTCGAAAATAGTAAAGATATTGGTGAATTAGAAAAGCGGTGTGAAAGTAGTATTGTAGAATTGGCGGAAGTAATTGATTTATTATTACTTATGAGTAATTCCTTCACTGAAAATCTGAATATTGCTGATTTGCTACAGAAAGAGCTAAGGGATATGGACAAGATGATAGATGAAGCCGCACAAAAAATGCTGGAAATACAACAGAATTCCAAATCTAAGAATGAGGGCATCAAACTGGAAGTAAATGAAAAAATCTTGGACTCATGTACCAATTTAATGCAGTGTATTATACATCTTATAAAAAAATCACGTGATTTGCAAAGCGAAATAGTTGTACGCGGTAAAGGTACTTTTACTGAAAAAGAATTCTACAAACGTAATAGTCAATGGACTGAAGGTCTGATTTCAGCCTCTAAGAGTGTGGCTAAAGGCGCTAATTACCTCGTGGATGCTGCTAACAAAGCGATTGTCTTAGAATCAAATGAGTGCTTTGAAATAATTGTAGCTGCCCAGGAAATCGCCGCTAGCACTGCCCAATTAGTAATAGCCAGTAAGGTCAAAGCAAGTAAAGATAGCAAAAAACTTATCGATCTGACAAAGGCTTCACGCGATGTCTCGTTGGCCACTGGTTCCGTTGTGGCCACTGTCAAAGACGGTTGTAATAAATTGGAATACAAAAACGAAATCGATATGACAAAACTGACAACTTCCCAAAAGAAAGCCATGGAAATGGAAATGCATATTAAAGTCCTACAATTGGAACAAGCTCTCGATAATGAAAGACAAAATCTTATGTCATTCCGCAAACAATTTTACCAAAGCGAAGATGATTAAAATAGTTATTAAGGATTTTTTATTTTAT
Source organism: Tachina fera (assembly GCA_905220375.1). Lineage (NCBI taxonomy): Eukaryota > Metazoa > Arthropoda > Insecta > Diptera > Tachinidae > Tachina > Tachina fera. The sequence continues at coordinate 73,282,563 of LR999967.1, forward strand.
TAATATAAATCATATTCTCTTATTTAGCAGCCAAATAGTTTGTACATATAAAATGATAGTACATAGTATTTTTTAAACTCAGCATTATATTTTGTTTCAAGATTGTAATCAAAAGCAAATAATTGCTATTTATGTATGTTGTAAATGTATGTTATTTGTAATATTCGTTGAAAATCATATATACAGTTAATGTTATTACAATTAAAAAATTTATATATTCTATTTGGTATACATACATACATTCATTTTTTATACTTATATTTATGTATGCATAATTTTTCATGTTTTATAAAAACAAATACAAGCTATTATTTTTGCTATACAATTTTGATTTTATTAATAAATTATTTGTTGATTAATATAATAGTCTCATTTTTTTTTGATTGTAAATAGCTAACATGCGGTAAATATTACACCCCAATAAGTTTTAAAATCAAGAAGAAACAATTTCATTTAGATAACGAAATACATACATATGTATGTATGTATGTATGAGACGCTTAGTGCAATAACTCTGTAAGCCAAAAAAGCAAAATATTGGATAATCTGCTTTTAAGTTTAAAATAAATCTAAAAATTCGGTGTTTTAATATTTTTTTACTTTAAACGCTCTTATATCGTTTCAAATATTCGTATTCGCTAATATCGTTTGAAATATTCGTATTCGCTAATATCGTTTGAAATATTCGTATTCGCGAATATCAAAAATCAGCGTTGTCAACTCGGTGCTTTTTGCACCGTTTTTAGTGCTTTTTTAAATTTTCGACGCGAAAAATGTTGAAGTTAGTGCTCAGTGCTTTTTTAAATTCATTTCGGTGCTTTTTGTTTCGAGTCGGTGGCACTAAACCAAAAATTTGAAGAAAAATTTCCTCATCTATTTTTTCTTTCGAGGAAATGTACATATATATAAAAAAAGCTCTGAATTCTACCAAGTTTGTACAAGGCTTGGTTGAAGAAATAAGCGCCATGTTTCCCTTAAACTTTAACATCTAAATCATAATTAATATAAAAAATGTTTTGCCACGCAACAAAGAAGACATAATAGAAGTATTTACCCAAGAATAGTTTAATATCGAAATTTTGTCTAGTCTAGGGAAAATATAACTAGTCCACTATAATAGAAGTATTTACCCAAGAATAGTTTAATATCGAAATTTTGTCTAGTCTAGGGGAAATATAACTAGTCCACTATCGAGTTTTCAGTTGAGAATTATCGGATATTTATAATTTGATTGAATTCGAAAAATACGTTTGTTTCCTGACGAAAAATGATTAAACATAAAATTTTTTTATATAACTACAAAAGGATTCGTCAAACTGATTTGAGAATTCACTGATTCTTATACAATTAAAATGCGTATCGGATGCCTCAAATTTATAGCTTTAAAAATGTATTGCAAAGTCAACCGATTATAATATTTTTTATATGTATAACAATTTTTTTAATATATGATAGTAATTAAAAATTTAGTGCTTTTTTACTTAAATTACGCGCTTTTTTAGTGGTTTCAGTGCTTTTTGAAATTTAAGAGTTGACAACGTTGTCAAAAATTGACATTCGTTACATCACTAGCAAGGCATATCAATTTTTAAATGTGCCTTGATCACTAGTATGTATGTATGTACTAGGGATGCCAATCGGGATCAATTTTTGGAAATCCCGGGACTCGGGATTTTGTAAATCCCGACCGAGAGTCCCGGGTTTCTTGGGGTCTTGGGATTTTCGAGATTTCGGGATCTAAAATTTTTTGGTAAAATAAATTATTTTTTAAAAATAAATATTACTTTAATAAAAAATTTTGTGCATTTTAAAACTTTGATTAATCACATTTGATATTGAGAATTTACACTGAAAACCATAACTACATAAATATGAAAATTTGTTTTTGTTTTCAATATATGTACATTTTTCTATAATCTTAATAAAAACGAACATACATACATATCTACGAACTTATTGAAAAACGAAACGCATTATTCGGTAAATATTTCATACGTTTACGTTAACCCGACAACAAAAAGTTTGCACTTGCCTTGTATTGTATTCTACTTCAATTGTAAGGAGCTGTAATTGTACTTAATTGTTACCGAAAAGTATATAAGTGCTAATTTTTTATAGTGATGGCTAGTCGACATACAGATAGTTATTCACTGCAATTATGAATGAATTTCCGAGAGAAGTTTCTCCCTTTTCCAAATAAATTTTTTTGTTTTCTCCAATTATTTGCTACTGTTTGAAAATTTCTCGTAGACTTTTATTCATAATTGCTCTTATAATATAGAATAAGACGGGATAAATTTGTCAAACTTATCAATTTTCCAAATGCTATTTTCCTTCCAAAGCTCATATGCTTCTTTTTGTTTTCAAAATAATTCTTAGTTGTATATTGTAGCCCCTTTAATGAAAATAACAGTGAGAAAGTAGTTAATTTATTTTGCTCTTTTTGTTAATTAATAAGAAATATGTCACGAATAGTCATTAAATTGTTAAGACTGCAAGTAAAAAATTTTATGGGACTTTTATATTTTATAAAAAATACCATAAAATTAACGAAATTTTCAATTTATAAATGGTGATATAAAAATTGCTAAGAAATCCCGAAATTGAAATCCCGGGGTTGAATTTTAGAAATCCCGGGAATCGGGATTTGCCAAATCCCGGGATTTCCCGTTTGGCATCCCTAGTATGTACTTATGAAATTTAACTGAGTTGGTTTTGTGTTATAAAAACGAAGATTTTTGTTTTAAAAATAACAAAGTTCTATATTACTCGCATATAATATATATACGGTCTAATTCATAAAAAATACTTTAAGTTTATTACAGGTTTATTTGACAAATTTCCCATAGAAATACGCCAATTAAGCGCTTAATAAACCTGAAATATTTATTATGAATAAGGCAGATATAGAGAAATTATTTTAATGGTCTATATTAATATTATAAAGCCTACAGTACACGGCATGTAAAAATCCACATGCGTATGTGGCTCTGACGTAATTTTGACGTTAAAATGAAGCCACATTGGCTACATGTCGTGTACTAGCAATACATGTAAATGGAGAAATTCACATCACTACACATGTGTTTTCTCTGGAAATGTGTTCTACTTGGCTAAAAATGTCATACTTAGATTTTAGAACAAAAATACTATCAATATTTTACGACATGTAGAACTACAATTAATTAAAAAAATGCAGCCATGCTGAAAACCCTCATGACGTCATATCCTTATGCGCATGTGAATATGACGTCACAATAATTTTCAGCATGTTGGTTGCATTTTTTTTAAATTATTTGCAGTTGCTACATGTTGTAAAATATTGATAGTATTTTTGTTCCAAATTCTGCTCCCTATTTTTAAAATTTTCGTTATGTGATTTGTAAGCGAGCATTTCAATTTGGCAACCAAAAAAGTAGGTCATTATATGGCAAGCAGTTCAGGTGGTAATGTCTAATTTTTTGCTGGGAGTATTTACTAATGAAATTTAATATAAAATCAAACCTTTTGTATAATAATTTTCTTACTTAAAAAACCGGTTGACCGGGTTTTCCTGAATTGCAAAACCCGAAATCAGGTTTTTTATAATTGCTAATATTCCAAACACGGTTTCTGGAAAAAGTCGAATAATCGATCACCCTAAACCGAATATTTATACACATTTTCATTATCATGCCAATGCTAAGGCCACGTTCAGACTATTATACTTTGTATTTATATTTGTCAAAAGTTCAAATATTATTATATCGGCTCAAAGTTTTGAATAAGTGAATCGTATGGAAGTATATATCGTTGACGTAATTTTTTAACGTTTTTGTATAATCTTTTCTTAATTTTTTTTTTGTTATTTACATAGAATATTTTTAATTGCCGGCACGTCCCCGCCTACATGAAACCGCTTTGCCGCCGATATTCAATGAATAGCACAGACAATTTCATTAAACAGCTGTTTTGTTTTCTGCTTGTATTACACATTTTATTTGAAGTGTGATGGTCTGAACACAATATCTGATTTTACGTTAGATTTTTTGACAGTCGCAACGAATGTATTTAGATTTCTGTATTGTAAAATGTACTGAAAGTATTAATTGTATAATAGTCTGAACGGGCTTAAGCTATATCTAAGGTAATGGTATATCCAGCTCTGACTTTCATTACAAAAACTGTGCAGCCAGACTTATTTTCAGCCTCACCGAAAAATCTTATATCTGTGCGAAAAATGACTTGTCGAATTTTGCTAAATAAACCTATTAATTGCTTAAAATATATTAATTATTTACAAAAACACATTATTGTCTGTAAATAATATGACAGAATTGTTCAGAATTTCTTAAGGGGCCCTTACACATACTGATCATGCTCATGCGATAAGCATTGTTGGTAAACTTTAAATTTTTGTTAATGACAGAAAATACGTTTTTTCTTAATTTCTTGAATTGTATCAATAATTTGTTTGTCCTCAAATGCATGTTTATTTTATAAATTTTTATTTTAAACCATGATTGATAAGTTAGTGGTAAAATTTCAAGCACACACGTTTACTAAGGGTTCATCGGCAGTAGCTGCAAGCAGTATGTGTGTTTGGGCCCCTTTACAAACACTATAATTTACTGACAAAACGTCAATCTTGAACATCTCAAATATAATTTTTTTTTTTAAATTCTCTTATATACTTTGAAAAACATAACATATGAACATAGGATAATTAATATAGACATGTTTTTAACATTGTTATTGAAATCATAAAAATACAGCCAAAAATATCGCCAAGGAGCTCAAATCGTCGGTTGGCTTTTGGTTTGCTGCATACATAATGTATTTTGAATATACTGTGCGGCAATTTTTTAAAATTCTGCTTTGAAATTGCATGTGCCCATATTAGGAAATTCTAGTTTTGCAATTAATACCTGATTTACATTAGGAATTTTCATAAAATTTCATGAATTCTGTTGCACGCAACTTTTTATATTTGATAACTATAGCGATATAAAACAGACTATTATATAAAAAAGCACGTAGAATGAATCTCTGATGTGTTTTTGGTAACGTCATTGATATAACTTTCTCCTCCAGGCCTCCTTCATACAACTGAGCAAATAAAATAATATAAAACGTCAAATACACCTATAGACTTTAAATTAACAACTGCGAATTTCAAAACACAAGTGAATTGTCGAGCACATGAAACAGTGTACCCCACCCCAATTTTCTCACTCCTATCACATATAAACTCACCTATAGCTGCAACAAAAATTGCCACATCAAAATTTCATCGCCAAAAACAAATTTTTATCGCCGCTTTTGGTAAGAAATCGCCCATCTGACAGCACTGTAGAAAATGTGTGAATTCAATTCCCTCGGTTGGCATCACCGGCTTTGTTAGAAGCCAAAAAAAAGAGTTTTTCATGACGGGAGAATTTTTTACGTTGGAAGTTGGAATCAATAAATTTAATAAGTAAAAATGAATAACGAAAAAGATTATACTTCCGATACTGATGAAAGTGATGATGATTTCCGACCGGAAGACTTGGCAGACGATTCACCAGCTAGCGAAGATGACGCAGACGATAGTGAAGCTAATGGAGCATTGGATGGTGAAGACAATGAAAAATTAAATTCAAAGTCAGTGAAACGAAAAGGATTTGGTAAAAAGGCAAGCAGACAGAAAACAAAATCCAAGTATGAAGACGAATCAGATGATGAAAGCAGAAATACCACAAGGAGATCCACAAGGCAGAAAGGTGTTCAAACAAATGGGAAAGGGCAAAATTTAGAAAAAAATGAATTATCGGATGATGAAGATAAATCACGTACTAATGCGCTGTGGGCTGACTTCCTTAAAGATGTTAGTCCTACAGAAACGTCGTCTAGGGTAAGTCCATCCAAAGTTGATAATAAACCAAGTTCCTCCGGTCTTAAGGGCAAAGAAGCTAAAGGAAAAATAAAGGACGAAGTTAAATCTAAAATAAATTTGTCTCCAAAAGTTGAAAACAAAATAGTAGTTACCGAAGTTTTAGATTTTGCTGGCGAGGAAGTCAGCATTAAACGTGAAATAGACGCTTCTTGCATTAAAGAAAATAAAGCTGCAACTGTAGTGGCGGTTAAAAAGCAACCATTTAGCCGAATAATGCCAGGTGCTGGTATGAAACGAGTAGCACATACGGCAGCTGGAGGCTCTGCGCATGGACTGGGGTCAATATTAAATCAGCTGGGAAAAAAGAAAAAATTGTCTGTTTTAGAAAAATCACAAATGGATTGGACCAGTTTCAAACAATCTGAAGGCATAGATGAACAAATACAGACATTCAACAAAGGAAAAGATGGGTAAGTTCTTAGAAATGGCAGTTCAAACATTTTATAATTACATAACATACACACATATATATTTTGCAGGTATTTAGAAAGGCAGGACTTCCTACAGCGCACTGATTTACGGCAGTTTGAAATTGAAAAAAATTTACGCCTAACTTCTAGGCGTCCTTATTAATTTAAATTACATATACGAACTTATTCATAATTATACTATTAGTACTAGTAACTACAATTATACTTTTTTTATAACATGTATGTAGGTACTTTTATTGCTATTTCATTTGATATATTCCATATTATTTTTAAGTGTAATAGTTTCCTAGTATGTAATATATGATTCTGCAGCAGCCCGTTTTATAAAACTTTGTCCGAATTATTGATCATTAACACAAAATTATTGCCAATAAAATAAATTGCATTATTATTTTAATAATGCAAACATATATGTAGATGTATGTTGAAGTCTTTAGTTTCAAAAGTATTCGTCGGAGCTATGAAATAATGCCCAATGAAATAACGCCCAAATAAGAAAATTTAAGGTACAGCGTTGTCAACTTTGAAATTTCAAAACGCACCAATCTTAGATTTTCTCGTTAAGTTTAAAATGTTAATTGAATTAATTTTGCTTAAAAAGTACATTATTTTTTGTGTTAAAATCTTGGGGTTTTTGTAATAGATTAGAGAAAAGTTGTAGAAATTTCCTTTAATCTATTACAAAAACGTCTTAAACAAACAGGTGGTTAATATTTTCATATTAAAGATATAACAACAAAAACAATCAGTCTTTTACAATAGACATTTGTATATGATTAAAAAAACTTAAGAGAAAAAACATAAACAAATTCATACATACTCACACAGTATACATATACATATGTGCCTTTAATTATGACATTGGTCTAAGTCAAACGCATTTCTGATTCGAAATAGTAAATAAATCTTATAATAATAATATTTTTGTGTTAATAGAGACTAGTGCAACTCTAAACTAAATTGTTGCTTAATAAAAAATATTTTTGGATTTGTTCAAATGTAATCTACTACATATCTCGACCAAAAAAACATATGGCTTATACAACTTTCATACAGGCATGTTCTGACAATCGCATAGCATTTGTGATTGTGACTTGAACTAGCAAGAGAGTTGTTCTGCAAATCGCAATCGCAAGACACTTGGCGAGTACAAATCACAATCATACTTTTGCAAGAAATGTTTTTTGCTTTGGAATTTGCATTTGTGATTTTGCATATACAAAACAAAACACCAGCTATTTTCTTGTGGGTTTTGAAATGGTAAAATCACACCGAAAAGTTAAAACTTTTGTGATTTTCAGAATACCACTAAATCACAATTGTGATTTTAAAATCACAAAGTGATTTGAAACCTTGTGATTTACAGAACATGCCTGATTGTGATAGGCGATTTTCAGGTGAAAGTCCGGCGTTTTTTACTAGATTAAAGAAAAAACTTGTTGGGTTTCTTTAATCAACTACAAATAGTCGAATTTTAAGTAGAAAAACGTCAACTCCGATAAGGGAGATTGTTTCAAAAAGCAGCGGTTCAAAGGTCAAAATACAAAATTTATACATATGTATACTATATACATATGTATGTACACCAAATTACAAGAAAAAGAAATTTAATACAAATTTCTCGAAGTTCTGCGTTCGAAAAATATATCCCAGCAAAAATAAAATGTAAAAGTAGATTATGCACTTTTTTCTGGTTTAAGAAGTTATGTTTAATCACTTATCTAAAGTAATATTATTATTCTTATTCTCTAAAATAAAAACCTAGTAGAAAAGTAATGAAAAAGAAGCAGAAAAAGCACAATAAGTACTGATATGAACCACTTAAAACTCCGTACAAAGAGTATTGAAGGCGAAGTGGATTCTTTTTTTTTTGTAAACCCGTGGGCAGTGTTGCCAAAACCGCGGTTTCCCGCTATATATGACGGTATTTTGTTGTCAATAGCGGCAAGTCTATTTAAAAAACCACCAGCGGGAATTTTAGCGGAAGAATTTCTTAGTTGACGGATTTTCAGCGTTTTTCTGAAAATTATAAAGAAAGGTATTGAATCAAAATAAAGTATTTTTAACGCAGCTCTGCGACACGTACTCTGGTATTTATGTAGAGTTTTTTTTCGATATAAACACGCACAGAGAAAAGAAACTAACGCCACTTTTTTGCAGATAAAAAATTTACATATTGTGGTCGTGTAGTATAATGTGAAACGTTAAGAGGTTAAAAACAAGTAAGAGTGCTATATTCGGCTGTGCCGAATCTTATATACCCTTTACCAAAGTGCGTTTATGTAGTATATAGATACATACATAAGCACAGAGATATGTAGGTACATATTAATTTTGTGAAAAAATTCATAATTTTTGTGCAATTTTTAGGTTTTAGGCATTATGTTTAATTTGGTGCTTTTTTGCGATTTGTTTTATATAGGCAATTTTTTTTTGTTTTGGCGATTTTTTTCGGTTTTTGGCGTTATTTTTAATTTGGGCGATTTTTTTTCGTTTTGGCGATTTTTTGATTTTGGCGATTTTTTCATTTAGGCGATTTTTTTTCATTTTTGGCGATTTTTGTTTATATAAATAAGAATTTTTTTTGTTTCGGCGATTTTTGCGGATTTTTGTCATTTGGGATTTTTTTTTATTTTGACACTTTTTTCTCGTTTTGGCGATTTTTTTCGGGTTTTGACGTTTTTTTTTTAATTTTGGCGATTTATTTTCGTTTTGGAGATTTATTTGATTTTGGCGATTTTTTTATTTAGGTGATTTTTTTTCATTTTTGGCGATTTTTTTTTTCATATAGGCAATTTATTCTCGTTTCGGCGATTTTTTTCGGTTTTTGACGCTTTTTTTTGATTTTGCCGATTTTTTTTTCATATAAGCGATTTTTTAATTTTTAGCGATTTTTTTCATATAGGCAATTTTTTTTTGTTTTAGTGATTTTTTTCGGTTTTTGGTTTTTTTTTTAATTTTGGCGATTTATTTTCGTTTTGGCGATTTATTTTATTTTGGCGATTTCTTTTCATTTACGCGATTTTTTTTCATTTTTGGTGATTTTTGTTTATATAAGCATTTATTTTGTTTTGGCGATTTTTGCGGATTTTTGTCATTGTGGGGATTTTTTTCGTTTTGACACTTCTTTTCTCGTTTTGGCGATTTTATTCGGTTTTTGGCGTTTTTTTAATTTTGGCGATTTTTTTTCGTTTTGGCGATTTTTTTGATTTTGACGATTTTTTTTCATATAAGCGATTTATTTAATTTTTGGCGATTTTTTTTTCATATTGGCAATTTTTTTGTTTTGGCGATTTTTTAGTGTTTGGCGTTTTTTATTTTATTTTGGCAATTTATTTTCGTTTGGCGATTTTTTTTATTTTGTCGATTTTTTTCATTTAGGCGATTTTTTTTTAATTTTTGGCGATTTTTGTTCATATAACCATTTTTTTTTGTTTCGGCGATTTTTGCGGTTTTTGACGTTTTTTTTGTCATTGTGGAAATTTATTTTTAGTTTTGACACGTTTTTCTCGTTTTGGCGATTTTTTTCGGTTTTTGGCGTTTTTTTTTTAATTTTAGCGATTTTTTTCGTTTTGGCGTTTTTTTTAAATTTTTGGCGATTTTATAATTTTCGGATTTTTTTGTTTTACCGTTTTTGAAAATTTCAACATTTTAGCACTTACGGTTTCCAAGATATAGCAATTTGTTAAAATTAAATAGTCAAAATTGTTTTAACTGATGGACCACCCTTTAATTTAAATTTTTTTAATTTTAGTGTTAATTTTTGTAGCCTATATAAAAATACACTAATTTTACAAATTTCAAGTGTCAATATGCATATGTACATACATAATACAATTGTATGTATATTACATGGGATTTTAAAAGTTTTCGTCGCTCATTTTGGAACACCCTTCAATTTTTAGCTTTTATATATTTGTTGTTGTAGCGACCAAAGTTCTACATACACTGTCCAAATTTCAGACCCGTAGCTTTTACCGTTTCTGAGAAAATAGCCTTCTTCCTAAAACATGAAATATGTTTAATTATTAGAAAAAAAGTTAAAGTTTTCCAACCCTGGAAACGTTTTTTTAATTTGTTAAATTTTTAAATTTTTTTTTTAATTATAAATACCAATTTTATTCATACCGAAGTATAAAATAAGTTAATTTAATAAAAAAGTAATGAAAAGTTGTTTTCGGTAGTTATTTTCTATGGGAATATTGAGTATGAGTTTTCCAGCTCTGAAACCGTCTGCTCGATTTTGCTGATTTTCAATAGAAAAATTTTTCGGAAAATTTCTAATACACCAGTCCAAGAACGAAGTCTCTAGCTCTTCTGGGAGCTTGGGAAAACCGATTTCACGTACAGACAGACGGACAGACGGACATCGCTTGTTCGTCTTCCCTATGCATAAGGATCCAGAATATATATACTTTATGTGTCGCTTATTAATATTGTAGAAATTACAAACGGAATGACAAACCTATATATACCCTTTTACCATTTTTTTGGTAAAGGGTATAATAAAAACATGTATATACTAGTGATGTAACGAATGTCAATTTTTGATATTCGCGAATACGAATATTTCAAACGATATTCGCGAATACGAATACGAATATTATATGCAATATGAAATGTTAAAAAATTGTTATGAAAAAGGACTTCACACTCTTGTTGGCGTGCTTTAAAGTTAATAAAAAGTACCCAAAATTTTAATGATCGTCATTGAATAATATTTGAAAATGATACAAGCGCAAATTTATATAAAAAAAATAATGTATTTGTACAAACTAAAATTTTTAATCATATATTTAAATTTAGTTTAGGCTTTATGCATTTATTTATTTAATTTCTTTGGAAAAATATTCGTGTTCGTATTCGACTGAATTTGGCGAATACGAATACATTCGTATTCCAAACCAATTTAATCATTCTTTTCTTATTAAAAATAATAGTAAACAAATCTTTAAACAAACGGAAAACAAAACGAAAACTGGGTGATTGGATCAGTGAGTATGAGGAAAACATAATATCAACCAAAATGTCTCAAAACAATAACTTTTTCTGAATAATTTCTTTTTGATTAGACTTTTTTAATTAAATTTTCCTTCGAAATTAAACTTCAAGCCAATTTGAATTGAGCCACAGAGTTTATTTTATTAACACTATTTTTTAATTTCAGATAGTCTGAAAGTCAGGAAATTTTAACAATATTATACAAATACTTCAAGCAAAACGGCAAGATATTATACTACACGTATAGAATCGCATTCTATCGCAGAAAATATTGAAAAGATACTGATTCAGCTTAAACATTAATATTATAAGATGGAAAATCCGTTGGATTCTACTTTTTCCTAGTTCGATGTTCGTGTATGGAAACTCTGCAGGAAATAAAATACCTACTTAAAGATTAGGCTGAGGTTTGCTTACAAATATTGGGGAAATATGAGATTCCAACATATATATCTATGGATATGTATACATATTTTATAAAATTTATCTTATTCTCTTTTTTTATCAATAAACCATAAAAATGACATATTATGTTGGTTAACAAAATTCAGCGGTTATATTAGCGTTTATTTTTATTCAGCTAGCGGTTTTTAGCGGGTTTTCAGGGGTTATATGGTGGCAAATGCCTACAACATTTTGGCAACACTGTCCGTGGGATAATAAAATTAAATAATAAATTTAAATAATTAAAAGTAAATTTAAAATTTTTCATTTTGCCTTGTAATTACTTTTATTGTTATCCAATGGATTTCTAATTGTATGAAGGTGTAGAAAAATAAAATAGATTCATATCGAATATAAATTATTTGCTGGGTTTTGTATGAGTTTCAAAACCTACTAAACTTATTTTGTCTTTGTGATTTTCAAAAATATTATTATTCTATGAATTCTCATATAGTTTTTGAAAGTCTGTGCATAAAGTAAGAGGTTTGTGACTGTTCAAAATTTGTGGTTGAAGTCTACTGATGATTTGGTTTAAGCGCCAATGAAATACGTATATAGACCAAGCTAAACCACAAGCAAATAAATTTCAAATTAAAATATAATTATGACAATATGTCGAATAATAAACTTCTTAAAAAGTAAATAATCTTTCAAAAAATGCACAGTTTTAAGAACAGTTTCCCTCCTTTTGTGGTTGTGAGACAATTATTTTAATGAGTATGTTGAATAGTTTTTAGGATAAAAAGGCTTTTTAAGTGGGATAATAAATTACATAATAATTACCACTTCCTAAATCAGAAGTTTAGTAACATTAGCACTAAAGATTCACTAGTAAATTTTGAGGGCTCTAGTCTACAATATCGATATTTCCTAGGTCGATGACAATAGTAAAATTGTAGTGATTTACTAGTGACATTGTCAATAGTACTACTGAGCAGGTGTACACAAGCCAATGTAATCACTAGGGACAGAGGTTTCATACATATGCATGTTTTTCCCTTAACCCTGATAATGGCTTGAACTAAATATCTTTACGAAACAATGAATTTGCGTAAAAATTGAATCGATTTGTTAGTGCATATTTTACTGAAAATATACATATATTTTTGCATAATTTGGTCATAAATGCATATTTTAGTCACAACAAGTTCGGATTAATGAGATTTTAGTCGCTTAATGCTAGGAACACAATTGGGACGAACGACGAATTTTTCGATACGAACTTTCGTCATAAAAAATAAAACACATTTGTGCATATGGAAATGAACACAACACCGCCGTAGAACGAAATTCGTTGCGCGCGACAAACTCTGAGATAGATTTATTTCTATTTTGTACGCCGACGAACGACAAAAAACAATTTTCTCTCCCATTCTCTCTCTCTCTCTCTCTCTTTGTACACACAACAACCAGGGCGCATTTATTAGGTGGTAGTACTAAGCCAGGTGACTAATGTCATTATTCCAATTCAAATGTCAAATTTGGATTGTGTAGGTGTATAAGCCTAAAAACATGCTTTTTTTGGGTATCCATAAACATCTAACGAATATTTATTTTTGTATGGTGTTTTACATTTCCAATAAGACACATACAATCTGACGACGCTACCCTGTTTTGAAAAGAAAGAAGGTACTTTATACCAACAAAATACATGTGGTTATTGCTGTTGTAATATTTGTTGTAGTAATACGGTTACCTGATTGATGTGCCTTGACAACAACCAAGTTTATCAAATATGAGAGAGGAATTTGGTGAGTAAATTCGTCGTTATTGTGCTTCACATGAATTTACGAAGCGAACGCTTATCGACGAATTCGTCGACGTGGACGAAATTCGTCGTTCGTCCCAGTTGTGTTCATAGCATAAAACGCATAACATTAGGTTTGTTTCTTTACTCTACATTGGGATCCCCGCGGGATCCCAATTTGCACGAAAAGCGTTCCCATACTCGAAAATTGGGTAAATGAGAGATGTTATGTGAGAGTAATGTTCTTCTTCTTCTTGCATGAAACAGCCCGTACTTTCTCTTCGTACTAATTTGGGCACACACAAAATCAAGCAGCTGTTTGAAAAATAAACAATTACAAAGAAAAATTACATTTGCCTAAACACTAAGAAAATGGAAAAATTTATGAAAAAATTTTTAAATACTAGTAAACAAAGTTTTATAAGTTTTTATATATGCATACATGCATTGACGTTTATTTTCCTGTTAAATGTTGGTTTTTCGCGTTCCCGCACGTTTGTGCATTTTTGTATATTATTGAGCGAAATTATAGTTTCCTCTTATTTTACCGAACTAAAGAAATAAACCCATTATAAAAACAAAAGTTTTGCATCATTGGCAACAGCTGTAAAAAGTGAATGAAAAAATTTCCAAAAAACTACATAGAAGCTATGTGAATTATTTAAAAAATCATAAAAAAACATTAGTTTATATTTTAAAAATATGCACAAATGTACTTGCAACTTTGACTTTGTTCCATTTTGCTTTTTAATAAATTTGTATGTATGTAATATAATATATTTGTATGTTCCTATATTTGCAAATTTTCTGATTCATTTTTCAATTTCATATGTAAAAAACAGCTGATTATTCAATTCTTGTCCGAACTTATCCAGAAGAAAAATTTCGAACTAGTTTGTGCAGGAAATGAAAAAAATTACTATCTCATTCATTCTCAAAATTGCACAAAAATTGCTATCTGGAACGCTTTTGGATAACTTTCTACAAGTTCGGACTGTTTTGTTATGCATATGGAACAGACCTATTGTTGTAGGATTCAGGAGCCGACGAACAAAACAAAACTTGTCCTGTTAAATGTTGTTAAGGGATAGGTAAACTTAGATAGAGACAAGGCAAGGAAAACTCAGTTGTCGTTATTTTTTTGAGGCAGGATCCAACTGGCTTAGAAGGAAAATATTTTGTGACTGCATAGACGTGTACTTGGAGATCCCGAAAAAATTAAAAAAATTGCTTACTGAGGAGGTGTCTAGTTTTGCTCGTTAGCTCTTTAATTCTAGAACGATTGTACAAGCACGTACACATGCAAAATTTAATGGAAATTGTCTGCTATTAAAACCGAAAGTAGTGAATCAATTCTGTGGGAGCCTGATATTGTTTTTAAAACTGATTCAAAAAACAAATCTAACAGCTAGTATTCAATTCATTGTATTGGTGGGGTTAATAAATAAATAAGATTATATAAAAAGAATCATTTAAATTTAAGCCGATTACATCCACAGACGTTACAAGGCCTTTTTCAATGCAAAAAAGATTTCTAGGAATAAATCGATTGAACTTCACATTGAAAAATATAAAAATTATAAACTTTTTAAATAAAAATAATTTAATAACAACACTTTCTTTTTCTATTTGTGTATCGCGCCTCTACTGCAATAAAAACATATTTTGAAAAATGCGTGTTTGGTGTTAATAATGCAAAATATATCCTTATATCATTTTTAATCTTGTGTAAAAGGCTTGTACACGTACCTCTTGATAAAAGAAAATATTTATATATCCTTATTTAGTTGTATGTAAATTGAAATCTTTCCTTTTGAATATTTTTTTTTTAAATATGTGAATATTTTATTGTTTTTAGTGCGTTTTCGCTGTCTTTTTTAGGCGCCTAAAATACGTTTTTTTAACTGCATGAAGTCCTTGTCCCTGGTAATCACCTATTGACATATAACATAGGGTTGTCATTGAAAATCTACCAGTAGACTTTAGCACTATTGACAAGGTAGTTATTTTGCGACCATATAGAGACATATGATCCAAAGTTTCACTAGCACATTTTAGTGACTCTTGTCTACAATTTTATAAGGGTTGGGGCAACAAACTTAGAACAGATACATTCCTGCTGAAAATTTGATGACAATTGATCCAAACTTATCAAAAGGATGGAGAAGTGTATGGTGAAAAAAGGGCTCCATGAAAAATCGCCCAAAACCAATTCCCCCAAAAATGAAAATGAAAAATCACCCAAAATTTCAAAATGAAAAATCACCCAAAAAAATGAAGAATCTTCCAAAATTTTCAATATGAAAAATCACCCAAAAAAAATTAATAATCGCTCAAAAAAAAATAAAATATCGCCCAAAATTAAAAAACACCAGAAAAAAATTAAAATTATAGTAATTTCATTTTTATATTAAAATGAAAAAAGAAAAGTTATAGAGAAGCATAAATAATATTCGTTTCTTACTGAATTGCAATAAAAGTATGAATAAAAAGGATTAATTTTACATTCTGCCTTGCAAAGTGTTCCTGCGTAAGAAAGTTTTATTGCACTTGGGCTTAAGGATTTTCTCCACCATGGTGTTTCCCGACAGGGCACTGCCTAATAAATATTTTCAGCCTTGCAAAGTTTTCCTGCGTAAGAACGTTTTCTTGCACTACCGGCCTTCGGCCCGGCTTCCGGATTTTTTCCACCATGCTGTATCCCGACACGGCGCTGCCTAAAATGTTTTCTGCCTTGCAAAGTGTTCCTGCGTAAGAACATTTTCTTGCACTTGGGCTTAAGGATTTTCTCCACCATGGTGTTTCCCGACAGGGCACTGCCTAATAAATATTTTCAGCCTTGCAAAGTTTTCCTGCGTAAGAACGTTTTGTTTCCCTACCGGCCTTTGGCCGGGCTTAAGGATTTTTTCCACCATGGTGTATTCCGACACGGCGCTGCTTAAAATGTTTTCTGCCTTGCAAAGTTTTCCTGCGTAAGAACATTTTCTTGCACTTAGGCTTAAGGATTTTCTCCACCATGGTGTTTCCTGACAGGGCACTGCCTAATAAATATTTTCAGCCTTGCAAAGTTTTCCTGCTTAAGAACGTTTCCTTGCACTACCGGCCTTCGGCCGGGCTTAAGGATTTTTTCCACCATTGTGTATCCCGGCACGGCGCTGCCTAAAATGTTTTCTGCCTTGCAAAGTTTTCCTGCGTTAAAACGTTTTCTTGCACTACTGGCCTTCGGCCGGGCTCAAGGATTTTCTCCACCATGGTGTTTCCCCACTAATGTATTTGTAAAAACTAAAATTTTTAGTCATTTATTTAAATTTCGTTTAGAATTTATGCATTTATTTATTTAATTTCTTTAGAAAAATATTCGTATTCGCATCTGCCTGAATTTAGCGAATACGAATACAGTCGTATTCGCCTGAAAATGGCCGAATATTCATCAATTCAAATACGAATACGAATATTCGTGCATCACTACTACATACATACCTATAAAGTAAATCTAAGTTTTCTGTACTAACGAAACCCCTTAGCGCACACGAAAAAATAAATTAGTTTAAGAAATTGTCGCGTATTGACTATTTTGATTGCTACTGGAGAACACAATAAATGTTGGCGCATTTTTAATATTTTTATTGGGGCATTCTTGCATATCAACCGTTCACACGATTGCCGTACCAAAGTTTTATTTGATTGCGGCAAATCATCAGAATATTGTTTTCGATTGGCGTATATGACAATAAATTGTCAAATCATACGATGGGCATATAAAATGGACCAATAATTGGTGCATTGCGGCAATCATGTGATCCTACCTTTAGAACTCGGACTAGTCCCTATCACTTGGGGAGCGGTCACGTGACTAGTATTCCTGCAGGGATATATATGTATTTGTTTAATATTTGCATAATTGACGTTTTTGTTTACAATAGGTCTTTCTGTATACCTTTCCAGTAGCAAATACTCAGTCAACTTTTTTGGGAGAGTAAGACCAATTTTACTCTGTCGACTGAAAATATCTTAAAAAGTACGCAGACAGTATCCAGTAAAATCTTGCAAGAAAACAGCTGATCCGTGTGTAAAAAATTTAAATAACAAAGCAAAAGAATTTTATTTTTATTTTATTTATTTATAACAATAATCAACCGATCCCATAGGGCCATATATAGTTGATGGACTGCAAGAATAGCATAATAATTAAACATGTGGGCAACAAATAAACTAAACACAATATTCATGAAAAGAAAATAATAATAATAATAAGTTAATTATATGTATTCGGAATCTAGATCAGTTCAATTGTGATAAATGTTCAACAAGCTTACCTTTGAATGAATTACGAGTAATATGGAATGCTCTTAAGGATCGTGGCAGTGAATTCCAACATTTGGCGACTCGTACGGTAAATGATCTTTCATAAATAAGACGATTTCGAGATAGTCTGGACAGTCTGTGAGCATGACATTATAAAATAAAAGTAGTGATCTAATCTGTATGAAGTTTTTAAAACTACAGCCCAAAAAATCAATAACATGCATAGAAACATGATCGTTAATTCGTAGTTGGTAGCGTAACCAACTAATTACTAATGAAAAACTGTTTGATTCAGACATGTAAACTCAGCCTAAGGCACACTTATTTAAGTTTTCAGCGCTACAGCCAGAGTATACCTCAATACAATATAATAAATTAGACATCAATAAGGAGTTAGCTATGCTCTTTCTAATATGTAAGGGCAGGTATAAATTCATTGCATAAAGTCTTCGTAAGGTGAAGATTATTTTAGAAAATAGTCCCTTAATATGGTGTCCAAAACTAAGAGTATTGTCTAGTAAAACACCAAGACATTTCATACGATCGACAAAATCAATGAGTTGGCCAGCAAAATAGCATTATTGGAATCATTGGTTCTGCTTTTACGCCACGGTCGTACTGTATACTTGGACGTTTCTAGCATGAAATAAAGTGTTTTGTTTATTATAATTTATTATAAACGTTAAAAATCAACACAATTGTAACTATTTACCTCTGCCATTGTTAAATTTCAATTTCTATTTTCATTTCACAAAAATTATTTCATTCAAAAAGTAATAAAAACAGCTGTTCAAACTAGTTGCAAAATCTTGCAAGAAGAAATTTCTCCAGTAACATTTTGCATGTTCTCTAACTTCCAACTGTCAAAAAGTTCTCTTTTTGGTTCTCTCGCTGCAAGAGGTTTGGAGTACGCAGACAACATTTTGTAAGATTTTGCAACATCTTGCACAAAATGATGCAAAATATGTGTACGCAGACAGACCTAATGTCACCAGAAATAAACCAGAACTGTATCTCTACTCGAGCATAAAATGAAAGTTGTTGCTCTACTCGAGCATAAAATTAAAGTTGTCGACAATTAGGTACGTTTGAGTCCTTTTCCAGTAAAATCCAGTAACTGAGTAAATACTGAGTAATTGAAAGAAATTACTCTCAATAAAAAAGTTTGCATATAAAAGCACGCGAACGGAAAAATTGTAAAATCCAGTAAAATATACACAACAGCTGATTGACAATTCTGGCGCCAAAAATGATAGATATGTATGTGCAAAAAAAATATACATATATACATATGTATAAATATATACATATCGCCAGGTAATTACAAAGCAAAAGAATTGTGAAAAGCTATCACAAAAATTATATATTATTACTTCTGTGGATCAGTTTATCAAGAAAATTGATGGCTTTTTGGAAGCTAAATGTATTGCTTCTAGGTGGCTGTGTACTGCCCAGCCGTATGGAACAAATATGTATTTTCGAGAAAATCGATGAAGATTTTTTTCCACTTGTTTTACAAAAATACACGATAGAATGTTTTGTTTAATAATAAAAATAATGTTTTTATATGAATTTACGGGCCTGGCCCACGATGTCTACAAGAAACTTTCTATACCTTACTTATATTGAAAACAAAAACAAACTTTCTTATTTTGTTTTATATACATATGTATCCAATGAGTGCATTTTTGAAGGCAAATATAAAAGGGGAAAAGAACTTTATATATCCTAATATATTCAAGATATCGAAAAACTGAAAACATATTTAAGAAAACTTCACATTAATCATATACTTATATATGTATAATCAATCAATAACTCAATTTTTTTTAATGTTCCATGCGGGAAACCAGTAACCGTACGACGATATGTATAAACAAAAATTGAGTTATAATAATCTATTAACTTTATTCGCGTTGAAAAACAATCGGCTATGTTCTGCATTCCAACAATTCTATGAATATGAATACATAATATGAATACATAGCATACACTAATATTTTTCTGGCATCAAACTTAAATAAATGTAATATTTTTTATAACTTATTACATTTGTTTTTTGTTATTTTGAAAATTTCATCAAAAACAAAAAATTTTTGTTTCACTTTGATTTTGTTTGTTTATATTTAAAAACATATGGTTTCATTTTACTGGATTTTACTGGCAAAAATTTGTCCAGTAAAAATTTGCGTTTACTCAGTAAATGAACTGTCATTTTTCTCTCTCAATTCGCTCTCACATTTACTGGATTTTGTGTGCGCGAACGCAATCCAGTAAAAAATAGTACAAATTTGTACAAATTTTTGAGTTCTCGAACGCACTTGTGTTTTAACTAGTGCAATTGTCGCAAGAGAAAATAGTGTTGACATATAGACTGGTTTACTTCTAGGCTGACTAGAGGTAAATTACAAAATTGAACTACTTATTAACGCGTTCGTCTAAACCATACTTCATGCCAGCTTTTGATTATACATAAGGCCGTAAATTTTTAACGGCCTTTAAGAGAGGAGCAGCTTCTCCATTCGGTTGAATTGTGTAAAGATCTTCCTAATATATAAAAAAAGCTTAGTTAAAAGAAAAAAAAATAGCTACTTTCTTTACCAAGAAAAGTTCAAATTTTCTAACCGTGGAACCATATTTTTGATTTTTCTTATCTTTAATATTAATATATTTCTTTCTAAAATATGAAATATGTATCTTGAATTAACAAACAAAAAACAGGTTTATATGCAAAACAATTTAGACTTTTGAAAAACACACAGACCTGACAGTATAGGTTCGATAGTACTACCAAATGTTAGTAAAACCTTATACCCAGTTTGGTGGTTTTGGTGACCAATTTTTTTTATTGGCCTCCAAAGATTTAGAAAATTAGTGTAGCTTCAAAAAATGGTGTTATCAGTTTTTGACCAACAGATAATTCAGACTTAGTGATATCGATGAGGTACTTATGTATATGTACATATGTATATAGCAATAATTTAGCTAAGAGTCTACCGAGCAAATCTTGCATCTTATGCCAAAAAAATTATGCGGGTGTTTTACTGTTGCACAGTGTAATTACTAAACTAACTAAATAAAAATAAAAAAATTATTTGACCTATTTACTTTTATATATACATTAAAAAGTGTAAACTTTCCAACCCTGGAATCATCCTTTCAGATTTTTATACTTTCCCAGTGAAAAAAAATGGAAGTCATTCTAGTGGAACTACATTTTCATTGCTTCCAAAAAATCGATATTTTTAATTTGCCGAGAGTGAGCAAAAAACTATCTAGAAGCTTATTTTAGTCACACAAAACCTTGTAACTCCTCCATAGTGATAGAAAATACTCACCAGAATTTAAAAAAAATTTATTTTTTTTAAAGAAATTTATGAAATATTTTTAGTCTAAAATTTAAAAGTTATTTGCTTAAATTTACATGAAAACACTGTTTCGGGCTACTTCCAGATCGCAAACTCTACATTTTCATGACTTTTTTGGAGTCTCATTTTTTACTGGGTTGTAATACCAATTTATTTCTTTTAAAAGTATAAAATAAGCAAGAAATTTATATTGTTTGACATGTCCAATCCGAGTCCACAAAACGGAACCCAGCAGCGCGAGGAAAAAATTTCACGCAATATTCAAGATATTATTTTTCCCTTTGAGGGGCATACTTTTAAAACAGAAAACGAATCGAAACCGACCGATTTTAATAGTTTAAAAAAATATTTTTAATAAAAAATATTTTTAATCAGATTAGATTAGATTTTTCTATCCAAGAAGTAAAAAAGTCTGTTCCATGTATGGGGTTTCGCATGCAGTTTAGGTAATACTCGAAAAAAATAAAATTTCAACTTTTTTCCAACCTGGGTCCACTGTTCTGCTATATTTACTATTATATTAGTTATTTGCATTATTTATTTACATTTCAAGCGAATACTAAAGTCAATAAAAATGTGTACTTCTTTTACGAAAACAGTTTTACGATTAAAGGTAGGATCACACTATAGTCGCAATGCATCAATTATTGATCCATTTTATATGCCCATCGTGTGATTTCACAATTTATTGTCCCATACGACAATCGAAAAAAATATTCTGATGATTTGCCGCAAGCAAATGCAACTTTGGTACGGCAATCGCGTGAACGGTTGATAGGCAACCATGTCCGAATAAAAATATTAAAAATGCGCTAATATTTATTGTGTTCTCGAGCAGCAATCAAAGTAGTCAATACGCGACAATTTCTTATATTAATTTATTTTATCGTGTGCGCCAAGGGTTTACGTAAGTACAGTAAACTGAAATTCACTTTATAGGCATGTAGTTATAAATTATTTGAAATGTTAACGTGGAACAGTGAGCTAATCTTTAATTCATATGATTAGTTTTTATTCGTTTGAAAGAACGAAAATTGACTCTGATTTGTATATTTAATAAGTACAAAATAAAGAAAACAGAGAAAACTTTATTTGTTTTAAGCGAACAAACCATTTTCACGTACAAAATGAAACAGAAAAAAATGATTTCTTTAAACAAAAATATTTGCAAGTAAAACAAAACAAACTAACACAACAGCTGCTTGTTTGTATTGCGCAAGTTAGAACAATCGTATGACTGGGCTGCGGCAATTATTGTCGCAATTTCATTCTTCACCAATCTGCGTCAATCAAATGGGGCAATCATATGACTGAAACTTATTTGATTGGGATAATTTAGTTATTGTGCATCAATTCAGCACAATAAAAATTGGGTCAGATTGGTGTATTTGCGGCAATCGTGTGATACTACCTTAAGTAACTTCAAAACGACGAAATTTCATTTCATTCATTCATTTCTTCGTGCAAAAAATTTTAAATGCAAACAATATTAACTAGTCCTTGTTTATTGTAAATTCCATGCGAAACATGTATCGCTCATATTATGACAAAGTAAAATGTTGAAGATACATACATATATTTCATATGTTTTTCCCAAGATATAATTCTGCAAGATTTTTTCATGAACAAGTCATTCCAATTTTTCTTAATGTGTATCTTGACAGCATTTCTCATGAAATGTTCAACAAAGTAACAGACTTTAGGGCCAAAGTACGATTGCCTAACATTTTGTAAATTAATTTTTAATTGTTTATACTAATTTTATTATATTATATATCTTTCTGTTTTAAATATTTGTATTTTTAATAAATTAAATATGTATATTAGCTCAACTCAAGACTAAATTTAAATAAAATACTATATGTAGTACATCTATGTATTCAACACAACTTCATGTTCTTATACAAAATTTTTTTCATGTGATTTTTGAATGTATTGCAGTATTTGCATTCGCTTTCGCATTGGCTTTCGCAAAAATTAAAATGTGTTATTCGCATTCGCTAAACTGGTATTCGTTACATCTCTAATTAAAAGTAATATTGTTACGTTTAAATTTTATTAAACGTGTGAGTTCTTTTGATTGCTCAAAAATAAAAATAAATAACAACACGATTTTCTTATTTGCAACTGAACTTGCTTTTATTCTTGACTAAACAAATTACAAATTGTCTTTTCTTATTTACTTCTTAACGTTATTATCCACGGCACGATGTCTTTTACTTACAACGATGTTCACTCCACTAAATTCCAATTAATACTGACTGACTTCTCACATACGGCAGCTCTTTTTATACTACCAAACCGGTTCTAGAATATTCGCAAATAGATGGCGTAGCAACATGCATGCATGTATGTACTTAGTAAAGACCAACTGGAAGAAACTATTTCCGCTCAAACGATTTGGCTGTTTAGGCGTGTTTGTTTATTGGTAGCCAGATGTTCAAACAGTCTTCTAGCATAATCGGGAAAATTCATATCGCCGTTTCTAGATGTTTGTAGGTGATTCGATTGGCCGTTAGTTTTTGAATTTTCAAAGTAACGACTTGTATGTTGGAAATGCAGTGTGTTATTTTTAGTACAGGGTGGTTACCATAAGTGCTCGCACTTTTATTTGTATACGTGTATGTCTGTAGCTTTGTACACAATTGTTGTTGCTATAGTGCTTGCACGTGAATATGTGTGTACGTTTAGTGCTTTAGTAAAATAATTCTAGATAGTTCTTTGCATTAACCCTGTAGGAATATTTTTACGTAACAATATTATTTGCCACTTTGATGACATTTTGCGTTCAGACTATCACACTTGCACGTATTATTTGAATTTTTGACAAGTATAAATACAAAGTATAATAGTCTTTATAACCCAAACGCGCTTTTGCCCTTCTCAAAACGCGCTAAGTTACATCTGAATCATTAACCAATTTAAAAAATTTTATCAGAGTTTTGGATACTGGAAAAGTTTAAAATTTATACAAAAAAGAAAAAAATATTGAACTAAATTGAACTAGTTATTGACTTTATTTAGCTTGTTTTTTTTTTCGAAAAAAACCGCGTTTGGCATAGTTAACACGCGGTAAATTGGCATCGCTGGCGGTCAGGCTTGTGTGTGTTTTTTGCAGCGTGGTCAACTTGGTGCGTTTCTCACCCTTTGGGTGCTTTTTGAAATTTGTTGTGTGAAAAATTCATTAGTTGGTGCATGGTCCGCTTTTTTTAAATTTCGGTGCGTTTTTAAATTGTTCGTGGCACCAACGCAAATTTAACACAGCAATGGGTTAAAACGGGGAAATTCTTGTTGTAAAACTTATCAACCTCCTGATAGTGTTAATTACTATATTAATAGTAATGATGTTTACAAAACATCACAATTTGAAACGAAATCTGTTTTATGGCCCGATGATAGCAATAATGATGAAAATATTAGCTTTATTAATTTAGAATAATTAATTTTTGATCTCTTTTTAAAAAGTTTTTTTTATAAAATTAATGCACAAAAATATATCATCTTGTAACCAGTAAATTTTTACTGGGTATTGAAATTATTTCCAGTAATCAGTAAAAATTTATTTTTACTGGAATTTTAATTTTACTGCAGTACGCCCATGTAGGGCACATATATTACAAAAGCCTGTTTGCTTTTATTGTTATATTTGTAACATGAAAATATTAAACTTCTGATAAAAATGTGTTTAAAAATATTTTAATAAAATGACAAATACTGATTTTTTATTGGTTTTGAATCCTTAGTATTAGTCCTTGATCTTTTTAAAAAGTTTTGTACAAAATATATTAAATTTTATTATTTTTTTTTTTTTAATACATTTATTTATTTATTGTATCTTCAATTATGAACTAACAATAAGTATTCAAATCTTAAATCTAAAATATAAGTATTAGGCCCGACCACTGTCGGACATAAACTTAGTGATAGTTATAAATAATACATAAGTAGTGATAATAAAAAAAATATTTTCAAGCAATCCCATCTGGAGTGTTGAGTAAAAGAGCCCTTGTGTCCTTCTTTTTCAAGCGAATGTGGCCAGTAAAATTCAAGATGTTACGAGCAAGCGGATTAGGATGTGACTCGAGTTTTGTTAAATATTTGCCTGCGTATTTTGCTATTTCTTCAATCACTAGTGGCATATT
This sequence comes from Tachina fera, assembly GCA_905220375.1. Taxonomy (NCBI): domain Eukaryota; kingdom Metazoa; phylum Arthropoda; class Insecta; order Diptera; family Tachinidae; genus Tachina; species Tachina fera. The sequence goes on from LR999967.1 coordinate 73,307,915, forward strand.
CAAATCACGATGTATATTTGAGTTTTTTATGTAGCATGGAGCCGATGTTATCAAACGTAAAATTTTATTTTGCCTTCGTTGGATTCTCTCGACGTTAGAAGCTGAAGCAGTGCCCCATAACTGAATTCCGTAGCACCATATTGGCTTCAAGAGCGACTTGTATAATAAAAGTTTGCAGTCAAGGCTGAGTGTTGAGTTTCTACCAATCAGCCAATATATCTGAGTTAGTTTAAGTTTCATTTGTACTAGCTTTGAGTCAATATGGTGTTTCCATGTAAGTCGTCGATCAAGGTGTATACCAAGGTATTTTACATGTGAATGCTGAGGAACAACTTGATTGTTGATTCGAATTGGGGAACAAGTATCTCTTCGCAGGGTAAATGTTACCTGAACACACTTTTGCTCGTTTACCTTAATTCTCCATAATTTTAACCATAGTTCCAGTTGTGTTATATGTTCTTGTAGATATCGGGAAGCCTCATGAGGATTTTCGTGCATACTTAGGCAGGCTGTATCATCGGCAAACGTAGATGTATGGATATTGCTGCTCAAAGGCATATCACAAGTATAAATTAAATACAAAACTGGCCCCAGTATGCTCCCCTGTGGCACACCGGATGATAATGTAACTTTCTAATAAATTCACCAAATTTATTGGTAGATATAATTTTAATTTTAAAATTAGGCCTTCATGCCACACTTTATCAAATGCCTGCGAAACGTCAATAAACAGTGCAGAACAGTACTTCTTTTCTTCAAATGTTCTTCTTATACATTGAACCAATCTATGCGTTTGTTCAATAGTGCTATGCTGACTTCTAAAACCAAACTGATGGTCTGGGATACACCCACTACCAATTAGAATTGGGGACAATTTTGACATGAGCAGTTTTTCGAAAAGTTTTGACATTGTTGATAGCAGACTTATTGGCCTGTATGATTCTGCCTTGGTAAGATCTTTGCCCGGCTTTGGAATCATTTTAACTTTGGCAAGCTTCCAGCTGTGGGGGCAATACTCCAGTCGTAAAATGGCATTAAAAATGAATAACATGATTCTAATTACAATACGAGGCAATTTTATTAGCATTTGGTTACTAATTCCATCATTACCCGGTGCTTTCTTCGGGTTAAGTTCAGCAATTAGATTTTGTACATCACACATTTTAAATTTTATGGGTCGAGGGGGTAGCGCAACTACACTCGGGAAATCAACAACACCAGTACATGTGTTTGGGGTAAGTACGGATTTTAAATGCTTTGCAAACAAGTTACCTTTTTCAATATCACTCCTGGCCCAAACTCCGGTAGAAGTGCGCAGAGGTGGTTTAAACTCAACCGGTGTTTTAATTTTTTTCGCAGCGCGCCACAAGGAGTAATTAGATGCTGGTGTTACGTCGAGATTTCCCAGATAGTTTTTAAGAGATGCAGTTTTTTCATATGCAAGCAGTTCTTGGAGTCTTTTAGTGCACTCTTTTAATCTAATTTTATTTTGGGGTGATCTGTGCTGTTGCCATTCTCTTCTAGCTCTTCTTTTTGCACATACGAGAAGTTCAATATCTGTAGAATATATTCTGTTAAACCCAGTCTGTGGATGGGAGGAAGTGGCATGTTCAGCTGCCTGCTTAATATTTTCGTTAAGATTAGCAATATTAGATTCAATATCATCATGAGTTCTTAGCTTAATGTTTTCAGTGCAATGACTACTAAGATATTTTTTGAATAGCAGCCAATTAACACGACTGACCATTTTCACATATGGGTGAGGTAGAGCACTTCTCAGTGGGCTACAGATTGTAACGATCGTGGGAGAGTGATCGGACGATAGATCTAGGGAAGCTTCGACGTGAATTAATTCCCTAGAAATATTTTTCATGACGCCAAAATCTATAATATCCGGAATTTTATGTATGTCAGTAGGCCAGTAAGTGGGCTCCCCACTCGAAATGACGTCCAAGCCCATTTTTGAAACTGTGTTGAACAACGCTCGTCCTCTAGGTGTGATAAGACGCGAACCCCAGAAAGTATGTTTTGCATTATAGTCTCCAGCTGCTACGAAACAAGGGCCAAGAGATTTGTAGAAATCCTCGTATTGATCCTCAGTAATTGCGAATCTAGGAGGGGAGTAAATTGATGATATGACAAAATTTGTGCAAAAGTTTTCGATACAAATATTTGTTGCTTGTAGATGTTCTTCACAAATGTTGTCAAGAATATAATGCTTGAGTCTTGACTTTATTAAAATTGCTGATCCCCCGCAAGCTCTTTCTCTTGGGTCCTTTGAATCATATAAAATGTAGCCATTAATTTTGAATAGGCTTCTTGAAGTCAAGTGAGTCTCAGAAACCAACATTATATCAATATTTTTTTCCGTGAGAAAGTGCTCAAGTTCATTTTTATGTTGGCGAATGCCGTTTGCGTTCCAGAAACATATTTTTAACGTGTTCATGGCTTGTTAACTAATGCTTGAAGCAGTGTAGACTGCATTCGTAGCATTTCTTGCATCATGCTAGTCATATTTGTTGTAAAATTATTTATAGTTAGCACTAGATTCTCAATAGTAGCTTCAAGGCGACTAAAATTAAAGCTTGAGTTTGCATTCGTTGAATTATTTTGAGGCGGAATATTTTGTGTGGGAATATGACTAGTCTTAGCTGCATCGGCATACGATATACGTGAAGTGACAGGTTGGCTCATTTGAGTAAAAGTGGCGGAGTAAGCGTTTGCTGTTTGTGTTGGAGCTAATTTAGGTTTTTGCCCCATAGTCTGCTTAACGAAAGAATATACAGGACATCCTCTGTAGTTAGCGGTGTGATTACCTCCACAATTACTACATTTTTTTTCTGCTAGATCTTTAGGCTTAGTACAACCAGCAGTACCGTGCAATTCACCGCAGATAACACAAACTGAAGGTAACTTGCAGTAAGTTTTTGTGTGACCATATTCTTGACAATTATGGCACTGTACGGGTCCAGAACGCTTGTGTGGTTCTTCAACTGTTATTTTTCGGTATAAGAGATATTTTAAATTGTAAATTGGATGAGTCTCGCCTTTTTTCAATTTTATATCGTTTGGCTCAAGTTCGACGCGAAATTAGAGGTTGAGGAATCTTCTCCCTATTTATTATGTTAGATACATTTTTTACCTTAAATCCCTGGAGGACGAGTGCATCTTTTATTTCTTCGGGAGCAACATAGGAATCGATGCCCTTTAATACGATCTGCAGGCCTTTAGCACTTTTAAGCTGATATGTGTAGAAACTTTTCTTACTTTTTTCAAATTCAGTAATCAGTTTGCGAAAACCTTTTTCTTCATAAATTTGAATTTTGGTTTCATCAATGTTACCACGTTTTATTGGAACGATGTGAAATTTATTCTCACCAATGACTGAAATTAAATTTTTTATAATAGCGTTTGAATTTTTTTCTCTCAAATAGATTGGAGGCGGCTTGGATGTTTTGTTCGTAGATACATCGGGTTCGTTGTTGTCAACTTGTAATATTTGAAAACGATTTTGGCGGTTAATAGAGGATGCGCTGTTATCCCTAGACATTTTTGGAGCAGATGAAATTTTCGAAGACTTTGGGCTTCGTCCGCGCTTTACCACTGTAATATATCTGTCCATTCCCACTTGGACTTTGGGTTTTGGGCTGCTCTTAACTTCAGTAAAAACTTGGTTAAGTGATGACCACGAGCCCGAGGCGGATGATATCGCTGAGTTAAATGTAGAAGTACTAGGCAACGGTAATGTTAACGAATCACTAGTTGGCATTGGACAAAGCGAAGTTGATCGCTGACGAAAAAGTGGCCTCGCCGTTAAAAAAAGTCTACTATCAGATTTCTTATTTAATTTATTATCATTAAGAGCTTCAGAGCTCTCAGTAAGTCTATCATTAGATTTTTTATTTTTATTATTTTCATTAAGAGCTTCAGAACTCACAGTAAAATAGGCATTTCTGCCATTAGAACTCACTTCACAGTTATTTGTTTTTGAGGTACTCATATAGAGTATTCCTCAAGGGCACTTTTGTTTGTTTGTTTGTTTTTTTTTTATTACGGTTTTTTTGTTTTTGTTAATTATGACTATGTAAAAAATATTAGCAATGCAAATAAAGCTAACAATAACAATATGTATTCCGAATATTTTTCGTACAATTTTTTTTTGTTTAGTATGAAATAAAAACTCCGCTAAATTGACTGTTCACTATGAATGTACAACGAGAACTGAAAATATATTAAATTAAAAAAAATTATTATCTATGTAGTACAAATGAATATAAACAAATTTGTTCAGTTTTTTGTAAAAAAATTGTATTATACTTTTGATGCAAAATTAATTCAATGAACATTTTAAACTAAAAAAAAGAAATTCTAAGGTTGGAGCGATTTTTTGTGAATTGCGCGCTTTTTCTCCTTTTTGGTGCGTTTTGAAATTTAAAAATTGACAACGCTGGTTGTTTGGCCTTCGAGAGTTTTTTGTATCTTTCGCACTGGTTGACTGATTTGTCACGGATAACCGTATAGTATGGCGGTTCTTTTGTGGAATTTCGTTAACAACCACGTTGCTACTTCCTATGTGAAGGCAAAGGTCGAATATGTTCGCCATAAAATGGAAAATAGCACGATGAGTTTGAATAATAGAATAATTACTTTGATTAAAAATTTCAACAATTGGCACGCTTTGCTCTGGTGTAAGTCGATTCATAATGAAATTTCAAAGCAAACTAAACAAAAACCAACTATCAGCTGTTAAATGGGTGCTCAAATAAAGCACTGATGCCAACTCAAAATTGTGACTCTCTGTAAAAAAAACACCCTGTATATATATGTATCTGTAGCAAAAAAAGTGCTTAAGTCGAGATAAGCTGATTTTGAGTTAATGGTACCTCAGTAATCTGTATATTCGAAAGTAACCCTGGTCAAAATCTCAATTAGTGTGTATGATCTTTAAGGAAGTTATAGCACTATAACTTGCTTTTTATCTTTTTTAGACTTCAGAGAAAAAATTGCACCATACGTGCTCAAACTGACCACAATCGGTGTCAACAGTGTATCAAGAACTTTTGTGGTCAAGTTGTATATGCTTGACACCATATCGTTGTCAAATTGACCCCATATAGTTGCTGAAATGACACTGTGGAGTTGTCAACTTGACACCATACCGTCGTCAGTGTAACATTATGCCTTTGTCAGTGTGACACCGTTCGTTGTCAATTTGTCACCGTTCGTTGTCTATTTTTAAATAAATACTTTTTCTTTTAAAAATTTGTTATAATATAATTTAAATTTAATTATATATATATATATATATATATATATATATATATATATATATATATATATATATATATATATATACAACAATTAAAGCTCTAAAATAAAATTTTTCATTATCATAGTTGACATTAAATTATCAAATGAACTATTAAAATAATACATGTATCAAACATACATATATACATTTTGGAATGAGATTTTAATTATTTGTACAAAAGTTAACAAGAGATGAAATAAGTATTAGCTGACTTTGAATCTTTCCATGCAAAGAGCTTTTCTCTGAATTCCACACGTGGCCTTAATGGTGACACTGCTTCCTTCAAATCTCTTTTTTTAGCTTGTCTGCGAAATGTTACTATTGATTTTAAGCATTAAAAAGCGGCATATATAATTATTTTTGTAAATACAATGTTTGATTTACTTACCTTTACTTTACTTTCTTACCTTTTATATGCTTTTCAAGAATTCGTTAAGCTTATGATCATCCTAAGTGTCATCAGTAACATCGGTGCTGGGAATACATTTGTCAGTAACCACAATGGAATCACCATTAACTTCTAACAGCTCCAACAAATTATTTACTTGTAAAATAATTTGTTCTCTATTTTTCAAAACGCTTTTGCTTTCACCTTCGGTAACACAAAAATAATAAGAAAAACAAACAAAGCGTCAATTTGTACACATTCGTTGACCAATTGACTACCGCGTTGTTAAAAATTAAAATTTGACAACAAAGCGTTGCCAATTTGAACAACGGCGTTATCACATCCTAAAATTTTACAACAATGTGTTGTCAAGTTATCCACGTTCGTTAACAAATTGACGACCAGTAGGGTATCAAAATGGCCACGAACGTTGGTGATTTTGCAACGTCTTTTTCCCTCAGTATAATCTCATTTGAAATAATCGGCCCTGTTCTGTAAACAGGATCCTAATAAATAAATTTCTCGTTTTCAAAAAATTAATAATGGCTCTGAAGACGTGTTTAAAATCATACACGATAATTTTCTTTCAGATATGATATTTGGAAATCCATATAATAAAAAAATTTAAAAAAATCAAAAAAAAAATATTTCTATTGCCGGAGTTAGTTTTCTAAAATCGTGCGGTTTCAAATCGATCGGTTTACAGAACAGGGCCCAATTAGCTTAATTTAGGTTATACTTTAGTATATTTCAAATTAAATATATTGTTACGTAAAAATATTCCTACAGGGTTAATGCAAAGAACTATCTAGAAGTATTTAACTAAAGCACTAAACGTACACACATATTCACGCGCAAGCACTATAGCAACAACAATTGTGTACAAAGCTACAGACATACACGTATACAAATAAAAGTGCGAGCACTTATGGTAACCACCCTGTACTAAAAATACCACACTGCACTACCAACATACAATTCGTTACCTTGAAAATTCAAAAACTAACGGCCAATCGAATCACCTACAAACATCTAGAAACGGCGACTTGAATTTCCCGATTGTGCTAGAAGACTGTTTAATCATCTGGCTACCAATAAACAAACACGCCTAAACAGCCAAATCGTTTGTGCGGAAATAGTTTCTTCCAGTTGGTTTTTTACTAAGTACATACATGCATGCATGTTGCTACCCCATCTATTTGCGAATATTCTAGATCCGGTTTTGTAGTATAAAAAGAGTTGCCGTATGTGAGAATTCAGTCAGTACTAACTGGAATTTAGTGGAGTGAACATCGTTAAAAGTAAAAGACATCGTGGGGTGGATAATAACGTTAAGAAGTAAATAAGAAAAGAAGTTGTAATTTGTTTAGTCAAGAATAAAAGCAAGTTCAGTTGCAAATAAGAAAATCGTGTTGTTATTTATTTTTATTTCTGTATCGTAAAATGTGATGAAAGTATTAATACTTGTATAATAGTCTGAACAGGGCTTTAAGAAATAATTACGATGACGCAAGTGCTGATCTTCAACCCAGAGCTGCCAAACGCCTGTTGTTTGCTTTATACTTGTATTTTTAACGTAATATGAAGTGTGATGGTGTGAACACAAAATGTCACTTTACGTTAGACAGTCGAAACAAATGAATTTAAATTTCTTTGTCGTAAAGTGTGATGAAAGGCTTTAGACAAGCTTTTAAGCTTTGCGGAACTTATTCTAGTAAGAATTGTATGAAAATTATTGAAATAAAAAAATAAAAAATACATGCATAAAGGCCGGGGCACAATGAATTATGAGGTCTGTTACATTCAGTACGTGTCCGTCAACGCAAAGTACAAAAATTGTTCAACTTTTAACTTTTTGCGTAAGTTGAGTAGCTTCACAGATTTTGGTTAGTTTTTATGGTATGTGTTTGTGTTTCGTGGCAGCAAAAATAAAATTAATCAAAATAAATAAATAAAAAAGTTGAGTTTAATAAATAAAATGGAGAATCAACCTATTGATGCTGTTCAAATGCTTCCGGCAATAAAGTACTCATTGTGCCAACCTTCTCCGTCGTTGCATTAATGTTAGTTGAAAAAGTCGAAGTTTAACGTATGACGGATTCATTGTGCCCCGGGCTTTATAGTCTGAGTGGCCCTTCAGTGGGTTAATAAATACAACATTTTACTTAAGACCGGAACGAAAACAACAGCACGTGTACTATATAAACCTGCAAGGCACAAAAACGTTAAGTAAATTTTGCTCATTTACATATGTACATGGTGCTATGTTTTCATTTTTGTGGTAAAAATATATTCGTAAATTGGGATGTACATACTTGCTCTCTTGTTGAATAAAAGTTGCAGCATAATTTTTAGATTTCGAGCTAAGCTTAAAAATATGAGCAGGAGCCAGTTTTAGACAAAAGAGCGGGTTAGAGAGATATATATGTATGTATGTATATAAAGGGAGAGATAAAGCCGACTAAAGCATTTCAGCCACTTAATACAAAAAAAAACAATTTGCAGTATAATTTGAAACTTACAACTAAACGTTTCCACGCGTACTAGTGGCAGTGACAACAAGGAAACGGTGTTAAAACTTAAACCAAACACAAATTCAACTGTGGCCAAAAAAGTAAATGAGTGGAAAAAAATTTTAGTTGGTAGTAACGTGGTAACGGTAGACAACATCAAAATCAGTTGAAAATCGTCTTGGGTTAGAGAAACTACAAAAAAGCGGCAAAACGATATCTAAATTTCAATAAAATTTTCGAACTTAATTGAGTGATTAAAAATTTGTTATTGAGCAGGTTGTTTAAAATAAAGTGCATCAAAATTTAAATACCTAATACACATACTACAAATAAATATATATTTTGAAAAGTGGTTGAATTATCTAAGAAAAAAGGTTTCGTTTATTTTTTATTTTTAAAAGTTATAAAACTAGTGATTATCTTATGTTGTTGGTGCTGTTGTTGCACGGCATTTCATTTTTCATTGGTGAAAGTTTGATAACTTGGTTTAAAAGAGGGTCTTGAACGTATTTTGTATTACAAAAAAAAAAAAACATTATAATCAAAAAAATCAACGAAACTATGCACTCCGTTTAAGTCAGTCTGCAGTCTGCAGTCTACAGTTTGTTAATTTGACCATCGACTCGTTGTCGTTGTGCATTCGAACTTCTACAATAAATATTTATTTTAATTATTTTTTTCTTCCATTTAAACCAAAATTAATATGAATTTAAATACATATACACATATGTATAATAAAATGTTTAAAGTTAGTGTAAAAGCCGTTAGTTAGTATTGTGTTGTTATCAACGAGCGTGCAAGTGTGTATGCGTTAAAGTTGTGATGAAGTGTGCATTTGTTTTAAGATGGTGTTTGATGCAATGGCAACAACAGCGCGATAATTACAAAAATAAAAATTAGGATTTCGTAGCAATCGTTGCGCTCATGGCTTTTTATGTCGTTATTAATGTTATTTTAGCTATAAAAAAATCAAAAAACAAAAATATAATAAAAAAATCCCAATAAAAGACTATTTATTTTATTAGCATTATTGCATTGTTCACGTGCATGTATGGTATGTTTGTATGTATGTATATGCTATTAAAGTAAATCACAGTGGGACCTTCTTATCATTTTAAATAAGAAAATGTGCCTGATGATTTAATTTTTTTTTTTTAAATAATACCGCAATATATACAAAAGTTTAGAAGTCATTATTTCTATGCACATATCGCCCTTGTTCCGCTAAAGGTCAACTCAAAATTTTAGAATTTTTACTTCTTGCAAGAAAACGACATACAGTGACCATTAGTGATGAGCGATAGATAACGTGATATTTTTTAATAATGTTGCTCCTTGTGAACGTGGTTTCTAAATCACTGTTCCTTTAAACTTTGATTGTTTTCACAGCTTAGGGTATGTTGTTTGTAACAGTTCTGTTATTTTGAAAAAATCTAATAAGAAGAGCAGAAATGGAATTAAACAGTGATTGTGATCACGGTTTAACACATTTCAGCTCTTCTGCTTTAAAAGTATTGGGGACAAGAACAAAACAATTAGCAATCAACCTCATCCAAATATTGGGAATTGTCGTATAATAGTCAGAGAGGCAATAAATTGATCGAACAAAGTGGCAAATTTCCACTTTTTGTCCTCCTTTTTTAGAGTGAATTATATAATAATACACTAAAAATAAAAAGTTTAGTGTAGTTGTCCCGTTTTTTTAATGTTGCCCCTTTTTTTTGATAAATCCGCTATTTGGTGCAACTTTTTGAAAAATGTCATCGTTTACCCTGAATGTGAGAACTATACATAGTTGCCAGAACAGGTGATTTGACGATTTTTCTCGATAAAAACAGAAGGTATAAAAAAAATTGTGTGGTAGCTTTATTTACTCTAAACTAAGCTTACAAGAACATGCACAGTTTGTATGAAAGAATTATTTTTTCAAAACCTGTTACTTGATAAATTCAGTTACAGTTGTGATTAGTGATTTTTCAATCGCTGTGAAACAGTAACAGGTTTCCCAATATCGCTCATCTCTAGTGACCATAGTCTTGTCTATCTACTGTAAAAATCTTACATCAGTTTCTCTACTCTTTTGCCAAAAATACAGTTACATCAGTCTTTGTGATAAGAATGAGAATTTGTAAATTTTAAGTTGCTACGTTTAGAGGAACAAATGCGATATGCTTATTTCTCACATTTCTTTATTTGAAATTTTTTTGCCGCTGTAATACAGCTTTATTATATTTAATTTTTTTCGATGCAAGCTTCTAAAATTTTTCTTTAATTTTCAGGGAAATATTATATAATGTAGATCTACATAATTTTGGCACGCTTGTAGTTAATTTTGAATTAGGGATTTGTTTAAATTTTATACAAGTAATATTTGCTTAAATTTTGCTTTGAAAATTTTATTAAATTAATTTCTTATTTAAATTTAAATATTATTCTATGGTTTAGCAGCTTCATACCAGCAAAAACTATTCGATAATTAGAAGCACTAAACGCTGTTAGAAGCAATGCATGCTTCAGGGAAGCACTAACGTAAGAAAGACCATTAAAATGTGTTCTACGGTCATACACGAACTGTACACAGTTATGTATGTGTGTACATACCCAGCAAAAATTAAGGCTTAGCTAGCCGACTGTAATGTAATGTAACTGCAACAGTATTAGACAGCTGATCGATAATGTTATGTGAAAAGTAATGAAAAAGGTTATGAAAATATCGATCAGCTGTATCCTACGTTGCAGTTACATTTCATTACTGTTGGCTAACTGAGCCTTTACTGCTTCCCAGAAGAGCAAGGGAGACAATGTTACAGAATTATTTACTGTTGCGCATGAATAAGGATTTTTTCTTGTTCGAGAAGCAATCTATTCAGCTGCCAAAAAAGTCATGAAGTTTTTGCTTTACTAAAGTGATTACCAGAAGTAATACTAATTTTCTACTTTATAAGAGAGCCCACTTTACGTTAGTTCTTTTCCGAAGTATTTTTTTAAGCTTTTGTTATCAAGTAATCTATACATTGCTTCCCTCAGTTGTTAGTGCTTCATTATTATCTTTATGCTCGTATAGCCCTTTTGGAACTATTTTGCTGCTTATCCTAGCAGCTTCTTTAAATTTTTCTTATGGCGATTAAAGTCGTCATGTAGTTCTTTTAATCTTTCGATCTCCAGACATTGGCTATTGTAGGTGTGGCCGAGAATAGTTAAAAAAATAATTAAAGAGTATAAGAGTATTATGCAGTAAATAGGTAGACCTGATGGCCGTGCGCACAGGCATTGCTGTAGGAACTACTTTGAAGAAAATGAGGAACGAATGCTGTTGCATTTGCTACGCAGCTACTTAGCACTTCAAGATTATCGGCTCATCTTTTTAAGAAACAGACACTATGTGCACTTTTCAGGTCTATTAAATGCCGCTATAAATACAGCAATACCTGCATCCCCTAACTTTTTGCGAACCGAAAATCGTAATATTTATCGACACATTTATTCGCTTGTGGTAACGATAATGTGATTCCGTAATTTCTTTTTTACGATAGTCTCCAGATTTATCCTACTCACCATTTAATTCAATTAGCAAAGTCGATAAATTTTCGTTATACTTATTATAGCGATACGATTATCGTAATAAAAGTTACAATACAATAGACCGACAAGTCTCCGTGCAGCAATCGTTTCACTAATTTTCCTAATTAGTGCTTGAGTTCATTAGTTTTTGTTTATTTCTTCACTATTTCATCTGGCATCATCGCCCGATAATATTCTGTCTCGCTACGAACTTTATCAGATCAGCGTACCTTGAATGTGTGTGAATAATGATGCAAGTTTTAATACATTTCCATAAAATTTGAGTAAGCACTTTCATCGCTCACATAAACTTTTTAAAAACAAATGAGCTAATAATAATAAATTCAGTGAAGTGCGACTTTGACCCGCGCACGAAGGGTTCCGTATGGGCACGAGATATGTAGTTCAGTACGAACAATATAAACTATAGTTTTGGCATTTTTTTCGTTTTTGGGTTTTTTCGGTTTTAAGCGTTTATTTTTAGTTTGGGGTTTTTAGAATTTATTGGCGCTTTCTGAGTTTTGGCACTTTTTTCGCGTTTTGGCGATTTTTTTTTTATTTTTGAAGTTTTTTTGAATTTTGGCGATTTTCATTATTTTGGCGTTTTTTTATTTTGGCGATTTTTTTATTTTGGCGATTTTTTTTAATTTTGGCGTTTTTTTCATATAGGTGATATTTTTTAATTTTAGCACTTTTTTCATTTTGAGGATTTTTTTCGGTTTTTGGCGATTATTTTAAATTTTGGGGATTTTTTTTAAATTTGGCGATTTTTTTTAATTTTGGCGATTTTTTTTTTCATTTTGGCGATTTTTTTTCACATAAACAATTATATTGGTTTTGGCGCTTTTTTCGCGTTTTGGCGATTTTTTTCGGTTTTTGGCGTTTTTTTCATATTGGCGATTTTTTTCATTTAAACGATTTTTTCGAATTTGGCGATTTATTTTAGTGCTAGAATTTTTTTTTTAATTTTGTCGATTTTTTTCGATTTGGCGATTTTTTTAAAATTTTTGGCGATTTTTTTCAGGTTTTGGCGATTTTTTTCGGTTTGGCGATTTTATAATTTTCGGATTTTTTAGTTTTACCGTTTTTGAAAATTTCAAGAGCTTACCTCTTACGGTCTCCAAGATACAGCAATTTGTCAAAATTACATAGTCAAAATTGCAATAACTGATGGACCACCCTTTAATTTAAATTTTTTAATATTTTAATGTTTATTGTTGTAGTCTATATAAAAATACACTAATTTTACAAATTTCAAGTGTCAATATACATATGTACATACAATTGTATGTATATTACATGATATTTTAACATTTTTCGTCGCTCGTTTTGGAGCACCCTTTAATTTCTAATTCTCATGTATTTATTGTTGTAGTGGCCAATGTTCTACGTACTCTGTCCAAATTTCAGGTCCGTAGCTCTTACGGTTCCTGAGAAAATACCGTGTGACGGACAGACGGACAGACGGACAGACGGACACCGTAGCGAAAACAATAGGGTTCCATTTTTCACCTTTGGTGAACGGAACCCTAAAAACGAGCCTGCCAACTTTCATTACGCGGTTGAAAGAAAAATGTAGATCTTCCACTATGAATAGCCTTTATTTTTTCTTTTTTTTTCTTTTTGAAAATCAGCTAAATAGTTCATAGTTAAATTATTGAGTCCACTGTGAAACCTGTTATTTTACATATTCAATATTTATATTTAAATACGTACCACTGTGCTGTACATACTTGTTTCTGCGAATGCAAGTGTGGTTGTCATTTATTGCTGTTGTGGTTGTCTTTTCGAAAAAGTGTCTATAATCAATGAGTGCATTCCAGTTACATGAATTGCGGCTTATGTTGTTACTGCTGCAACTATTGTAATTAAAAACTCTAAATTTTATTCAAAATTCAGCAAATCGTTTCATTCATTCACAAAATATAAACGCTGAGAAGCAAATACATAAAGATTTACTTACCACAGTATAAACATACAAATATCACATCGCAAGACTCTTCCAGAGGCCTTTTTTATCATTTCATCAGGTGAGTAAAAATTATTGTTTTATTGTATTTACAGCAGTTGTTATTTAATTATTTTAAAATAGTTTAATACCCTTCTTAGTTAATAATGTCGTGCGACACAGAAAAAGTTCGTTAAAAAACTTATTGTAAATTGTACGCATGGTATATATGTATGTATGTATCTGCTTATACGCTTTCAAATAAGTTCAAATTAGAGTAACGGCCCTTTTCACAATGTACAATTAAAAGCTAACAGGGACTTTAACAGCAACTTTTGTATGAAGAACTGCCAGTTAAAGTTCATGTTAACTCTTAATCATATATTGTGTAAAGGGACGTAACACATTTAAATTGCTAGCAGTGCTGAATTTACGTATACACTAAACAAAAAAAGACATGTACTATTATTAAGAATTTTTTTCCTAAATTCAAGTAAAAAAAAATTCTAAGCCTAAATAATTTTTTCTAAGTTTAAGTAGATTTTTACAAAAATCTAGTAAAAATTACTTCATATGAGTAAAAAATAAAAAGTTCATATCCTAAAAAATAGTTCATAAAAATACACAATAAATTTCTCACATTTCAGGAAATGTTTACTGACTTAAAGGAAATATTTACTAAGAATAAGAAAATGGTTATAAACTGAAGAAAAATTTTATATTAAGGACTAGACAATTTCGTCTTAAATCAAAAAATAAACTTTAGGAAATGAATTACTCCCAATAAGTTCATAAAATTTGACTTACTTAAAAGATGTTAGAAGTTATTCTAAATTTTAGAAAACTATTTACCAGTTTTAAATATTTTTTCTTTGAATTATAGAATTTATTATTAATTTGTATTTAGCAAAAAATCTAAGTAAATTTTTCATATTTTCGAAAAATTTTTGAACTTGAAATTAATTTTTTTGTAAATAAAATAAAATTTTAAAACTCAATAATTTCAATTCTTATTCAGGCTGCCTTGTTAGGCAATTGGTTAGAGTGCTTGCTTATCAATCAGAAGGTTGCTGGTTCACTACTTGCCCCCTCTCAAGAAATTTATATTTATGTATGGTGAATGGTGAATTATAATTAAGAATATAACATGAAGATATAATAAATAATATATCATTTGGTATAGAATTTAATTAAAAATAAAAATAAGTACCAGAATTAAAGACAAAAAAAAAATTTAAAAAGTTACTAAATTTGAGATCAGAGACGAAAAATTTTTTTTGCAAAGCTCCGAATTGTATGGGAAAGTTTTACTTAATTTTAGGAAAATTTTACTTAAATATGAAAATATAATTACTATAAACTAGTTCATTAATGAACTAGAAATTTAGTAAATATTTTACTGGTTTCAAGTAAAAACAGCTTTGGCGCCATACGACAACTTTTTTTTATTCAAATTTAGAAAGTTTTCCAAAGTTTTAGTTAATTTTTTTGTTTTGAGGGTAGGCCCGTGAGGTATGGGCCTAGGGCGGCCTGGTTTTAGGGGCAGCAAACATTTTAATTAGTTTGAAATTTATAATTTTTGTGAATTACTTTTGCCTTATACATATCAATGAAAAATTTAGAATATAATTCTGACCTTACCCATTAATTTATCGGTGCAGTGTAATATTTTTTTAAATTTATGTGATAATACTCTAAAGCATTTGAGTGGACAATTGTGCATTTTTGAGATTTAATGACAGTTCGGGTAAGTGTATTTTACATGTTTATTTAAGAAACCAGAGTGTAATCTAGTTAGGAGGTATTGAGAAGCAGCGTTTAAAAACTTCTGATTTGTGTGATTGCTTTTGCTTCTGCTACTGAATACATATTCAGTCTCATTCAAAGTGAACGCATAAAACGAATAGTTATACACAATGGAGAGTTTCAGTATTTGACATGTTCAAACAAGTTGCTGGTTTGACTGACTTCTCCTTTAAACAAATTCGGATGTCAAAGGTTTGTTTTTTACTAGACCATATTTTTTTTTGCAAAAATTGTTAGTGAGAAACTCAACAGAAAAATGTGAATTAATTATATGATTTTGGAAATAAAATTTTCGTTACAAAATTTTAAGAAACGAGAATTTTTCAGTAAAAATGTGGTTTGTATATGGTTTGTATATTGCCAAATATTGTTGGCAAAAAAATAGGAGTTGCTGTAGTTATTCTAAAAGAAATGCAAAGTTTTTTTACTTTATTTTTACAATAAAAAAAAGTAAATGAAGAAAAATAATTTTTTCGGCGTGAAATCCTAATGAGATTTATTTATTGGACTCTTAGCTACATTATTTCCTTTTGTAATAAAGCGCTATCACTGTGTCTAAACTAGCTGTTGGCCTAAATATGATAACAACATTTCTTGAGGGCACACTGTTTTTCGGAATCTATGGAGATTCATTCAAATTAATTGGTCACTATAATCGCCAAACTGTGTATAGGAGTTTACTTCCCGTTGGTAGTACTATCGAATATAGACCATGGAAATTTTTTGCTGTTGCACAGTGTAGTTTAAATATATATGAATTGCATATTTAATTTTAAAAAGCTTTTCAGCATATCTCACGGGGCCTACGGCGACATCAAACATAAATCCGCCACTGATTGCTAGTGCTTTTACTTAATATCAAATGTTTATAAATTGAACACAATGTTTGAAATGTATTGAAATAAGTTTTAAATTTTTCTTTTAAATTGTTTTTCAAAAGAAGAAGAAAACACAAAAACGGCCAGCAGGCTCGATTTTTAGCACAAATTTTACTCATGCAACCTCTATACCTCTTCCAAAAAATCTAAAAAAAGTCACAAAAAGATTGGGCCCATTTTATTATGTTTGAGCAACCTTAAACATACAAAAACAATTCTTTTTTGGGACACACTAATGTATGCATGTATGTATATAAGAGCGGATCGATTTGTATGGACAAAAATTAATCGATATTGTGCCATCATGCTTTTGGCATGAGGAAAACTAAGTTCCACTACGACATATCAAAAAAATATTTTTGAGGCGCCAGAATTTAAATTTTTTGACTTTTTTAGTAATAAAAACACTCGGCTGACTAAATTTTGTTACATAATCGTAAATGTAAATAATTTATTTTGTTGTGGTGGATACGCGATAAATTAATATCATGCAAATTAATTATTTTTAATTTATTTGCGCTATAGAAGAAATCTGCATATTATTTGAGAGACCCACAAAACTTCTACCGAGAACGTTCGAATCTTAAGACTTTTGTTTGTTCTGGTATGATATGTCGAACTTTGGAACTTTTTTTCCTCATGTCAAAAGCTATCAAAAACTCGATGACACAATATCGATTGCAAAATAGACCCACCCTAATATATATACTTTTATAAACAGCTGTGTATAATTTTTTCTGGCGATAACACAAAAATAATTGAAATATGTCGAATGCTTAGATAGAAACATATTTTAACTTAAGGAAGTTCAAAAATATTGAACATCCAAGGAGTATAAATATATTTATAGTCTAGGCAATATAAAAACATTTATAATCTTTGGTGTGAGTAAGTGCGAAAAGGCTGTTAGATATAGTAAGATAGTGAATCGATTCAAATATTTTTAAAATAATATTTTTCCATAACTGTTTGTTTTAAACGAATTTTAAACTACAAAGGCAATCAAGTTCAAAATCATATTAGCTCTTAACCTCAAAAAGAAACATCGATTGCTGCCAACTTGACTCAAATTGTCTTGATTCGATCAAAATTCAAAAGTGCTTGTGAAATCAATTTTACTATATATACTGATTTTTATAAATTTAAAAATCTGCCACAAAATCTGTAAAAATTTTCGAAAATATTATTTTTGTATTTTGTATTTTGTACGTAATTTCTTGTCAAATCGATTTTAGATACACAATCATTTTTCTGAACTTAAAATAAAATGGGATATTTCAGGGACTGCCTGCAAGGTCAACCCATTACCATATTGTTTTTTAATAGAAAAGCGTTTTTGATTGTTCCAATTAGCTGAGAGTATCGAAGTAGCTGCCAAGCAGTGAATTTAAATAATTTTAATATATCTAAATAAGCATTCAAAAATGAATTAATTGCTGTAACATATTTGTGAATTTTTATTATTAGGGGAATATTGACATCATGATACAATAGTATAAAGGTAAAACCGTTCTCTCTTTTAGTCGCCATATTAACCTTCTGACGTTTGTACCAATTATTTTTTACTCTCAGAATTAGTGCTACCTTATTAATTTATGAAATCCGAGTTTTTGATTAATTTTTTGACATTTTTGTTTATTTAATTTAAAAATATTGAAAAATATTTAAATTATTTCATTATTTCATAAAAAAAGAAAAAATACAGCAGCATCAGCAAGGGCAGCAGCAAAGATACAACAGCAATCACAAAGTATATAAAGGTTACATATTTTGTGGAGCAATTTCAAGGAAATTTCAATCTGAACAGCCTCTGCGCTACTTCCCAATCAAAATCGGAACTTTGTCTTCGTGTTACGTCTAAGTCATATGTACAATGTGGAAATGAGAACGCAACAGCCAACAAAGAACAAATTTAAGAGTTTTTAAGACTTTTTCAACTCAAATCCAAATGTCAGAGGATGTGTGTTTGGTGTTTCTATACCACGCCTTGCATTATTATCAGATTTGTACTGGTTGTAGCATCCCTCCAAATATTATTGGACTAAGTGGTCCTTTTTTAAAAGAAATTTAATAATTGTAACATGGCCCTATGTTTGCAAACAAAATTTTGATGGCAACCGACGAGTGCAGTATCTTAACGTAAAAAATTATTTAGAACAAATAACAGCCTGTTTCTGTAAGACGTTGACGATGAAAATCTTGACGTTAGGTGCTCAAACGCAACGGCTGTATAATTTGGTGTAAACACAACTAATACTAACGAAGAATTTTTCTTTACGAATATTCGTCGTAGGAAATAAAGGAAAAGTTTATTTTCTTTTTAACAGTTCGTCAGCCCATTATTGGCTTGTAGCATGTGCGATTTTTAATAGATTCTAAGGCTTGTTTCCGATTTTGCAAGTTCTCGTGAATTTGCAATGTTCGCCATGCCATGAAAGCGAGTTTTTTTCAAGTATTTTGCCTAACACTTTTCGGCAATTTTAACCAATACATATTATGTTATGATGCTTTTAGCAAGTTTTTGCTAATATTCTCGTTTCTTTTGCCGAATTTTTTGATATTTTCAAACATCGATGTTTTTAAGAATGATGTTGCACCCCTAGCCGTGAGGCTTTTTTATTATCAGGTGAATTAAATAAAAAATCAAACATTTGCTTACTTTTGTAGGTCATATTACGCGCAAATTTCGTTAATTCATGTCAAATTACACATTTCAAAAAGCATTCCTAAATAAAAGTTACCATTAAAAAATGTAAGTGGCAACGTTTTCCACTCTGTTTACAAAAAAACAGTATTCAAATAATTTGGGTAAAAGTCATATTTAATTTTAAACGTCAAATGTGGTTTTACCTTTTTATTATTGTATCATGATATTGACATACTTAAATATTTAAAATTTAAAATAATATTTGAGTCGATTTTAATATGTTTAAATTTTAATTGCTACAATAAATATTTATAATTATTTTTGTCCAAATACCAAAACAATTTTTTTATCTTAAAATCAATCTAACGAAATGGTAATTAAGTCCAACTTTTGTTTTTTGGGCAATTTTAAAGTAATTATTTCATGATGGATTTCTGTGACATACTAATGTAGTTCAATAATTGCATTCGTATCAGTGATCTTTACAAGTACTCACACATATCACTCAAACTATTAAAATGTGCTTCGCAATCGTAAAAAGCGTATCGCATAAAATTAATAATAATGTTTGTATGAAATATGTATTTATTATTATTTTATTTATTTATAATGGCTATTCAATAAAAATTTACATATGTATGTATGTGTTCGTATGCATGTGTGCACGGAAAGAAGTGTACGTGAATTAAAACAAAAGACTTAAGAAGGAAACTTGCGTTAAAGTAAAGATATTTACCCTCTTTGCAAAAAAAATTATTTTACTATAGCTTTAAAGTTCATATTAGTTGCCAAGCACTTTAAGGCTAACATTATTGCTTTGCTAAGAAATTGTACGCAAAACACAACTTTAATTATTTTGTTATTTAATAATTAACCCCATCGTGTTCAATAACCACTTCACAGCTTATGATGTACAAAATTGAATAAAATTTCATTCGGGTATTCAAATATTTTTTTATTTTATTAAATAAATTTTTATTTTCATGAAGTAAAGCAACCTAATTTAAACAATATGAGCTTCTGACATGGTAGGAAAACAGATAAACATTTCTATGAAGTATTCGAATGAAATTAGTATTTGAATATCCAGATTTTTCGGATTTGTTTTGATTGTATGTAGATCACTAAAACATTTTCGTACAATTGTATTTATTTTAATATTTTTGTAATGGATTTTACGATGTATTTTGAATCAGTTGGATAATTTGATGAGGTTTTCCATTACATGACAGAAGTAGTAAATGTAAGCTAAGAGCTAACACCTCTAGCTTCATTTTCAGATGTAATGTAATATGTGTTATATTAACAAAAATATTTGAGGTACAAAATAAACATTTTGAAAATATCAACTTAAAGTAGTCTTAACAAACGTGGGGACCTATTTTAGAAATTTGATATAATAATTTTTTAGAATACAATAAAAATCAATTTCAATGTATTATAATAAAAAAATATTTTACTGAATAAGTAAAATAATAATTTTGGGATTATTAGTGCGTTAACAAATTTTAAACTTAAATTGTAAAAATTCCCATAAAAACACTAATTTATACCCTTTACCAAAAAATGGTAAAAGGGTATATATAGGTTTGTCATTCCGTTTGTAATTTCTAGAATATTAATAAGCGACACATAAAGTATATATATTCTGGATCCTTATGCATAGGGAAGACGAACAAGCGATGTCCGTCTGTCCGTCCGTCTGTACGTGAAATCGGGTTTCCCAAGCTCCCAGAAGAGCTAGAGACTTCGTTCTTGGACTGGTGTGTTAGAAATTTTCCAAAAAATTTTGCTATTGAAAATCAGCAAAATCGAGCAGACGGTTTCAGAGCTGGAAAACTCAAACTCTATTTTCCCATAGAAAATAACTACCGAAAACAACTTTTCATTACTTTTTTATTAAATTAACTTATTTTATACTTCGGTATGAATAAAATTGGTATTTTAATCAGAAATAATTTATAGTTAGGCTCAAGTTCAGTAATTTCAATTCTTATTGAATGAAATATTTTTATTAATTAATGTGAGTTTCTAAAGAAGAGAAGAAAAATTAAACTTAGACTTTAAGCTGGGGGAAATACCCCCATGTACATTTAAGTTAAATAGCTGATGTTAATAAGAATCTCTACCCAAGTAGATAGACTAGGGTGCTGATGAAGTGCGTGGCTGCACAGAAAAGTATCGGTATTTCCCCCAGCTTAAAGTCTAAGTTTAATTTTTCTTCTCTTCTTTAGAAACTCACATTAATTAATAAAAATATTTCATTCAATAAGAATTGAAATTACTGAACTTGAGCCTAACTATAAATTATTTCTGATTAAAATTCACTACAGTTCAATTAAATTATCTAAAAAAATTTTCTCACTTAATACATCATGGGCACGTGACAAAAATATGTTCACTTGGCAATCACTGTTCACTTGGCCATCACATTTTCAGAATGCTGGAAATCCAAGTAAAAACGGTAGAATGCAACAATAAGTAACATAGACCACTACAATAATACTTACATGCATGTACCGATGGTACATCGAATAAGTAAAAATAATTAATGTGATGATCGTAAAAAGATAAGTAAGAATAGTTAAACATACTGAGGTAGAGTAAAATAATTTCGTGCTAACCTAAATAGAAAAATGAAAAATTGGAAAAAACAGAAAATTAATAGTGATACTTATAAATGTGTTTACCAAAGGTAAATCAATTGTATACACAACAATCGTTTCTCATATTCCGTTCATTGTACATTTAAGTTAAATAGCTGATGTTAATAAGAATCTCTACCCAAGTAGATAGACTAGGGTGCTGATGAAGTGCGTGGCTGCACAGAAAAGTATCGGTATTTCCCCCAGCTTAAAGTCTAAGTTTAATTTTTCTTCTCTTCTTTAGAAACTCACATTAATTAATAAAAATATTTCATTCAATAAGAATTGAAATTACTGAACTTGAGCCTAACTATAAATTATTTCTGATTAAAATTCACTACAGTTCAATTAAATTATCTAAAAAAATTTTCTCACTTAAAATTGGTATTTATAATAAAAAAAAAAATTTAAAATTTAAAAAATTAAAAAAACGTTTCCAGGGTTGGAAAACTTTAACTTTTTTCATAATAATTAAACATATTTCATGTTTTAGGAAGAATGCTATTTTCTCAGGAACGGTAAGAGCTACGGGTCTGAAATTTGGACAGAGTATGTAGAACTTTGATCGCTACAACAACAAATACATGAGAATTAAAACTTAAAGGGTGTTCCAAAACGAGAAACGAAAAATGTTAAAATCCCATCTAATATACATACAATTGTATGTACAAATGTACATATGTATATTGACACTTGAAATTTGTAAAATTAGTGCATTTTTATATAGGCTACAACAATTAACACTAAAATTAAAAACATTTAAATTAAAGGGTGGTCCATCAGTTAATGCAATTTTGACTATGTAATTTTGACAAAATGCTATATCTTGGAAACCGTAAGAGTTAAACTCTTGAAATTGACAAAAACGGTCTAACTAAAAAATCCGAAAATTATAAAAACGCCAAAAATTTAAAAAAATCGCCAAAACGAAAAAAAACACTCAAATGAAATAAACGCTAAAATTAAAAAAAACGCCATAAACCGAAAAAAATCGCCAAAACGAGAAAAACGTGTCAAAACTAAAAATAAATTTCCACAATGACACAAAAACGCTAAAATGTTATTGAAAATCAGCAAAATCGGGCAGACGGTTTCAGAGCTGGAAAACTCAAACTCTATTTTCCCATAGAAAATAACTACCGAAAACAAGTTTTTATTACTTTTTTATTAAATTATATTATTTTATACTTCGGTATGACTAAAATTGGTATTTCTAATTAAAAAAAAATTTTAAAATTTAAAAAATTAAAAAAACGTTTCCAGGGTTGGAAAACTTTAACTTTTTTCATAATAATTAAACATATTTCATGTTTTAGGAAGAAGGCTATTTTCTCAGGAACGGTAAGAGCTACGGGTCTGAAATTTGGACAGAGTATGTAGAACTTTGATCGCTACAACAACAACTACATGAGAATTAAAACTTAAAGGTTGGTCCAAAACGAGTGACGAAATTTTTTAAAATCGCATGTAATATGTATAATTGTATGTATGTGTGTACATATATATATTGACACTTGAAATTTGTAATATGTGTATTTTTATATAGGCTACAACAACACTAAAATTAAAAACATTTTAATTAAAGGGTTGTCCATCAGTTAATGCTATTTTAGTATGTAATTTTGACAAATTGGTATATCTTGGAAACCGTAAGAGTTAAACTCTTGAAATTTTCAAAAACGGTCAAACTAAAAAATCCGAAAATTATAAAATCGCCAAAAATTTAAAAAAATCGCCAAAACGAAAAAAAACGCCAAAATGGAAAAAAACGCTAAAATTAAAACAAAATGCCAATAACCGAAAAAAATCGCCAAAACGAGAAAAACGTGTCAAAACTAAAAATAAATTTCCACAATGACAAAAAAACGCTAAAAACCGCAAAAATCGCCAAAACAAACAAAAATGCTTATATGAACAAAAATCGCCAAAAATTAAAAAAAAAATTGCCTAAATGAAAAAAAATCGCCAATATCAAAAAAATTGCAAAAACGAAAATAAATTGCCGAAATTAAAAAAAACGCCAAAAACCGACAAAAATCGCCAAAACAAAAAAAAAAATTGCCTATATAAAAAAAATCCCCAAAAATTAAAAAAATCGCTTATATGAAAAAAAATTGGCAAAATCAAAAAAATCGCCAAAACGAAAAAAAATCGCCAAAATTAAAAAAAAACGCCAAAAACCGAAAGAATCGCCAAAACGAGAAAAAAGTGTCAAAACAAAAAAAATTCCCATAATGACAAAAATCCGCAAAAATCGCAACAAAAAAATGCTTATATGAACAAAAATCGCCAAAAGTTAAATAAAATCGCCAAAATCAAAAAAATCGCCAAAACGAAAATCAATCGCCAAAATTAAAAAAAACGCCAAAAAACCCAAAAAAAAAATCGCCAAAACAAAAAAAATATTGCCTATATGAAAAAACCGCAAAAAATTAAAAAAATCGCTTAAATGAAAAAAAAATCATCAAAATCAAAAAAAACGCCCAAAAACCGTAAAAAATCGCCAAAACAAAAAAAAAAATTCCCTATATGAAAAAAATCGCCAAAAATTAAAAAAATCGCTTAAATGAAAAAAAATCGTCAAAATCAAAAAAAATCCGCCAAAACGAATAAAAATCGCCAAAATTAAAAAAACGCCAAAAACCAAAAAAAAAATCGCTAAAACGAGAAAAAAGTGTCAAAACTAAAAAAATTGATAAAAAGAAATCAAAACGCCAAAAACCGAAAAAATCGCCTATATGAAACAAAATCTCCAAAAAATAAAAAAATCGCCTAAATGAAAAAAATTGTCAAAATCAAAAAAATTGCCAGCGGGAAAAAGTCACCAAAATTAAAAAACGCCAAAAACCGAAAAAATGTCAAAGGCCAAAAAAAAATTGCCTATATGAAAAAAAATCGCCAAAACTAAAAAAATCAGCAAAACAAAATAAATCGCCAAATTTTAAAAACCACCAAATTAAACATAATGCCAAAAACTAAAAAATTGCAGTAGAGAAAAAAGTATGAATTTTTTTCCCAAAATTAATATCTATGTACCTGCATATCTCTGTGCTTATGTATGTATCTCTATACTACATAAACGCACTTTGGTAAAGGGTATATAAGATTCGGCACAGCCGAATATGTGTGGCACCACTCTATTCTTGAATAGCTGTTGTTGTTATTTACATTTATTTTCTTTTACATGCTCTTTATATCTACAATTTGAAGCTGAAAAAGAGTCAGCCAATGTAGTAATGGTAAAGTAAGAAAATAAAAAACATGTTGATTATTGAGTTGTTGTTGAGTTGTTGTTGAGCTTCTCATTTGTTTAAATAAAAGTTTATAGCATAATAACTCTAGTTGTTCTAAGAAGCTTTGGGTAAAGGTTCCCTGATGATCTGCATTAGCAACAGTGAAATGCGCATAGGATCCAGCTAAACCCCTCAATAATCAATTTCAATGTATTTTAATAAAAAAAAATATTTTACTGAATAAGTAAAATAATAATTTTGGCATTATTAGTGCGTTAACAAATTTTAAACTTAATTTAATTTAATTTAATTTAATTTAATTTAATTTAATTAAATTTATTTTAATTTAATTGAATTTAATTTAATTTAATTTAATTTAATTTAATTTAATTTAATTTAATTTAATTTAATTTAATTTAATTTAATTTAATTTAATTTAATTTAATTTAATTTAATTTAATTTAATTTAATTTAATTTAATTTAATTTAATTTAATTTAATTTAATTTAATTTAATTTAATTTAATTTAATTTAATTTAATTTAATTTAATTTAATTTAATTTAATTTAATTTAATTTAATTTAATTTAATTTAATTTAATTTAATTTAATTTAATTTAATTTAATTTAATTTAATTTAATTTAATTTAATTTAATTTAATTTAATTTAATTTAATTTAATTTAATTTAATTTAATTTAATTTAATTTAATTTAATTTAATTTAATTTAATTTAATTTAATTTAATTTAATTTAATTTAATTTAATTTAATTTAATTTAATTTAATTTAATTTAATTTAATTTAATTTAATTTAATTTAATTTAATTTAATTTAATTTAATTTAATTTAAATAATAAGTAAAATAATAATTTTGGGATTATTAGTGCGTTAACAAATTTTAAACTTAAATTGTAAAAATTCCCATAAAAACACTAATTTATACCCTTTACCAAAAAATGGTAAAAGGGTATATATAGGTTTGTCATTCCGTTTGTAATTTCTAGAATATTAATAAGCGACACATAAAGTATATATATTCTGGATCCTTATGCATAGGGAAGACGAACAAGCGATGTCCGTCTGTCCGTCCGTCTGTACGTGAAATCGGGTTTCCCAAGCTCCCAGAAGAGCTAGAGACTTCGTTCTTGGACTGGTGTGTTAGAAATTTTCCAAAAAATTTTGCTATTGAAAATCAGCAAAATCGAGCAGACGGTTTCAGAGCTGGAAAACTCAAACTCTATTTTCCCATAGAAAATAACTACCGAAAACAACTTTTCATTACTTTTTTATTAAATTAACTTATTTTATACTTCGGTATGAATAAAATTGGTATTTTAATCAGAAATAATTTATAGTTAGGCTCAAGTTCAGTAATTTCAATTCTTATTGAATGAAATATTTTTATTAATTAATGTGAGTTTCTAAAGAAGAGAAGAAAAATTAAACTTAGACTTTAAGCTGGGGGAAATACCCCCATGTACATTTAAGTTAAATAGCTGATGTTAATAAGAATCTCTACCCAAGTAGATAGACTAGGGTGCTGATGAAGTGCGTGGCTGCACAGAAAAGTATCGGTATTTCCCCCAGCTTAAAGTCTAAGTTTAATTTTTCTTCTCTTCTTTAGAAACTCACATTAATTAATAAAAATATTTCATTCAATAAGAATTGAAATTACTGAACTTGAGCCTAACTATAAATTATTTCTGATTAAAATTCACTACAGTTCAATTAAATTATCTAAAAAAATTTTCTCACTTAATACATCATGGGCACGTGACAAAAATATGTTCACTTGGCAATCACTGTTCACTTGGCCATCACATTTTCAGAATGCTGGAAATCCAAGTAAAAACGGTAGAATGCAACAATAAGTAACATAGACCACTACAATAATACTTACATGCATGTACCGATGGTACATCGAATAAGTAAAAATAATTAATGTGATGATCGTAAAAAGATAAGTAAGAATAGTTAAACATACTGAGGTAGAGTAAAATAATTTCGTGCTAACCTAAATAGAAAAATGAAAAATTGGAAAAAACAGAAAATTAATAGTGATACTTATAAATGTGTTTACCAAAGGTAAATCAATTGTATACACAACAATCGTTTCTCATATTCCGTTCATTGTACATTTAAGTTAAATAGCTGATGTTAATAAGAATCTCTACCCAAGTAGATAGACTAGGGTGCTGATGAAGTGCGTGGCTGCACAGAAAAGTATCGGTATTTCCCCCAGCTTAAAGTCTAAGTTTAATTTTTCTTCTCTTCTTTAGAAACTCACATTAATTAATAAAAATATTTCATTCAATAAGAATTGAAATTACTGAACTTGAGCCTAACTATAAATTATTTCTGATTAAAATTCACTACAGTTCAATTAAATTATCTAAAAAAATTTTCTCACTTAAAATTGGTATTTATAATAAAAAAAAAAATTTAAAATTTAAAAAATTAAAAAAACGTTTCCAGGGTTGGAAAACTTTAACTTTTTTCATAATAATTAAACATATTTCATGTTTTAGGAAGAATGCTATTTTCTCAGGAACGGTAAGAGCTACGGGTCTGAAATTTGGACAGAGTATGTAGAACTTTGATCGCTACAACAACAAATACATGAGAATTAAAACTTAAAGGGTGTTCCAAAACGAGAAACGAAAAATGTTAAAATCCCATCTAATATACATACAATTGTATGTACAAATGTACATATGTATATTGACACTTGAAATTTGTAAAATTAGTGCATTTTTATATAGGCTACAACAATTAACACTAAAATTAAAAACATTTAAATTAAAGGGTGGTCCATCAGTTAATGCAATTTTGACTATGTAATTTTGACAAAATGCTATATCTTGGAAACCGTAAGAGTTAAACTCTTGAAATTGACAAAAACGGTCTAACTAAAAAATCCGAAAATTATAAAAACGCCAAAAATTTAAAAAAATCGCCAAAACGAAAAAAAACACTCAAATGAAATAAACGCTAAAATTAAAAAAAACGCCATAAACCGAAAAAAATCGCCAAAACGAGAAAAACGTGTCAAAACTAAAAATAAATTTCCACAATGACACAAAAACGCTAAAATGTTATTGAAAATCAGCAAAATCGGGCAGACGGTTTCAGAGCTGGAAAACTCAAACTCTATTTTCCCATAGAAAATAACTACCGAAAACAAGTTTTTATTACTTTTTTATTAAATTATATTATTTTATACTTCGGTATGACTAAAATTGGTATTTCTAATTAAAAAAAAATTTTAAAATTTAAAAAATTAAAAAAACGTTTCCAGGGTTGGAAAACTTTAACTTTTTTCATAATAATTAAACATATTTCATGTTTTAGGAAGAAGGCTATTTTCTCAGGAACGGTAAGAGCTACGGGTCTGAAATTTGGACAGAGTATGTAGAACTTTGATCGCTACAACAACAACTACATGAGAATTAAAACTTAAAGGTTGGTCCAAAACGAGTGACGAAATTTTTTAAAATCGCATGTAATATGTATAATTGTATGTATGTGTGTACATATATATATTGACACTTGAAATTTGTAATATGTGTATTTTTATATAGGCTACAACAACACTAAAATTAAAAACATTTTAATTAAAGGGTTGTCCATCAGTTAATGCTATTTTAGTATGTAATTTTGACAAATTGGTATATCTTGGAAACCGTAAGAGTTAAACTCTTGAAATTTTCAAAAACGGTCAAACTAAAAAATCCGAAAATTATAAAATCGCCAAAAATTTAAAAAAATCGCCAAAACGAAAAAAAACGCCAAAATGAAAAAAAACGCTAAAATTAAAACAAAATGCCAATAACCGAAAAAAATCGCCAAAACGAGAAAAACGTGTCAAAACTAAAAATAAATTTCCACAATGACAAAAAAACGCTAAAAACCGCAAAAATCGCCAAAACAAACAAAAATGCTTATATGAACAAAAATCGCCAAAAATTAAAAAAAAAATTGCCTAAATGAAAAAAAATCGCCAATATCAAAAAAATTGCAAAAACGAAAATAAATTGCCGAAATTAAAAAAAACGCCAAAAACCGACAAAAATCGCCAAAACAAAAAAAAAATTGCCTATATAAAAAAAATCCCCAAAAATTAAAAAAATCGCTTATATGAAAAAAAATTGGCAAAATCAAAAAAATCGCCAAAACGAAAAAAAATCGCCAAAATTAAAAAAAAACGCCAAAAACCGAAAGAATCGCCAAAACGAGAAAAAAGTGTCAAAACAAAAAAAATTCCCATAATGACAAAAATCCGCAAAAATCGCAACAAAAAAATGCTTATATGAACAAAAATCGCCAAAAGTTAAATAAAATCGCCAAAATCAAAAAAATCGCCAAAACGAAAATCAATCGCCAAAATTAAAAAAAACGCCAAAAAACCCAAAAAAAAAATCGCCAAAACAAAAAAAATATTGCCTATATGAAAAAATCGCTAAAAATTAAAAAAATCGCTTAAATGAAAAAAAAATCATCAAAATCAAAAAAAACGCCCAAAAACCGTAAAAAATCGCCAAAACAAAAAAAAAAAATTCCCTATATGAAAAAAATCGCCAAAAATTAAAAAAATCGCTTAAATGAAAAAAAATCGTCAAAATCAAAAAAAATCCGCCAAAACGAATAAAAATCGCCAAAATTAAAAAAACGCCAAAAACCAAAAAAAAAATCGCTAAAACGAGAAAAAAGTGTCAAAACTAAAAAAATTGATAAAAAGAAATCAAAACGCCAAAAACCGAAAAAATCGCCTATATGAAACAAAATCTCCAAAAAATAAAAAAATCGCCTAAATGAAAAAAATTGTCAAAATCAAAAAAATTGCCAGCGGGAAAAAGTCACCAAAATTAAAAAACGCCAAAAACCGAAAAAATGTCAAAGGCCAAAAAAAAATTGCCTATATGAAAAAAAATCGCCAAAACTAAAAAAATCAGCAAAACAAAATAAATCGCCAAATTTTAAAAACCACCAAATTAAACATAATGCCAAAAACTAAAAAATTGCAGTAGAGAAAAAAGTATGAATTTTTTTCCCAAAATTAATATCTATGTACCTGCATATCTCTGTGCTTATGTATGTATCTCTATACTACATAAACGCACTTTGGTAAAGGGTATATAAGATTCGGCACAGCCGAATATAGCACTCTTACTTGTTTTTAATTTGACTGCACCCGGTCAAAAAATACTTGTGTGGCACCACTCTATTCTTGAATAGCTGTTGTTGTTATTTACATTTATTTTCTTTTACATGCTCTTTATATCTACAATTTGAAGCTGAAAAAGAGTCAGCCAATGTAGTAATGGTAAAGTAAGAAAATAAAAAACATGTTGATTATTGAGTTGTTGTTGAGTTGTTGTTGAGCTTCTCATTTGTTTAAATAAAAGTTTATAGCATAATAACTCTAGTTGTTCTAAGAAGCTTTGGGTAAAGGTTCCCTGATGATCTGCATTAGCAACAGTGAAATGCGCATAGGATCCAGCTAAACCCCTCAATAATCAATTTCAATGTATTTTAATAAAAAAAAATATTTTACTGAATAAGTAAAATAATAATTTTGGCATTATTAGTGCGTTAACAAATTTTAAACTTAATTTAATTTAATTTAATTTAATTTAATTTAATTTAATTAAATTTATTTTAATTTAATTGAATTTAATTTAATTTAATTTAATTTAATTTAATTTAATTTAATTTAATTTAATTTAATTTAATTTAATTTAATTTAATTTAATTTAATTTAATTTAATTTAATTTAATTTAATTTAATTTAATTTAATTTAATTTAATTTAATTTAATTTAATTTAATTTAATTTAATTTAATTTAATTTAATTTAATTTAATTTAATTTAATTTAATTTAATTTAATTTAATTTAATTTAATTTAATTTAATTTAATTTAATTTAATTTAATTTAATTTAATTTAATTTAATTTAATTTAATTTAATTTAATTTAATTTAATTTAATTTAATTTAATTTAATTTAATTTAATTTAATTTAATTTAATTTAATTTAATTTAATTTAATTTAATTTAATTTAATTTAATTTAAATTAATTTAATTAAAAATATTTTATTTTATTTTATTTTATTTTATTTTATTTTATTTTATTTTATTTTATTTTATTTTATTTTATTTTATTTTATTTTATTTTATTTTATTTTATTTAATTTTATTTAATTTTATTTTGTTTAATTTTTTTTTATTATATTTTTTATTGAATTCGATTACAAAATTTTACTCATGTATCGCAATGAGATTTTTGCTTTAAAAAGCTCGTGCATTTCATCTGAGCGTTAATCATTTACTTAGAAATGGAAATAAAGTAAATATGCAAAATGGTTTTCGTAATTTTTTTAAATTGTTTATTTAGTATTTAACACAGGCTTGTCATTATAAGATGTTCTTTTTTTTGGAATACCCATTCATTAGATAAACATAGACTTAGCAACAAAGAGCTGAACTTTTTCCAAAGAGAAAAGAACAATATTATTCAACTTAGTTCTACACTTATTTTCAACTTTAATTTAAGATTACATAGTTTGAAACTAGTCCTAATATCTAATAAACAAATTTGCCAAATTGCTTTTGAAATCCATTTTTTTTTGGGTACAAACTTAAATTTAAATACAGTAACTAAAGTGTAAAATCGCATAGTTTATTAATTATGTATTGAATAATTATGGATTTCACTTTTTATTTAAGATATAAGATAGAGAATATACATACATATTTTGTATAAATTTGACTAAATCAGTTCGTTTGTGAAAGAAATTGCGCAACTAGAAAAACTACTTAAATTAAAAATTAAAGTTTTTAAGAAAGTATTAAAATTATATTTAAATTTAAATTTATTGTATTTAAAAAATAGAAAAAGTAGCAATTTATCCAGTAGCAGTGTATGAATTCTTGATAAGTGGTAATTTTTCTAATTCTAACCACTCCACCCAGCCAATGAGCACGAAAATAAACACGGCAATGAATCTCATTACCAAAATTCTCAACATAATTATTTAAATGATTTAGAAATAGCAACATCAGCAAAAATAGAAACATAATGACAAAAAACAACTTCCCGATATACATCATGAACAACATAATAAACAAATGCTTAAGTAATAAAAAACAAACTGGTAGCACTACTAATAAAGAAGTAGAAACAGTTTTTTACAGTGTACCATATGTTCCAAAGCTGACTGAAAACAAAACATTAAAGGCTTCATTAGCCTTTACATTCTGTTGCTATTCTGTGCCGTTCTTTTCCGTATAAAATATTTTGCAATTACTTTTTCTCTGAAAAAAATCAGCTAGCAACCTATAAAATTTATTACACTTGTACAAAAAGTATCACAGAACGAAAAAGTAAAAACTAACCACACATACAGATATTCAACTAAACACAAACAAAACTGCTGATTCAGAACAGAACGGCACTTACAAACAAATTCTGCATTAACGCATACGGTAAATGATGCAACAATAATAGTCACACACAGATCGAAAAAAAAAACACTGAGACAGACTAGAAACAGACAATGTTGTATACGAGATCACTTGTCAAGGGAATGAAGTGGAAAGGTGTAACAAATTATATGTAGGAACAACAAAACGGAAACTCGGGACTAGAATATCAGAACATGAAGCACATATAAATAAAGGAAAGGAGACAACAGCTCTAGTCCAACATGCGAAAGAAACGAAAAATAAAATATACCTATTATAAAGGAGTAAAAAATACTAGACAGAGAGAAGAAAACGAACAAAAGGTATACACTAGAAAGCCTACGGGTACAACAACGCATAAAGAAATCCATAAATACCAACGAAGACAAAGATAACACCAAACTACAATATGGCATTGCAATTATCTGACAAGTAAAGTTCTGTGATATTCGTTTTTAAGTTCGTCTGTGATATTTTCTTTTATTTATTATTATTTAAATTATACATTTAATTGTACGTGATGTCCGTTTTTTTTAGAATTTATTTAGTAATGTAACTGATGAATCGTGAATAAAACATAAAAACTAATATAATATATACAAAACTATAAATGACAAACAATTTGTAATTCGTTGATAGAACTTAATAAAAAATTCTCCTGAAGACGTCGGAAAAAAGCTGACGAAACGTTGAGAAAAAAGATGAAATAGATTTGTTTTATTTTTAAAAAATATTAAAATCTATTTTATTTTTATTGCGGACTTTCTTTTTCTCTCAATTTTTGACACTCTTTCTCTTTCTGATGTTGCCATAGTTTTTAAATAACTGGCGATGTTGACAACATTATTGTAAACAAAAAACATGATTTTGAAGTTCAAAAACTTTTGTCTTAATATATAAAAGTTTCAAAAATATATCAAATATATTTGCGAATGAATAACATATTAATAATTTTTTGTTTTTTATTACTACCAACACAAAATATTTAACACAACGAGTACATTTTTTATAAAAATTTATGCACAAAAAAATTAATAAAAATTTAAACAAACAATGACAAGTATTGCTGTCGCCGTCTTCCATTGCGTTTATACTCTTACAAATTTTCAAAAGTAAAAAAAGTGTTACCCTTTAAGGATTTTATTTTAATTTTAATGGATAGCTTACACGGAATCAGTTTTAAAATATTATTATTTCAACTTACATATATACAGAAAAAATAATATAAAAAGTAAAATCCATAAATCAAATATGATTTGTTATTGATTTGCAGTATACATTTATTATTTATTTTGTTAAAAAGTTTTTAACTTAATTTGCTTCCTGCAATGGCCCTTTACTAAAGATTTGGCAAGCCAGACCTTAAAAGCTCACACAGACATAGACAAAGTAGAAACAACATACGAGGGCGGTTCGGAAACTTCTTAGCCTATCAATGAAAGAGAATAGTTAGTTCTTCAAAAATATTTTTATTTTTCAATATAATCTCCTGAAACTTCAATACACTTCGTCCAACGCTTTCTAGCAATTGATTAAAATAGTTTTCCTCAAGGTCTTCAAAATAGTGGTTTACAACTGTAATTGCATCTTCATTTGAGGTAAAACGTTGCCAGCAAGGAATTTTTTTAGATTTGGGAACAGGTAAAAGTCACTGGGAGCCAAATCATGTAAGGTGGGTGGTCAAGCAATTCGTACTTTAATTCGTTGATTTTAGCCATTGTTAAAACACT
The DNA here is from genome assembly GCA_905220375.1 of Tachina fera. Taxonomy (NCBI): domain Eukaryota; kingdom Metazoa; phylum Arthropoda; class Insecta; order Diptera; family Tachinidae; genus Tachina; species Tachina fera. The sequence continues at coordinate 73,342,039 of LR999967.1, forward strand.
CTTGTGCGCTGGTGCGTTGTCTTGATGAAAAATAATTTTTTTGTGTTGTAAGCCAGGACGTTTTTCTCGAATTTGTACATTTAATTGATCCAAAAGGTTGCAATAGTACTCTGAATGCATTGTTTTACCCTTTTGCAGAAAAAAAAACTTTTGCCATAACCTTACTAGCCGATTGAACTGTTTTTGCCTTCTTTGGGGCACTTCCTCCAGCTTCAGTCCATTGTTTGGATTGTTCTTTTGTCTCTGGAGTATAGTGGTGGATCCATGTCTCATCAACAGTTATGAAACGACGCTTAAAATCCATTTTATTTCGCTTAAAACGATCCAAACAAGCTTGAGAAATGTTCATTCTTATCCGTTTGTTTTGGTCGACTCTTAACAAATGCGGCACCCATCTTGCAGAAAGCTTTTTCATCTGTAGTTCTCCATGCAAAATTAAATGAACTCGATCATTTGAGATGCCCATGATATTAGCTTTTTCACGCACTTTTATTCGATGATCATATAATACCATATCATGCACTTTGGCTACAATTTTTGTTGTTGTTGCTGTTTTTGGACGTCCACTACGTGGTTCATCTTCAATGCTTGTACGACCACGTTTAAATTCAGCAACCCAATTTTTACTGTTGCATATGAAGGAGCACTTTCACCTAACACATTCACCATATCATTATGAATTTCTTGTCCCGATAAACCTTTTTTATGTAAATATTTAATGACACCACGCATTTCTAATTTTTCCATTGTTAAAAAAGCGCAGATGCGTCTTTTGTGAACACCTGTTTCTATATGAAGGAGTTGCCAGATCGAAACAAAATTTGACATGTGTTCATAGCAAGTGTTTTGGAAGTTTCCAAAACACTTAACTTTTTTCTGTTTATACCGCGCTTTTTGTGCTAGGCTAAGAAGTTTCCGAACCGCCCGTACGTAACAATTTTGTGTTAAAAAATTCCTATACAGAAAAAAGTATTCACCAATTAATATTTTTAATTAAGAATTTAATTGTATTAATTAATTTGAGTGGAAAAACTTAATTGGTACTATCAAATTGTTTATAGGTAAAAATTTAATTAATTTTTTAATTGATACTACAAATATTTTAATTAATATTACAAAATCATTCATATTAATTTTTTGTGTATAGAAATTGATTCAGTTATTTTATATTTTATTATAAGACTTTTTGTTAAAAAACTATCTTCATGATTTTTTTATTGTTCTATTTATTTGTGCGCTTTCTGTGTATTTAAGCTTCCAAGATGAGAACATAATTGTCTAAATCACATCATCAAAGTGGTTTTTACATAGAAACAGAAACACAATTTTAAAGATTTTGTTTTTGTTTTTCATATAAATTCTAAAAATTATGAGAGGCCATGCAAAGCTTAAATCTATTTGCTTTTCTTCGCTTATGAATTTGCATAAAAATTGAAAACAAAGTTTTGGTGACTTGGTTTACACAATTAGGGCCTTAATTCAAATTCAAAATACATGTGTACATTAAATTTAATGATGAATGAATGAATTTAATGATTCTAGCTTTTAATTTTGATTTATTTATGTGCATATTTTTCAGAAAGTAGAAAAATAACTAGTCAATTTCAGTAAATTTAGCTGAGGGAAATACGCACTTTTCTGTGCAGCCACGCACTTCATCAGCACCCATTCCTATCTACTTGGGCAGATAAAAAGTCCAGTTTAACATTTCTAGTCTTCTTTAGAAAATCAAATTAATTAAAGAAAATATTTCATTCAATAAGAATTGAAAATCTTGAACTTAAGCCTGGTTAAGAAATTATTCCTGGTTAAAATTCACTCTAGTTCAATTAAGTTTAATATGCATCATTTTAACGTTAAGTGAGTCAAAAATGCTACTTTCTGAAAGTAGGGAACGCATTTCTAATCAAAACGTGTTTAGAGTTATATAATATCACTATATTATTTTAAACGAATGTTGCACTTTTACAGATTATCTGGGGAGCTTACCTTTTTTCTCTTCACTGAGTCTGCCACTGAGTCTCGACCCAAAAACTATTCCTATTTAAAGACGGAAATATAGCGCATCACTAGAAGAGCTGATAATCCGGCTATCTCTAGGCCCGTGGTAGGCAAAATAACCCTCATACCTAAACAAGAACGGCAAGGTTTGCGTTAGCAGCAGGGTACGCATTTTCAGTACATTTAAATGTGAAAATATTATTTGATTGTACTGAAAATACGTACCCTGCTGTTAACGCAACACTTGCAGTTCTTATTTAGTTACGAGGGTAAGGGCGTCACGACTTTTAATATACTCTTCAATTACGTACATATGTATACAAACGCATTGTTGAGAACAAGTGTGTATCGCATTCTCTTATGAATCAGTGTTGCCAGGAAAATTTTTTTCCCATATAAGATAATATGTGTGATAAGAATTTAGTAGATTTTTTATTTTCAGAAAATTATTATTTCAAACCACAAGGTTTGGTTTATCAACGTGCGTTTGTCATGCATGAAAAAACGTTGCATGAAAAGGCATTTTCAAGCATATATTTAAGACATTTTAAGAAGATTTTCTACAATACCATCTTTTTACTCACCATTACATTGACGTAAAAACAACAAAATATGCCTTTCTTTATAAACAAAACTTGAGTGTTTCTTCCGACCATAATAAAAAACATCAAGTTTGCCTTTGGAGATTTAAAATTTCATATTAGGGTAATAAGACGAAATTCCACTGGCATCACCGGTTTCTGTTCTGAGAGTATAACACATACAATAGTAAAATGTAATGGTATAGGTTTCCGACCAGGGCTCTAAGCACATGGTATTGCGACAGACCAAGTAGCAGCCTATTCACACGGTGTACATATTTCCACGAAGACATTGGTCCTGTTTTACCCCTGAATTTTTTTTTAGTTCCTCTCTATTGTAAAATGATGAATCTTTAAACATAAAAAGACCTCATTGTTATATGCAAAAGTTTTGTAATGAAAGTTTCCGGAGATATGGAGGTGTAAGAAGTGCATATGTATATTAAGATATACTGACAGATTGACTGAATGGCTCACTGACTCACTCATCAATATTATGAGCAATTCCATTATAGCTAGGGAACTGAAATTTGGTAGGCTTAGGTGATTAACCAATTAAAAAGAAATCTGAAAACCTAGAATTTTTAGGCAGGGGCGGCACTACGTCCTTTAAGCTAAGAATTGAAAGTTCAAATGAAAAGTTTAAACAAAAGGGATTCAACTGAAATTAAAACTATGCAAGTCTATAATAATTTTGTTTGTTTCAAAATCGGTCGTGACCAATCCCATGCAACTTCAAAGTTCTGTTTCGTGTACTACAGATTAGTTGGTTTCAATATATTTTTTAAGTAGTTCTCATTAACTGATTCCAAGAAAACTTACAGGCATAATAAATATTGGCCACAGCAAAGTTTTGATGTAAAAAATGTGAGCGGGGTGCAACCCATAAAAATATTAAGTTTTATTTTGCCAACTGAAATCCCGTATGAACGCCCATAGTTATTTGCCGTTATATTTTACTGTAGAGAACTAAGGCTTGGTACACACACACAGAGTTACCAACTACGACGTATGTTACACATTTCTAGCCGAAAAATTCTTACGATACTTCATACAGTAGTTCCCACTTAGTGCGCAACAACTGCTAGCAACAAATATATCCGTATGTATTGCATTTAAAAAATTTTTGCTTAAAAGCCTTCGTCTTAGACCATAACGGAACCAATTTATTAAAAAAAGCTTAAAAGGAACGTATGTACATTATTTCACACGTCAGAAATATAGTATGTTGACATAATAAAAATAATGTATTTGAAGTATTTTTGAGGTCGATTTATTTTAAAATTTTTTCAATAGTGACATCATTTTTTGAGACTTTCATCTAAGGCATACATAAAGCCTATCAGGCTACTTAATAGTTATTACTTTTTGCGCAAATATTACTACGTTTATACGCACGGCTTATTTCCAAATCAAACTGTAAACTATTGCCATATTATTGTTGTTATTGCGACTTACTAATTCATAAAACTATTCTCGATTAACGCAATTTTTGCAAACAAATTGCTTGAGGTCGCCACACCTACAAATAGTTGCTAATAAAAAACCATAAATTTATATATATATATTGCACAAAAAAAGAAGAAAATAATGACAATGATAACAAATTATTACATAATTTTTATTTACATAATTTATATTTACAATTTGTTTTGTAAATATTAGTAACATTTCTGAAGAAGAGGTACCAAGTATTTATACATTTAAAATACGTGTAAGCAGTGAGTTAATTTATTTGCAGACATATATTTTTATTTGCAAATAGTGAGCGTATAAACATAGTATGTGTTTTCTAATCCAATTTAATTTTTCGCCTATAGTCAATATATGTGCACATGAGCACTTAAGCAGTGATTACTGTACATACCCTAGACTAATTAGAAGCTTTAAATTTAAGAATTTTTAATATAGGAGAACATTATGGATATTTGTTTACTTCCTGGGAAGAAACGATATGGCACACTGACGATGACAAAATGAAATTCACAGCAGATTGAAGTGATAGGTATTCTACAAACAAGAACTTGTAGCTGTTTTGATCACAGCACTTTTGACGCCGAAATTTTGGATAGAAAGAGGCAGTGTTGCCAAAACGGCGGGTTTCCCGCTATATACGACTGTATTTTGTTGTCATTAGCGACAAGTCTATTTAAAAAACCACCAGCGAGAATTTTAGCGGAAGAATTTCTTAGTTGACGGATTTTCAGCAGTTTTCTGAAACTTACCTATAAAGAAAGATATTGAATCAAAATAAAGTATTTGAACGCAGCTATGCAACACGTACCCTGGTATTTATGTTGAGTGTTTTTTTCTATATAAACATTAGGGTGGAGCGAAAAAAATTTTTGTTTGATATCAATAAGCTTGGGAGCGCAAAAATTGCTACTGTATACCAGTAAATTGTGAGTATTTTTTTTTAAATTTTGCCGATTTTTAAAGGTGCCACAACGACCTTGATTGTTTCATAAAATGAGGTTAATTGATATATTGTATTAATTGTTTTAATTAATTGTCGATATCACATATACTTTAACTTGAGCCAAAAATAAGTACTCAAAGCTATGAAAAGGACCACAGAAAAATATTAGGACAGTGTCGGCGTCTTTTGAGGTGCCACAAAGGGATCCAAATTTGGTAAAAATAAGGAAAATCACATTTAATTAAAATGAAATCAAGAAATCTGTTTGAAATTGTGACATTTTTTCAGGGCGTTACTGATAGCATAAATATTTAATTTTTGGCTCAAGTTCAATCATATTTTGAACGAAACACAAATTGCATAAGCATTGATTTTTGCGTAATTTTAATTTTTTTTACAATTTTTAAGGTCACCGTGGCACCTGAAGATATAATTCGATTTATTTCAAATTGTAAGGGAACAATCATTATACGGAGTAACAACTTTTGACCACCCAAGTCTTATCAAATTTCGAAAAAAACTCAAAACGCTACATTTTCGCTCCACCCTAATAAACATGTACAGCGAAAAGAAACTAACGTCACTTTTTTTGCAAATAAGAAATTGAAATATTGTAGTCGTGTAGTACAATGTGAAACTTTAAGGGGTTAAAAATAAAAACACATATGTATATACCTATACATATGAGTATAAAAGTGAACAATGCTCGGTTTTAGTGAATAAAATTTAATTCGAGATTAAATTAATTTGCAAACCAATTTAATCATTATTTTCGTTAAAAGAATAGTAAACAAATCTTTAGACAAACGAAAAACAAACCGAAAACTGGGTGATTGGACAAGTGAGTATGAGGAAAACATAATATCAACCAAAATCTCTCAAAACAATAACTTTTTCTGAATAATATGTTTTTGATTAGAGACTTTTTTATTGAAATTTTCCTTCGAAATTAAACTTCAAGCCAATGAGAATTGAGCCGCTAAGTTTATTTTATCAACCATATTTTTTAATTTCAGATAGTCAGAAAATCAGGAATTTTTAACAATATTTTACAAATACTTCAAGCAAAACGGCAAGATATTATTATTATTATAAGGGTCTATCGCAGAAAATGTTGGAAAGATACTATCAGCTTAAACATTAATATTATAAGATGGAATAGTCCCTTGGATTCTATTTTTTTCTGGTACGATGTTCGTGTATGGAAACTCTGCAGGAAATAAAATACTACTTAAAGAGCAGGCTGAGTTTTGCTTACAATTATTGAGGAAATATGAGATTCCAACATACATACATATATCTTAAACTTTATCTTATTCTTTTTTTTCACCAATAAACCGTAAAAAGATATATGTTGGTTATAAAATATTCAGCGGTTATATTAGCGTTTATTTTTATTCAGCTGGCGGTTTTTAGCGGGTTTTTAGGGGCTATATGGTGGGAAATGCCTACAACATTTTGGCAACACTGGAAAGAGGACAAGTATTTTCATATTTATTTCTTTTGTGTGAGGATTACTCCCACCGATGGTCTTTCAATTATCAAAACTCTGTTTTGCGTATATAGATCATAAGTAAGTTATTACAGGACTTTGTGGTGAAAAGTTGTAGAGTTTGGGATTTATTTAAATTTTGTCATTATTCCATAATATTATATTATGTAAAAACTATAAATTTATTGCCAAGTTCTTATAAATGTATGTATGCTGATAAATTTCTTATTTACGATTATTATTATCGTACGTCGTTAATTTTTCGTTTTATAATCTGCTGAGGAGTTTTATTTTCATATGATAAATGTCGGTTATTTTATTATTCTAAATGAGGGTTGAAAAAATTCTGAAGCTTAAAAAAAATTCTCCACATGTTAAGAAATATAATAAAAAATTAACAATTCAGATCATTTACATAAATACACAAAAAAGAAATAACTACCAAATGAATTGTGTATAATAAAGACCACAATTAAAACATGTTTTGTAAATATTTATGTAAAATTAGCATAATTATTTATGTAGTATATTTAAATATTTTTTAATATATTATTAGTTTACAAACTTTGTGGGCACCTTAAAAAATTTTTTAATTTTCAAAATATTTCCATAACTCGTGAGAGATGTTTTAATGGCCTACTTTGTAGTAGGTGGGGTGAATAATTTCTGCTTACTCGTATCTAAGCATTTTATATATATAATAATGACTTAACTGTAAAGAAAAAAAATTAATTATTTATATAATAATCCGAAAGTACTTATTTAAATAGTTTTATTAATGAAACATATATGTATTTGAAAACAAAGAAGAACTAAAGCTTATCAATTTGTATGAATATGTATGCTAACAAATTTTTGTAATACCCTAATTAAGTAAGAAGATTTAGGACGTTTTTGTTTGAAAATATTTGTGAGCGTTTGCTTTTGAATTCTCTAACGGCCAAATTCTGTTCGACCATTGTTTGTTGTCGTGTTGTTTGTGGACGAAAAAAAAGTTTTGATTCTTTAAAACAATTATTATTTATTGTCTATGCTAGAAGGTTCGTATATTTGCTTTATGATTTTGTTCTAAGCATTGTATTCAACACATATTTTTTCATATATTTTCAAACAATTGTATAATACTTTAATTTAATTTTTATGTTTTTAAAACATGGCAATACTATTTTTATTTTTCACTATCAAAGACAACAACCATTTTGAAGAAAATAATTTAGAGAATGCAAAAACAAGAATTCGAAAGGATTTTCAAACAAAAACGTCCTAAATCTTCTTACTGAATTAGGGCATAAGTCTATTAAACCTGTGAGTTCTTTTGATTGTTCAAAAATAAAAATAAATAACGCACAAATATTTCTTTGCTATTGTTCTTCAGTTTATTCTTGACTAAAGGTTCAATTAGCCGACTGTAATGTAATGTAACTGCAACAGTAGGAAACAGCTGATCGATATTGCTATGTGAAAAATAATTCTGTTTTAAAAAGGTTTTATAAAACAAATTTTGTATGGAAATCTGTTTTATAAAACTTTTGTGAATCAAAAATATTTTTTATGAACAAGGCCTTTAATATTTAAGGGCTGAAATAATCCTAGTACAGTACTTCCATACCAATTAAGCTTACTTATTTCATATTTTCTGGTATTTAATAAGATTTAATATTAAAATACTGTCTAGTGTCTCAATTCAAATATAACATTACCAATTTAGCACGTTCACTCATATCATGATATTATGTTAACTATTTATTACTAAAGAATTTTTTAAATTTTGTTCATCAGAAAGGAACAGCTTCTGTTAAAGGAACTGACTGAAATGAGTGTTCTGTCGCGATATATTTTATGTTATTGCCATTTACTATTAATATAAATAAAAAATAATATAAATTAATAAAATTTAATAAGAACTTGTTGCAAGCTGTCAACGTATGACCATTGAATTGAAACATAATTATGCTGAAAGCATAATAAGCAATATATGAAAAAGCTTCGTAAGATTAATCAGCTCCCATTAGTAAGTTTGATTTACATATCGCACTTAATTAACAAGAGGCTATTAAGTAAAAATTTTTGAAATCTCACTTTTTGCAAGAAATCAACTAACAACACCAATATCTATCTACTGTAAAAATTTCAACCCCAGTGAAAAAAATGGAAGTCATTCTAGTGGAACTACATTTTCATTGCTTCCAAGAAATCGATATTTTTAATTTGCAGAGAGTGAGCAAAAAACTTAGTAGAAGCTTATTTTAGTCACACAAAACCTTGTAACTCCTCCATAGTGTTAGAAAATACTCACCACATTTTATAGAAAATGTATTTTTTTAAAGAAATTTATGAACTGATTTTAGTCTAAAATTTAAAAGTTATTTGCTTAAATTTACATGAAGATGCTGTTTCGGGCTTAAATTCGTATAAAGAGAAACGAATTGTTAAAATAGGTAACTATTTACCATTTTTCCTAGATAAAAATATTATCATAGAACACAAAAAAAGGGAATTTTTCTTAATACCGCTTCCAATTCAGTGACCAGGCATCGAAAAAGAGAACTTCTTGCAATGACAACCCTATGTAAAAATCATTAGATCGGATCGAAATTTTCACTACTTCCAGATCGTAAACTCTACATTTTCATGACTTTTTTGGAGTCTCTTTTTTACTGGGACGTATTTTGAACACTCTTTTGTTGATAAAATTTGTTTTAATTTATAATTTTAATACGAAATCTACGTGGTTTATGATGAAATTGCTCAATTTTTTTTTTAATTTGCGACTTTTTTCGAAAGAAAGATATTCTTATATAATAATTTCAAGGTTTCAAAATAAAAACAATTTAAATATATTTTCAAATGGAATTTGCTTACCACACAGAAAAAACTAAATTTCTCTTTCAATAACCTACAAAGAAATTTGTAGATTCTGATAACAATTTTGTAAAAATTTAACTGAAAAGTTTTTTTTTATTTTTACTTAACTTATTATGGCATTAGAGAAAAAAGTTAAAACTGAAACTCAAAATAATTTCAGTCAAATATATTAATAGGAACAGCAAACCATTTTTACAGATTTTTTTTGTGTTACACATCAATTTTTTTTATAATTTACAAGCACATTTACTAAATTTTTTTTAATTATCAGAAATTATCAATCAATAACAATTCTTACCAATTCTTGTAAAAAAAAATATTAAAAGTTTTATTTGACACTGCAAAAATACTTTGCAAAAATTACTTAGAGTATTTCAGAAAAAATAACTGAATCAAATAAAAGGTTCAACTATTTTTTTTACTTTCAAAAATTAGATTATTTTTATGGTTAAGCATTTCGTTCCCGCTTTTGAAACTCGTCAGTACACTTCAACCCAAAAAATTTTTTAATTTAGCTAACAAACTCCGTATGTTTATAATAAGACTCTTAATACTAATTGAGAATCACAAACAAAACAAAATCAAACAAAAATCTTTACAAAAAAATAAAATATGTATTTTTTTATTAACTAAATAAAATGTTTTTATATAATTAAAATAATTTGTAGAAAAAATTAAAAAAAAATCAGACAAATTTTTTTACAGTATATAATAACAAATAGCAAAAATTCAAAATTTTAAAAACCCCCGAATATATCTAGAGAAGAAGCGACATCTTCTAAACGGCTGGACCGATTTTTTTAAAACGTACGTGGACACGGACAGGCACACACAGCTACACAATACAAACTTATGACACCCATTTTATTAATTCAGGGGTTAAAAATAAACTTAACTGAAAAATATCAAATTTATATATTAAAAAAAAAATAAATCAAAAAAGTTTTTTTTTACAAATTTAATTTATATAGATAATTTTCATTCTGTACAGTTTTTTTACATAAAATAAAATTGGAACAAATAATTTACTGAAACAGTAAAAAATATTTACTTAAACTAAATTTTATTTCGAAACACACGTTTGTTTGGAAAATTTTTTGGGAATAATTTTTTCTGTGTATGATTTGTTTGGATTCTCAAATTCTCCTAAAATGTAAACACAAAAATTTTTCGTGTGTACTGAAAATTTTAAAGTTTTGAGTTAATACCCTCTTGTTGCTCAAGTGCGATATCAAAGTTGAATAAATGTAAGAAAAACTTTTGAGTAAAGGTTTTCCTAAAATATCTTTATTTATTTAGTTACTAAAAAAATAAATAAAAAATAACCAACCCTGGTTCCAACCCTGGAACCACATGTTAGATTTTTCTGGTTTTCAATACACACTTATTTCGTTTTAAACTAAAAATATGTTTAATTAACAAACAAGCAAAAATAAGAATATAATGAAAAAATTTTGTTTTATTAAGTTAATTTTATGCACCAAAAAATGTAAATATTCCAGATCTGGAGCTGTGCTCCAGAGAGAAAAAACATTAATATTAGTTGGTTAATTTTATATAACAAAAAAAGTTGAAATTTTCCATCCCTGGAAACAAAATTTTGATTTTTTTTGGATTTTTATATGCTTTACCAAAATTGGAAAAGGTTATAAATAGATTTGTCATTCCGTGTGTAAATTCCACAATATAAATATGCCACCCATAAAGTATACATATTCTGGGACGTTATGAATAGGGAAGACGAATTAGCGATGTCAGTCTGATGTACGTGAAATCGGTTTTCCGAAGCTCCCAGAAAAGCTTGAGACTTCGGTCTTGCAGTTTTGCATCAGAAATAGTCCAACTTAGATTGGTGTTGAAAATCAGCAAAATCGAGCAGACCGTTTCAGAGCTGGAAAACTTAAAATTTATCTTACCATATAAAAGTAACTACCGAAAACTAATTTTATATTTTTTTAAATAAATTTATTTTATATTTCATTACGAACAAAACTGGTATTAAAAATATAAAAAAATTAAAATTGGAAAAGTTTAACTTTTTTGTTATATAAAACAAACCTACTAAAACTAATTTTTCCTTTTTCTATATAAATTAAACATATCTGATATTCTTAAAATAAATATATTGGTGTCAGAAATCAGAAGAATTGGGAAACTTACAGTTTTAGGGATAATAAAAGTTAGAAGCGCTAATTAATTTTTTTTCTTTATAAATTAGATATATTTCATGTTATGGAAAGAAAAGTTTGGTTTAAAAAATTAGCAAAATAAAACCCACAGCTCTAGAGCTGGGAAGTTTTGAAATTTTTTGAATATTTAAATAACTAAATAAAACAAATTTTTTCATTATTTCCTTTTTGCTTTGTTTGCTAATCACATTTTATAAATTTTTTTTAAAGAACTAGATTGGTATAAGGATTCAGAAAAATATAAATGAATGATACCAGGGTCGGAAAATCTATTTTTTTGTATATAAAAGTAACTAGATCAATTAATTTTTTTTTTTCGAAATTAAATATACTTTATGTCTTAGAAAGAAATAATTTGGAATAAAAAATTAGATAAATAAAAATCAATGCTCCAGGCTTGGAAAACTTAATTTTTTTTGGTATATAGAAAACTGGGTTTTTTTCTTTGGTAATTAAATATATTCTATATTTTAGAAAAAAAAATAAATTAGTAAATTAGAAAAATCAAAATTCCAGATCCAGATGTTGGAAATTTAAAAAAAAATTTGGTAAAATAAAACAAAAACTAGTTTAGCCAGTTAAACATATGTTATGTTTTAGGAAGATCTTTACTCAAGATTTTTTATAAATGTAAAATTTTTATATGGATATCTCACTCAAGTATAAATGAAGGTTTGTGCCGTGTTGCTTATTATGCTCTCAGCACAGTTTTGTTTCACATCGATGGTACTTCGTTGACATAACTATAAAATAAATTAAAGGTAATGTTCCTTTTCATTTCACTGAAAACGTTCCTTTCTACTCAACAAAATCGAAAAGATTCCTCAGGAATATGGATGGAATGGGATGTTTTAATTGATTCACTAAACAGATTTGCAACATCAAAGATGATTAAATATGGGAAAATATAAAACAAGTTAGTTTACTAGGTATGGAAGTACAATACTAAGACTACACTGAAAGAAAAACCTTCGTAAATGCAATGATTTTTCACATTATATTTATGATTTTGTCATTGTTTTTCAACCAATGCAACGCTTCATTCGCATTACGAAAATTGTGTCATTAACTGGAAAAATGTTATATATACAACGAAATATTTTCATTCATAAGCAACGTACATTTTCATATTTTAAATGAAAAATGTAATCATTGCGATGAAACTTATTAGTTTATACAATGAAGTGACATTAGTTTTATTTTTTTTACGAACTATTTCAATGAATAAACAACATTTGTCATGTAACTCATGACAATATTTCATTACTGAGACGTAACATATCATTTTTTGATGATATCATATCATAGTGTTAACAACATAAGTCATTATTGTAATGACTGATTCATTTATTTAATTATAATTGTATCTTAATAAATATTCAACTTACGTGTGTATATTGGCACAGGCATCAGAAAAACGTTTGCATGATAATTGGCTTCCCCGGCCAAGAGTTGAACTTGGAACTCATCGCGTGGTAGATAGCGCGCTTACCGCTGCAGCCACAACAATCTCAAATATTATTTAGATACACACTAAATACATACATGCCATCATTAATGAAATTTTAATTCAAAGTTATGTAATTGATCTAATTAATTCAACATTATTTAATTTATTTGAAAAGTTATAACTTATAATATATATATATATATATATATATATATATATATATATATATATATTAAAAAAATTTGACTTATCTCCAGGATTCGAACCTGGGATTACAAGAGTGGCACACTGCCTACTACCCAGCAGCAGGATGTTTTCTTCATTATAGTTACGAAAATATATCATTAAAGTTGCAACAAAACTATAATTTCCATAACTATAGATTAATTACATATTTTTTTGATACTTTGATACAATTTGATACTTTGAAATTATTTTATGTAACCTAATCAATTTAAAATATTTTTTTGTATAAATTCTTTTCCAAAACATGTATTTAAGTTTTTCGTTACCCGAATGAAAATTATTTCGTAACATAAATGATACTAGAAAATGTAAAATATTAAGCACTCGATTGGTTTCATTCCATTAATGCAATTTACATCAATATAATGTAATATTTCATTTTATTAATAAAATTTGTCGTTGTATTAATGAAAGGGGTTCAACGTAATGGTTTCATTCCCGTGACGGAGTGTTTTTCTTTCAGTGTATGTTAACATTATTAAATAGTAGCGCGGTTTTTGAACATCTCGAGAGCGAGAAACAAGCTCCAATTGTTTTGTATTGTATTGACGTGACGTCGATGTTGACAACTGAAATAAAGGTGAATGTAACTTATTTCTTAATAGTATTGATAGTGTAGAATAAAATATTCAACTATTGTTAATATCGAAAATAAAATATTTTAATCTTTAGTCGAAGAGATCTTCTACTAAAAATTGCTCTATAAGAAAAAATTATAAGTTTTTTTACAAAATGTACTTATGTATATAGCTGTATACTAAATATACATGCATACATACGTACTTCGGTAAAGGGTATATAAGATTCGGCACAGCCGAATATAGCACTCTTACTTGTTTGTAATTGTCTTCTGTAGAGACAGTTGACAAAACTGCGATATCAGTCAGACCTGGGAAATTTGCATTAAAGAAGGTAATGCATTGAGCATTTTCCTACATTAAACCAAATCAATGCAAATGCAAATTTATTGAATTAACACTAAATCGTATGCTTTTAATGCATTGTTTTTTCCATTGAATTAAAATCTCCTCAAAGTAATGCATTAATATTGCATTGGCATTAAATTTGATATTTTTAATGCACTAGTTTTTGCATTGAATTAAAATCACTTCAAGGTAATGCATTAATATTGCATTGGCACTAAATCATTAGTAAAAATTGCACGGATTTTGCATTACCACTAATGAAGTAATGCAATATGATTGCATTGTCGCTAAAACCTATTGTACATAATAAAATTAAACAAAGGATGAACAAAACAAATAAAAATTAAAAAATACATACACATCTCATTTAATCAACAAGAGGGTATTAAGTAAAAATTTTTGATATCTCACTTTTGCAGGAAACCAACTAACAACACCAATATCTATCTACTAAAAAAATTTCAACGTATTTTGATCACTCTTTTGTTGATAAAATTTTTTTTGTGTGTTTTTATGATGAAATTGCTCAATTTTTTTCTTATTTGCGACTCTTTTCAAAACATAGATATTCTTATATAATGATTGCAAGGTTTTAAAATAAAAACAATGTAGCTACATATATTTTCAAATGGAATTTGCTCACCGTGATGTATTTGGATATTTAAATTTTCCTAAAATGTAAACACAAACAGTTTTTCGTCTCTACTGAAAATTTTAAAATTTTGACAAAATACTCCCTTGTTGATTAACCTTCCTTTTCACAATGTATGGTTAAGAGTTAACGTGACCTTTAACTGACAGTTCTTCATACAAAACATCTCATTGAAGTCCCTCTTCGCTTTTAATTGTACATTCTGAAAAGGGCAGTAAGTGCGATATGTATGTTCAATGAATATTTTTCATATGTAGGTGGCCTCAATGTGAACTTTACTGTATTCTTTAATCTTCATTTGTTTTGTTCACCCTTTATTTAATTTTGTGTGCACAATATGTTTTAGTGACAATGGAATCATATTACATTAGTTCATTAGTGCTAATGCAAAATTATTGCATTTTTTACTAATGATTTAGTGCCAATGCAATATTAATGCATTACCTTGAAGTGATTTTAATTCAATGCAAAAACTAGTGCATTAAAAATATCAAATTTAATGCCAATGCAATATTAATGCATTACTTTGAGAGGATTTTAATTCAATGGAAAAAATAATGCATTAAAAGCATACGATTTAGTGTTAATTCAATAAATTTGCATTTGCATTGGTTTTTTTTAATTTAATGCTAATGCAAAAATAATGCATTTTGCCCAGGTCTGATATCAGTACGTATGTAGATTATATTTACATACATACATGTCACCAACTAAAACACTATTTGTTAAAAATCTTTAATACATTTTTATTGATAATTTGATTCTTTAATGCGAATAATGTTTTATTACAAAATTAGCTTAAAACTTATTCGCTTAAAAATTTAGTTTTAATATTTCCTTTAAATAGCAGCACATTCTTGTCATTCTTTATAACATAATGGAAAGGTCTATCAACAATAAATTTCTTGGGTTCCTCGGCATAGACCATTGCTGATAAAAATACAGCTGTTACCCCTGAAAATATAAAAATATAAAAAAAATTATTTTTGATATGAGAAATAAACAATATCCAGGGGTGTCACAGAAAGCAATGTTATCAGAATTGGTTTTGAAAACGATACGAAAAAATGCTTTGGTGTTATGAAAACCAATGTTGTCGTTTTTATGTTCGAATGGAATTGATGTTGGTTTTAGGTGTCATAGAAACCAATGTTATCGGTTTTGTTAATGGAAATAAACCAAGCACATAACAGCTGTCAGTTTTAATTGGGGCGTATTTTAATTTTAATTTTCTTATAAAAATTTAAGTAAATTTACTTATTTTTTTAAATGTTTGCTTAATAAATGAAATATTTTAACATATTTTATGGTATACTATAATACTCCTTACAACTAACTGTAGAAGAAATCATATAAGTACATATGTACTTATGTATTGTAAAAATACTCCCTTGATCTGCATTTATAATTGATGTGCGTTTCCAATCGGACCCACTATTGATAAATGAACCGATCCATAACGTTGAGCACATTACCTAAAATTATCACTATGCTTATATATGGACGACTTATATAGTTACCGGCTGATATTTGATAAGATCCTTCCGATAAAAGTCGCAACGAAGCCATTTGTTTCAAAACCGGAATATTTTAGACTATCGGTACCATAGTAAATGCCAATGCTTCGCTTTAAATCTGCAAAGCAGCTTTTAACATACATGTATAACCGCAAAATAAAATAAACGTACACTTTCTTAGACAGCTCAGGTGGATTGATGCAATTCATATGTAGCTGACCAGTGCCACTAGATTGCCGAACTGCAATCGGTTTCTTATATAAATAAATGAATATGCATACGTGAATACATTTCTCTGGATAGCCAGCAGTGATGCATACCCTCAGACTTTCTCACCACTTTTTCTTCTAATAACAAAAATGCTACAACTGATGATGTCACTTTAATTTATTTATGATCACTTATTCTTTATTTTTTATTATGTAATGAAATATAATTAATTTTATTGAAATTTTAATGAAAACGATATTTTTTTTTCTATATTTTGCAAAACAAATAAAATTAAAATTTGTAAACAAATAAGCAAATGCGAGCAACAGCTGATTCGATCATTGGTTTTAGTTACATTCGAAATTAACAAAACCAACTTGGTTTCATGACACCAAATGAAACCAACATTGGTTTGCAAAAATTACAATCAGCAAAACCGACATGGTTTCTGTGACACCCCTGATTAGCCTACTAAACTGATTTCAGTGGAGATAACCGTTTTTCTGGGATACCCTATAGGAACTCAAACTCATTTGTAAGTACCTTTAAATTGGTTTTTTAATAACCACAACTGGTTGATTAAGTGACTTTTTTCCTTGTCGCCGACTCACTATTTTAACATAGGCATGTCATAGGCGGTAGTCAATTGGCCATCTCTGCATGACTTTTAAATTGACTACTAACTACTTATTTTTCAACCACTCTGAAATCACTTAATATCTATTATAGTTAAATAAATATTTATGTAAATCTTCATACACACATATACATACATACATATGTATATACTATATATAATGAATATATGTATATTGATATATAGAAATAATTAGTATTTTTATATTTAAAACAAAAATACATACATTCATACGAAAGTTTTTTCTGCTCATGGAAAATATTATACATATTAAGTATTGAAATTATTATATTTTTTTAACACAAACATTTGGCATTTGATTTCATGGCATGCTTTTTTTATATTTTTTTTTATTTTCTTTTCATTTACTTATTTGGCTTTTATTTATTTCTTACGTGTGCTTCTATTCAATATGTTTGGTTGATATCTGCATGAGATTTAAACCAATTTGTAGTCACTTGCAAGATAATTAATTTATAGCTAGTGTTTTTTGTCAATCGACTATTTTATTTACTACAGGGTAGTTCTTACTAAAGATATATATATGTATGTATATATTTCTGTGTTTTTCATGAATAACTGCCTATGTTATAAATTTCGAGTTTGTGATGTGAAATTGTTATATGTATTTTAAATTATTTTTAAACAGGTCTAAGGAACCTAAAAAAATGTTTGTATGTACATAATTTTTTCTAATACAACAACACATCTTCTACCTTTTTTATATAAGCTTCACAGATTTTATTTTAGTCTTTCGGACATTTTTAATAGATTAAAGGCACACTCATAAAGATAAGTGAACGAAATGCGATACTTAAACTTGTGCTGCACTAAAACACTTACATACATATCACGGTGAAGGCTTAGAAACTTCTATGAGTTGTCAAAGAAAAAGAAATGAAAAGAAGCATTGAATAATGAATTTATCAACTAGAGAATTCTTTCAGTGGAAATAAACGGCGCTGTTCTGTAAAGCGAATCCGAGTAAATTTCTCGCTTTCAAAAAATTAATAATGGTCCCGTAGACGCGTTTAAAACCATACTCCATAATTTTCTTTCAGATATGGTATTTGAGAATCATATAACAACAACATTGAAAAAATCTGATAAAATATTTTTATTGTTTTCTAAAATCATGCGACTTGAAATCGATTGGGTTTACAGAACAGGTCCGAATTTTTTGCGGGGAATGAAGCAGCGAAGTGAACCTGAAGTTGTGGCCACTGAGAGAGAAGTTTCAGTTAAAAACAGCTTTTATCCGCTTTTTTATAGTACACTTTAGACCCCTGCAAAATACCACTTAGAAAAACTCTTAGGACATGAGGGATCTTTCAAATGCCTTACTGCAGTGAAATCTTCTAAAACAAACGCTGAACAACACTGTTGGCAAGACATTTGTTTCAGTAATTGCAGGTATAGGAGGAGTAAAGAAGAAAATACTTCGTGATATTTGCTTCTTCATACAGATGGGCGCGTATACAAACGTCATGCATGTTCATATTAGTGATGCACGAATAGTCGTATTCTTATTCGAAATATCACATATTCGGCCATTTTTAGGCGAATGCGAATGTATTCATATTCGCTAAATTCAGGCAGATTCGAATACGAATATTTTTTCAAAGAAATTAAATAAATAAATGCATAAATCTCAAACGAAATTTAAATAAATGACTAAAAATTTTAGTTTGTAAAAATACATTAATTTTTTATAGAAATTTGTGCTTTGTATCATTTTCAAATATTATTCAATGACGATCAATTAAATTTGGGTACTTAAAGTGCGCTAACAAGAGTGTGAAGTCATTTTTCATAACAATTTTTTAATATTTCATATTGCATATAATATTCGTATTCGTATCCGTATTCGCGAATATCGTTTCAAATATTCGTATTCGTATTCACGAATATCGTTTTAAATATTCGTATTCGTATTCGCGAATATCAAAAGTTGACATTCGTTACATCACTAGTACATATGTGCACATATTGCGTGAATGATCTTTGACATTACTGCGCACATACAAACGCACACAAAACGCCTTGACATTATTAGTTGCTTGCGGTTGCTTTAAAAAATCACACTTAAACACAAGCATAATAGATTAGCATATACTAGGGTATTCAATTAATCGGGGTTTTGCTTTAATCGGTTAATCGTTGTTTTTGCTTAACCGGTTAATAATCGGTTAATTTCGGTACTAATCCATTAACCGATTAATAACGATTTTTCCATAAATCAAGTGTTTTCAACAAAATAAAAGTGAATGAATTATTTATTAATTTCATTTTATTAGTAAAACTGAAAACACATAATAATTCCTAAACTAATTCGGTTAATTTTGTTAGAACATTTATTATTTTACTATCGATAGTTTCTTCTGTTGGCGGATCATCATCTGACTCATAATGACAGAGCTCAGAGACGAATATTCTGCAAAAAACGTAATTTCTGAATTTCTTAGGTTTCGTTTTTGTACTGTCTGTCTTTAAATCTAAACCTTAATTAAATTGCTGACAACAGTACTATTGGCATATATTAATATATGTATTAAATAAAAATTTAATAGTTTCTCTAGTTAGAAAACCAGAGTCTCTAGTAAACTCTTTTATAGCCATGTTCAAAGACTTTGAAGTTTTATTTAATTTAGGATTACTGAACATACTTATTTGTTTGTATGAATAATAATTTCTAAACACTCACCTTTTTTGAATGAGACAAAACAAATAATTATTACGTAAAAAATAAGTTGTAATACTACAAAATGTGAAAAAATTTGTTGCGTCGGTTAATCGGTTAATCGACAGAATTTAACCGGTTTAACCGTTAATCGAAAAAAGTGCATTTTAAATTAACCGATCAGTTAATCGGGTAGTAATTAACCGAATTGAATACCCTAGCATCTACATCTTACACGTACATTCAAACGAACAATATGCAAAATAACAAGCATATGCGCATCAACACTACTTCTTTTGAGTATTTGTTATGAACTAGAAGTCTTCGCGAACTCACTTGTAAACACTCATCACCTAGCTAGCATTTTGTATCATAATCGAATCTTTTCCGAATCAGCTTGACGGGAAAAATTACCGCATATGAAAATGGTACCTTACAAATGAATCATGCCAAAGAATCATTTATGATACGATTTGTTGATTAATTTTTGAGCAATTTTCTGGTAGTATTTAAATCATTGGGTTATTTTCGGCTTTTTTGCATTTTCTAGTTCTATTTTCAAGAAATCACAAGTGAATCCTTTTTCAATCGCCCAAGTGATAAATCACTTTTTAATCAATAAAAGTGATCTGAGGAGAATCATATAAGAAATTTTACCAAAAAATTTTCACCCAAATGCTAGCTGGGTATACACGAACATCAATACATCCATGGTGTTTCGCTTATTAAACGACAGCATTTATTATTGGTTTAGTATAATACATGCCACGAGAATACATTTAAAAACCAAGACGTATTTAAATTTCAAGACTGCTTAGGCAGGGCTCTAGTAGACTGTATCAGTAGCTGGTTTTTGACACAAACCAATCATCAAACTAATGTAATTTAAATTGGTTTGATCATAGTTTTGTTTCAAAAACGAGCTACTGAATGAGTTTGACACAAGTCTGCTTTATAGGTGAATATTGGTTGTATGATTTTAGAGCTGTGTCCAACGAACGTGTTCGTTCACCTTCGAATCAAAAGTTATTTCAAACCCATTTAATTTACATTCACGTTTTTGACCTGAATTGTGTCCATTTTAGTTTAAAAGATCTCTTGGACACAACTCTTATGATTTGTTATTCGATGACTAGGAGTAATTGAAAGTCCTAAATATTGTTGTTTGCGATAAATATGTAAGAGCACATATTTTTAGGTTAGAAAAGTTTTATCACTTTTAAATATATAAAATCGATTCATATTCTAAGTGAAGAAATTTGAAGTACTAAAGAATGTGTGTGCGCGTTTTCAAGTACTTATAACCACTTAATTAAAAAACTTTAGCCTTGGCAGCAAGCAGGCTTAAGATTATAATGCAAAAATGGTACTAAGCGAAATCAATACACAAGAACATGAATATATGTATAGCTTACCGGTAGCAGCTGCAGCTTCTGTACCATCTTCGTCAACCTTAATAACAGCCTTGTGCACAACCGAAGACACACTCAAAGATTGACTGCGATTGCCCTTCAACATCTGACCAAATTCAGCATTACCTTCAAACATGCGTTTCATGCCCATCTTTGAATGAATAAATATATTTAATTTAAAAATAATAAAAATGTATCATCCAATTCTCTCTCTTACTTTTCTCAAAGGTTCCCTTAATTCGGCCTCAAATTCAACTTTGAATTTTGGCAAGTGCAACTCAACGCGATGATGATTCATATTTTTGGTTAGTTCGGATAATGATGTTTCCTGCAATTTCTTCTCTACATCAGCTAAATTGGTCTCGGAATTGGGTAATATAATCAGCATTGAAATATCTGAATTTTTATAGAGCATTTCCACAGCAGTGGCACCCAATTCAGGAATTTCACCATAACTGAAGGATTCCGTTGTACGCATCATGTTCACTTTAAACTTATTATTCTCATTCACATGAAAGTCTGTTTCATATGTTGCGTATTTGGAGAAGTCATTAACCCAATTGGCTTTTAGGTGCAAGGCATTTACTAGCACCAAAGAGGTGGTCTCATCCAAACTATCTGATTTTATTAACTCTTTAATTAAATGATTGGTTTTATTTTCCACCCAAGAGTTTATAGTCTGAGCAGCTTTTTCACTGTTGGCAAAGTTAATAGAATCGACTGATGAGTAGAATTGTTTAGTTACCAAATTATTGAATTCATCCTGAACTTCAAAGCCTTGCTTGACATAAATTTTATTGGCAATGGTAAGAACTGGACTATTCTGGTATTTTTCCAATATCGAGTGAAAACTGTTGGCCAAATGTTTACGATCTTGGGTAGTTATAACCAGTCCTTGGTCCATTTCATTTGCAGTCGTTCCTTCGGCTCCCAAACGTGTCATTGCCAGACATGTTTGTATAGAGAAGGGAGAAAAAATAATATTCTTTTCAGAATTGCTTACGGTCAAGTTGGAGTAAAGACGAGCACCAAAAGCTTCTAGGCCATTCTGAAATACTTCCACATCAGAGTGCTTGGAAAGTGGTGAGCAGAGCGTTGGAGAGATAAAAATGGAGATGGCAAATATATAAAGCATTTGCGAAGTCTTGGCTGTAAAAAAAATAATATAAAGTGAATAACTCAATTCGAAACACAGAAAAAAGTATTCAACAATTAATGTTTTCAATTAAAAATTTAATTGTTTTAATTAAACATTTAAACATTTTCAATTAAAAATTTAATTGTTTTAATTAAACATTTAAACATTTTCAATTAAAAATTTAATTGTTTTAATTAAACATTTAATTGTATTTTGAGTAGGAAAACTTAATTGATATTATCAAATTGTTTATAGGTGAAAATTTAATTAATTTTTTAATTGATATTAAATATTATTATTATTATATTAATATTACTTTTTTGTGTGAATAGAATATTATGGAGAAGGATTATAGCCTTTGGAAATTTTTTTGGAGATGTTATACTGATACTATGATATCTTGATTGTGCATTGAAAAAATTGTTCAATAGTTAATATTTTGAACTAAGAATTGGATTGATTTGATTAAATTTTTAATTGCTTCAATTTCTTCGAGTGGAAACACATAATTAATATTATCAAATTGTTAGCTGGCGAAAATTAAATTTTTTATTGTTATTACAAATTTGTTTACATAAATTTTTCTGTGTGTGTAATGTCGTACGTAAGGCCCTTTCTGTGCCCATGTTCTGTAACTCCCGCGTCGAGAAAGTTTTCGATGGAATTGTGTGAAATGAAAGAAAAATGCCATAAATTGAAACAAACAGCTGTTTTTCTCACTTAACTGCGTCTGTAATTTTTTTTGGCGAGTAAAAGCTGTCACGTAAGGAAATTACTCGGCAATTTACAGAAAAAGTGTATCTGTAAAATTTTCGTGAGAAAAGTTCTCGCTTTGACCTGTCAAATATACTCACAAATAAAAACGTGGTGAGAAATTATTTCAAAAATAAAAATTTATTAAAAAAGCCAATTGAAATGGATAATAACACGGAAAAAGTAAGTATTTTGTTTTTTAAGTGATTTTATCAATGATAAACTATTTTGTTTTTATAATTTTAGAAGAACATGCGAATTTCTAAGCAACAAAAAGAAAAATTCCAAGGATGAATGGCAAGTGCTCCAAAAATCGTTAAACTCCCTTGGTAGTAGCGCCAAGTCTGTAGAACAGTGGAAAAAGGTATGGATGTATGGGTACTTCATTTCTGAAAACTTCAATTAAGAAATATGCGCGCCAAATACATTTAAAAAGGCAACTATATGAATAAATATGCTTTTAATTATATTTTACTTGTATACTTATAATTCATGTGTGTGTGTTAAATGTGTTCAAACCTATTTAGTAAACAATAAACATTAAAGTTGCACTAAACATTATTTGGTATAGCCGTCGGCTATATTTTCGCCGCCTTCAATGCAAATTTTTCAATTTTAGTAAATTTTTGTCGCCGTCCACGACATTTGTGATAAGCGTTCACAACGTCTGCGATTTCACATCGTCCTCGACTTGTATATTATGACATTTCTAACGTAACGACGTAATAATTTTTGGTGGTTTTCGACATGACTTACAGACACACTTTTTTCTCACTTTTCGAGAAACGATGGAATATTTTGTTTCACATCTTTTCGACGCAAGAAGTTCTCGCCAAAGTTACAGAACATGGGCGCTGTTTATATTATTGCTAATGTTTTATCTTGTAAGAACATAACACTAGTCGGACGATTTTTTTTACCTTTTTCTATCATTTTATCAAAAAGTTACTATTAATATTACTTTTCGACAGCCTAGGAGAAAATAATTCAAGTTACTCTACTTGGACACATTCCGGCTTAAAATTTTAAATGCCAGCAAAACTTACTGTTTTCAGAAGTATTTTTGTGTGGATCACATTATGTTGCGCATGAATAAAGCATTTTATTTTGTTCGAGATGATCCAGCCAGAATCAATACATTCAGCTTCCAAAGAGCGATGAATTTTTTGCCTTAACAAAGTGCTTCACAGAAATAATAATATATACTTTTTGTGTACTCAGTTGCAAAAGTTAGTGGATGTCAAGTTTTTTTTACTATCTTTTCTACTTTGCCAGAGAGCCCGCCTTAAGGCCCAACTATAATGTGAATAAGAGAACTTAAGCAACTGTGCGGATACATATAAACTATAATGTACTTATGGAACTTTTCGTCAAGTTTCGTCAAATGTCATTTGCTTAAGCTAAGTGCCAAACTGAACGCATATTCCGTACGGAAAACACGGTTTGTGCATTTTTTAAACTCAAGCAAACAGCATCAGAAAATATTAATTGATTTTAAATATTTTTTTATTTTTTCTTATTTTAAACTCAGAAAAGAAAACGAAACTTTTATTTTCATTCTTTGTTTTACAATACACCTATGCACACATGCACATGAGTTTATTTATGTATGTTCATTGTTGTACTTTTTAGTAGGCAAAACAAATAAAACAAGTAATAAAGTGGAGGATATAATTACACGTGAATTTTTAACAACAAACAAGTTAATTTGATTAAATTGCATTTATTTAGGAATTATAAGAAGAAACAAAATTACTAAAAAATTGTGAACAATACCTATATGTGCAGCTGTGGCTAAAGAAAACTTAAGTACATTGTGGCTACCTAAAAGTCATATTGCTTAATTGCTTAAGTATTTGACAGACTTATCGTTCAATTCTGGTATTAGCTTAAGCCGGCTTATTCATATTATAGTTGGCCCTTTATGTTTTCGGAAGCACTTTTCGAAGCTTTTGTTATCAAGTAAGCAATACATTGCTTCCCTCATTTGTTAGTGCTGCCATATCAGATTTTTTTGCTGGTTTGTGCCAGTGTTATGTGTCGAACAAAGTTTTACGCAACGACGCTACTTAGCGCACTTAAAATTTTGTAGTCAGCTGGATGTATTATAATCAAATTTTTTTAAATTCACCGTGCCATAACAACCAAAAAAGCTTAAGCGACATAATTTTCGAACTCAATTTTTTTTACCGAAATCGATTATTAGCGATCGTAAACGATCGATTTTCGTGAAGAAACAAGGTCCAAAATATGTGTCGCTTGAGCTTTTTGAGCCAAAAATCAGCTGCTTCGCAGTTAGCCCATTGCAAACTTGAAAGAATGATGCTTGAAGCCCCATGTGTCTTAATTTTAGTTAATTAGCTTTTCTTGCAAATTTAAATAATATACATACAGTTGTAACCCGCTTTGACGAGTGAAATAATGTTAGGCTGATTCGTTAAATGCAGTATAATTGTTTGATATAAAGCTAAATATATCGTTATCTTCAATCGTGAAGGAGCTAAGTCCGCAGACTAATAGAACAAACAAATATATATATATATATATATATGGCAAATTAGAGATGGCAAAAATGAGCTTTCCTTACATAAACTACTACTACTATCAACTACTTCCGATCCATGAATTAACACTTTATAAGCTGAAGCAGGCAAATTATACCATTATACACATTCCTTTATCTATAAAGGATACGCACTAAGAAGCATTCGCACGGTTCCTAGCGAGTAATCTCTAAATTCTAAACTATTAATTTTGTATGCCGATGAAAGACATTGCAAAAGATGATGACACCGATCAATAACTGTTTGATCTAAGCCAGTTACTTCAGTTGATATAGCTGAATTAAAAAAAGTTCTTGCAGTGTTTCCGTCATTGGAAGTGCCACTTCCGCCACTTTGAACTTTGTCGACAATTAAACATGACTAGGTGTCCTAAAGCGCTGCTGAACATATAGTTTTTTCTGTGCAAGAGGCTCCTTTTCATCTGTTGTAAAAAATATCCTCAGAAAAACACAAATGTGGAAAAAGTACAAGTTCCTGTCCAAAATTTCGGCCATCAAAGAAGTGAAATGAAGTGAAGCAGATTATCTAGAAATTATATGACACCCAAATTGTATACGATTAATCAAAATAATTCACATATTCTATTTGCACTGAAAAATTAGTATATAAAGCTGAAATTTGCATCTATATACAGGGGACCAAACACAAGAATGTTGATGATGAAGGTGTGGCCGCCTTCTAAAACAGCATCATGTTTCGTTCTGCAAGTGTTTGTCAAAATAATTTACAATTTACCTTTAGTGCAATTTGTTCCGTAAAATATTATCAGATATAATGTCAACGATACGAACTTTAGCCTAATTAAATCATAAATATGGAATCACATAAAGTTCGAACAATAATAATTAAACTAACTAAAAATAGTAATATTTGTTTTCTAGTTCTTTTTGTGCAATAATATGTTAGGCCACCGACATACGTTCAATATATATTGTGATATTTGTATCGCGAACTATTTCAATGGATTAATGGATCGCGTGCTACATGTTATATATTTATCGAATTAGTATTTTTACATTATTTTTGTGCTGTGGGGTCGTTAACTAAAAAATGCCGCTAGTATTATACGAGTATTATACCTATTGCCACAAACTAGTTTAATTTTTTAACTATTTAGCTTATCGATAATGCATATTTATATTTACTTATGTTATATTTTTATTTCTAACCGACCTCAAAAAAAAGAGTCCCATTGTAAAAAAAGTGGTCGGGACACGCCCACAATTTTTATATTTGAGTTTAGTATATTCTGCTTATTTAATTGCTGCGAAACCTAGCTTATCTAACTTTGGTTCTGGTGATTACACAATTTTTAAGTTGCAAAAATGGGCGGGGCTACACCCATTAAAATATATTATATTATTTCACGCGGTTCTACCTAAGCGATTTTCGCGAAACTTACCCTACACCTTGAGCTATAAAAAATACACAATCCTCCATTTAAAAAATGGGTGGAGTGATGCCCATTAAAATTAAATATTTTACTTGAAGTGGTTCTACTTTACTGATTTTTACAAGACTTAACACGCACCCTGAGATCTGGAAAACACACAATCTTGCATTTAAAAAATGGGCGAAGGCACGGCCATTAAAATTTAATTTTATATTTCACGTATTTCTTCTAGCAGATCTTTGCATTGCAGTCGGGTTTTTTTGCAGAAAGAATTATATTATTTCGTTTCTTACCAACGTACTCGTATCTCAAATTGATAATACGAAGTATACTACACATTCAAAGTTTAAGTTTTAGATTTTAAGTTTCATAATTATAAGTTATTCTGCGGTATGATTGCCATCCATCAATACTCTATGCTACACGTTCAATAAATAATGGATCGCCGTCAATATATGTATGTATGTATGTGTGTGTATTGAACGTGCAGCAGTATCTTCACTAAAAGTGATAAGTCCCATAATGTTAAACAAAAAGTGCTAAAAGCCATTTGAAATATGAAGATTTGTTGGTTGCAAGTTGTCAAACTGAATGTTCAAATTTTGTAGGTTTTGTTTGAATATTTAAAGAAAAGATCAGATATTTTTATATATTTTTTTTAGCAAATTTGTTCCCTCTTCTGTAAAATTGGACTAAGCTCCTTTACGACTAAAGTTAGTTTTTATTTATGGACATTAATAAAATTCTTTGCAAATTAACCGAATATTAATGTAATGTTTGAAAATATAATAAGGATTTTCATAAGAACGTTCAAAAGTCTCGCAAGATGTGCAATTGTGCATTTTTACACTCTCGTAAATAAAAATCTTAAAATTTGTATGGACATTTATTTACACAAACCTGTTAAGTTTGCCCAATAATTTTGACTCGTAAACTTAAGCTGTGCATTTTGTAAACAACTTCTTTCTTTTTTGGCTTTCTTTACGCATTTTTAGTCACACACACACACTTTTTTTATTTTTATAGAACTATATAAATTTAAGAAATTTATTATTCGACATATTGTGATTATTATATTTTAATTTGAAATTTATTTGCTGGTGGTTCAGCTTATTATTTGCAGGGTTTTGTATGAGTTTCTAAGCCTACTATGCTTATTTTTCTTTTGTGATTTTCAAAAATATTGTTATTTGTGAATTCTCAAATAGTTCTTGAAAGTCTGTGCATAAGATAAGTGGTTTGTGACTATTCAAAATGTGTGGTTGAAGTCTACTGATGATTTGTTACAGCAACAATGAAATGCATATAGACCAAGCTGAACCACCAGCAAATAAATTTCAAATTAGAAATATGTATATAAATATTTTTATATTAAAAATTGCTTGAAATTTTCTTATTTTATTTTTATTAAAAAAACTTTTTGACATTTGCTTCAAATTTAGATAAAGTGTTTGGGCAAAAGTTCCAAAAGGGCTTCTGGGAATAAGTCTCGCAAGTTAGCCGAATTACACAAATGGCAATTTAAAGAAAACTCTTAATATTTTGAAAAAAATATTCATACATACATATGTATATGTACATAGTATATACAAAAATGCCACATAATTTAAAAAGATATATATGATAAACATATATTTTTATTTCTTCTGGATAATTTATCGGTAAATTTGCTATATATACAACACAATTTATTGGTTTGTTCGAGCGTATGTTGAATTGCGAATTCGTTAATCTGATTCAAGCCACATTAAACAGCTGACATTTTGTTTACACGTTTATAACGAAGAATTCATTTGACAATTACTTTTGTGCCTTGCTTGGTGCATACAATTTTTTTTTCAATTACTTTGTGAAACTATTTATGTGAGGAGCGCAGAGTTGCACCTAATGCGTATTTAATTTGCCTTGAACTGATTATTCGTTAAACCGAAGTACCACTGTATGTATATACTATGAGTTTATGTGTATATATACATATACATATGTATGTATATAGTCTTAGCTAAGATTTAAATTTAGTTTTTAAAAATTTTAAACAAATGCGAGATTAGAATGAGCTATGTATGTATGTACTCGTATATTATAAACAAACACATATGTACTTATATACTAGTATATACTAATACCTTTAAAAATCATTTTAATTTATACAAATATATTCAATTTAAATCACTTATTCGATGTTAACACCACTATTGTTTTTATGAAACTGATTTTTTGTTTGAGGTGATGTGGCCTAATATATACTTATGCATATGCAATATTAAGCAAGATAACAAAAGAGATAACCAAAGATTATTTAATAATTATGGTTTCATGTGAAATGTTTATGTTTACGATTAAGAATTATTATCATCTTATGTTATACACTACCCAGATTCCTAATAATAAACATATTCATATCATTTAAATCATATGTCTACATTAAATAATGAAAACCAATAAAGTTAGTTAGTTGTACACAGAAGAAAAAAATTGCTTTAATCAGTAAAATTTCTCTCTACATTTTACAACAAATATTACCAAACTGACGAAAGCAATTTTCAAAATTGTATAAATTTAAATAAAGTAGTTTTTTTCCATTTTGTGAAATTTTTACTTTTAATTTCAAAAATTATTGAAAATAACTGACGTGTATACACATGTACGTGTTCGGCTTGAGGTCCGTTTTAATAAATAAATTAAATTACTTTTTATTAATTTTTGTTTATTTATTTCCGATATTTCGACCAACTTTGTTGGCCATCTTCAGGGTGTTATTAAACTAAAACAATAATGATTTAATATATAATTAAATAATATTTAGCTTTATCACTATAAATTATAATTACTTTTATTTTGTAAAATTTTATCCTAGCAGTGGATCTATTTCTTTTTAAGTTCTGTCACCTACTGTTGATATGTTTTCTTTCAGTCCTGTGTTTGTTTATTATGTGTCTGTATATGTGTGAGCAATTATCAGTATCTGTTTTATAGTTAATTCTTTTATCATTTGGTATATTTATTATATGTAACATCTCCTGCATGTGTCGTTTGGTATAGTTTCTCTCTCTCTCTCTCTCTCTAATATTTTGATTTTATTAAGGTCTGGTTTATGTCCAGTTTTCGCACAGTGGGCAGCAAGTGCAGTTTTTTGTGTCAGCGGTTTGTTATTTGCTTTTAAGTCTGATTTATGAGATGCTAATCTTGTTTTTAATTTTTTTTTGTCGTATCGACATACATATACTTTTTGGCATATATCAGTCTCGTCGCCATTACACTTTATTTCATACATAACATTAGATTCATCCATAATATCTATCTTTGATTTCATATTGTTAAATAATATATTTGTTGTATTGTTGGATTTCATTGCTAGAATGTATTTGTTTTTATCATAAATGTCTGAGTATTTTAACCTTTCCGATAATCCTTCGATGTAGTTAATTGATTTGTAGACCTTATTTTTTCTTTTATAATTAATTGCATTAGTTTTTAATATGATTTCTTAAGCTAAATGTTATGTACGAATATGATTTATGTGATTTTAAAATAATTGATTCATCTTTTGATGAATGAAGTGACTTTTATTCGTTTTGAATTATTTGTCCAAACATATGTTTAATTAAATACAACCTTTCTCTCAAGTCTAAAAAAATTAAATTTTAATAATTTCATTTATTGCACAGCATTGCCTTTTTTGAATCAAGAGTGTATGAATATGAATTTTGCACATACATGTATGAAAATGTATGAATATATATAATCATATATGCCCATATACCCTCATTTTTCGGATCGGAACCATATATGGGATATCATATATGCTCCATACATATTTTTTTAGCTGGGTTATTATATTTTTCGGGTGTTTGGAGTAAAAGTTGATCAATCTACCAGGCGCTGTGGGCTTTTGATACCAATCAATTATTATTATTTTTCCGGATCTCTTTACTAATGCTTCCAAATAAAAAAAGATCCGGAAAAATAATAATAATTGATTGTCAATCAATTATTATTAATTTTCCGGATCTTTTTACTAATGTGTCCAAATAAAAAAAGATCCGGAAAAATAATAATAATTGATTTGTATCAAAAGAGTGTTATCAAAAGAGTGTTATCACTAGAGTGTTAGACACAAGTAACACACACTTTCATAAAAAGAACAAAGAAATAATAAGAAATATTTTAAGTAAAAATGATTTTCCTACGGAATTAGTAGAAAAACTCATAGAAAAAACTATTACAAAACGAAGACAAATTAATAACAACACTGAGAATAGTATAAAGGTCTACAAATCAATTAACTACATCGAAGGATTATCGGAAAGGTTAAAATACTCAGACATTTATGATAAAAACAAATACATTCTAGCAATGAAATCCAACAATACAACAAATATATTATTTAACGATATGAAATCAAAGATAGATATTATGGACGATTCTAATGTTATATATGAAATAAAGTGTAATGGCGACGAGACTGATATATGGCAAAAAGTATATGTCGGTACGACAAAAAAAAAAATTAAAAACAAGATTAGCATCGCATAAATCAGACTTAAAAGCAAATAACAAAAACCGCTGACACAAAAAACTGCACTTGCTGCCCACTGTGCAAAAACTGGACATAAACCAGACCTTAATAAAATCAAAATATTAGAGAGAGAGAAAAACTATACCAAGCGACACATGCAGGAGATGTTACATATAATAAATATACCAAATGATAAAAGAATTAACTATAAAACAGATACTGATAATTGCGCACACATATACAGACACATAATAAACAAACACAGGACTGAAAGAAAACATATCAACAGTAGGTGACAGAACTTAAAAAGAAATAGATCCACTGCTAGGATAAAATTTTACACAATAAAAGTAATTATAATTTATAGTGATAAAGCTAAACATTATTTAATTATATATTAAATCATTATTGTTTTAGTTTAATAATACCCTGAAGATGGCCAACAAAGTTGGTCGAAATATCGGAAATAAATAAACAAAAATTAATAAAAAGTAATTTTATTTATTTATTAAAACGGACCTCAAGCCGAACACGTACATATGTATACACGCCAGTTGTTACAATAAAGGTCTACAATATTATACACTCACACATTATTGAAAATATTAATAGAATAAACTAAAAATGTTATTGAATGAGTGAAGCAAGTTGATTAGTTTAGAAATCTAATATCTGCATATACATATATGGCAACAAGGAAAACGTGCTTAAGTCATATTGCACTAGAGCACTTTTAAGTATTAAAGTAGATTTTCAGAAATTTATTTCTTTTACAGTTAAATTGGGAAACTCGCTTTTAACATTTATTTTTTTAGGCAAACATCGTTTTACACGCTATAAATAATACATTTAAGTTGAAATATACCAACGTATAAGCTAGATTAAGTTATTATTCCAAATGAGATTATAAGTCTAAAAAGACAACAACCATGAGTTGTTGATTTGGTAATTAAGTTCTATTTAACCTTAATGATATCGGTCATAGTGAACTTAATTTTAGTTCTTTGAGTATAAAATAATAAAAAAAAAACACAAATCACCTAATCACATAACTTTTTAATACTAGTATACTATTTAACTAATCATTAAATAAAGAGAGTTTAACACAAGTTTTCTATTCCCGTAACATTTTTTATTTCTTAATATCCAAATTTTGTAAGAAAATATAGATACTTTTATAAAGTGAGATCCAAATATACATACATAAATATTTTAATTTAAAACTTTTGTTTTCAAATTGTGAAATTGAAATTGTTTTCAGCACGATTAAATAGCGATAAAATAAAATTGCAGTTTGGCAATAATCACAATTTTTTGTTAGACCATATCCTGGAAAAAGCAGTCTTAGGATATCGGTTCTTAACTAAGACCTTCTTATGTTTATCTTACCTGTGATACATGGTTGTCAGAAAATGAACACTCGATGCCCGAACTCATATTGATCTATTTCGGATTTGAATTGACGTTCACATTAAACCACAAGGTAGACCAGAGTTGAAGATAGTGACTTATGAAAAAAGCTAAAATCCGATGATTTGACCACTGTTAAAAAGGGACAAATATAGTGTGTTTGTTATTAAGTATTTTTATTACGATAATCAAAACAAACAACAAAAGTGCATACTTAGTGAAATGAACAATTGCACATTTTTACAAAATTAAATGAAAGATTTTGTAGTGCTGAATACATTATTACATGATTAAACATTTTCATGCAAAAATATAAATTTTTAACTTTAACTTACAAAAAGTACACAACGACTGAGACTACAAAGTATAAAAGGAAAATATATTTGAACACATGAACATTTGTACAAAATTATATGGAGGATTTTGTTGTGTTGAATTAAAAAACTCAATGCAAAAAAGATTATTATTTAAAAAAAAATTACGAAAATTTATTTTCACTTTACCATTTACATATTTACAAAAATCACGCAGCGAGTGAGACCACTAAGTATAAAATGAAATTACTTTAAAATAATACCACGCGAAAGAAAAAGTAATGAGGATTTCATGACTGTGTGAGCGAGACATACAGAAAGCACAGGTATCTTCTGTCTCATGACATCTCTGGTCTACTTTGTGCCTTAAACTACTTGGGCTACATGAACGCCTCTGTGTTGCTGCACTTTTCATTTGGTAAGTTATTACTCTCCGGCTCGGATTTCAATTCTTGCAACCATATACCGATGTTTTAATCATGTGAGCACATTATAAAACCATAAAACTACAAGAAATACTTATAACGTCAATACAATCCCTTCACCACCTAACGTCAGTCATAGTGACCGCAAGCAAAATACTTTTAACTCTAATTAAGAAGTTAAGGCACTTGTTGTTAAGCTAATTGCATAAAGTGTACTCATAAGATATGCTAAGAAAAAGTACATAGGCGGACATTGGCGCAGCTTGAGTAATAATGGAAATATTTAACGTTTCTTTAATCATAGGGTCACTGTGATCGGTGCACAGTTTGGGATTTGGTTAAAAAATGGAACTAATTCTGCAGTTTTGATCCTAAAAAACCCTTTCGAGAAAACTTAGTTTCATCCCATTAAAAGACCATGACAGGACATAGTTAGGGAATAAAAATTTTGTGCTATTTATTCTAAACAAAAATGGTTATATAAAAGTTCTCAGAAAAAGGGCGCATTTAAAAGTTATGGTCCTAGAACTTTTTACAGTGAAGATAGTTTATTTTTTGGGTAAAGATTGCAATGCAATTTTTAGGCACATGCGATTTTTTATGGACACCCTATGGGAAATTCCCCCGGACAGCGGTTCAAGTTTCTAAGGAAGGCGGTCATACGTAGTTTACTCAGCTATAGTCATCAAAATTAATATGAATATTTATGTTTACGGTGCTTATGGGCCAATTAGGGTAAACTAAGATTAAAAAAGTCTTTAAATATAATATTATAATAATTTATTTACCGAAAATGTTAATTAAAGAAAAAATAGTAAATTTTATAACGGCAATTTAATACAAACATTTGTACATTATTCTCAAAAACTTAACATACGTAAGGCCGCAGATGATAGCATAGACTTATTCTTTTGTGGTAATTTACGTAAAGAAGAAATCAACGGGTCGGAATTTAGAAGAAATCTATGCAAAAGATCAGTGTTAGTGACAACACGAGACATTTTTCGCGTGTTGTTTCTTCTGAGTTGCTTAATAAATTTATTACAAGACTCAGCGGCTTCTTCAGAGAGCTCGCGTATTGAAAATAGAGAGCGGTCAACTACTTCCGATCCATGAATTAACACTTTCTAAACTGAAGCAGGCAAATTATACCATTATATACATTCCTTCATTTATAAAGGATACGTACTTATAAGCATTCGCACGGTTCCTAACGAGTAATCTCTAAATTCTAAACTATTAATTTTGTATCCCGTCGAAAGACATTGCAAAAGATGATGACACCGATCAATAACTGTTTGATCTAAGCCAGTTACTTCAGTTGATAAAGCTGAATTAAAAAAAAAGTTCTTGCGATATTTCCATCATTGTAAGTGCCACTTCTGCCACTTTGAGCTTTGTCGACAATTAAACCTAATCGTATCCTAAAGCGCTGCTGAACATATAGTTTTTTCTGTGCAAGAAGCTCCTTTTCATCTGTTGTAAAAAGTATCCTCACAAAAACATAAATGTGAAAAAAGGCCAAGTTCCTGTCCAAAGTTTCGGCCACTAAAAGAAGTGAGATATAAATGTTGACCAAGTTCTTGTATTCTTATGTATTATATAAATTTGTAATCGTAAGGGTGTCATATAGTTTCGAGACAATCTGCTTACTTGAAAATATTTTTACCGATTTAAAGAAATGAACAAATAAAAATTTTTCTCTCCTTTTTTAGAAAAGTAAAAATATTGCCAAGTTAGCAGATTATCTAGAAATTATATGACACCCTTACGATTTCAAATTTATATAATACATAACATATTTCTGTGTTAGGTATTGTGGCAAACAAGAACTTGGTCAACATTTATATCTCACTACTTTTAATGACTGAAATTTTGGACAGGAACTTGGCCTTTTGTTACATTTATGTTTTTGTGAGGATCTGACTACTTTTTGAAAAATGTTCTATAATAACACTTTTTAAACTTAAAATTTCTACTATGTCTTATTTCTATTAATGATCACTGTGCCATTTCAAAATGGCATAGTTGCATAAAATAATGGGTTAGACCTTAAAATATTGTGTAATTACAACGGGTCACTATAGTGTGTACGCAATCTGGTAAGAGTCGTCTGGAAAGAAACATGTAAAATACATCGTAAGCTTTAGTTGACGTGACGCCGTCTATTTTCTCAATATATTTACATATTAAAGTCTGCTTAACCAAAATACATAAATCAAAATGATATTCCCAATGCGCATGCATGGTTTGAATAGGGTAGATCGTGCCTTAATTTTTGGATTTTCCAATTGAGTACGTCAATTACTATTTGTGTAAAAATGTCGGTTCTCTATAGTGTAATATTATGTGAAATATTTATGGCCCTGGCCTCGCCGACTTTTATATCTGCTAGTGCTCATGGTTCATGCAAAGTTTGGTATTAAAAAGTTAAAGAGAAATATATGAGTAATAAATTAAAAACTGCTAAACCGAAGTAAATGAAAGAAAAAGCTACGATTTATGGGTGAAGTCATGGCTACTTTTCAAAACAGGAAACTTTTATTTGGGATAAATGAAATGTGTATGAAAAGTTTTAATAAAATGTATCTTAATTTTGAATTTGAAGTGCTTATTTCCAGCACCTGATAGGAACTTCTGGTTTTTCAGATTTTTCTTAGTGATCTCTGATCTAAATTTATTTGTGTATCCAAATTAAGCTCGCTAGTGCGAATTGGAGTTTTAACGTCGTGGCTCCGTATACCGGGTAAAACTTTTTTGTTTAAATATTTTCCCATTGGCTTATGCAGCTACACTTATTTCTGTATAAAATTTCAGCTTTCCAGCGCGAACTATACCTTTAAATTTTATCAGTATTACCTCTCCCACTGTTTCTAACTCAAAATTTTGTTGTGAGCAGTGCTTATAATTCATGCTAATTTTCTTCTAAAATATTCTAGACCAAAGTAGATTAAACACAAGGCTAACATTTTATGGGAATGATCATGCCCACTTTTTAAGGTGATAGTTTAAAGTCTTGTGCATGTGAAACGCGTATGCAAGATTTCACTAAATTGGCTTGAATTAAAAGCTGTAAATTAAGTTTTTAGTTCAAAATAATATTAGTGTGGCCTCGCCCATTCTGATAACATTTTTGGGTTTTCAGGTTCTTCTAGTTGGTTTCTCACCTAGACCTACTTGTGTATCAAATTTCAGCTCATAAGCGCAACTATTGATCTTTAGTTTTATTGGGTGCAGCCCCGCCCTTCTAACTAAAATTTCCAGGTTTTCAGATTTTTCTAGTTCGTTTCTCACCTAGACCTACTTGTATGTATATCAAATTTCATCTCCCTAGCGAAAGTTTTAATTTAAATTTTTATGCGCGTAACTCTGTCCACTTTTCCAAACTCAAATTTTTTTCGGCCAGTGCTTAGTATTCATGTCAAGTTTCGTTGCTATTTTAATTTTGTATACGTTCTTATTTATGTTGAACAGTTGGTGTTTAAACAACTTTCCATATTATTTGGAAACTTTGTAGTGCTGCCGTACTTTCAAAGTAAATTAATAAGGCCTTTAACTAACCACTTAACAAATTAAACTGCATTTAAAAATAAATTTAATTTAAATAAAAATTAACTAAATACTTATTTCAATATTAAAATAGAAACTTGTCTTGCTGAAATTGTTTTCATTATATGTTCAATACCAACAATTTTACGACCGCTGCTAATTCATACAGTAATTTATGGTATGTACTGGTAAAAACGTCCACACATGTCATCAATTAAAAGAAATAGGATTATTAAGCAAAATAGATAATACATTTAATAGAACACAGAAAAACTAACTATTAATCCTTTAACCCCTATTTAAGAATATTTTTCACCAATATAGACGAAAATTAAAGGATTAATATTATTGTTCTTCCTACTGTTTTATATAAATTTCTTGAATATATCATGTACTAAATATGTATGATTTAATATGGCTTGGTACTCGTATATCATTTCACCATAGAAAGTCGATATATATCGCTCATCTACTCAAACAACGTCATAACTCAATAAATGGATTTTTTCAGGTAGTGATGCAGAATTAATCCTTATATTATATTTTTGAGTTATTATGGGATTGTTTGAGTTAAA
The DNA here is from genome assembly GCA_905220375.1 of Tachina fera. Classification (NCBI taxonomy): domain Eukaryota; kingdom Metazoa; phylum Arthropoda; class Insecta; order Diptera; family Tachinidae; genus Tachina; species Tachina fera. The sequence continues at coordinate 73,379,956 of LR999967.1, forward strand.
GAGCTATATTTGCAGATGTGAACTTTCTGGACATGTAATTTTTGGTTTCCTCAACCAATCAGTTATTATAATCTTGTTTTATTCTTTTGCGCTAGAGACCTGCGTAAACAGTCTTATAATTTAAATACGTTTTGTTTTTTAAATGTATTCTCTTGGCTTGTATTGTACGATGGATGTATTGGTTTACGTGTATACGAGTGTTAACAAGCGATGTCACCAAAACTTCTTCTTGTTATTTTGCATATTGAATGTTTGAGTATGTGTGTAAGATGTAGATGGTAAGCTATTATGTATTTAAGAGAGGTTTTTTTAAGCAAGCACACACAACTAATGTCAATGCACGTGTGCGTTTGTATGTGCGCAGAAAAATAAGAGAGCATACACACAACTTATGTAGGTATGTATGTATGTATGTACATGCATGACGTTTGTATACGCTACCATGCGTAGAAAGAACCACAAGCATCACAAATTTTTCAGTCACGAACTAGGTATACTCTTCTTTACTCCTATACCTGCAACAAGTTAACCAAATGTATTGACAACAGTGTTGTTTAGCATTTGTGTTGGAACATTTCGCTGTAGTAAAAAAGTTTTATAAAGTCCCTCATGTCCTAGAAGTTCTTGTAGGAAGTCTTGTGCAGGTCCTTATTTTTTGCTGTACGGTGTTATAAGAAAATGTAATATTTTTTAAAACATTCAAAATTTGTTTCTGAACAATACTCGTAGTAAATTGATGGCAGATTGTTATTCTCCGTACGTTATTTACATGACTTAAATTATTTTGTTCCTTTGGCATTTTTTTTTTGGGAATTGTTTATGTTAAGTTTAAAGCAGTGATGTAAAAAATAAATCTATAGTTGTTTGTGTGAGAAAAGTTGTCTCATTCGTCTCTGAAGTACATAGAAAAAACTAAATATTTGCAACAAACGCAGTTGAGTGAAGCAGCTCAAAATATATAAAAACGAGTCTATGATAGAAAGTTCAAAAATAAGGAATAAAAATTAAATAAGAAAGTTCGGAGCGATCCATATTTTCCGAGTTACGGGGCTGTTAACTTTTCATAAAAACTGTGAAGAATTTCCAAAAATAAATTTTTAAATGGCTTTTCTAATAGAAACTAGAAAAATAAGAAGATCAAATTAAACAAAAAAATTGGCTGCGACCCACATTTCCCGAGTTATTGCTCTTTTGAGTTTTTATATTAAATGCAGTTTAGTGAAATTGCTCAAAAAAAAAACAAAAAATTAAAATGTATTTTTAATACATATTAATTTTTTTCTTATAAAAGAATTGAATACACCCGGTACGCATGTGTTATCGTCGCTGTCTCATTGGCGACTAAATGAAAGAGAATAAGAATGTGTGTGATTTTAGTTTCCACAATTGTGCCATGAAACTGACATCAATGGTCTAAAGGTTCTCAAACATTTGTAATATTATTGTGCAATAATTGACATTGTGGAACAAAATTGCTTGTTTTTATAATCTTCAACAAATCTTTATATATGTACATATATAATTTATGTCACTGAAATCCTTCTAAACAGCTGGATCGATTTGTATGAATTTTTTTGTATGCGTTTCGGTGGCGCGCTGGATTTTTTAAATTTACAGATGGCAGATGGCGTCGGTATTTCGATTAATTATCTAAAGTGCAACTAAGTGAATTTTTGTGTATGCATTCAAGTGGGGGTGTAAGACTACATTTGTCGGGCTCAGCTGGTATACATACATATGTATGTATGTATACATTCTCTGTTTTTATGAAAAGGGAAGATAAGCAATGTCCATCTGTTCGTCCGTCTGCCTGTACGTGAAATCGGGTTTCCGAAGCTCCCAGAAAAGCTAGAGAATTCTGTATTAAAAATCAGTAAAATCAACAAGACGGTCTCAGAGCTGGAAAGTTTAAATTTTTTTAGCATATAAAATCAACTAGCTAAACCTTATTTTGTGTTTGTTGTTAATTTAACATATTTTGTATTTCAATTAGAGTTAATTTGGTATTAAAAATCAAAATAAATCAAAAAGATGATTCCATGGTTGGAAAATTTAAATATGACAATATGATATGTTTTATATTCAGAGAGAAATATTTTGGTAAAAGAAATCAAAACAAGTAATATTGATATATTGAGTATATTGATTCTGCCGAATCTTATATACTCTTCACGAAGTAACTATGGAGTGTACTAATACCTGCGTACATATGTACATACACAAGTATATGTGTACATACATATTTGTTTAAAAAAAATGTAATCTATTTTTTGCTCTAAAAAGCTTTCAAAATACTATGGTGAGATTTATGTCAAATTGAAAACTAATTTTATTTATTTAAAAAATAATATTAAAAATATTTGTAATGAAATTTATTTTTTTATGACATGAGACGGGTTATACATTGGTTTGATAATACTACCAGCGGGTAGTAAAATCCTCTACCAAACAAATCTTAGCAACGTATGCCAAAAAAAATAATTTCTTACCCTTTTTTTTTTTGCAAAAATTAAGGAAATTTTTTTTCACTTTTTTCAGAATGTCTTGCAGGGACCCCTAATTTTTTGCTAACAATATTTGGGAAAATTGTATCTACGGTAAGGCTGGACAGATTCTGTGAACACATCAATATAACCTGAACGTATCTAGGTGCCCTATTTATGTACCTCATTAAGACCACTTTGCAACTTAAAGACGTTAATTTTTACTTTTATGGAATTTTTTCCTTTCTTTGATATTGTTGCATTTTTTCTGTTGCAGATTTAAGTATTTCCTATTTTAAGGTTTTGTTGTTTGCTTTGCCAAATATTGGTAGTGAAAAGTTATTAGTCTTTGTAATTTGTCCTGCAAAAAACAAAATATTCCTTCTTCTATTTAAAAAAAGTGCAAACAAAAATTGGGATTTCTTGCACAAAGTGTTACTGAAGGTCAGTAGAGATGTGTGTACTTGATTATACGATTTTGAAAATTTTTAAGGTAAAAAGTGGTCTGTATGAGCTATTAGTGTGCCTAGGCACGTTGAAATTGTATTAATATATTTCCAAAAGTTGTCCTGTTTTATCGTAGCTACAACTTTGCTAAATATTGTGAGCAAAAACTCCGAAATCCCTGGAAGTTATTCTGAAAAAAACTGAATAAATTTTTTTCCTTTACTTTTGCAAATAAAAGTGAACAAAGAAACTGTATTTTTTTGCTTAAGATGTTAACAATATTTCAATAATCACGCTTTTTCCCTTTAATTTTCACACCTAAAAAGTAAATTAAAAGGAAAAGCTTTTCATAAGGTGACAAATTTGTTATATTTTATTCATGACAATATTTTTATATTTTCCAACCCTGGGATCATATTTTGATTTATTTTGATTTTTAATACCAATTTAATTCTAAATGAAATATAAGAGTCCAAACACAATGTTTGCGGTGCGATTTCTCGTTGCGGGAGAGAAAAATAAACATAATACAACGGAAGACGGCGCCGGCAATACTTGTCATTGTTTGTTTAAATTTTCGTAAATTTTTTTGTGCATACATTTTTATAACTAAAAACAAAAAATGCTTAACATTTTATACATTCGTAGATATATTAAAAAACTATTTTTTTGAGCTTTAGGTCAGTTTATACTAAATTTATTGGTTCAATATTTCGTTAACCTTTGGTTAACTTCTTCAGGATTTATATTGTTTCTCGTTTTTTTGATATTTAGTTTTTTTGATATTTAAGTTTTTCTTTTTCCTCTTTTCCTTTCAAGTGCAAATAATTTTTTTACAATTTTCAAATAACAAAGTGTGTCATAACAATAACAAGAGAAAGAGTATCAAAAATTGAGAGAATAAGAATCTCAGCAATGAAAATCAAATAGATTTTAATTTTATTCCGTCCCGCACTGCGGTTTCTTACTTCAAAATCGTATGGAAAACCGCACCGCAATAAATAATCGTTACATTGTGTTCATACTCTAAAATAGCTTAAATTAACAAAAAACCCAAAATTCGTTTTAGCTAGTTACTTTTATAAGCAAAAAAAAGTTTAAACTTCCCAACTCTGAAACCGTTTTTTGATTTTCCTGATTTTCAATACCAGTTCAAAACAATATATAGCTTTTTTGAGGGCTTCGGAAAACCGATTTCACGTACAGACAGACAGACGGACGGAGAAACGGTCACCGCTTATTCGTCGTTCGTTTATTCCCACCATTTTTGGTGAAAGGTATAATAAAATTATAAGCAAAATATGACTACGATGGAGTTGTAGTTCGATAATTGGTCAAACTATAGATTTTAGTACAAGAGGCTTTCTAAATATAAAAAAGCTTTATTTTTTGTTTATTAAACCCTTTAGTTATGGAAGAAACAGAAAGAAGCCACCCTGCAGAAAATTTGGTGATAATTGGTCCAAACGTATTCGTCCTTTGACTTGAGAAAATGCCAGTGTTATCAAAAGTACGGAGAGTGTATGGTGAAAAAAAGACAAATTGTGTAAATGGTAACATATTCCCCATTTTGTGGTGTATCGCCTTGATCACGAGCTAATTAAATTTGTACTCTGCCTAGCATTCTAGTAAACGGCACTGGACATTTCCAATGTGAGTGACTCTGGAAACAGTCCCGTAACTATACTGAGATATTAACCTAAGCTTAACTGGCATTTAAACTTTTGAAATAGGAGTGACCATGTGGTTGAGTGGGTAGTGTGCATGAGGTTGTCGGTTCGAATCTCATAAAATTGCATTTGAAACTATAAAAAAAATTATAAGTTTTCATTGTTACAGTTAAATGTCGGAATGACATTTATATAAAATTTATATTTTTGTACACCGAATATGTCCCTATGGGATAGTTCAGTGACAAGTCATACAAAGTATCAAAGTATCAATTAACCCCATCATAGGCCATCCCCACGTAAAAGTGACTAATCCGTTTTATAGGATGTGTTAGAACTTGGACTACTATTGTGACTAGTATTGTGTCAGTTCGATTTCCTGCAGGGTAAGTACTCACATTTAAAAGCGAAATTACCGTAAAACAATTTTTTAAACATGCTTAAGCTTTTAACCCTTCCACCAAGTGCAATTATAATTACTTAATTTCGTTTTAACTTAAATAAAAAAAGAAATTAACCGTTTCACATTAATTAAAAGACACTTTTATATATAAAAGTCAAAGATGTATAAATAAATTAATGTCTCTGTGTAGACAATAAACAAAAATAAACGTATTAAAGACCTTCAAATTTGTAGTCATCATTTTAATCAATGGAAACATCTATTTTTATTCCATCAAAGCATTGCTTGTGCGAAATAAAATAATAAAATAAATGCAATAAGTAATTTTTTGTGGAATGTATGTAAACTCCTACATTTTTGCTTTCGACTCTATTTCTTCTTCTCAAAATTACTTGAACTTTTTTTCATCAGATAATTGCTTGATTTCACGTTTTCATTCACATTCATATTTGTCTTTGAAGTTATAATTGAAAGTTTGGCTTGAAATAATTTTATAAGTTTAAGCTCGATAGCGCTTATAAATCATTTGTATTTAAAGATGTCATTTTGTTATTATAAATTTGTTTTTAAGCTTAACCTTGTCTTTTTACTCGTTTCTACTCATTACTAAAAAAAAACACAAGATACAAATATTAACATAATGCTTCTTTTTTTTATCGACCAAATATACCTACAACTATTATGATCTGATCAATGGTCTGTTTTCCATATTTAGAATTACAAACTCAAAAATGTGTGAATATAATTACATAAATATATATGTGAAGCTGTAAAGAAATTTTTAATTTAAAAAAATGCTAATCGGTAGAATATTACAATGGTACAAAAATAAACATTAACATACTGTTACACGTCTGTGTTGAATGCTTGCGGGTCTGTATGTTAGACTTATCTGCAAGTCAAAGTTTTTCAATGTCCGTTCTTGAAAATTAGCAAAATCATTCCATAAATGTTTGAAATATGACCTTGAAATAGCAACAGCCTCTATTTTGTTTTTAAATCTTGACAAAGACCATTTTGTGAACAACATGAGTTTCATTTATATTTTTTACTTTGAACTATTATGAATTTTAATTCAATATATAAATTTTAGTAAATTCTTTGAATTTTTTTTTAATTAATGCTGGAAATTAATAAAACCTTTATCAAAGTCTTTAAGAATGAAATGGTTAAATCTCAAGACATTTTATTATAAATAATTCAGTAAAGTGCGACTTTGACCCGCACACGAAGGGTTCCGTACGGACACGAGATATGTAATTCAATTCGAACTTTAGCCAATATAAACTATAGTTTTGGCATTTTTTTCGTTTTTTGGGTTTTTTTCGGTTTTAAGCGTTTTTTTAGTTTTGGGGTTTTTTGAAATTATTGGCAATTTCTGATTTTTGGCACTTTTTTCTCGTTTTGGCGATTTTTTTGGTTTTTGAAGCTTTTTTAATTTTGGCGATTTTTTTTATTTTTGGCGATTTTTTTATTTTCGCGATTTTTTTTTAATTATGGCACTTTTTTCTGGTTTTGGCGACTTTTTTCGGTTTTTAGAGTTTTTCCAATTTGACGATTTTGTTTCATTTTGGCGATTTTTTTTCATAGTGGAAATATTTTTCATTTGGGGAATTTTTTAAGTTTTGGAGCTTTTTTCGCATTTTGGCGATTTTTTTCGGTTTTTGGCATTATTTAACTTTGGCGATTTTTTTAATTTTGGGGATTTTTTTTTTAATTTTGGTGATTTTTTTAATTTTGGCGATTTATTTTTTCATTTTAAAAATTTTTTTATTTCCTCGATTTTTTTAATTATGGCACTTTTTTGCTGGTTTTGGCGACTTTTTTCGGTTTTTAGAGTTTTTCCAATTTGACGATTTTGTTTCATTTTGGCGATTTTTTTCATAATGCCAATTTTTTTTAATTTGGGCGGTTTCTTAAGTTTTGGCGCTTTTTTCGTATTTTGGCGTTTTTTTCGGTTTTTGGCGTTATTTAACTGTGGCGATTTTTTTTTTAATTTGGCGATTTTTTTTTGAATTTTGGGGTTTTTTTTAACTTTGGCGATTTTTTTCATTTTGGAAATTTTTTTTCATACAATTAATTATTTTGGCCTTGGCACCTTTTTCGCGTTTTGGCGATTTTTTTCCGGTTTTGGCCTTTTTTTTCATTTTGGCGCTTGTTTTCTTTTGTGCGATTTTTTCGAATTTGGCGATTTATTTTAGTGTTAGAATTTTTTTTTTTAATTTTGGCGATTTTTATAATTTTGGCGATTTTTTTTAATTTTTGGCGATTTTTTTTTGGTTTGGCGATTTCATAATTTTTGGATTTTTTAGTTTTACCGTTTTTGCAAATTTCAAGAGTTTACCTTTTACGGTTTAAAAGATATAGCAAGTTGTCAAAATTACATAGTCAAAATTGCATTAACTGATGGACCACCCTTTAATTAAATTTTTTTTGAAAGTTTTGTGTTAATTGTTGTAGTCTATATAAAAATACACTAATTTTACAAATTTCAAGTGTCAATATACATATGTACATATAATTGTATGTATATTACATGAGATTTTAACATTTTTCGTTGCTCGTTTTGGAACACCCTTTAATTTTTAATAATTTTTTCACCTTTACGGTGTACGGAACCCTAAAAATGAATAAAATTGTTAGATATGTCATTTCAATCTGGAGGGTTCATGGACTCTGGAATAACATGGCATCATTGGACACCAAGCTCAAAGAACGGGAAGTAAAATTGACATACAGAGTTTGGAAAAAAAGTAAAGCTGAAATCTGCAGTGATTTACAGAATTCTAGTGTAAGAAGTAAGTAAGCCAAATCCTATGGGGAGAAGATAGAATATTATAAATCTAAAAATACCAAATGTTCTTATGCCACACTTGCAGATTTTGCCGATTTCATAGTGTAAAAATCCCAAAGTAAGATTCGTTTTTCAATTGCAGATTTTACTGAAATATAGAGCTTAAATACATAAATGGAAAGTCAGTTAAAATCGTAGGGGGTGGGTTTTGAAAACTTTATAAAACCACTTTCGTACACGCAAAGTTTGCCCCGATCAACCCTTTTAAATTTCCTCTTAAACTTTTTTTAACTTCTAAACACACAAACATTACCTTAACACATTTTCAAAATAATAAATCAATAAGCCAAACATTTTTATAAGATATGTTGATGAGTTATTTTACATTATTTTAGAAAGTAAAATCCTCCAAAACATAAATGCTAAAAAAAGGCCAAATTTCTAGTTATAATACAAGCCATAGATAGAAGTTGGAGAAAATAAATATTTTTGGACAATATCGAAAATTTTTTATTTCTTATTTTTTATTTTTATATATATCATTTATAACATTCAATTGTATAAAAAATCATTACAGTATCACTACATGAGTGTTTTAAAAGAATGAAGCGTTAGAAGGTACGAGTAGCATATATAATATAGTCATTTCAAACGCATTCACTTAGATTAACTTTGAATGTATCTGGACAAAAAAGTAATGAATATAGAAGGCTAATATTTTTAATTCATGATAATTAGATATTTTATTACAAATTGTGGAAAGATCAGGTAGATCATTAGTGCGATTCAGTAACTGTTAACGATCCGACAATCGTTATTGTTGTCTATACATTTTGTCGCTTAAAATTACGATTGTGTGATACTGAAACTTATTTTTAACGATAGGGCGGAGCTGATATTTTTCGCTGATTTTTGTCGATAAAATTAGCAGCACATAAATTATTGTCGCTTAAACAATGACATACCTGACATTAACCTACAGTGAATATCGTTAAATTATGTTACTGAATAGCAAAGTCGATAATTTTTTGTTTTTAAGGAGTTAGTGAATCGCACTACAGAAGAAATAAAATAAAAATCATTTAATGCCGCTCTTAAACCACTTTGTGCCATATTCCAAATGTGTGCAAGGTCGTTCAGATTATGTTTTTTATATGGAAAGCAATGCCACACAATGAAAAAAATCGCAAATGACAAATGTTGCCACACGCAAAGAAAAAATATGGTTGAGGTAACCATAATCAAACAGCAACATACTATGATTGAATTATATGGTTGCAGTTAAATCATATTATTGTCAATAGAAAAGCAAACTTTTAATAATATTATTATCTGAGTGACGAAAATATTATTGAAACTCACTATACCATGTTCTTATCTAACAATAATATTGTTAAATACGACAACAGTATTATTTAATATAATAATAATATTTTGTTTTTCAAAAATATATATATGGGCTAAAACAGCTGTGCGTTAAATTCGGAATAAAAATAAATTAATATTATTGAAATAAAATATATGTATGTATATATAGAAATGTATACTTACAAATGAGTGTATGCACGAAATACAGACACGTCTGTATAAAGAGATAAACATACATTCGATGTTTTTATTTATCTACCTTTTTGGTTGTTTGTACTTTATTTATTTATTTAACACAACGCGTGCAATACCGATAGCTAACATACGAAACAATGAACTGACAGAAGAGGTTTCTGAAAAAGATTTTCTTAAAAACTTGACATAGTATGGTTTTTGATAACATTAAATTGTTATTTACATTGTACTATTTTTAAAAAATAACAAAAATTATGTTGCAGTCATAAATTTTTAACAAAACTATATTGTTAAACTCTAACCATATCACACTTTTTTATGAATATACCAATGTTATTATTAAATTCAAACATTACTTTGCTTACCGTAACAAAATTAATGTTTCAAATAACAATAACTTGTTTTCAACGACCACACATTTGTTTCTGAGAACATAATATTTTTTTCTCAACCATTCTACAATCATATCGTTTCTTTGCGTGCACTAGAGTACACTATTTCGATAACACAAAATGCCATAGTGTGTACTCGGCGTAAGCATTATAATTCTGACATGATTATACTACGGCGTAGTTTCTTTGAATTTTTGCATCAAACCCATTGTGCAATGTCTACACGTTTCTTTAATTTTAATGATATTTTTAATCACAAGTTTGGTATTACCATAACTTCACAAAATCGTTTATATTATTCAATTTGTATTTGTACACGTGCGTAAATAAGGAATTAGAAGAATTGATAAATGATATGCATATTTATCATCTTAGTTAAATACCTGTTATAACAACAGATCATTTAAGTAATTAAATATATTAACAACAATATTTTTGATATCATAAGAAAATGTATTTATTATAATCTTTTTCAATAACTAAAAAATTAAGAAACAAATCAAACTATTTAAGAAACATGAAAGCAAAGAAAAATAAATGAAAAAATTAATAATATTTAGTAACAGCTTTTAAGCTGACTTAGCAAAATGATAATAACAAACAAAAAGATACTGTAAAAACTAAACAACCAACCAACGAACCATTTATTTATTCATGGTCAACAAAGAAAAATAGATAGAAAGAAAAAAAATAAACCTTTTACAAATATATAAAACTCAAGTCATTCACATTTTGCTTATTGCCTTTATATATGTACATTATACAAAATATATACATACAAGTTATAAGCAACATCTTTAAAAAAATAGGTACGTTTGTTTATTTTCAAAAACAGCTGTTACCATAAAATATATTTATTTAAACGGAAAAATAGTCAAAATTTGTAAGATTAAGGAAACAGTTGACTCCAACTCCGTGTATTGTTGAAAAATATATAAGATTTTGACTGTTCCACTCTTTTTTTTATTGGTACTCGATACAATATTTTTATACCACTAATAAATTTTGTAATTTATTTCACGCAATAATTATAATTAATTTCTTCTTGATTTCCTTGATTTGTTGTTAGTTAAGGTATAAAAAATTGCATGACTATTTGTTATGGTTATTGTTTACCTCAAAAGCAAGTGCAGTACTAAGTAACCAGATACTTTAAAATTTTAAAATTATTTGAGTAATTAAAATAATTTGCAAAACAAAAGTATTACCCCCTGTTTGTGTAAGACGTTTGGATTAGAAATCTTAACGTTTCTGTAAAAAATTAAAGAAAAGCTGTACAAGTTTCCTTTAATATATTATAAAAACACCAAGATTTCTAACTAAAATGTCTTACACAAAAACGGGGGGTTAATAAAAAAAAAAAACTATATATACCAACGGACTATGCAATCGGCCGTATTCTAGAATCTAAATGTAAATAATTTTATTAGGATTCAAAGAAAATTTATCTAAACATCATAAAAATGCATTAATTAAATGCACAGCCACCCACATACTTACATACACAGAAAGAAAAAAGCCGTACTAAATTTAAGTTTTTTCTATTTTCTTTTAGTACGAATCATACTTAAAAGTTTAAGTACGAATAGCAGTAACATTTACTTAAAACAAATCAAAAACGGGATCACTTTAGAAAACCAATCCTATAGTTTCTTAAATTGTGTATGAAGAGCTTAAATTATGTAAAAAAATTTAAATCAAGTACAAAGTTCTTAAATTGAACAAAAAACTTATTTAAAGTACGACTGTGTGTACTTACTTTATACATATGTACATATATAAAAAGAAGAATAAAAAAATCTTTTAACCAAAAAAATTTCAAGTTCGTTAGTGTGCTTGTGATTGAAATTCAATAAAATTAAAAAAATCAATATTAAAATTAAAATAATAATTGTACTTCTTAACGGAAAATGTTTTATTTAAAAGTGACTAGGCGCGGTTGATTTTTCTCGTGTGCAAAAAAGTTTATAATAAAATAAAAGTGAACAAAATATCAATACAATATCAATATTAAAATGTAAATTAATAAATAAATATATAAGAAAAAAAGTGAACGCAAAGGACAACTCCAAACTGCTAAAGCTTCTGAGGGACTTAGATTGCGAAGCTGTTTCTGTATACAGAGTACGTAAAAATATGAGTTTTTCTTATCGATTGTGTGTGTTGTTTTTAACAAATCTCGTTTGACACAGCAATTTTACTTAAGCAACTTTTTATTTGATATGCGGGAGAGAAAAATATGATAGTTCCCATTTTCATTATCTTCTCTTTCATCTTCCATAAGCTCAAAAGTAAATATACATACGTACATATTAGATAAAAAATAGTAATAGGTACAAAAACTTTCTGCAACGCATGCCTCAAAAGTTCTAATTGATAATTATTTTCTTTTGCTCAACTCGCTGTAAGACCGGACTCAGAAACATGTTATCGCTCTAGGTGACCAAGAACCAGAGTAGCAAGCCGGGCAAAAAATTTCGGCGGCGGCTGAAAGACAAATATTTTCGGCGGCGGCGGCTGTACGGCTTAACGCCGATTTGCTTAAAGCATTTGAAAAAAAGTTTTAACCCAGTCTGTTTTTAGAAAAATACGTGAATTATTGAATCACCATGTTGTAACATTATTTATTTTTCAATAGTTTGAATATTGCAGTAATTGATGTCCTAAAAAATAGCTTCGTAAATTATTTGTTAAACCATAGAAACATATTCTAGACTATCAGGGCAATTATAAATAAAATTTCGCGAGAAATTTTTCATTTTTCATATTAGAATTTTTTTCCCTATTACTTGCTATTAGTTGTAATTTTCCCCGGAAAAATTTCTCGAAGAATTTTATTCATGATTGCCTTCTACATAAATTTTATTTAAGCTTTCCGATTGAATTAAAAATTAATTACTTTATTGGAACACTGCTACGGATCAACAAACAAAAAGCTTTGAACAATTAATTATCAAAAAGTCACTTAAGCAAAAAAGTCCATGTAAACGTGAATGTATTTAAGAAGGGACTCCAAAAGAGAACGTAAGTGTTGTCGCAGCTTCGTTACATAAACATTTTCTTTTTATGTGGAAGCAAAAATAACTATCTTTGTGGGACGCTCGCTGTCATATTAAATACGAAATTTGAAAAAGTATAAAAAATAAAAGACAAAATAACGGCTAGTACTATGCCGCCGATAAGCCGAGTGGTTCGGCGGCGGCTCGGCTTGTCGAAAAAAATCGGCTGACTGGCTAGCCGCCAGCCACGCCGGTACGGCTTGCTACTCTGCCAAGAACCCCTAGTTTCTTAATGACATAGTTTCGCTTAGAGCACTGATGGGGTTGCACTTTTGAAGCCATGACGATTATAAGTGTAATCAGCTTAGAAACGTGGGCTTTAGTTGAGAGCAAAACAAATAATTTATGCATTGATGACAAAGAGGCAGTATTGTGCAGGACAAGTTCCTATTATTTTTTGTAAAAAATCATGCAACAAACTGCTAAAAGAACCTTTACCAATTTAAAATTTAATATTTTTTTTCCGTATAACTAAAATTTTGGATATATGAGTCCATTCTTCCATAAAATTTTCTGCCAACACTGTTACCAACACATGTAAGAGAGCGACGTAAAGGAAGCAATACCCGCTTTTGGTCTTCGTATGGAGTTTGGTGAATATCTTTTCAAGTGGAATAAATTACATTTAATGTAAAAATATGTAAAATAAATATGGACAGTAAAAAGTGAAATTAAAAATTAAATTAAATTTATTTATTCAAAAAATCAAATAAGGATATCTTAAAACAGGCGCATTTTGAGATTAATTCAATCTAATTTTTCTTTAAATTAATATCGTTTTTGGATTATTCCAAGTACGGATTCGGGATTGAATCAACCCCATCTTAGCTTAGTTCAATCTGAGATTTTCCTTGATCAATCTCGTTTTAGGAGTATTTCAAGTACCGATTAGTGATTAAATACACTAAGAAATTCTTGAATCAAGCGCATTTTGAGTTTGATTCTATATAAGTTTTCCTGAAATCAATCTCGTTTTGGGCTTATTTCAAGTACGGATTTAGGATTAGATATGCCTAAAATTAAGTATTTAGCACTTAAATAATCCGTACTTGAATCAAGCCTTCTGTACTTGACTTAAGTAAATCCGTACTTACCGTACTTGGGTTGATTTAAGTACGGATGGATTGATTTTTCTTTTGAGTGTACATATGCATAATTAAATAATACATTAAATTAAAAACACAAACGAAATCCCTTTAACTAAGCTAATTCAATTTATTGAACTCTCTTCCTTCAAGTATTATGACCACGGTTGCCAGAAATGCAGATTTATCTGGATTTTGCAGATTTTTACCCTCCAAAAAGACGAAATCCAGATTTGAAGATTTTTGGCCTAAAAATGCAGATTTTTCAACTCCAATTATAGTGAATTTTTTTACATTTTGCTATTACTGTTACTACTTTTTGTTTCTTTTATGTGTGAACGACTCACAGTTTAGAAAGTTAAAATTTTTGAGCTTAGAAGACATCATTAAAGAAAAAGAAGAAGTAACTTTGGCAAGCTTCTGGAATAGAATATCTGATATAAAACGAGCTTATTCTGGTTATGATTTTGCAGCCCTAAGTTAAATTAAAATGAATGAAATGTCTTTACCACATTCATTTGCAAATGTCGAAAGAATTTTTAGTCAAATGAGCTTGAATAAAACAAAACTTCGAAGTTCTATGGATATTTATGTAACAAATTAAATCACTTTTTGTATAATTTTTTATATATCTGATTTCTTTTCTCATTTATTTTATATTGTTTGCATATAAGCATGAAGAATTTTTATTTGCATAAAGCATTTCGTTTCTCCTAAATAAAGATGGGTTTTCCACACAAAGTTTATTTTGCAAAGTCTAAAGTTTGTAGGAGAGAAGAGAAAAGAGATCTTATTCTATATTCTTTTTTCTTTAATAAGCTCAAGACTTCAAACTTATCAGTATACTTCCACGAATGTCGCAAAATAGAAGATGTTATCTTGTAAAGATTTTTGCTTGAAGCTCTTAAGCATTTTCTGCTGTTTTTGTTTTATAAACCAAAACAATTTTTTATGGAAATTTGTTTGTTAAACGTTTTGTAACCCAAAATAATTTTTGTGTATATTACCTTTTATGTTTGTGTAAGTAATTCTTAATAACACATTGATAGTCGTTCTATAAACATATGAAGTTTATTATTATTATTTCAAAAATTTTTTGGTTGAAGTCTGCTGATGAGTTTCTTAAGCAGAAACGAAATGCACATTCGTCGAACATTAAAGGTTTCTATTTATAAAAAAATGTGATTGAAAATTATTTAAAAAAAAATTTCTAAAAAATTTAAGCAAAATACATTTTAACCCGAGTTTAAATTTTATAAATTTTTATATTTATATTACACATTTACGTCCATATTTATGTAAATTTTTTTAATCATATATAAAAAAATTGTTTTAAAAATAGCTTTGAAGATTTTTTGAAGGTTTTAAAAATAAAATGCAGATTTTGAAGATTTTTTCGTGAAAAATTGTTAAATTTTGCAGATTTTAGCCTTAGAAATTCTGGCAACACTGATTATGACTCTCATACAATAACAAGTAAGAGAAAAAAATTTTTAGATCAAGAGAAATACTACAAACACACACACAATCTTATTTTTTGTTTCTTGTTTACTTGCAAGCTAATAAAGAAGGGAAAAGAATTGCCGAGATTTGAGTACAGACTTGCTTGAACTTGGCAATTCTGCCACAATTCTGTTTCAGCTGTCATTGTTGGCTTGGGATATTGATTTGGTTTTGACATTGTCTTTAATTTCTTCTTCGGTGTGTTGTCTAATTAATTAATTTTGTGTTAAGAAAATTTTATTTGTGAATAAAACGTCAACAAATTAAGAAAACTCGAGCATAAGAAAATTAAACTTGCTCAACAAATGAACTGAATGTGAACATAGAAGCAAGTTCAAAAGAAAATAAATAAAAATGAAAATTATACTTGCGCAAGTAAAGTTGCCTAATGTGAAAGGGGCCTAACAATTGAGGAAAGCAATTTATTGCTTACTTGATAGCAAAAGCTTCTAAAAGCACTACCGTAAGGCGGGTTCTCATAAAAATTATATATTATTACTTCTGTGAAGCACTTTAGCAAGGAAAAAAAAAATTCATGGCTTTTTGGACTCTAAATGTATTGCTGGCTCATCTCGAACAAAAAAATGCCTTATTCATGCGCAACAGCAAGTGATACCAGTTTTTCACTATATGTAGATAATGCCGAAAAAGTATTTAAAGCAAACCAAAAATATTAATTCACGGACAGTTCTTCGAGAAGGAGCCTTTTCTCACTTATGTTTCGTTTATAAACAACGTTTCATCTATTCCAGTTTAAGGTTGAAAGTATAAAGTTTGTACAATCTTCGAATACGTTATTTATTACCTGCACAGATCCAAAGTAGCGAAATATTGGGTGCATTCATAAGAAGTAGCTGTTGCGCAACCGTTGAGTGTTTCTCTTAGAAACGCATAGTTGAGTATTTCCGCTCCACTCAACAGTTGAGTAATTTTCCAACATAAAATTTTTTCGCTACCTATAGTCAACACGTTGTGCTCAGCCTGAACATCTGATCGAATAGAGCTCTTTCTTTTATGTGCTTTGTTAGGTGGCACGAGCAAATATTTATTAAGTTTTACACTAAAAATGCGACAAAGTAACGAAATAAAGATATACAATTATATTATATACATCAAGCCGTATCTAAGACGCAACTGTGGAGGCCAACAGTAGCCAAAATTTCACAACTGTTGAGCTCAACAGTTACGTCTTATGAATACGCCCATTGTAAGCTTGAGCAACAACTTTGCACCCAATGTGATGATTGATTGTTTGCGGTGTTTTTAATACTTGTCAACCATGTTTTGAAAGGGTATGCATTGTCTTTGCTTTGTTCTGCGGTGTTATGAAACACTACACTTTGTTGGCAAAGCAGTTGACGTTTTGTAAGTCAGCATTTTTTACGTATAACCGATATTGTTAAAAGTTATGTAGATTATATTACACAAAAACCCTAGAAAATGCTAAATAAATAATTTAAAAATGCTAAAGAAAATGCTAACTGCTAAATCAAAAGTTTTGCAGCTAAATCAACAAAAAATGCTAAATTTAGCTGCAAAAATTCTAAAATGGTCACACTGATATTAATAGTTATTATTAGAGCCCGTTTAGATCACGGGAATTATGAGTCCGAGGGTTCTTTTGTATATAAAAAAAAAGATTTTTATTTTATTTTATTTTACTTTAACAATCATTAACTAAATGCAATACAATTCAAAACTGAGCTGTTTTCTTAAGTTTACTTACAATATAAATAATTTAATTTTTCTTATTTAGCTGACGTGGGGAAAATGTTCATTTAGCAATTTTGTATAAAATTATTTGCGAAATAAAAAGGTCGGCAGTTTATTGAATTGGTAAATAGAACGTTTTATTATTGTTGCTGATTTATAAAAAGTAAGTGTGTTGAAATACTGAAATTATTGTTGTTGATTTATAAAAAGTAAGTGTGTTGAAATACTGAAATTATTGTTGTTGCTGATTAATGAAAATTGAGTTTATTGAACTAGTGAAATTATTATTGTTGCCAATTAATGGGTAAGGAATATGTTGGACTATTAGAATGGGTGGTTGACTTAACTCCTCCCTCGTTTGACTGAAAACTCTCCTGAGTTTTTATAATTAGTGTAGTTTTGTGATTTTTTAATTTTTTATATATGTAGAATATAGCTATTGCACTCAAGGACAATAAACTGAATGTCAAAGTTAGGCCATTAAAAGCGTAGTTAATATTTTTATGAAATCTAATTTCTTCAATTTTCTTAATATTCTCGATTTGATTTGAAACTATTTCGTCAAACGTCAGCTGAGTTGTAATATTATTTAGAATAAGGTTATTGTTAATCAAAAAATGTTGTTCAAACTTATCATCATAATTACAATAAAGGTCTCCATTTATTTCTAATTTACAATCATTAAATGTTATCATTTGATTTCCTTTTAAATAAAACTGTCTATTATTACAAGTACTATTAACAATGGAATTTACGTGGTTTTTTATAATTATTAAGCCTGGTTTTATTTCTATAGTTTCCATTTGAGTGTTTTTTCTTCTTAAACAACTGTTTGTAAAAATACATAGTTTAGATTTTTTAAATTGCTTCTTTTTGCTTCGTTATTAAAATCGTACATTGTATTGTTTATCTTTAAAATTTCTCTATTTTCGAAGATAAGTTCTTCTTGGTTTTCATTACACGCAAAGAAAAAACATAGTTAGTACAATCACAATCGCAAACTATCATTAGTGTTTGCGATTATAATTATGTCAAACATGTAATATAATAAAGCCATTCGAAACATTATATGTTCTGCTATGTGAATCACTATATATGTTCGTGTTAAACATTTTATTATGTTCACTACAAGTATGCTCCCATTTCCCGTTAACTATATATTTATTTTTGTCAGTATTATGATAATTATCCTTTTGATCATATTATTGTGTTCCTAAGAACTACAATATAAAAAATAATGGTTTTTTATTTGCATAATTTTTTATTGAAACTCAGGTTTTGAAAATACAAATTTTCCTAAAACAACTTATCCTATAATTATATACACATGTACATACATAGCTTTATGACGAAGCTCTGGCTGAAAATTTCAAAATTGACATTTGTTTGATTGGCATTGATATGGTGCACCTCTTTTGCTGCAAATGAGAAATAAGCATGTATGTACATTGCACATACATACGTATGTAAATAATATAGCAAAATTAATAAAAATTAACGATTTTCGTACCTGCTTCAATAAATATACAATAATTAAGTTGCATGGAATGGAACTAATTTCTTTTTCTTCCTTGAATATGTTTTTTATTAATTTTATTTGACTCACTTTTACCGCTAATATATTTTATTATTTTCTTTTACTTTGCGATCTAAAGTCTGACTGATGCTTGTATTTAATTTGAGAAAACTGAAGAAGAACAATTGATATTTTGGTATTGTGTTTTCTATACAACCATAATTAGTTTGTATTAGCAAAACTATCACCTTAACAAGAATAAAATTTTTTAAGCAAAATATAATAATGACGATAAACATTCTATTTTTATGTAACATTGTAAAATGTTAACAATATAAATTTTTGACACAAATGTATGCATATGTACGAGTATATTTAATATAAAATGCATGCGAAAGTTATTTGTTTCTTTTAAAACAGTAAGAAGCTTTTAAATTAGATTTAATTTAACTTTTATTTTGTTGAGGTATGTAGATATGTATGTAGGTATATTGTTCTTCAGAATTTTATTCGCCACAAGCTTAGTATGATTGAATCAACTATAATGAATAATTGAGAAATGACGACCATATTGTAATAATTTGCATACATTTAAATGCTTAGAATAAAAATATAATGTTGGAACTCTATTTTTATTAGAATAACTTAATTCTTTCAACCATATGAGGCAGAACTGAACAAAAAATTACCGTAGTGATCATTTCTGAATCATGTTTTTTCTTTGCGTGTAGGTATGGATACAAAAAATGATCGTTTTACTCTTCTTAAATCTTTGGGTATTTGAATTGCAAATATTATTTTATTTTCTTTATAGTGAGCTGCACTTACTTTGGTATTTTGTATCTTATAAAGATCAATATTGTAACGAATTATTTCTTCACTTGTTAATACATTATTGTTCATAGTGTTTGTTTTTGCAGCTAGAAGATTATTTTGTATATGTTCAACATTATCTAGCAGAATTTTAATTTTCAATAATATATCCAGATATAAGAGCTTATTTTCTAATATTTCATCGTTCTTAGATATTTGGTTTAATTTTGAAGTAATCTGTGTCCTATCGTTTTCTATTGCGTCTTTTAGCTTCGAAATTGTGCTGTTAAATACGTGATTTATTTCAATGCTTTTGTTTATGTCGTTTATTATTGCATGATTGTTGTCGTCAATAGTCTGTAAATGTCGTTCAATTTCTGTCCTGTCAAAGTCATCCATTGTGCCGTATAGCCATTTCATACCTGTTCCTACAAAGTTAATTAGTCCTCTCGGATGTCTAGTGGGGGTGATGGTTTGGAGTTTTGATTTTGTCTTTTCTAGTTCTACTTTCAAAAAGTGTTTGTCGTTGAGATTTGGTATTAGTTTTATGTTTTCTTCGAGTCCTTCTATAACATGCTGTATTTCTTTAGGGTCAATTATGTGTAAGATAGTGCTGTAGCTGTACGTTATGTCTACGTCTTCTAATGCGATTTCAGCGAAACCGTTGGTGCTATTGATGTTTTCGACAATCAAGGTGGCATTGCTCACAGTAAAAAGCGTCATC
The DNA here is from genome assembly GCA_905220375.1 of Tachina fera. Classification (NCBI taxonomy): domain Eukaryota; kingdom Metazoa; phylum Arthropoda; class Insecta; order Diptera; family Tachinidae; genus Tachina; species Tachina fera. Next base: position 73,400,121 of record LR999967.1, read on the forward strand.
ATTATTGTCATTAGGAGCATTGTATGTACCTAAAAATTTAGTAATTCTTTTTATGTTTGTTGGGTGAATATTTTCTAGTTTCATATTTTTGTATCTAGGTTCGTGTTTATGTCTAAGAGCTTTATAATTTTTTGCGTACCCTTCCTGATTTGTATTTTCGTATTCTTCTCTGTTTATGTTTAACTTTGTGATATGTCTTTCTTTGGTGTTTCGCAGTAAGTTATAAATATTATTTTTTTCAACTTTTCCATTTCCTATGTCTATTGGTCTTTCTTTTGTTACAGAATGAACAGATTTGTTGTACCATTCAGTACATTTATATACCTTTTCTTGAACTGATAATCCTGAATTTTCGATTTCTAACGTTCTAAATCTTTCTCCTAGGGTATTGTGAAATCTTTCGATATCTGCATTTCCCGTATGGGAATTTGGTTTTGTAAAGTGGATTTCTATTTCTTCTTGCCTAAGAAAGTCTTTTACATTTGTTGAGTTGAACTCATTGTCAGCAACTATACGTTTTGGTTTTGGGTTGAGAGAGAAATACAAACGAAGCTTTTCTATAAGTGTTATACTGTTTCTGTCTTCTAGATAAATAGTGGTGGCTTGTTTCGAAAATTTGTCTATGATAGTTAGAAAACTATGTTTCTTAATTACATAAGTGTCCATGTGAATAATTTCATTCGTGTCTGTGGGAGTTTCTGTTATGAAGTATTTTGGTTTGTATGGTTTTCTGTCATATTTACTTCTACAACAGATATCGCAGTTGTTTATATATTTTTGAATAAGAGATTTAAGGTTTTTGAAATATATGGTGTTTTTTAATCCTTGATAATTTTCGTTTATTCCAGCATGACCAGTTTCTTGTTTATGGTATTTTTGAATATATCTGAGGGCTTCTTCTTCATTTCTCATGTCTTTGGCATGATATGAGCATCTATAGAACTTTACACTTGTGTTAAATAACTCTATTAGTTTTTGTTGTACTAAATTGTAATCAGAATCCGAAATGCCTGAGTATATTCCTACTTTGCCTGTTTTTATAAATCTCCTAAAGATGTCTGACATGAATCCGCTTCTAATATCATCTAAGCTTACAAAAATTTTTCGTTTGTTCTCTATTATTTTAATTTCTTCTGTTTTACTTTCTGTTAAAATTATTTGGGTGTAGAAACGGTTAACAACGGAATTTAATATAGGAAAGTGATCATTTAATTCGTTTTCCTGGGAATGAACGGTAGCGGCTGTACTCAAGTTGTCTATGTTAATGTCTCCAGATTGCTCATTTATTGCACAAATTTCGCCTGTATCTGCATTGATTCTGCTGAGGAAATCAGCCAGAGTATTTTCTTTACCTTTAATATACCCAATGTTGATATCGTATTCGCCAAGTTTAAGTAACCAACGTTGAAGTCTTGGGTTTATGTCTTTTCCTTTATGTTTGGTTTGCAACCATTTCAATGGCTGGTGATCTGTCACAAGGTCAAAGTTCCTTCCATATACGTATGGTCTAAAGTAGTTCACGCCCCAAACAATAGCCAACAGCTCCTTTTCTGTTGTGGAGTATTTTCTTTCGTGTTTGTTTAGAGTTCTACTTGCGTAACTGATGGGGTGGTTATCCTGTGTTAGTACTGCTCCTATTGCGAATTCGCTGGCATCTGTTGCTAGTTTAAACTTTCTTTTAAAATCCGGGTATTTTAGAATGGGTGTGTTGATTAGCAATCTCTTGAGTTTATAAAATGCATCCGTGTATTGAGGATCATTTGTATTTATTTTAGTGTCCTTTTTTAAATATTTTGTTAAACCATGTGCAATTTTTGCATAATCTTTTATAAACTTCCTGTAATATCCGGTTACGCCTAAGAATGATTTGATTTGTTTCTGAGTTACGGGAAGTTTCAGGCTTTGAATAGTTTCGATTTTGTTTGGGTTAGGTTTAATTCCTTCAGTAGTAAGGATATGTCCTAGGTATTCGGTAGATTTCGCAAAAAACCTGCACTTATCAACTTGAATCTTAAGATTATGTTTTCTAAGAGCATTGAAAATCTTCTGTATGCTATCCTTATGTTCTTGTATTGTACTGCTAAAAATCAAAATATCATCGAGATATACTACACATATTTTGTTGATGTATTCTCTTAGCACCGAATTGATTAACCTTTGAAAAGTAGCAGGAGCATTTTTTAGTCCAAAAGGCATACGAAGGAATTCGTAGTGGCCAAGTGGAGTAGAAAATGCCGTTTTCTTTCTATCTTCCTCTTTAATGAGGATCTGGTGGAAGCCTTTGGCTAGATCGAGTGTAGTGAAGTACTGTGCTCGACCTAATTTTTCTAGTATGGTGTCAATATGTGGAATTGGGAATTTGTCGCTAATAGTAATTTCATTCAAGGCTCTGTAATCTATCACAATTCTCCACTTTTTTTTATCTGAATTGTCCGACTTCTTGGGTACAATCCATAAGGGAGAGTTATATGGAGATACGCTTTCTCTTATTATTCCTTGTTCTAACATTTCTCGCATTTGCTTATTGATTTCTGCTTCATGAATTTGGGGATATCTGTATATTTTTGAATATACAGGTTTATTGCTAGTTGTTGCTATCTCATGTTGTACTTCATGAGTGTGAGTAAGTGAATTACCCTCTTGAAAAAATAGGTCAGAATTCTTAGAAATAAGTTCTGTTAAGAAATTCTCTTCTTCTTTATTCATGTCCTCATGTATTAATTTATTCAAAATGTTGTCTGATTGCGCCTCTAAAGTTTGTATTTCTTCTGAACTGTATGGGCAAGAGCCTATAAACTTGATTTTATTACCGTTTATCTGTAAAGAGTCTTCTTCGAGATTTATAATTGCTGAAAAGGCTTTTAATATATTTTGCCCTATTAAACCATCGAAATTTTTACCATTGAAGTTGGTTAGTTTCCAACACATAAGATTGTCTTCTTTAAATTCTTTGGGAAGAGGTGTGATAATTTCTTCGTCAATACAAAAGTTTCCATTTATTGTATAAAGAGATACTGGTTTATCTAATTTTGTTCTTTTAAATTCAGGTAATAATGTCTTGTTAAGCAATGAAGTTGTGGATCCTGTATCGAGTAAACATTTGAGGGTTGTGTTACCTATCCTTAGTTCAACTATCGGTAAACGAATTTTTGGGCTTGATACTGAAAATTTGTTTCTCCTGTATTATTGCTTTCAATATGGTCTACTTCCATTGGAGTAGGTCTGTTATTGCCTAGGGTTCGATTTAAATATTGGCTACGCCTAGATTGTTGAGTGTTATTTGTGTTAAAAAAATTGTTATGAGAAAGAGTGGAATTATTAGTTTGTCGAGCTTGAGGAGGGCTATTATTGTATGAGTTTTGGAAAGTCGGTTTCCGTTGGTATGTCATGTTCTGTCCGTTTTGGTTGTAGTTTCTATGTTGTTGGTATTGTTGACGTGTATATGAATATTGTTGAAATCTATTGTCATATTGTCTCAGTATTCCAGTCTCTTCCAAGACGTAATAAGCTTCTCTAAGTGTGGATATATTTCTACTATAAACTATGCTAGATAAATTTGGGTGGATACCATTCAAAAATGTTTTAAGTATAATTGATTCGTTAGTAAGAGGAGAAAACTCAAGGGGTTTATTAATATCAAATTCATATTTAGTGTTTAATTTATCTAGTATATTTCTAAGGTTCTTAAAATAGTCGCTTACATTATTATTCTTCATGTTTATCGCCTGGTGATAGAGATAGTGGTACCCTTCTTTAATGCCGAAATTCTTGACTAGTTCTTCCTTAATTCGGGTCCATTTTGCTTCTGGTCCTAAAGCTCTCACTACCTGTAGAGCTGGTCCTTGAATTTTATTCTTCACATACCTTTCGAAAACAAACCGCTGTAAGATGGAATTCTCCTGGAACAGCGGCAAAATTATTTCCACTTCCCTGATGAAAGATGATAGGTCATAATCTCTTGTACCGTGAAACTCCTTGATACGGGATGCTCCTTTTACAAGATCCGACCCGGATAGTACGGCAGGTTGGATGTTATGATTGTTATCTTCTGTGGACATTTCTTATTATCAGATATAACTCGTGGTTTACTATAACACTTTTAGTAGTATATTGTTTTTAAACACAATTTTAGATTGTAATTTATTTTTATTTTATTTTGCGATTTAATTTCACTATAGCTCTTTAATGCTATATTGTCTTTGGACTTCGGAAAAATTTTCGCACAGTTTTTTGGTAGTCTTTAGACTTTACTTTTCACTTTTTCACAAGGATATATATTTTATAATTAACGGTTTTAATGTTGTCCTTCAGGATATTCACTATTTTCCGTTATTAGGTTCCTTTACATCGACTGCGCCAATTATGAGTCCGAGGGTTCTTTTGTATATAAAAAAAAAGATTTTTATTTTATTTTATTTTACTTTAACAATCATTAACTAAATGCAATACAATTCAAAACTGAGCTGTTTTCTTAAGTTTACTTACAATATAAATAATTTAATTTTTCTTATTTAGCTGACGTTTGGGGAAAATGTTCATTTAGCAATTTTGTATAAAATTATTTGCGAAATAAAAAGGTCGGCAGTTTATTGAATTGGTAAATAGAACGTTTTATTATTGTTGCTGATTTATAAAAAGTAAGTGTGTTGAAATACTGAAATTATTGTTGTTGATTTATAAAAAGTAAGTGTGTTGAAATACTGAAATTATTGTTGTTGCTGATTAATGAAAATTGAGTTTATTGAACTAGTGAAATTATTATTGTTGCCAATTAATGGGTAAGGAATATGTTGGACTATTAGAATGGGTGGTTGACTTAACTCGGGTGGCCTAGCTGCGACACATCGCCTGCAAATATTTGTATTTTGGTAGTAAATTAAAAACAATAAAAATATATGGACATATTCGGCCTGGTTCTGTAAACCGAATCCGAGTAAATTTCTCGTTTTCAAAATATTAATAATGGCCCTACAGACGTGTTTAAAATCATACACGATAATTTTCTTTCAGATATGATATTTGAGAATCTATAGAATAAAAAAATTAAAAAAAAAATTTGAAAAAATATTTCTATTGGCGAAGTTAGTTTTCTAAAATCGTGCGAATTCAAATCGATCGGTTTACAGAACAGAACTGATTAATTCAATATTTTCCAAACTAAAAACTAGTTCCTTTACGGCAGCACTGCTACGAATGAAATTAAAGTTCATCCGAAACTTCAAAAATTGTTTACGAGAGAGACAAATTAAAAAAAAAATGTTAAAAAATTTTCAATACGAAAAATATTTTATTAAAAAAATTCTTTGAAAACAAATTTAAATACATGAAAAAACTATTAAAAATTCGTGAAAAGTGCTAATTTTGTTAGTGGTAGCTGCCGTGGAGAAAGTTTTTTAACTTTTTGTGAATAATTTTTATTACTATTGCGTTACAACAAATTCTATTTTTGATATTTTGGATAAACTGAAAGTTAATTTTAATTATTATTTTTCGAACTTAATTTTTTCCTATATATTTATGATTGGAACGGGCTAAAGCTCGAATCGCTTTTTAAGCCAAATTACATGTGATAATTATTAATGAGCAAATAACATCAATGTTGTTTTTTTTTTGTTTTGCCATGTTGTTTTTTTTATTGTTGTATTTTTTCATTGTTGGACAAAAGATAACGTAAACGTTGTTGCAGCTAGGTCGCCCTTCATCTAAACGGGCTCTTACCATACTTTATAAATTAGTTATTTTTTAATGACTTTCACAATTTTTATTTAAAATTTTTTTAAATTTCTACACTTTTGGTGTGCTCAGTTCAGTCCTCGTACAGACTTGCAATATTTGTTGCTGCAGTTTCTTAAAGTTCTGCTTTGAAATTGCATAAGTGTCCATATTATGAAATTCTAATTTTGCAATTATGCATTAAAAAATTTTTATAACACCACAAATTTCCCTGAAAAACTAACAATTCTATTTATTTATTGTTATATTTTTTATTTTTCAAACAACCGAAGAAATAAAATAAATAAAAAACGTCAAATACAACTAACAACTTGATATAAAAAAGTACGAATTTTCAATACAAAGAGAATTGCCGAGCACATGAAACTGTGTACCCCTCCCCAATCTTCTCACCGCTCTCACCAATAAACTCAAGAATTGCTGCAACAAAAATTGCAAGTCTGGACAGGGACTTATTAGGGTTCGGTACACCAAAGGTGAAAAAAGGAACCCTATTGTTTTCGCTACGCTGTTCGTCTGTCCGTCTGTCCGTCACACGGTATTTTCTCAGGAACCGTAAGAGCTACGGACCTGAAATTTGGACAGAGTATGTAGAACCTTGGCCACTACAACAACAAATACATGAGAATTAGAAATTAAAGGGTGCTCCAAAACGAGCGAAAAATTTTAAAATCTCATGTAATATACATACAATTGTATATTGACACTTGAAATTTGTAAAATTAGTGTATTTTTATATAGACTACAACAATAAACATTAAAATATTAAAAAATTTTAATTAATTATCAAATCGCCAAACCGAAAAAAATCGCCAAAATCTGAAAAAAATCGCCAAATCGAAAAAAATTGACAAAATTAAAAAAAATTCTAGCACTAAAATAAGTCGCCAAATTCGAAAAAATCGTTTAAATGAAAAAAAATCGCCAATATGAAAAAAACGCCAAAAACCGAAAAAAATCGCCAAAACGCAAAAAATGCGCCAAAACCAAAATAATTGTTTATGTGAAAAAAAAATCGCCAAAATGAAAAAAAGTCGCCAAAATTAAAAAAAAAAATCGCCAAATTTAAAAAAATCGCCAAAACGAAAAAAATCGCCAAAATTTAAAATAAACGCCAAAAACCGAAAAAAGTCCTCAAACGAAAAAAAGGCCAAAACTAAAAAAAATCGCCATAACCAAAAAAAATCACCTATATGAAAAAAACGCCAAAATTAAAAAAAATCGCCAAAATAAAAAAATCGTCAAAATTAAAAAAACTTCAAAAACCAAAAAAAAAAAATCACCACAACGTGAAAAAAGTGCCAAAACTCAGAAAGCGCCAATAAATTCAAAAAACCCCCAAACTAAAATAAACGCTTAAAACCGAAAAAACCCAAAAACGAAAAAAATGTCAAAACTATAGGTTATATTGTTCGTATTGAATTACATATCTCGTGCCCGAACGGAACCCTTTGTGCGCGGATCAAAGTCGCACTTCACTGAATTTATTTTTCATTTGCTTACATTTTGAATCATATGTTTTTATTTTACTAAGCTTTACTAAGAAAAATTTCTGCAATAAAAATTTTGCAAGACACTCAGTCAAGAACTGTCATTTTAGGCCAGGTTTATATCTGTGTGCCATGTGCAATACATGCTTACAAAAAGTGTAACCACTTATTACTAATGAAAAACTGTTTGATTCAGACGAGTATTTATTAAGTTAAACAGTTTCACACATAACTAATAGACGATTTTATAGAATCCAAAATGATTGGAAATAGTTTAAATCAATAAATACATGTCTGAACTAAACATTAGTAATTAGTTATTACGCTTTTTTAGGCACATGACACACAAGAAATGCCTGATGTAAACTCAGCAGATGATCGATATTCTTATGTGAAAAGTAATGAAAATGGTTTTACAGATGTAATGTAGCGTAACCTACTTTTAATATAAAAATATTGACCAGCTGTTTCCTACGTTGCAATTACATTACATTACAGTCGGTTAAGTGAGCCTTTACTCTCTCAGTTTGTGTTAGTATTTACTGTATTTTAGGTAAAGGAACGCAATTTATTAAAATGCAGTAAAGTTCATAAAAAAATTTTAAAAACTTTTGGGTACGCGAACACGACTACTATTGTGGCTTTTGAAACATTTCATTGCATTTTATTGATGGTATGTTTGACGATATCGAAAGTATAAGTATTTTTCTATAATTTACATTAAAAAAAACTACCATGCAAGAAACTTAGCAGATTTCAATTAAAATATTAAATATCTATACTCTTTACGCCAAGTTTTTTTTTTTTATTTTTGACATTTATCAGGATTTTTAAACCAAAACAAAAGCTATTAGCTAAACATTTTCCAAAACTACAACGTTTTAGTACAAATTTGAAAAAAACCCATAGTTGCATCACTATCTTCTACTAGATTTTAAGTAGATTTCGACAAAATGTATTGACAATGTAGATTTTGTTTTGTATGGGTGTGCAAGAGGGACATAACTTAACAACGCGTTGCTTTATATTGTGTAAAAATGTCATAGAAAAATTTTGTATAGTCACCAGAGGAAGACAATAAAAAATTTTAATTCTTTTTTATGCAAATTAGACCACACAAAAAATGTGTGGGATGCCGAAAGCAATTTTTATTCCTATTCTATTTGTGGCGCAATACAGGAGTTAGGACGTGATTTTCATAAAATAATGGACACTTTGACAGTTATAAATTTATGTTTGTTTTGTTTTCTTTGTACTTAAAGGTAGAGTACGCAAATAAGGCTGCCCATACTCGACAACAGCATGCACAGCACAAACATAAAAATAGACAACCTGCCAGTTAAAGACATGTAAAAAAGTGCGATAGTGATTTTAATTTTTACTACACGCAAAGAAAAATTATGGTTGAGGTAACCATAATCAAACAGCAACATACTATGATTGAATTATATAGTTGTAGTTAAATCATATTATTGTCAATAGGAAAGAAAACTTTTAATAATATTACTATCTGATTTAATAATAATACTATCAACAAAAACAATGAACTTTGTTACACCTAATCTTGTTATTGTAAATGTGACAACACTATTGTTACATGTGACTAAAATATAATTGAGACTCACCATACCATGTTCTTATATAATAATAATATTGTTAAATACGACAACAGTATTATTTAATATAAAAATAATATTTTGTTTTTCAATCATATATTTATTGGTGGCTCTCTTGTTTAAAACAGCTGTGCGTTAAATCGGAAATATAAATAAATTAATATTGTTGAAATTAAATGTATATATACAAATGTATACTTACATATGTCTGTATACTCGAAATACAGACACGTCTGTATAAAGAGATAAGCATATGTACATATGTATATGTTTTTATTTATCTATCCTTTTGTTTGTTTGTGCTTTATTTATTTTTTTAACATGACGCGTGCAATACCGATAGCTTACAAACGAAACAATAAACTGACAGAAGATGTTTCTGAAAAAGATTGTTTGAAAAACTTAAAATAGTATGGTTTTGGATAATATTATATTATTATTTACATTATTTTATTTTTAAATACTAATAAAAATTGTGTTGCAGTCATAAATTTTTAACAAAACTATATTGTTAAACTCTAACCATATCACACTTCTTTGTGAATATAATAATGTAATTATTAAATTCAAACATTACTTTGCTTGCCGTAACAAAATTAATGCTTAAAATAACAATAACTTGTTTTCAACGACCACAGATTTGTTTCTGAGAACACAATATTGTTTTCTCAACCATTCTACAACCATGTATTTTCTTTGCGTGTACTTCTGGATCGTGGCCTTGTGACATTTTGGTCTTTTGGAAACTATTTACTTTTTTTGCTAAGTAACTGCGTTACCTGAAGTATCTGCAATATCGGTTGTTTAATAAAACGAATTAGAAACTGCTAAACATTATTTCAAAAACACTCACAAACACATAAAAGCATTTAAAGTGGATTAGATTAGAATCAATAACATAAATTAATTAGCAATAGCTATACATTATTATTTATTATAACTTCATGCATACATTAAAACAAAGCATTTATAACAATTTAAAAAGGTGGACATGAAATTAAAAAATATCCCCTTAAGCCATTAAAATGACAAAAGTCAGACATGCATAACCACTCGAACTAAGCCAATTAAATATATATTTAACTTTTTTTTATTTGTTTATATATTTGAATAAACAAATTTAAAATTATTTAAAATTTTGTGGTGCGTACTCAGTCAGTGGATAGTTAACTTCAAATGAATGGCAGTATTACTTTCACTATTATCATATTATAATAGTGACAATAAGCAAATAGGTAAATGATTTTTTTAAACGCTTTGAATATTAATTTTTTTTTTGGCAAGCAAGAAAATTTATTAAAAAATATTAATATGTAAGTAAATAATAAAATTGAGCAAAACAATGAGACATTTTAAAGTAGACCCAATTTGTTGTTGAATCGTCAGTGTTGCCAAAATGTTGCATTCATTTCCCACCATATAGCCCCTGAAAACCCGCTAAAAACCGCTATCTGAATAAAAATAAACGCTAATATAACCGCTGAATTTTTTATAACCAACATTTCTCTCTTTTTTATGGTTTATTGGTACAAAAAAAAAGAATAATATAAATTTTATAAAATATGTATACATATGGATAGATGTATGTATGCTGGAATCTCATAATTCCCCAATATTTCTAAGCAAAACTCAGCCTACTCTTTGAGTAGGTATTTTATTTCCTGCAGAGTTTCCATACACAAACATCGAACCGGTACCTGTGTTCTGTAACTTGCGAGAAGTTTTCGCGTCGAGAAAAATTAAAAAATTACATTGGTTGTCCTGTTTTTCACAAGCTGAATTATATACAACCTGAAATAAGCTTAAAAGAAACATGAGCAACTAAATTTTTCATTAGTCATCCTGTGTTTCACAGAATGACAATAAACTTTTCGTTTGGAAAAGTTCTCACCAAAGTTACAGAACATAGGCACAGGAAAAAGTAGAATCCAAGGGCATATTCCATCTTATAATATTAATGTTGAAGCTGATTCAGTATATTTTCAATATTTTCTGCGATAGACTCTAATTGTTCTACACGTGTGGAATAATATCTTGCCGTTTTGCTTTAAATAATTGTAAAATATTGTTAAAATTTCCTGACTATCTGAAATTAAAAAATATTGTTGATATAATAAACTCTGTGGCTCATTCACAAGTTTAGTTTCGAAGGAGAATTTCAATAAAAAAAGTCTAATCGAAATCAAATTATTCAGAAAAAGTTATTGTTTTGAGAGATTTTGGTTGATATTAGTTTTCCTCATACTCAGTGGTCCAATCACCCAGTTTTCTGGTTGTTTTGCGTTTGTTTAAAGATTTATTTACTATTTTTTTAATACGAAAAGAATGATTAAATTGGTTTGTAATATAATTTTAATCTCGAATTAAATTTTATTCACTAAAACTGAGCATTGTTCACTTTTATACTCATATGTATAAGTATATACATATGTTATTATTGTTAACCTCTTAAATTTTCACATTATACTACACGACCACAGTAGGTCAATTTTTTATTTGCAAAAAAGTAACGTTAGTTTCTTTTCGCTGTACGTGTTTCTATCGAAAAAAACTCAACATATGTAAATACCAAGGTACGTGTCGCATAGATGCGTTAAATATACTTTATTTTGATTCAATACCTTTCTTTATAAGTTTCAGAAAAACGCTGAAAATCTGTCAACTAAGAAATTCTTCCGCTAAAATTCCAGCTGGTGGTTTTTTAAATAGACTTGCCGCTAATTACAACAAAATACAGTCATATATAGCGGGAAAACCGCCGTTTTGGCAACACTGTGAATCGTATAATTCTCAGCAAAATTTTTGTTTGAGAAATAAAAAGAGAAAAAGTTCTTGTCTTAAGTCTTTTGTTTTAACATACTTTCTTTCTCTTTTTTTTAATGTTTGATAGTTATGCGGTTTATAAATACAACCAGCATGGTTTATATATTTTATTGTTGTATACAAATTTCGTTTTCCTTGTTTTTGTAATTAGTAAGTAATCGCTTCCGATTTTGTTTTAAAAATTTTTGGCTTAAAAAGTGTATCCGATTCAAAACATGCAATAATGTTTTTTTTTGTTTTGCTGGAAAATCATAAAAATTACAGAGAAAATAATGAAATAATAAAATAAAATTTAGTAGCTAAATAATGGTAATGGAACAATTAAGATGAATTATGCATTGCAAAATAAATAAAAAAAAATCAGCTCAAATACTAAAGTCAGTTGTAATGGGAATAATGAGAGAAAATAAAATAAAAATAAACTTTTATTATGCTGACATAATAATAAATTAAAAAAGTACTCATAAAAATATACCCTACGCATGCATATTATTATTTCTTTTTAAAATGTGCTTATTTTTGAAATATTACTTACAGGTTTATTTAAATTTTTTTATTAATGTTAAAATTAATAAACGTTGGCTACTTTTTGTCTTTCCATCTCTTTGATGCACCAAAGCATTATGCTTCAGCAGGGGATTTTTGTTGTTTTGCTTTCTGGTTACTTATATAATGTGTAGTAGTACTATTTTATATTTCAACAAGTTTCTGTTGGAGGGTGGTTCCAAGAGTATCTGAAATTTATTTAAATTCAACATAATGAAATCAGTTCGTCACAAAACAATATTCATAAGTAGATAATTTCGTTTAACATATTTTTACAAAAACTTCCGTATCACTAACCGAATGCAAATGTTTACCATTAAAACTATTGGAAACCAAGAAGAATAAACTAAAAAATATTAGCTATAGAATAAATTACACCATCATGCAACTACAAAAGACGATGTTCATCTCAAGTAAACAACAAAACAATAATTACACTGCTCTCCTGATTATAATGGCGACATGAGGTTTTCCCTATCAGCTCTAGTTTTAAAGATATAATGACTTTTAGCAGCATTTGCATAATTTACACCACTTTTTATATTATTCTGTTAATATTTCACGAATGGTCCTCCAAACGGAAAGATACTTTTTGGACTATTAATTTACACAAAAATTTCATTCATTGTAGATAGAGTCATATTGATGAATATATCAGGATATCTTACTGTTGTTGTAAGAAGGATGTTAAAAATCGTGTGTTTTTAGTTTAGTCCTTTAAATTTTGTTGATTATAATTTTTTTACCCAAGTATAACTAATTCTTGTGTATTTTTGTTTTCTGATTATTTCCTAGATAATGGTTAGTATGAATAAAAAAAGAATTTGCTTTTTACTTAAAAATATGTTTAAAAAAAACAAAAAACAGATAAAAGTTTTTGGTTTTAGAACAAATTCTAATTAAAAAGCAAATACTATTTTTATTCATATCACCCAATGTGTATTACATAAAAAATCAAGGGCATAATTTTGTAAAACGCGACGCTTGGCGTTGATAAATTTTGTATGTATTTTGTTTTTGTAATTAAAATTTTTACAAAATTAGGCCCAACATTTTTCTTTTCGAACGCCATCTAAAAAAATTGTTTTTTATATTACATTTTCATTAATTAAAGTTTTACACCAAAAAAATGTTGTATGGACCAGAGATCAGCAATGAATCGTGTTTTTGCTATTCATAATGACTCATGAAATTTTAAATATAAATGCGTAGACATTGTTTAAACTACACTACTCTGATGTACGCACACTCTCAATAAAATTAATTTATAAATAAGTTGAAATAAATATGAATGCGACCTTGACATTCATATTCATACCACGCCCACACTTACAAAGCACCTCAGTTTGTTTTTTAATTTCAGGAAAGTACTTATACTATTCGCATTTATTTAACTTGTTTAGCTCATGTATGTGTGTCTATTTAAAAGTTTAGTAATTAAACAGTTTGCAAGTAGTATACAATAATAGTAAATAAGGTTGTTTTTCAATTCCAGCAAAAAAAAAAAAAAACTAAAACAAGCAACAGCACACAACCTCATAATGAGAACTTTAATGTTCGTATGCGAAGTTCGAATTGTGAGTCATACTTATTTACTTTGCATCGTCCATGGACATTGAGTTAAGGAGAGACGAAATCAACAACATCATAAATATTGCTATGTATGAGTTTGATGCTCACTTCAAACTTTCGAGTGATTCGCTTCATAGACAACATTGCAATAAATATGAGTGCGCCATGCGTACAAGAAATTATAAGTCATGTTTTAACTATATTCACTTTTTTACTACTCATTTCTGTTCTCTGGCATGAACCATTCCAGAAAGCTTTTGTGTTATTTCTAGTTAATATAACATTTATTTTTTTATTTCGTAAAAGCTGCAAAAAAGTGTTTAATTTACTAAAAATTGTACCTTGAAACTTTCCTTTTAACTGAAAATCCTCAAACCTGCAAAAACTACACTTTAAAAGTGTGAAAAACGTGACAATGTACGGCTCTACTTATTGCACATATCAATTATTGATTTCTTAAAATTTTGTGAAATTACTTAACACGAGCAGCTGATTTATAAGTATAAATACGTACTTCAGTGGTGCTACCTTCAAATATTTGACATTTCTAAAAATGAAGTTACTCAGCCGTATTATTTATATTCCCTCGGAACAACGCAGCCCAATTATTTATATTCTAGAGAACAAATTCCTTCAATCATAAATTCCTTGGGAACAAAAAAGAGTAAAACGTGGCATCATTGCAGTATGATACTCGTTGTTGACATTTAGCTCTTCCCTTTTTTTGGAGTAAGATAGTCAGCAAAATTATTAAAATTCACCAACTTGAAAAAATATGTAAACAAAAAGTTTAGAAATGATTTATTTGGGCATCATTTGTGTTTTTCCAAATACAAGAATTATAAAATACAAGTTTATGTATAAACATTTTATTTTAATAGAGTATTAATTATATAATTGTATAATTATTATAATGTTATGCAAACTTTGATTTGCAAGGAAAAGATTTTAAGTGCAAAAAGCAAGTTCAACTGCGTTCACAATACCAACTTTTTTTTTGGGTGGGCTGGGAAACAAATACATAATAGGAGGAAAGGGAAAAGTAAAAAAACTCGTATAAAAATTAATTAACTTATTTATTTATACACAGGAATATCGAATTTGCTTGTGTTAAATAATACGAAATAAATATAAATTATCATAACACAAAAATATTGACACAAAAATAAAAATTTGTTTAAAATAACTGTCTACAACAACACAATAATAATGGACAACTACCCGGCAAAAACAAAGAGCTTCCAATGAAGTCGATAAGGTCCTGAACTTGTGATTCGAAATTAGTACAAATTTGGCGAATTTCTAATAATTTTTACATATTTTTGTCATTGCAAGGAGTCCTATTTTTTGATCCAGATCCAGTGAATCCGTAAATTTTATTTTTCGTATGTTCTTTTTTTCTTTTCCAATTTTTTTTATTTAAATCAATATATTTTTATAGGCAAAAATCTAATATGTATTTGATATTATTTAACAGAAAGAACATCTCTCAATTCATTGAAAGAAAGAAATTTATTCGTTTTTATGCCTTGAAAGTGGCACCACTCAAATATTTTTTTTTTATTAAAATTTGAATATGAGGTGCCAAGGATGCTGACGCCATTTTCTAAATAAGCTTACTGTGGTCAATGTGTTTAATACCTAAGTATGTACAGGGTGGGCCAAAAGAAACCAAGGGGTGTAAAAGTTTAATAACTTTTTTGTTTATTAATTTAAATTTTTTTATTTTTTCTTTCAGATTATATAGACAACACTTGAATAATATATAATAGAGAGGTTCACAACTGAACAGAGAACCAGAACAATAGAATTTTATTATTTAAACCAGAGATCAACTATTTTAACGCAAAGAGCATATCGTCGACATTTTAACGTCAGAATTTCGCCCTCTGAAGCGATGTTTCGTTGCTTAGTTAATCGTCATCACCAACATGACAGCGTAAGAGACTTGCTGCGAACCGGTAGACCACGTTTAAGTCGCACTGCGGAAAATATTGAACGAGTACAGCAAAGTGTTAACGAAGCACCAGAAACATCTAGCAGAAAGCGCACTTTAAAAAAGATTTACAGTTATACCCATAAAAGGTGCAATTGGCCTAAGAATTAAAACTCACAGATCATCGGCAACGTCTAAATTTTGCAGTTAAATTTCTAAAGTTGGCCAGAAATGAAATCAACTTTATTGAAAATTTGATTATGAGTGATGAAGCTCATTTTCATTTGAATGGCATTGTTAATAAGCAGAACTGTAGGTTCTGGGGCTCTCAAAATCCAAGAGCCATTCATCAACGCCAATTGCACCCCATCAGGTGTACAGTATGGTGTGGGATCACATCTGAAAATGTCATTGGGCCCTACTTCTTCTAGAACCGTAAATGGAAAGCGGTATCGGTTTATGATAGAAAATTTTTTACGTCCTGCTCTTGAAAACAGACCTGGTATGTGGTTTCAGCAGGACGGAGCCAATGCCCATACTGCCCGAGACACAATGTCAATTTTAAGTCAAATTTTTGGAGAGCGAATAATTTCTCGAAATTCGGAAATTATTTGGCCAGCGCGATCGCCAGAATTGACAGCACCCGACTATTTTCTTTGGGGTTTTTTGAAAGAGCAAGTGTATGTGAACAAGCCAGAGACAATCCTTGAACTCAAGGCAAACATTGTTGCAGAAATTCGAACGCTACAGCCACAAGTTTTGAAAGATGTTATGGAAAATGCTCTAAAAAGAGCCCATCAGTGCGAAGCTGAAAACGGTGGTCATTTAAGAGACATCATTTTTCATACTTAGTGTAAAAAAATTTCCATTTTGTATATTATATAATCTGAAAGAAAAAATAAAAAAAAGTTATTAAACTTTTACACGCCTTGGTTTCTTTTGGCCCATCCTGTATATACTTTCTCTTTTTATTTAAAAAAGTCCATTTTTGTGTTTTGATAAAGGTTCAATCAGACGTGCCATACCATCATGTCATATGACTATTGTTATAACCATAAATACATATATGTATTTGCTTCACGTCTTAGTACTGATGGTTATGGGTACGGCGTTATGAAGAGTCATGTACAATCATGTACAGTGTTGCCCTTAAGTTTGGTTTGAGCAGATTTTTTATATGGTTATGGTTGTGACACGTTTAATTGAAACTTAAGCTAGTTGCGCTTTTTACAAATAATATGCTGTAAGAAGCCGATGTTTTTTAATATCTAATTTGTTGTGGAAATAGTTGAGAAGCTCTAAAATATAATTTCTTAAAAATCACAGTTTTTTTAATGTTGTTTCGAATTATTTTTACTACCCTCGTTCATTTTTTCATATTTTTGCAAACTTTGGCTTTAATTTTGGCTTAAGACTGGTCTTTAAACAAACAAGTAGCTTTGTGTGGTGTGTTTTGTTGCTAAAATTTATTTGCAGCAGCTGCTGTTGCTGCTGCTGGTGGTGTTTCATTTTAATTGGTGTCGTCACTCTTATATACAGTCATATGTATTTAAATGCATTAAACTTTCAAAAAAAAAATATTTTTTGCTTTGCATTGCGCAATTTTAAAATTTTTCCTAAAACCTAATCGTACATTTTGATTTTAGGTAATATTTCAAATATGTTTATTTATAATAGAAAATACACATTTAATTTAATGAGTACAAGTGAACTTGCTTGAGTTAGTAAAAAAATGTAGAATCAATTATACGCTAATTCTGCTCAATGATTGTGTCGTCTATGCGCGGAAAATATTTACAATATACAATACAATATTTCAAGGTAATAGGACATTTACACCTGCAAAAAATCGGTCAGATTTTAATTAAAATCTTTATGAAAATCTATACCGTTTACACAATGTTTTTTGTTTACATTTATCAAGATTTTTTATCCAAACCACAGCACATTAACTGGACATTTTATTTCAAAGCTGCAACCAAACAACTGCACTGTAGCCAACTCACACACTTTTTTGAGGAGACCATAGCTAATTCAATCATCTTTTATATAAATATGTTGTACAGGGTAGTAAAAATAAAATAAAAATATTAGATTTTGAGTTGATTGCCTTCAAATCTACTCACAAACTAGATTTTGTTTTGTATGGGAAATCTCGTAGAAAGCAGCTAGTTTTAGCTCGGAATCTCGTAAGTACTAGATTTCGAGATAATGTAAATGCCCTATAAATCTTGCTACTTTATACTAAATAAAATTTATATTTCTCAAAAAATTGTCTGCTTAAAAATAAATTATAATTGCATTTGTAACAATAAAAAAAATTATAAGTTTTCATTGTTACAGTTAAGTGTCGAAATTTTATTTATATAAAATTTAAATTATCCTACACCGAATATGTTCGTATGGGATAGTTCAGTGACAAGTCACAAGATGCGTACAAAGTATCAATTAACCCCATCCTAGGCCATCTCCATGTAAAATTGACTGGTCCGCTTCATAGGAAGTGTTAGAACTCGGACAAGTCCCTATCACTTGGGGACCGGTTACGTAACTAGTATTGTGTCAGTTCGATTTCCTGGAGGGTATTTACAAATACAGATTCTTTCTATACAATTGTTAGTATTTAAATGCAGTGATTTTATAATACGCCCACATACATATGTATATGGTAATCAGGCCGATTTACATTAATAAAAATTTGTTTTCTTTTCATTGATTTAACAAGGTCATTTAGTTTTCTCTCTCATAAATATGAACATACATATCGCTCATTTAGTCTCGGTTCATACGTTTCAACTGTTGTTGCTCAACTCGCACTTCAGCTGTAAGAAAGACGGAGACGGAAATATCTAATTTCTTCTTACAGCTGAATTACGAATAGATAAGCAAAAGTTGAAGTGTGTGAATCGGGGCTTACTAAGTCAACGTCATAACTCAAAAAAAGTTTTCAATATAAAAGAAAATTTTATATATAGTATATTTATGTATGAATGTATGTCCACAAACTAGTGTTTTTCTTTTACTTTTTAACAATATTGCACGTTCGTTGCACTTGTTTAACTACCAAATACTCGTGTAAGAAAGAAGAAATTTGCTTTGCAGTAATTTTTAAATAAACGAAATAAACGAAAATTTTATTTGTAAACTGGTTTCATTCATTTAATAAAAGTTTACATGAAACGAGAAAATGCAAAAATTATTTTTGATTACATTTTTGATAAACGAGTCAATTTCAAATTTTAATAAATAAACACACTCGTATAGCTGTTTAAATGGTGTCAATTCAAAATTTTTCAATTTTCACTTTTTAAAGATACATACATATATATTTTGTGATCACATCTACCCACTGTAAAAATCTAACGTAATTTTCTTTTATGGCGAACAAGAAAAAAACAAATCAGTTTTATATATTTTTTTTAAACAAGAGTATACGAAAATAAAAGCAGTTATTTGCCTGTACTGAAATTTAAGTTGACCCCATTTAAGACAAACTAGTGCGATATGTATCTTAAATATTGCTTACCCTATCCCAAAACGAAGCAGACTTCATCTCGTCCATTTTATTGGATTATGTAACTTTGAAATGCAAATTATAGCATTTCAACAAAAAATCAAAAATCGTTTATCTTAAAATGTGAGAGCATTTTGTATAGTTGTTTTATTAAGAAAATATTTTGTGAACCAAATTTTAATTCATTTTAATTTATTGTTGTCACACCAAAAAAATTAAAACAAATTTATTTTAATTTATTTAACATTGAGCTGGAGTAACACAATCATTTTGGCCGTTACGCAAGAATCCCGGTTCGCACTGGCAACCACTAATGCACTGGAAGGTACAGGGTTTCATGGAATCATTATCGTCGCAGTGGGGTGGACAAGCAGTACCACAGCTGGTAAATTCTTGATTTTCAGGACATGATTCTGTGTAGATATATGTGCGTACATATGTATAAAAACCCCAATTAAATATTTTTAGTTTTCTACTTAAAGAAAGTGAATAAGTAAATCTATTTTACCTTGAGCATTTATATTGACTGTCAAAATTAATAGAGCAAAAATTATAAAACTAATCGAGATTTTAGCCATTTTTCGAATAAACTTTTGATTTTCTAAGAGCAGCTGCTTAACAGAAACTAAATTGCTGCAAAAAACCCCAAGTATTTTATACTAATTCAGTTGTTTAATAAAATTAGATTTTCTTTTTGTTAGCCCTAGAAATTAGCATGTAGCTATTGTGCTAAATAAAAAAGCTTTAGTTAATTGCGCTGACTTTTTTGTGGAAATTTTAATGATTTTGCATTGCATTGTTTCATTAGTTTTTTTTAAATTAAACTTCGCTCTCCTCCAATAATTGTATTCCTTTATTGCGACAATAGTCATATCTCAAAAAATGTGTTTTTGAATTAATAATGCAGAATAATAATAATGTATTTTATTTTGTGTACAAATTTCAATCAAGAGGTTGGTACACCTCAACCAGCAGGAAATAATATAATTTTCTAATATCTTGATTTCAAGCTTAAGCTAATATTTTGCAAGATTATATTGGCAATAAAGAAGGCATATCTATTAAAATAGTCATTCTACTTTATGCTGTAAAACTCTTTTCACGTCACTTCAATATATTAACAAAAAGTTAACGATGTTTAATCGCTCTCGAAAACAATTTTATACAATTTATAGTCTATTCTAAATCATTAATGTCTGTAAGTTCCTGTTCACACTATGCAAGTCTTATTGCTAAGCTGGTTAGTTTGTGGGACAGAAAGACAAGGGAAAAGGAAACGAGTACTCAGCTTCATGTACTTATTTTTTCATGGGTCGAGGGGGTAGAGCAGATACACTCGGCAAATCAACAACACAAGTACATGTGTTTGGTGATTTACACCAAATATTTTAAATTTTTCAGTCTAGCTTTTTGCCCAATCTCCGGTAGATGTTCGCAGAGGTGGTTTAAACTCAACGGGTGTTTTAAACTTTCTAGCAGCGCGCGAAATCGATTTCTGGAATCGCGCGATTTCTGGAATCGGGATTTGCCAAATCCCGGAATTTCGGGATTCGGGATTTCCCGTTTGGCATCCCTATTCCCTATACCAAATCTTACAAAAATGTAATTTTAGTAATATATTTATTGCACAGCAGTGAGCTTGTTTTGAATCGACGGTGTATGCATATGAACTTTGCATACTGTATAGGAAATATTTACACACACATGTCTGACAATGTATGAGTATATATTATCATATATATCCATATACTCTCATTTTTCGGATCCGAACCATATATGAGATATCATATATGATCCATGCATACTTTTTTTTAGCTGGGTAGTGTCTCAATTCAAACATCTAATTGCCAATGTCGTACATTTAATCATATTGCGATATTATTTTAACTATTTATTAATAAATAATTTTTCAATTTTTTTCAGCAGAAAGTAACATTTTCTGTGAAAAAAAACTGACTGAAATGAGTATTCTTTAGCGATATGTTTTATGGTATCTCCATTTACTAAAAATTGATAAGAACTCATTGCAAGCAGTCCACGTACACGCAAAGAAAAGATATGGTTGTAGAAAACAATATTATGTTCTCAAAAACAAATGTGTGGTCGTTGAAAACAAGTTATTGTTATTTTAAACGTTAATTTTGTTACGGTAAGCAAAGTAATGTTGGAATTTAATAATTATATTATTATATTCATAAAAAGTGAGATATGGTTAGAGTTTAACAATATAGTTTTGTTAAAAATTTATGACTGCAACATAATTTTTGTTATTATTAAAAATAGTATAATATAAATAACAATATAATGTTATCCAAAGCCATACTATGTTAAATTTTTAAAAATATCTTTTTCAGAAACCTCTTCTTTCAGTTCAGTGTTTCGTTTGTAAGCTATCGGTATTGCGTCGTGTTAAATAAGTAAATAAAGTACAAACAAAGAAAAGGGTAGACATACATACATACATACATACAGACGTGTCTGTATTTCGTGTATACACACATTTGTAAGTATACACTTCTATATACCCAGCTAAAAAAATTATATATGGTCCATATATTATTAATATATGAATGTATATAACTATATATGAATATGTATGAATTCATGTATGGAAATATATGGGATTATACATTACAAAACTATTATATATGAACTAATATATGGACTAATATATAAAATGTATTACAACATATGAGCTCATATATGAAAATTTAATTATGAAGCTCGTCATATGTGGATCCATATATAAATATAAGATTTTATATATGGAGCCATATAAGAATGAATGCATACATGATAACTCACATAAGATCGTTTTTGCTCAAAAAAGCTTGGAATTTTATCACTGCTGAATTGGAAATCCATTAGAAAATACATACGGCATGCAAAGTTTATATGCATTCATTTCATTAAATATAACATCTCTCTCAAGTCTAAAAAAATTTAATTTTAGTAATTTAATTTATTGCACAGCAGTGCGCTTTTGTGAATCAAGAGTGTATGCATATGAACTTTGCATACTGTGGAGGTAATTTACACATACATGTATGAAAATGTATGAATATATATAATCATATATGCCCATATACCCTAATTTTTCGGATCCGAACAACATATGGGATATCATATATGCTCCATACATATTTTTTTAGCTGGGTATACATATATTTTATTTCAATAATATTAATTTATTTTTATTTCGAATTTAACGCACAGCTGTTTTAGCCAATAAATATATGATTGAAAAACAAAATATTATTATTATATTAAATAATACTGTTGTCGTACTTAACAATATTATTATAATATAAGAACATGGTATAGTGAGTCTCAATTATATTTTAGTCACATCTAACAATAGTGTTGTCATATTTACAATAATAAGATTAGGTGTAACAAAGTTTACTGTTTTTGTTGATAATATTATTATTAACTCAGATAAAAAGATTATTAAAAGTTTGATTTTCTATTGACAATAATATGACTTAACTACAACCATATAATTCAATCATAGTATGTTGCTGTTTGATTATGGTTACCTTAACCATATTTTTTCTTTGTGTGTATGACCGTCGAATTGAAAGATAATTAAGCTGAGAGCATAATAAGCACCAAAGCTTCGTAAGACTTGTTTGATTTTGCAGATTTTTAACAAATATTTATATCCTTCTAAAATATAAAATATGTTTGGTTAACAAACAAACCAAAAATAAGAAAATAAGGAAAACAATTTGTTTTATTAACTTACTTTTAGATTGTTTATCTAATTTTTTGACCTTTTGTATATACATATTCTTAGGCAGGTTTTGTAAAAAACTTCGTTTCTAAACGTTTCAAATTTGTATGAAAAATAACTAAAATTCGTTTCAAAAAATATTTTTTCCATACAAATTTCAAAACGAAAAAAAAAACTTTTCTACACGCAAAGATAAAATATGGTTGAGGTAACCATAATCAAACAGCAACATACTATGATTGAATTATATGGTTGTAGTTAAATCATATTTTTGTCAATAGGAAAGAAAACTTTTAATAATATTACTATCTGATTTAATAATAATACTATCAACAAAAACAATGAACTTTGTTACACCTAATCTTGTTATTGTAAATGTGACAACACTATTGTTACATGTGACTAAAATATAATTGAGACTCACCATACCATGTTCTTATATAATAATAATATTGTTAAATACGACAACAGTATTATTTAATATAAAAATAATATTTTGTTTTTCAATCATATATTTATTGGTGGCTCTCTTGTTTAAAACAGCTGTGCGTTAAATCGGAAATATAAATAAATTAATATTGTTGAAATTAAATGTATATATACAAATGTATACTTACATATGTCTGTATACTCGAAATACAGACACGTCTGTATAAAGAGATAAGCATATGTACATATGTATATGTTTTTATTTATCTATCCTTTTGTTTGTTTGTGCTTTATTTATTTTTTTAACATGACGCGTGCAATACCGATAGCTTACAAACGAAACAATAAACTGACAGAAGATGTTTCTGAAAAAGAATTTTTTAAAAACTTAAAATAGTATGGTTTTGGATATCATTATATTAATATTTACATTATATTATTTTTAAATAACAACAATAATTATGTTGCAGTCATAAATTTTTAACAAAACCATAATGTTAAACTCTAACCATATCACACTTTTTTATGAATATAATAATGTAATTATTAAATTCAAACATCAATTTGCTTACCGTAACAAAATTAATGTTTAAAATAACAATAACTTTTTTTCAACGACCACAGATTTTTTCCTGAGAACATAATATTGTTTTCTCAACCATTCTACAACCACATCTTTTCTTTGCGTGTATTTACAAAATTTGGCCATTAATTAAACTATTTGTTTTGATTTTAGATACAAAAAAATAAAAATTTTCCAGCTCTAGTTAGTTTTCTTTTAAAAATATCAAAATATGTTTAATTTATATAGAAAAAGAAAACTCTAATTTTAGTTGGTTAGTTCTATATACCAACAATATCCCAACCCTTTGATTTTTTTTTTGAATTTTTCTAGTTATATTCTCACTGAAATATAAAATAGGTTTATTTAACAAAAAAAAATAGTTTTAGGTAGTTACATTTATATAGAAAAAAGTTTCAATTTTCCAGCTCTGGAACTGTCTTTTTGATTTTGCTGATTTTCAAAACCTATCTTTTTCTGACCATTTATGACACACCAGTCTGAAACCGAAGTCGCTAGCTTTTCTGAGAGCTTCTGAAAACCGATTTCACGTGCAGACAGACTGACTGAAGGATGCATGGGAAGATGGACACTGCTTATTCGTCCCCCCTATCCATAATTACCCATGATATAAAAATATATATGCATATATATATATATATATATATATATATATATATATATATATATATATATATATATATATGTATATACTTTATGGGTCACGTATTAATGTTGTGGAAATTACACACAGAATGGTTAACCTATATATTTCCTCTACCATTTTTAGAACATAGGAAAAATAGTACTTTTTGAAAATAAATACCTGTTTACTTTAAAGGAAATAAAGCGAATATTCATAGTCAAAACAAAGTATATGTTAAACATTTTAGACTGGTATTACCAAACAAAATACTGGCTTTAAACTCTTTGTGTGAACTTTTTTTTTATGTACTTGATATACACTTTATTAAGTGAAGCTTTCCGTATTCACAACTCTTGGCACATTTTTCGTCCCCTAAAAGACCTCTATTTTCTATTAATTCATAGGAGGTCATATGAAAAAAGCCATTTGGCATTACATACAGATCACACTTAATCAACAAGAGCGTATAAACTCAAAATTTTAATATTATATAATGTATATTAAAACTATTTGTGGTTAAATTTTAGGATAATTTGAAAATCCGAAAACATAAAAGTAAGCAAATTCCATTTGAAAATATATTAACATTATTTTTATTGTGAGAAATTTTTTGATTTAATTAAACCGTAGTTAATTTTATAATCAGAAATAATTTCAATAAATTCAATTCTTATTGAATGAAATATTTTTATTAATAAATGTTAGAAACTCAGCAGAGAACAAAAATTAAACTAGACTTAATTAGCTGGAGGAAATACCGATATTTTTCTGTGAATCGTTTAATAAAAGAACTATTACCATAATTTTAAACTCGACTGGTTATCTCAAAATAGTTTTTTGTAGCTTATGATGTTATTGCAATAAGCCCTTCATATATATAACAAAACTGGTTTTTACAAGTATATAGTCATTACAACTACACGTTTTGTTTAATTTTTTCATGCCAATATGTTTTAGATTACCAAAATGATAAAAATTGTAAGGGCTTAAATACATTGAAAACAGCAGGCTACATGACAACACGACTACAAATGCCGTTAGCTACAAATGTTGCTTGGTATCCAGCTACTTAACTATTTTGAAAACAACAGCAGCAGCATAAGAACCTTATATTTATGAATACATATTTTAGTGGTGCCACATTCAAATATTTCACATTTATAACAATAAAAAAACTTATTTAAAGTTTACTTGGATCGCGTAAAAATATAAAAGCGAATTCATTTATTTCTTTATGAGTTTTGAAATATTCTTTTTGATACATAATAAAGGTATTCACGTCAAAAGTTGCACTGGTGCAAAAAAGCAAAATTGCAAAATTTTCAAAAAATATAACAACAACCACATAGAAAACTATTTTGCACCAATGATGCAAAATTGTCAGGGTCTGAGTAAGTGCAAGATTATCCGGGTAAATTTTGCAAGGTTGTGCAACTTTTTACGGCATTGCCAATCCAAAAAATGTGCAAAAAGTACTTAAAAAATCAACCATACATCAAATTACAACGCAGAAATAGCTAAATGTATTTCTTTTAAATGAAAAAAACAAGTGGTTGAAGATGTTTTCGGTACAAAGAAAGTAATTGAAAAATTATAATTTTTAAAAAAATTCTTAACTGGAAATTGTAAAGAAATCTTTAAATTTGATTTTAAGATGACAAATACATAACTTTGCTATATTCAAAAGACCTATGTATGGCTTAAATTATTATTAGAATGTTGTTAAATAATATCAATATTATTAATATTGATATTTTTTTTAGTAAATTAATTACAAAATTAATTAGCAAAGTTCCAACACTTTGTTTCATCATGTTTATAGACAACTAAACAAAATGGGTTGCTCACGTCAGAGAGTGCAATTATGCTTTTTTGCACAGTTGCAAGAGTTGACGTGAATACCTTTAATATTCAATAATCTTAAGGTTTTCACTACTTTCACATTTTTATTATATTGGCATTGCTCATTGTTGTTTACATAGATAAATAGAAATTGGCCCAAGTTAGCGACAACGATTTTTTTCAATTTATCTAAAATACCGACAAAGGTGATGTGTATAAGTACATAATTTAGATGTTATATGAAAATATCTCATTCAGAAAGGAAACGGGAACAATATTAGAAAAAAATATATGAGTACAGGATTTACCAATATGCCAATTAACCATAATAATGTTCAAAGGGTTCAGGTGAAAATTATCAAACCACCGACACTTATATTTGTTTTTGGTCTCCTCTGCCATTATTAGTCGTTAGAATAATGATCTCTTTTTGTCTTTCAGATCAATATACAAATAAGCCATTCCTAAAAACGAAAAATATATGACGACATAGCCTAATTACACTGTGATTGATTTCGGAATTCTTATTTTGTAACCAGCCGGGGATCCAGTGGGTAAACCTAATACGAGTACAACAATTTTTTTTAGGTTAGTTCTTGCTTAAAAAATAATGAAGATTGAAAACTTGGTTCAAACCAGCTGAAAATCGCATTTCCCCCCCAGTTTTCTACCATTTATTAACCTATATATCTTTATATATCGATTGAGAAGACATGTCATCGCCTCAGAATAAGTTTAGCCTATATGCCACAAAGTTGGAGTGGAGAAAAACTAGTAAGAAGGTTTACATGAAGTTTTCTCAAAATATATCCGATGGATTTCTTTTGTATTAGCATCACTGCTTGCGATACATGTTTTGAATAAAATTGTAAATTTTTGTCAGAAATAATTATATATAAATTTTTGTGAAGTTACATCACAATGAAGTTAGAAGTTAGTATTACTTTACGGACGACAGCGTAGCGAAAACAATAGGGTTCCTTTTTTCACCTTTGGTGTACGGAACCCTAAAAAATGGTTACCACCATTGGATTCAGCGTACTCGAATTAGGTGTACCCACCAAGTCCCCCCTTTATTACAATTTTGAACTAGCAAATAACGATTAATAAGTAATTTTTAAAATAAAAATTATAACCCTTACGGTCACTGCATTGAACAATAATGAAAGTAACGAGTCTGAAGACTTTACTACAATTTAATATAATTAATTTCTTTAATTATTTTGAAATTAATTTAAATTTACTAGTGGAAATGTTACTTTATTTGTAGAAATGTTAAAAAAGGTGAACAAAATTTACATAAGCTTTTAAAAGTTTTGTGAAACGGATTTTAACATAAGTTGTAAAATTATAACTTGTATTTTTTTAACATGTAGATTTGTAATTTGTAGTTTGAGAAATAGGGCCTGAAATCTGCTGAAGGGCCTTTGATTAAAAATTGGAACTCAACCCCACTGCGACACTGTGGCTCTACAGGGGTGTGATTATATCAATTCTAACATAAGCAAGCATCGGTGGTATGGTGAAGGTCAACAGAGGGGGATTGCAATACTAAAATTTTTTTTTTTATTCTTCCGTGATATAAGTAGCGCTATGAGAGCTACATTCAGCAAGTAATCGAAAACTATTTTCTATGCTCAGTCTAATGTCCAGGGATACCAGAAATATGCTCCAAAAAAAGGGTTTTATGAGTATTCAATATGCCCTAAAAACTTCGAAATATGCAATAAAAACTCAAAAAATATGCTCCTAAGAATAACATAGGTTGAATTATTTCGAAATGAAAATTTAATTTTAATTCAGCAATTCCATAAAATTTTCATATAAAACAAGACAAAAATAAAATAAACAGAAGAAGAAAACAATAAAAAAATAATTAAGAACAAAAATTTAATTTTTACTTCAACAGCAATCACGATATCAGAATTAAAACTTAAGAACTGCTTTTTATTTATAATTGTTATTGCAATAGTGTCCTGCACAAGTCCATCTATAAGACCTTTCAAGACATGAGAGATTTTTCAAATGCTTTACTACAGCGAAATATTCTAAAACAAACGCTAAATAGTACTGTTGGCAAGACAAACAATTGGAAGAAATGTCTTACCAACAGTGTTATATAGCATTTGTTTTAGAATATTTCGCTGTAGTAAAGCATTTGAAAAATCTCTCATGTCTTGAAAGGTCTTATAAATGGTCTTGTGCAGGACAGGAACTATTAACTTAGCTTTTTAAATATAAATCCCCGCCTGTCACATTTAAACAAGCGTTTACACATTGAAAATGTTTTTTTTTCAACCTCAACCGATGAAATTGGGGCAGCGTTCGTCACAATTACAAAACCAAGTTTTTATTGAAATTAACATCCAGTGAGGATGTTAAAACATATGTTACACCTGTTTAAGTTGAAATTTGGAAAATACAAACCAATAGTATTTGTTCAGTACTAAAATTTAGTAGAAAAAAAGAATTGCAAGTGGACGATATAAAATTTTTTAATTTTTTTGGTCAATTTTTCTTTCACAAGATTGTTTACAAGCGAGAGAAAAAAATTAAAAAATTAAAAGAATTTACATCATTCATTTTAAATTTGTTTTTCTAAATTTTGATGTTGGAACACATAATAATAACTAGTATATTCTAAATTTTAACTTAAATACGTGTAGCATGTGTTTTAACATCAGAACTAACAGGAAAACGTGTGAAATCGATTCTGAAGCCAGAACATGCAGTCTAACGTCATAATGGTAACAAAATATTGCTTGCCCATACTACTGATTTTTTAACTAAAAAAAATGAAATTTTGGCGGAGAAAGGCATAAATTTTTACCAATTTTTTTTTAAATATTAAAATAAATTTTTTGTTTGAAAAGTACCAAAATATGCCCTAAAGCTGCCAAATATGCTCTGAAATTTCGAAAAATGCTCAAAATATGCGTGTTAAACTGAAATATGCAAAATCATGCTTTAAGGGGTAAAATATTCAAAAATATGCACCACCAAATGGATGCCAAAATTCATTATAAGTTCTGAAACGGATAAATATTTTAATTCCGCATTGATACATCGTATAAGAAGAAAACATGCAATTGCATATTTGCGGTTTCCCTGCTAATGACATTCGTACTAGATACGAATCAGCTCTTGCTACAAAGCGTCCCAAAGTGATTGGTGAATAGATCGAACAATACAACATACCACGCTATCAGAACATATTGAATTTGGGTTATAACTGAATGTGAGATACTGATACCGGAAAGGCACTCCTGTGTCAATCGAACCCTAGACCAATCACCCGTGTTAGTTTGCTGCTACACAGTTGGATCATATATAGGCGAAAGAAGGGAGTTAGGTTTCTTTTAAGAATAACCAGATTCCGATGTTTATTTTTGGACTCCTGGCCCTAATACAGTCTTACAGGTGGAAGTTCCAGCGGCCACAGAGGGCTTAAGATGGGTCAGTGTGAATATTACACAGAAAAAAGTGTTCACCAATTAATGTTTTCAATTAAGAATTTAATTGTTCAAATTAATTTTTTTAATTTATTAATTAATTTGAGCGAAAAACTTAATTGATATTATCAAATTGTTTATGGGGGAAATTTAATTAATTTTTTAATTGATACTACAAATATTTAATTGATATTACAAAGTTATTAATATCACTTGTTTGTGTGTACGACTTGATCGGAAAATGTCCCCGGAAAAAAATATGCACCATTTATTGAATTTTTGCGGGCGAAATTCGACATACAATTACCCTATACTTCAAAATTAAAAAATTTCGGCAGCCCTGGCGCACCGGAATGACACTTTTTTTATAGTCTAAACACAATGTTTGCGGTGCGGTGCAATTTCTCGTTGCGGGAGAGAAAAATAAGCACAATATAACGGAAGACGGCGCCGGCAATACTTGTAATTTGTTTAAATTTTTGTTAATTTTTTTGTGCATATAGTTTTATAACTAAAAACAAAAAATTATTAACATATTATACATTCGTAGATATATTTGATGTATTTTTTTAACTTTTATAATTTATGACAAAAATGTTTGAACTTCAAAATCATGTTTTTTTTAAAAAAATGTTGTGAACACAGCACAAACTACGGCAACGTCAGCAAGAGAAAATTGAGAGAATAAGAAAGTCCGCCATGAAAATAAAATAGATTTTAATTTTATTCCGTCCCGCACTGCGGATTTTTACTTCAAAATCGTATGGAAATCCGCACCGCAATAAAAAATCGTTACATTGTGTTCAGACTCTTAGTAATTTTCGATGAACTTCGTTTGAAAAAAATTTAAAATACTCCGAATGAAATATTTGATATACATCGACTTGGTCCGAACTACATTTAGTAGGTTTGCTTAGTTCCAAATCTGCAAATGAGGCGAGATATTTTGAATTGCCAGAATATGCTTAACAATTGAGCAGTGAATGGCAAAATTTGTCTAGTATGGATACATAGTAATTCATGCAGAGAGGAAATTGAAACAATGGAAATCTTTGTCATATGCCAGTTTTCATCCAGCAACTTTAATTTGATAAAATCATATCCAAAGTATTTATGTTTCTTAAGGATTATAAATACACAGAAAAAATTTTAAATCAACTTTAATTCATATTTTAGTTAGAAATTTGTACTATTAATTAAATTCTGTACTGATTTTCGTCCTGCAAACAAATTGATAATATCAATTAATGAATTTGTAAAAATGAGGTTTTCATGCTGTTGAGATCAATTAATAGAGTTAATTGAAATTTGTTTTCAATCAACAAAATTTAATTGGGACACTTATAAAATTGTTTGAAACAGCATTAACTGATTTAATTTTGGCTAAAATTTTTTCTGTGTATATTCAGAGTAATTAAAGTTGGCTGAAACAAATCCAACCAAAGCTAAAACTATAACTGAATAGATAGCATAAAAAAGAACTTCTTAGACTTGCAGGTCATAAATTGAGGATCATTTAACTATTTTAGCTATTTTATTATTTAGTAATTGCAAGTAAAACGATAACCTCTTTCTTTTTCTTAAAAAGTTTGCTTTTATTTGTAGAAATATATTCAATTTTAAATGAGAGAAAGTGAGCTTAGCTAATATTAAATACTTTTGATTTTTTTATCGATTGGCATAATGTAGGCTGACCTGACATATACTTATATGAGGGGCTCATCAGCACAGAAGTGGTGCAACCCACATTATTTAAACAATTGCACTTTTAAATTATTTAATTGCTTTATTACTTTGCAATATACTGATCTGTGCAAAAACGATTTTTAGCTCTATTTTATTTAGAATAATAAAAAGTTACTTACTCTCCTTTTTATTTTGATAGTTGGATATTGTAAATAATGTATTTGTCATCAAAACAGCAACCAAAAGATCAATGTGGGTTACACCACTTCTGCGTTCATAGCCTCATATGTTTCAAAAGCTTTTTTTTATAAATATGTATGTGAAAAGTGTAACTATCATGAAAATAGAAAGCATTTTGCAGCTGATTTTCCTTATGCTAATTTTGCAAATGAATATTTTTTTGTTGCAATTTTAACTAATTGAGTTTGACCTTAACGTAAACTACGTTACACTCAATAACAGTTTGAAAATATTTCTTATTATTATTTAACTATTTATATTCACTTGTTTTAGTTTTAAATTTTTTTTCTATTATTTCTTTAGTTATTAACGTTGTGCTCAACACGTATTATTACAAAAGAAATGTTTTTACAGTTTTTATGTTTTATATTACAATTTTTTTTGCACATTTGAGTAAATACTTATAAGTACTCGTACTTACACACACGTTCAACAATTGCAAAATTTTATTTGAATGTTGAAGAAATATTACCACATTTTTGGCCAATTAAAATTGCCGATAAATATATAAGTGAGTGCCAACATATGCGAATGTTTTTGGTGAATTATTTGTTAGTTTAGTTAATTTATAAAAAATTTAAAAAGTCATGGCAAAATGGTTTTATGTATTAAGTAGGAATAAGTTCTTCTGAGGTTTGGAGTGGTAATAGACTTAAAAAATTATTTTAAATATTTTGTAGTGATGTATGTATGTATTTATTTTAATTCCGATTGGGGTTTGCTTTAATTTTAAATAATTTTCCGTCATTACATGTCAGAGTTTGTTGATAAGCATAACGTTTTCGGCTATGCGCTTTAGTTTTGCCTTGAATAATCTGAAGATGACGTATAGCCAAAACCAAATTTGACGTGGAATGACAAAGAATCATCATCATCACTCAAATATATGAAAAACAATTTCAAACACAAGTGAAAAGCGTAAAGCACACGATCATTCATATGTTCTGTAGAATATATCTTACAACTAAAATGAAAGCCTTGCACTTAAGCGCAGTTCGACCTGCTTTTATAAAAGTTTCAGATGTAAATTTTCAAAATGCCAACGGGTGTACATTTATATAGTTGTTTGATGTACTGTCCGTCAAGATTAGTATTTTAATATTTTTTGATTGTTGATATACTTCGGATTAAAAATTCAGAATCTTCAAAAAATTATCTATTGATAATGAAGTGAAAATTGAGAGTACATCTAACGAACGAAACGAATATTTACTCTATTCGCTGGGAGGCAAGCAATCGAAATGTAACGAAACGCACATGGAAACATGAGAGAATGGAGACATGAGAGTAATGAAACATGAGAGATCAAATAAAATAGTACATCAATCTAGTGGTCGTTTCTTTCGTTCAAAAAAATCGAAACAAAAGAAACATGCATGTCTTTGCGAGAATGACAAACGGAATACACATTTACTCTCATCTTTCCAAATTATTATGGAAACATTCGAATGTTTTGGTTTGAAAAGGAAACATTTGCGCATTTATTTGGTTTTTCTCTCTGAATCAGTTGCTTGTGCGCAGTGTGACCAGATTGTAAAATAATATGAAGCTAAATCAGGTCTGAAATAGAGCTAAAGAAGGAATTTTAAAGCCAAAAAATAAAGCTACATTTTTTATAGCCTTCCAATTGCAATTTTGCATTATTTCTATATTTTTATAGTTTAAATGGTGTTTATGTAGATATAAATAATATAAAAATATATTTTTCGTTCATTTAAATAAAAAACATTGAATCAAAAACAACATAAAATTATTACACGATAAATTTTTGCCTTTCAAGTTTTAATACATTCATACTTTTTTACTAATAAACTCACAATTTTAAAAAGTGATACAAACTTTATGACAATTTTTCGTTCCATAGAAGGCTTCAAGTCACAATCAAGAAAGAAGCTGAAATTTCATCACCAATTGCATAACAAGGCAGCCTGAATAAGCATTGAAATTATTGAGTTTTAAAATTTTATTTTATTTACAAAAAAATAAATTTCAAGTTCAAATATTCTTCAAAAATATGAAAAATTTACTTAGATTTTTTGCTAAATGCAAATCAATAATAAATTCCATAATTCAAAGAAAAAATACTTAAACTGGGAAATATTTTCCTAAAATTTAGTATACCTTTTAACATCTTTTAAGTAAGTCAAATTTCATGATCTAATCAGGAGTAATTCATTTCCTAAAGATTATTTTCCTAAAGATTATTTTTTGATTTAAGACAAAATTGACTAGTCCTTAATATAAAATTTCCTTCAGTTTATAACCATTTTCTTACTTTTAGTAAATATTTCTTTTAAGTCAGTAAACATTTTCTGAAATTTGAGAAATTTATTGTGTATTTTTATGAACTATTTTTGAGGATATGAACTTTTTATTTTTTTACTTATATTAAGTAATTTTTACTAGAATTTCGTAAAAATTTACTTAAACTTAGAAAAAATTACTTAAACTTAGAAATTTTTTTTACTTGAATTTAGGAAAAAAAATTTCTTAATAATAGAACATGTCTTTTTTTTTTTGAGTGCAGCATTCCTTTTTAATAAACGCAGTTCAGATACTTAGAATAAATTAGTTATATAAATAGCTGTGCCTCAATTCTGTAACTTCACAGCAAAAAATTAGGCATAACTATCTGAACTACATACTTGCCATATAATTACTTACTTTTTACATTAGCAAATTTAATTACTCGCTTGCAACTCAAGTTACATAACATTTCAAAAATAGGAAGCAGAAGTTGAACACATTCTTTGTGTTTCAAGAGATAACTTGAAAATATTGCCAAAATATGTAGTTATTTTAAATAAATTAAACATATTTCTAAATTTTCAACTTATTTATCTTAAATTCAAAAATAATTAAAAACTAATTATTATTTAAGTGTAAGTAGTTCCAAATAATTTTTTTCATTTTCGGTTTTAATAAAAGTTCATCAAGCAAAACAATTGAAATTTTTCTAAATATAGTATTTATAAGTAACACGACAGGTACGGTTGCGAATAAATTATAACCCACTTCAATTAATTTTATAAAAGAAATTTTACAAAATGGTATATTTCGTAGGAAAAGAATACCATTTTTTAACATTAATTTATAGTTTTTTAGAAAAATTATTATTTATTTAATCAAGCTGCGTTTTTAATCAAGATCTTCCGTTTACGTTTAAACAATGCCATATATAAAAAAGTGATTTTTTTTGCTAAAAAAAGTAGTTCAAAAAAAAATAATTTTTTCCTACAATAAATAACATAACTACTTCTCAAAAATTGATTATATGTTAGTCTCACACCTTGTTAAAATCATTAAGTTGGTAATCCAGTAACTTGATTATCTTTTTTAAAATTTTCTGCTGGGGTGTGAAAAGTTCTCGCGTCGAGAAAAATTAAATGATAAATTGGATGTCCTGTGTAAGGTTATTCATATAAAAACCTAAAAAACTTACAAGAAATATCAACGAAAATAGATTTTTTTCGTACTCACCCTGTGTTTCACAGGATGACAATTTTTTCGACTCGAAAAGTTCTCACATACCCTACAGAAACGAGGCACTGGTATCACAATGTGACCCAACCCTATAGGAACTCAAACTCATTTGTAAGTACCTTCAAACTGGTTTTTTAATAACCACAACTGGTTGATTAAGTGACTTTTTTCCTTGTCGCTGACTCACTATTTTAACATAGGCATGTCATAGGCAGTAGTCAATTGGCCATCTCTGCATGACTTTTAAATTGACTACTAACTACTTATTTTTCAACCATTCTGAAGTCACTTAATATCTATTACAGTTAAATAAATATTTATGTAAATCTTCATACACATTTGTATATCATATATGTACATACATACATATGCATATACTATATATAATGAATATATGTATATTGATATATAGAAATAATTAGTATTTTGATATATAAAACAAAAATACATACATTCATACGAAAGTTTTTCCTGCTCATGGAAAATATTATACATATTAAGTATTGAAATTATTATATTTTTTTAACACAAACATTTGGCATTTGATTTCATGGCATGCTTTTTTTATTTTTTTTTTTATTTTCTTTTCATTTACTTATTTTTCTTACGTGTGCTTCTATTCAATATGTTTGGTTGATATCTGCATGCGATTTAAATCAATTTGTAGTCACTTGCAAAATAATTAATTTATAGCTAGTGTTTTTTGTCAATCGACTCTTTTATTTACTACAGGGAAGTGAGCTATATTTAAGGTGGCTGTATTTTTTGACCTAAACTAATCTTTATTATATAAATATAGCTAAATTATAAATTAAAAATATCAATACTCATTTACTATCTCTTTAACGCTTTTATAAACATTTTCTTTTCTTTTGAAGATTAAAAAAACTAAAATGAAGTGATATCGTTTTTCTTTAAAGGTGAAGATATCTATGTTGTATATCTTTTTATTAAAGAGATTTTAGTCGTCATTATTGTTGGATGATTTTTTTTTTATTTTTTACATGCAGCTTTTCTTGTTTGGCAATAATACTTTTGTTATCATGTTTGCCTATTAAGTCTTTTGTTTTGGCATTCAAGTACATGACCTTCGGATTGGGATTTGAACAAATAAGTTACGATTTTCCAACTACAATTACAAACAACTTTCAAATGATTTGTATATTAAAATTTACAAACATATTAAAATGAATAAACATTCATAAAGAAAAAAATTTGGCAGATAAAATTAATTATTGATGCACTAATTTCTTAATTTTATATACATACGAGTCTAAATGAATACGAATTCAAAAATAATGATTGTTTTGGTTAATAATAATAATAATAAAGTAATAATATTTGCTCCGTGTGTTTGTAAAATTTTCTTAGAATAATATCCTTATATTTTTATATTTATAATTTGAACGGGCTAAAGTTCGTATCGCTTTTTAAGTCAAATTACATGTTATAATTATTAATGAACAAATAACATCAAAGTTAGTTGTAAATATTCTGACAACACATAGTTGAACGGAACAACCAGCTGTTTTCGAAGACCACTAAATCTTTATCATCAGCGTTCTTTTGTATTGGTCCACTGTATGTGGTGTCAGTTGATATAGATTTCTGCCTTATATACGAAACTTTCATGCAAATGGAATACGTGAATTATTTTGTTTCATCGTATTTCAATTTTGCTGAAACGTGTTTTTGTAATGAAAAAAAAATCCTTATATTTTTGTTATTCTCAATTTACATGTATTGTGAAGTATTGTAGTTTGCGTAAAACTTTTTAATTGAGGTTGAAGTCTGCTGACAATGTCTATGCAAGTATTCAGGTAATTGAATATATATTCTCTGCTCTTATGAATAGGGCAGACGAAAGTCTGATGTCCGTCAGTCCACCCGTCCATTCATACACACGTCCGTTTGTCTGTATGTACGCGACATCGGTTTTCCGAAGTTCTATACTTCAATCTTGGACTGGTGTGCCAGGAATGGCCGAAAATATATTGGTACTTAAAATCAGCAAAATTACAAAGACGATTCCAGCGCTGGACAATTTAAACTTTTTTGGTATATAAACGTAACTAGCTAAAACTAATTGTAGCGTTTTTTTATTAAATAAACCTTTTTTATATATTAGCAAGAACTAAATTGGTATTAAGAAAAAATTTCAACTTAAGGACGATTCCAGGTAACCAACTAAAAATGTTTTTTTTTCTTTTTCTCTATTAACTAAACATATTCGTGTATACTAAAAAAAACAAACTGGTATTGCAAATTAGGAAAATCTAAAAGAATGATCCCAGGGTTGGTTATACAATAATTACCATTTTTATCTTTTCCTTTATAATTTAAATATATTTTATGTTCAAAAAAATAAATTTTTATTTCTTTGTTAATTAACTTAACTTTAAATTTTTTTCATTAAAAAAGGTAACTAAATAAAAAGTACTTTTTTTCTTTCAGGTATGTTCTGAAACTCGCATCATTTCCAAATCGCATGCGAGTTGCAAATCGCCAAACTTGTTTCTGTATGTTCTGTAACTCATGCGTGTTGCTTGCATCTCACCATATTGATTTAGGTCAGCTGTGTGTTGAAATCGTCAGTGTATAAGTAAACAATGCGAAGACAAAATTAACAAAAAAAAAAAGAACATTTTATAAATTTCAATTTTATATTACAAATTTTGCGAAACTATTAATATTTTGTGGTTAAAATGAAAAGAATACATTTCATTAATTAACCATTTTAGTGTTTCTTTAAAGTTATGTTTGGGCAAAATTCATCAGTTCACTTCAGTATACTCTTGTGATTTGAACTCGCCAAAAGTCTGGCGATTGCGAGTTGCAGAACACCTCTCTTGGAAGTTCAAGTCACAATCGCAAATATTATGCGATTTGCGAGTGTCAGAACATGCCCGTTTGAGTTAGACTTACTTTATATTTTAGAAGATCTTTACTCAAGAGCTTTTTTATATAAGTTCAAGTTTTAATTTATATGTATGTATGTGAGCAATCAAGTTGCTTTAGATGTGGGTGAATAAATTGCCGTTAAAAACTGCTGATCTTTATTAAGGTCCCTCTTAATTAATTTTTTTCAGTTGTTTAAAAAAAAATTAAATATTAATAAAGTTAAAAAATTATTAAAACCAGAGTTCAGAATAAAAAAATTTAACTATTGCTGATATTGAAATTAAAATCTTTGAATCAAATTCTTTAGTCAAAAAATACCTACAGGTCACTCACTTTAAATTGCATTATAAAAAAAAATAAATGATATATTCTTTTCACAAAATATTTATATATAAATGAAAATTAATGAAAATTTCATCATTACTCTAATGAAATATAATCATTGATTGAATGAAGCAATTACATAAATTTAATGAAGATGCAATCATTAATAAGATGAAAAACTTTCATTGAATTAATGAACCAACTTCATTTATGGTATGTAAAAGCTTCATTAAATCAATGAAACAAATTCATTAATTAAATGAAACAGTTTCACTTAAATAATGAAACAGTTTCATTGAAATAATGAAATAGTTTCATTGAACTAATGAAAAAGTTTCATTGAACTAATGAAATAGTTTCATTCTATTTATGACATGGCCGCCAAAATAAAGTTCATAAATACAATGGAACATTCTTCATTGATCCAATGAAGGGCTTCATTAGCTGACTTTTAATGAAAAATTTCATTGATCCATTGAAGAATTTCATTGTCTGAATGAAGAGTTTCCTTTCAGTGTATAGATGTGTTGTATTCCATAAGCGTTAACTCTTTTATAAAACAACATACCAATAAGACCTGTGATATGTCAACTAAAACACACGACAGTTGCGAACGTGACATTCTTTATGAATGCTCACCATGCCAATATTTTGAGTATTGGAACACTGAAGTTTTAAAAGAATGCATTGACATATCGTACACCAAAAATAACATATACACAAATCATTTTTCGAAAAATTAAGTGTAATTTTTTAAATAGTTATTCACTGGATCGCTTGCAGTTTTTATAGATTTTGCTAGTTCCTCACCGAATTCAATGTCACCTTCTTTGCCCATAATTTTATAATATCTGTGACAACAAGGAAAAATCACTTAAGTCATATTTTACTGCTTTGCAGGAGAGCACTTTTAAGCGCTCAGGTCGATTTTCAGAAATTTATTTCTTTTAGAGTTAAATTGGGAAATTCTCTGTTAATCTTTATTTTCTTAAGCAAACATCGTTCTACACACGATAAATAATACATTTAAGTTGAAATATATCAAAGCATAACCTAACTTAAGTAAGATTAGAAGGCTAACAAAGATAAGTCACTAGTCATACTGCTTTAACTTCCTGAAAAATCACACAAATTTATTGAGATTTGGACCAAGGTTACTTTTAAATATGCAAATTATGGAGATACCATTGACTCAAAATCACCTTATCTCGACCTAAGCACTTTTGTTCTTTTTGTCACAGATATATTACATTGAAGTATCTTTTACTTTGTCAGCGAGTAATCAGTCACGTATAGAGGGATTTTTCCGCCAAATGGCACTTATGATAACAAGTGCTCTAAGATTCACGCCAACAAAAGAGATCTTCGCTATGTTGGGTTGGCTTCCAGTGGATTTGACGGCTAGAAAGCTAGCTCTATGTACAGCCGTTAGACTAAACGTCATGCAAGCATATAAATACCGATGGATAATATACCGGATCCTATTGACCACTGTACTCCAAACCCCTACTTCAATAGGCCGAGCTTACATTTGTATGTTATGTGCCCAAAAAGGTGTAACCACTAATTACTAATGAAAAACTGTTTCATTCAGACATGTATATATCTAGGCGCACGGCAGTTCGCCAGGCCAAGTTCTGGTCAATGCACGCAGTGTGTATATTTACAGGAAGCCATTCGAGTTGTTTTTACCCCCCTCAGTACTTTGTTCCCCGCAATTGTAAAATTATGATATTTAAACCAAAGTTAGAATAAATTCGTTTAACTTCATACGCGAAGTTTCAGGAGATATAGAGGTGCAAAACGTGCATATTTTAAGACATACTCACTGACCACTGACACACTCATCAAATTGATGAAGCACTTCTGCTATTGCTAAAAGGAAATAAAAAAATCTGAGCAATCGGAAATGTTGGCCAGGTGGGCGGGGCAACGCCCATGAGAGTCAGAATTAAAAATGCTAATATAAGGCGCTTAATGGAAGCTATTTTATTGAAATTTGGAATATATACTGCGGGAATGCTAAATTAATGCTATAAATTTGTTATTAAAAAAGTGGGCGTTGATACGCTTATACAATTTAAACCTTATTTTAATGTCCTGCGGCTCAGCATATTTAGATATACTATTTATGTGGTTATTATTATCCGTTTGCAACGAAACTTGACACGAATGCTAAGCCCTGGCCAAAAAAATTTGAGTTTTGACAAGTGTGCAGCGTTACGCCCATAAAAATTAAAAATTAAATGTTGCGGTAGGTAGATGAAATTAGATATACAAGAAGGTTTAGACGAGAATTAACCAGAAAAATCTAAAAACCTGGAAATTTTAGTTAGAAGGGTGGGGCTGCACCCAATAAATTAAAAATCAATAGTTGCGCTTATGAGCTGAGATTCGATACACAAGTAGGTCTAGGTAAAACAAACTAGAAAAATCTGAAAACACAAAAATGTTATCAGAATGGGCGAGGCCACGCTAATATCATATTGAACTAAAAACTTAATTTACAGCTTTTAATTCAATCCAATTTAGTGAAATCTTGCATACGCGTTTCACGTGCACAAGACTTTAAACTATTTCCTTAAAAAGTGGGCGTGATCATTCCCATAAAATGTTAGCCTTGTGTTTAATCTACTTTGGTCTAGAATATTTTAGAAGAAAATTAGCATGAATTATAAGCGCTGCTCACAACAAAATTTTGAGTTAGAAATAGTGGGAGAGGTAATACTGATAGAATTTAAAGGTATTATTCGTGCGGGAGAGCTGAAATTTTATACACAAATAAGTGTAGCTGCGTAAGCCAATGGGAAAATCTTAAAACAAAAAAGTTTTACCCGATATACGGGGCCACGACGTTAAAACTCCAATTCGCACTAGTGAGCTTAATTTGGATACACAAATAAATTTAGATCAGAGATCACTAAGAAAAATCTGACAAACCAGAAGTTCCTATCAGGTGGTGGAAATACAAATTCAAAATTAAGATACATTTTATTAAAACTTTTCATACACATTTCACTTATCCCTAATAAAAGTTTCCTATTTTGAAAAGTAGCCATGACTTCACCCATAAATCGTAGCTTTTTCTTTCATTTACTTCGGTTTAGCAGGTTTTAATTTATTACTCATATATTTCTCATTAACTTTTTAAAAACAAACTTTGCATGCACCATGAGAACTAGCAGATATAAAAGTCGGCGGTGCCAGGGTCATAAATATTTTACATAATATTATACTATAGAGAACTGACATTTTTACACAAATAGTAATTGATGTACTCAATTGGAAAATCCAAAAATTAAGGCACAATCTACCCTATTGAATCCTTACATGCGCATTGGGAATATCCTTTTGATTTATGTATATTGGTTAAGCTGACTTTAATATGTAAATATATTGAGAAAATAGACGGCGTCACGTCAACTAAAACTTGCGATGTATTTTACATGTTTCTTTCCAAACGACTCTTACCAGATTGCGTACACACTATAGTGACCCGTTGTAATTACACAATAGTACAATTTTAAGGTCTACAATTCAACACCCATTACGTTTTAACCCATTATTTTATGCAAATATGCCATTTTTAACTGGCACAGTGATCATTAATAGAAATAAGACGTACTAGAAATTTTAAGTTTAAAAAGTATTATTCAGGTATGTGATGAAAAAAGATTTAGACACAAAAACAATTTGTCAATAATTTTAAAACTTGTTTTTAATATTTTTTCCAAACATTTTTGATAAATTTCTGGTTTATATTTTATCTTTTAGTTTGCTTTCCAGAAGTCAGAAATTTAAAATTAGCTCAAAAATGGTACTCAAAACCTATTGGAATTCATCACACCTTTTCAAAATGATTGTTTTGAAAATGGTCGTTTTCCATCACATACCTGATTATAGAACATTTTTCAAAAAGTAGTCAGATCCTCACAAAAACATAGAAATTATATAATACCCTTACGATTACAAATTTATATAATACATAACATATTTCTGTGTTAGGTATTGTGGCAAACAAGAACTTGCTCAAAATTTATATCTCACTACATTTAATGGCCGAAATTTTGGACAGGAACTTGGCCTTTTTTCACATTAATGTTTTTGTGAGGATTGATTTAAACAGTTTCCACAGAAGGAGTTTCCCCACTGAACGAAGACGTACAGGTTTTCACTGACGATTCAAAAAAGGAGGGAAGCGGTGTTGGTAAAGGCGTTCATATTCCAGAATACGGA
Source organism: Tachina fera (assembly GCA_905220375.1). Lineage (NCBI taxonomy): Eukaryota > Metazoa > Arthropoda > Insecta > Diptera > Tachinidae > Tachina > Tachina fera. The sequence continues at coordinate 73,442,888 of LR999967.1, forward strand.
GTTTAAATGTCTTTCAGACTACCGGAAAATGTACGGGTCGTTTATTTCAGGCAGATTTATCTGCCATTAAAAGAGCAATACACTGCCTAAGGTTCTATCGGATTTCAAATGGGGATATCAATATAAGAACTCACAGCCAATCTGCAATTAAGTCCCTCATAGGTGTGTATACCACTTTTCTCGTTCAAAAATGCCACGAAGAGGAGGAAAGTATCCTGCATCTCCTGTGTTTTTTTTCTGCTTTGGAGGAAATCTGTCTGCACCTGTTTGGCAGAATATCTTTCGGCAGCCTATCCGAGTTATCGGAAATCGAGCACAAAAACTTGAGCATTTATATTAGGAACAGTAAATAAACTATTATCTCTCTTCTACTTCTACACTTGTATTTTCTTTTCAACTTGCAGGTAACACAAAGGAATCATTGAAGTGGACCCAAGTGAGCTGGACTCTATTTTTTTTTGTCGCCAGCAGCCTGCTAAACTAACCTAACCTAATCTTACTTAAAATATCTTTTACTTTTGGCAATTGCTTTCTTCGTCAACGGAATGTTATCAAACGAAATTCAAAAAAAGTTTTATACAATAAAAAAACTTTCCACTTGCTAAAACAGGATAAAAGCTACATTTGAAAACAAGTCAAATGTAATATATTCAGGGGCTTTCACCTACACAATTTTTTTTTTTTTTTGAGTGCTATCAGTATTAATATAATGTTAAGCAGTCCAAAACAAAAACACTATATTCACATGTTAATCTGGTAGTTTATTAACAATGTCTGGTTGCGATTTTTCAGAGCCAAATGCAAAGCAACAACAATTTTGAATTTGAAGTAAATTTCGCTAAATATTTTTTTGCGAGCTAAAATGATATCAAGTCTAAGCTGCAATAGAGTCATGTTAGCACAAAAAAAAACTTGTTTTATAGAAAACGAATTCAAATTTTTAATTTACCAACAACTTAATGGTCAAATAAAATGTAATTTTCCTTTTCACAGTGGAGTGTATGAAATTCTTACAAATTGTCTGATACTTATTGAATGTGTCTAAGTGCGTAACCATAACGATTACAAAATTCTCACATCAATAAAAATTTTTCATATATTGCATGTTTGAATTGTTAATAAAGATTTTACAAATTATTACGCAATTAATATAAATATGTTAAGAAAAAATTATATTAAAAAAGTAATAATATTTAACACATTTCATTAACAAAAAAAAACAGTAAATAAAACTAAACTGTTGTTTATACATCAAAAAAAAAAAACTAATAAAGTCCAACATTTGAATAAACATAAAAAGAGACTACTCAGCTAAAAATTTTACTTTTTTTTTAATAATTTAATGATTATTAAATTTCTTTTTAAACGAAGTATATTTAGCTTAACGATATGAGTAAATACCTTTACAATTTTTGTGCATTTCATTTATTGTTGAAATGTAAAGACTTTGTTTCTTTTCTCTGTAAAGGCGTATGTATGTACTTTTCTTTTAATCAATTTTAAAAGTTCATTGTCAAGTTCAAGGTGAAATTAAACTACAATGTCTATTATATTTTTTTGAGACTTTCAAAATTGTAAAATGGAATGTTTACAATAAGCATAATAAGATATTACACTCGTATTTAGCTTCTTTCACTTTAAAGAGAAAAACATGACGGTCATGTATTAAGAGTTGAATAGTCTGCTTATGTATATAAAAATATCGATATGATAACAATTACAATCCATTCTCGATAGCTTGGTACTCGTTTAAATCAGTTTTAAAAATTAATCATAAGGTCATTGTATGTAATTTGGTTCCCAACATAATTGTAAGTTATTTTATAATTTATAATTTGAGATTTGTTATTGCTTTCAAGATCTATGCAACAGTCCAGCTGACAAATTATGTATGTGTACGTGTGTCTATTTCAAAATCCAACTTTACCTGAGATTCGTTTATGAATGCTAAGTAAAGTGAAGGAATTTAAAACAATATTTGTTGGTAAATCTAAAAAAATCACTTCTCTCAATAGTTTCTCGAATGTGTGATGGTAGGCAAGTGGAATTATGCTATTCTGTTAGTCTAGAGATAACAAGTTCGAGCCATGACAGCACTATAAGTTAAAAAATTAAAAAAAACACATACTTACATTCATATGTATGTGCAATAATTGAACAGAAAAAAATTTGCCACGATAGATGTATGGATGTATGGTAGTCTGTTGGAATGAAGGTACCGTGTTCAAATCCTGCAGCGTGAGTTAAAATAAATAAATTAAAAAATAATAAATATTACTTTGTTTTTCTTTTTCTGCTGCCTTTTTGCTTTATCGAAATAGTTCGGTATTCTCTAATTTTTTTGTATCGGTAGCGAACCTACAAAATTGAATGTTTTTTGAAACAAAACTGAGCGGCAGTTAAATTTTTTTCTATTCATTTTTAGTTGTCATTCTCGGAAGTTTTATACGATAAATGTTCGAGATATATTCGAAATCAATATCATCAACGAAACTCTTGGTCAGCTCAAATGATGATTGCATTCAAATTTTTAAATACAATAAAAGAAACCGGAATAGTTTGTTTTAGTTTCTTTGCGTTATTTCTTATTTCAGGAACACTTAGCGGCAGTAACAGTCTGTTTTAAATGGGGAAAAAAAGTAATGCTGCTCGTCAGCCCAATATTGGTTTGGAGCATATGGCAATAAGTCGGAATGAAGAAAAAGAAGGTTTACATGAAGTTTTGTCAAAGTATACCCAATAGAATTTTTTTGTATTTTCACCATTGCTGTCGACACATGTTTGGAAGAAATGTGTAAATTTTAGTGAACTTTCATGAATAAAGTTAGAAGTTAATATTACTTTATTGTAAAAGTGAAAATACTAATTCTTAATTTATTTTCAAAAAGTAGCTTTTTGTTCTCCATACGTAAACTGCTGTGAATTGAGAATTTTGTTGTTTTGTTTATATTTCCTGCTCTCTAGAGAAATAAATCGATCGTTTATTGCCGAACAAGAAGCCGTCGCCGTAATATTTTAAACTATCGATTGGCTTACACACTTATACAAAAAAAATACAAGTAATTGAAGTGTATTTAAATTAAATAATCAAATTAAATGATTTCTATTAAACTCAAACATGTATAATTAAGATTTCTATTATTTTATTTTAGTGTTTAATAAGTTTATACTAAAATATTTAATCGGCGGCTGCGTCTGGATGATGATGTTTTTGCTTAACAGTCGCCGTTGAATGTTTCCTACGGCACCTTATTTTTTTATTATTCATTTCATACAGAAATGAAGCAAGACAAGAGTTAACTTTACCTCGCATGTTTTTTGTATGAAGAATTTAAGTAAACGTCAAACTGCGGCATGTACAGCAAACCAATACTTATTAAACCTTAAAATAGTTGAAATGGAGCAAAATGAATGCTAAATATCTCAGAAACCATAACTAATTTAACAAAACATGTTTTGAATTCAGAAAGGAGATATTCGAAAAATATATATCCCATACCTAACTCAATTTTTTTAATTGGTCAGTGGGTCAAACCAGTAATGGGCTGACGTGCTGGAACCAGTAACTAGTTTAAGTAAGACTAATATTATAAGTGAAATTTATTTGATGGTGGTTAAGCATTATCTACATGAATTTCATTGTTGCTTTAACAAATCGTCAGTAGGCTTTAACCACACATTATGAACAGTCTCAAATCTCTTATTATGCACAGACTTTCCAAAACCATTTCACATATCGCACACAATCCACAAGAGGGTATTGACTCAACATTTTAAAATTTTCAATGAAGATGAAAAACTGTTTGTGGTTAAATTAACAATTTGATTATTTTAACGTGAATAAAGACTCAAATCAAAATACTACCTTTTATATGTAAGCATATGATAAAATTTTATTTTCACTTTTGTTTTAAAGTATAATATAATACGTTTTCTTTGGTATAAACGTTGTCACTACACTATCACAAAAATTGCCTCAAATGTGGTTTCAGAGATGAAAAGTATTCGGAATAGGTTGAAATTTTTACAGTAGATAGATATTGATGTTGTTATTTGATTTTTTGCAAACAGTGAACTTTTAAAATTTTTTATTTCATACCCTCTTGTTGGTCAAGTGCGATATAATATTTTTAAAAATCACAAAAGAAAAATTAGCGTAGCAGGCTTAGAAACTTATACAAAACCCAGCAAATAATTTTTATTTGATAGTAATCTGTTTTAGAATCTGAACACAATGCAACGATTATTTATTGCGGTGCGGTTTTCCATACGATTTTGAAGTAAAAATCCGCAGTGCGGGACGGAATAAAATTTAAATATATTTTATTTTCATTGTGGACTTTCTTATTCTCTCAATTTTTGATACTCTTTCTCTTGCTGACGTTGCCGTAGCTTTTTGCTGTGTTCACAACATTATTGTAAAAAAAACATGATTTTGAAGTTGAAAAATTTTTGTCATAGATTATAAAAGTTTAAAAAATATATCAAATTGATCTGCAAATGTATAAAATGTTAATCATTTTTTGTTTTTAGTTATAAAAATGTATGCACAAAAAAATTAATAAAAATATAAACAAACAATGACAAGTATTGCCGTCGCCGTCTTCCGTTGTATTATGTTTATTTTTCTCTCCCGCAAAGAGAAATCGCACCGCACCACAAACACTGTGTTTAGACTCTTAGTTTTCTACAGCTTTAAACAATTAGAAATGCATCGGATAACAATAAAGATAACAAGTAAGAGAGTTATATTTGGCTGTGCCGAATGTTATATACCCTTTACTGAAGTACGTATGTACATGTAGTATACAGAGAAATACATACGTGTTTTGTAAAAAAATATAATTTTTTGTTATAGCTCAATTTTAAGCAAGTGACCTCGCGATATTTTTGACTAAAGAATTTGATTGAAATATTTTATAATAATACATTCAAATTTACATTCACTATTATTCCAGTTGTCAGCATCGACGTCTCGTCAATATAATACCAATAAATTGGGAATTGTTTACTCGCTCTCGAGATGTTCAAAATCCGTGCTTTTACTTAATAACCCTAAAATAGTCTTATTAATGTAACTGCATAGCAAGTAGCCTAACTTGTTTTATATTTTCCCGTATTTAAAAATCTTTGATGTTACAAAACTGTTTAGTGTCTCAATTGAAACATCCCATTCCATCCATACTCCTAAAGAATATTTTCGATTTTTTTCAGCAGGATGGACCGTTTTCAGGGAAATGAAAAGGAATATTTTCTTTAATTTATTTTACAGTTATGGCTGTTTTTTAGCGATAAATTTTATTTCTATTTCCATTTACAAAAAAGTGAATAAGAACTCGTTACAAGCAGTAAACGAAAGTCCATCGATTTGAAACAAAACTGCGCTGAGAGCATAAAAAGCAACATGGAACAAACCTTCGTTTATACTTAAGTGAGGTATCCATATAAAAATTTAACATATATAAAAAAGTCTTGGGTAAAGATTTTTATATAACATGAAATATGTTTAACTGACAAAAATAATTTTTTAATTTCCAACCCTGGAATCATAATTTTAATTTTTCTGGTTCTTGATAGTAATTTATTTCTTTCTAAAATATAGAATATATTTAACTACCAAACAATTATCTAGTTTTGATTTAATTAGTTTTATATACCAGAAAAAGTTTAAGTTTTTCAGGTTTGAAGCAATAATTTTTATTTCTCTAATTTTTTATTTCAAACTATTTTATTCTAAGACATAAAGTACATTAATTTGTAAGCAAAAAAAAATTAATTGACCTAGTTACTTTTATATACAAAAAAAAAATAAATTTTCCAATGCTGGAATCATCCTTTTATATTTTTCTGACTACTTAACCTATTTACTTCTTTAAAATATGTATAAAATATATGTTAAGGAACAAAAAAAAAGAAAAAAGAAAAAACTTAGTTTTATTTAGTTATTTTAATATCCAAAAAAAGTTAAAATATTCCAGCTCTGCCGCTGTGGTTTTTCTATTTTTCTATACCAAACTTTTCTTTCCATAACATAAAATATAAAGAAAAATTAATTAGCGCTTCTAACTTTTATTATCACAAAAAGTGTAAGTTTCCCAACCCTGCAACCATCCTTTTATATTCTTCTGATTGCTTACACCAATATATTTCTTTTAAGAATACAAGATATGTTTAATTTATATAGAAAAAGGAAAAATTAGTTTTAGTAGGTTACTTTTATATAACAAAAAAAGTTAAAGTTTTCCAACCCTGGAAGCGTTCTTATATATATTTTAATTGTTTTTGTATTTTTAATACCAGTTTTATTCGTACTAAAATATAAAATAAATTTATTTATTGAGCTCTAAAACCGTCTGCTTGATTTTGCTGGTTTTCAATGCCAATCCAAGACCGAAGTCTCTAGCTTTACTGGGAGCTTCGGGAAACCGATTTCACGTACATCAGAAGAACGAACGGATGGACGGACGGACAAACGGACATCTTGCCTATTCATAAGGACTCAGAACATATATACTTTATGGTGGTATATTCATATTGTGGAAATTACACACGGAATAACCAACCTATATATACTTTTTCCCATTTTTGGTAAAGGTTATAAAAATGCTTAACCACCACCAAATAAATTTCACTTATAATAGAATTATGACAATATATCGAATAATGTATTTCATAAGAGTAATATTGTTTCTATTTTTTAGTTTTCTTGCTTTCTTTCATAAGCACAAGTTCCTTAAAAAATAATTAAAAATATTATTTATTATTTTATTTATTTATTTACATGATATTAAACTTATATAAATATAAGACTAATATAATATTTTGAATAGCACTAGCTACTTTGGCTATCAACTATTAAAAATATATATACTTACATATGTACGTAATCGCATCAAAAATTTTAATTTATTTTACTTGTATTTCAATAATTTATATTTTAACTTTTACTCTGAATATACGAATTTCAAACTTTTGGGAGCACACTGTATTTGTTTTTGTTTTCGATTAATATTTTACATTTTATGTCTGTCTTATACAACTTACATGCATGCAACTTTGTTATTGAATATACATATTTATAATCATGGCTAAGCTTATTGATTATCTTTGCTCTATTCCTTTCATTTTCTAAATCATCATGGCTGAGCAATCATTTTGTGCTCGGAAAAATAAAGAAATAATTATGAGTCTGTGAATGAAATCTCAAGCTATCTTAATTAACACTAGCATTATTATGAAAGGCATTAAAGCACTTAAGCATTTTTGGAGAGCTCGAGTATTATTTGGCCGTTACTCATGGACAAATTTAAACCATGCAGCAATACTTAAGTAAGCAAAATAAACGTGTGTGATTAAGGTACGTTCACAACATGATAGAAATTACAACAGCAGATGCTGTGACAACAATAGTTGATATTGGGACAGTCACAATAACCGCCACATTTTATACAAAATTCGCAATATTAAGCTGTCATGTAAGTACTATCATGAGACTTACTGCCTCTTCAACTATGTCTGAAGAAGGTATGAAGCGAAAGAAAACTGATTTTCATTTCTATATCTTACTGCCGTACGTACTTTGACTCGAAGGACATACATTTTGATGTGACTAATTCGATTGAATTGTCAACAAAGCGAACGCAATGTCTAACTGAAGCACTTACAATTTTACTTTAGATTAGTAAAATTTATTTACAAGCAATCTGATTAAATTTATTAAATTATTATGTTATCATTTTATTATTTTCTTAAATTAAAATTACTTGAACTTATTTTTCATCTGTAGACAAAAATCATAAAATATTCATACAAATATTGGAAATGTTTGTTTTAATTATTGTTTTATATTCATTATACAAAATACTCGCAGATTTCTAACATAACGAATGTATGTAGGTGCAAATCAAGAAAGTAAAAACGTGATGTTGCTGTGCGACTAAAGGCTTCATTAAATTAATCTTTACTTTCTGTTGCTTTTCTGTGCCGTTATTTTCCGTATAAAATATTTTGAAATTACTTTTTCTGTGAAAAATAAATCAGCTGGCAACCTATAGCCTTGATTACACTTGTACAAAAAGTATCACAACACACTTTTGGCTGTCACTTAACGTTGAATTCTATTTTCTACAGATCAGAACAGGACAGAACGAAAAACCATACATACAGATTTTCAACTAAACAGCTGATTCAGAACAGAACAGCACGTACAAAGTAATTCTGCCTTTATATGTTTAGCTAATAACATTTTATGTGGAGTACATTTTGGCATTTTGGTGTCATTTCAAAAATGTGTGCAACGAAGTTCCCTTTATGTTCTTTACAATTAAAGCAATGCCACACAACGAGAAATATTGAAAATGGCAAACGTTGCCACCAGTATGCACTATTGTAATGTCACAAAATGCCATATTGTGTACTTAGCATTAGTTATTCTTAAGGTACGGTCACACTTGTCAAACATTTGTCAAAAAAAGCGTATCGATCAAACACTAATGAAACAAGTTTTGATCCAGACACTTGTTTATCGAACACAACTAATAGACAATGTCGTATAATCCAACATTATTGGCTACTCTTTAACTTCACAAACTTTTGTCTGAATTGAAATATTTTTCATTAGCATTTAGGGGTTACGCTTTTTTGGGTAAATGTTTGTCAAGTGTGAAGCATTAAACACATTCACCACAGCAAGCTACCGACTACGAAATGTCAAAAATAGAATACACGTGTTTATATGAGAATGATTATTTTGAAGACAGCAAGGCAACATGGCGGCAGGTTATTGTCTATGCTGATTTTGTCGTTGTAGTCCAATTAAACTAATTTCTATTTCTTTGGCTGCAATGAGAAAATTCAGTGTTACGAGTATAATACAAAATGTTGAATGAGTGACATACTACAATTATTTCATATAATTTAACAGAAAAGTTGATGTAAAGAATAAATTGATTCATTTTTATACATTTACGTCACATAAGTACATTTTGAAAGAGTAATTTAATTTTTATAAATGCGAAATATTTGAAGGTGGCAATACTGAACTATGTATTTGTACTTAAATATGAGGTGCAGATGGTGCTGCTGCCGTCTCTAAAAAATTAAGTAGCTGGCTACGAGGCGAAAAATGCTGCTAGCGGCATTTGAAGTCGTGTGTTCGTGTAGCCTGCTGTGGTGAATGTGTTTAATGCATGACCGTACCTTTATTGTTCAAATGTTTTTGTGAATAAATAAACTCATATTTGCGTATCAATATTGCATCCTAAAAATGTATTGAAGGTAACGCACTTTTGTAAATTATGTATAATTCAATTAACGAGTTTTTGATTTGTTATTATTATTATTATTATTATTTGTACTGTTCGTTTCGAGAAAATATAAAATTCACACTCAAGTATGTTGAAAGTTACTGCAACGAAATGCTTAAAAATTATTTTGCACTAAATTTTTTTATTCATACAAAGTGTTTTTGATTTGTAAAAGGTTTATAAAATAGATTTCCATACACAATTGCTCAATTCACAACTTCTTGTAGCAGCAGTAGTTCGTACAAACATTGTTGGTAATTTCTATGTACACATTTGTTCATAAACAATTGCTCCGATCCCAACCTATTGTATGAGTCCAGGCCGTGGTGCAATGAATCCGTCTTACGTTATAATTCGACTCTTTCATCTGACATTAACGCAACGACGGAGAAGGTTGGCACAATGAGTACTTTATTGACGGAAGCATTGGAAAAGCTTCTATAGGATAATTCTCGATTTTATTTATTAAATTCAACTCTTTTTTATTTACATATTTAGTTTATTTCTTTTGTTTCATTTTGTTTCATTTTATTTTTGCTACAACAAAACACAACAATCTAAATCAGAAAAAAATTTTTTTTTTTTTTAATAAAAAAAATAGGTTTGTTCATTTACTGAAAATTATTACGAATTTGTAACAATTGTTACTGGAAAGTATTCATTAACTCAAAAAGTTTGCAAGGAGAGAGCGTCAAAAGGGAGAAATAAATTGAGAGACAAACAAATTCCTACAAATTATTACTGGTAAAATTTTTAAATTTTAAATTTAAATTTTTGTGCATTTCTTTGTTGAGAAACATGTATACGTATGAAAAAAGAAAGCATGTTTTCTTAATTTATTGTTTTTCTTCCATTAAGCCAGATAAATTCAATTTTAATGGCAAATAATTTTGTTCGTTTCTCAGAGATGGAAAGTAATATTTTTGTATTTGTTTAATGAATAAAATTAAAAAAATTATGGAAAATGCATAAAAATATTAAAAATACATGAAACTGTGTAAAGAATTTCATATTAAATGTCAATTTCTAAAAAAAAATGCAAATTATACTATTAACAAACCAAATACATTAGAAAAAATACAATTGTATCATGATTTCCATCTATGATTCTGATATGAATAAAATTTTCTTGCAAGTTTTTACAAGTAAGAGTCTGAACACAATGTAACGACTATTCATTGCGGTGTGGTTTTCCAAACGATTTTTAAGTAAAAATCCGCAGTGCGGGACGGAATAAAATTAAAATCTATTTGATTTTCATTACGGACTTTCTTATTCTCTCAATTTTTAAATCTCTTTCTCTTGCTGACGTTGCCGTAGTTTTTGAATTATTGGCTGTGTTCACAACATTATTGTAAAAAAACATGATTTTGAAGTTCAAACATTTTTGTCATATATAATAAAAGTTTAAAAAATATATCAAATATATCTGAGAATGTATAAAATATTAATCATGTTTTGTTTTTAGTTATAAAAATGTATGCACAAAAAAATTAATACAAATTTAAACAAACAATGACAAGTATTACCGTCGCCGTCTTCCGTTGTATTATGTTTATTTTTCTTTCCCGCAACGAGAAATCGCACCGCACCGCAAACATTGTGTTTGGACTCTAAAGCGTTCATTTACTTTTTCATATTTGGGAGAGTAATTTTGTAAATTTCTGCTCTACTCTCTCGTTGCTAGTTTCTGCTGGGAAAGTAAATGAACAGACCTTTTGTTTCTCGTTGTTCACATAAACTTTTCACCGAAGACAACAAATAAATTTAGGCTTAATTGGTATTTAATAATTATTAAAGTTTGTATTAAAAACAAAAACAAATTTTCGAAGTATTATTTTTGTTTCTATGTAAATATCGATTTGATGACTGGATTTAGACAATTAGGCGGCTCAAAGTATAGTAACATTGTCTTAATGGTTGATAACATTTCATTTGCTGGAGCCTCATATGAGTTGAAGATATAATAATGATGTGATATGATAATTTAAAAGTTAAACGTTCGTTAGATGCTTATAAAAATATTATCACTTGAATATCTCAAATATTTTATGGCAATTAATCATGTAAAATGTTTTTTCCTCTAACCATGATCAGTCAAAAATTCCCTATCAAAATATATACACACATATATCTTATTTTTATAAGGTGACAATTAGAAAAAATAACAAAACAAAAATTAGTTCTTAGATACAAAATCTATCATATTTCTTAAAAAATCGAATTTCATAAAACACAATGTTTGTTCAAAGTATGAAAGAACTATACTTTTTCGCAACAACTTTTAAATAACATATATAAACATATAAATATACTTATATTTGTTCTTTTAGTCAGAAGTAAGCCATACATTAAATCTTTAAAAGAAAATCAAGAACTAATAAATACTCGCAAATGTGTGTAATTATACTAGAACAAGATACAAAATGTTGTGGTTTCTTGTGGGAGGGAGGTTCAAAAATTATTCAAACTACTTGGTACATATCTGTGGTATTCACTTAAATTTCTTTTAAAAATCACACTATAAATAATACATTTAAAATGATACATTAAAATTTACTAAAGTAAAAGTTAAATTAAACTTTTATTCCATATGGAATTATAAAACGTAAATATTATAAGAAGCAAGTCATTGCGCTATAACTTAACGAAACAGCGCACAAAATAAATGAATTTTTGCCCAGGAGTACTTTCAAATATGGAGATTACAGGGGTACCGTTTTCTTAAAAACAGCTTATCCCGACCTAAGCACTTTTTCCTCTTTGCCACGGATATAAATATGTGGCAGCTTCATTTAGCTTTGTGCGTCCCAATTGGGAAATATCTTACACCCATATGCAAAAAAATAAAAGTGTACTTGAAGTGTACGTTAAGACAAAATTTCCAATTTTGCATTAACGTTAATTTTTATTTTGCATATGGGAGTTATTAAGGTGGAAGTACATAACACGCGTTCAATGCGCTAATGCGATGCATGCGTCTGTCAAAAAAGTTAAAAATAGTGTGTTTTCATAAGGAAAGTTACATACAGAAGTTCACGACGCGCATACCTCGCAAAAAGTTGAATATTGTTCAACTTTCACGCGTTGTATACAAAACGACAGCTAGTGTTGCCAGATACATATGTTAACATACGCAAATATTAATTTTTTATTAAACAATGGATAAAAAAATGCATATAACATTTAAAGAATAATCAAACTTAAATACAAGACAAAAAAAGCCGACAAAGGTTTGAAATTTTACAACAAAAAAAAGCCTCAAAAGCGTGTATAGCGTTAAACGTTTAACAAGCGTTGTATAAATTCAATGGTAGTGAGTTGGATTCTCGTTAAATTCTCTGACCTAATTTAAATGCAAGCCTTTGTTGCTGTGATTGCCAACAGAGTTGGATATGATGTGTCACATGAGCCGCATGTGGCTCTTGCACTCAATTGGAAAGGCTCTTATGAACAATATTTAATAATCTCAACAAAAAGGGGACATAATTTACAGATTGGGAAAATCATTTATTTATTCCCACCTTACTTTTAAACTTTATTCTTAAAAGCTTTCCATTTTAATTCAAAGCTATGATTTCATGTTTGCTGGGTTGCTGTCTCGTGGTAGCGAGAGCACAAAGCTTTTTTGTAAAAGGTCGCACAATAAAATGACTTATTTAAAAATTAGGTTAATGCATTAAACACATTCACCACAGCAGGCTACATGGCTACACGACTACAAGTGGCGCTGGCAGCAAATGTTTCCTGGTATCCAGCTACATAATTATTTTGAAGACTGCAGCAGCACCATAAATATATGTTTCAGTGGTGCCGCTTTCAAATATTTCACATTTATTATAACAAAATAGTTTCTTAAAAAATATAAAAACAAATCAGTTTATATTTTCTTTTAGCGAATTTTACTATTTATAGGTCAAGTTATTTCTTCAAAACCTTTAGCAATTTTTCGCTAACTTGCGATTTTTTTTCGCATTTTTCGCGTTTTTTTTCCAAACTTTTTATATTTTAATGGCTTTTGCGATTTCTAATCAATTTTAGCGCTTCCTTCCGATTTTGCAAATTTTCACGATTTTTTGTAAAGTTTGCAATAAAAGCGAACTTTTGCATAATTCCAGTTTCGTAAGTGTTTTGCCGATTTTTAAAAAATAATAGACTTTGTTATTTATCATCCTGCTAATAATAAGTTTTTGTAAATTTTCCTAATTTTCGCGATTTTTAGCGAATTTTTTGCATTCCTTGCAGTTTTGGCAATTTTTGATCACAACTTATCGCGATTTTTTTGCAAAATTTGCGATAAATGTGACTTTTTGCATGCTACAAGCCTCCAAACATTTTTGCGGATATTTAAACAATATTAGACTTTGTTATCATCCCACTGTTAATATGTTTTTAAAATTTTCGTAATTTTCGCGATTATGGCTTATGGCAATATTATGGCTTATTTAGAATTTTGCAAATTCTCGCGATTTATTGCAAAGTTCGTGGTAAAACCAACCTTTTGCGTGTTCTTTGGCTTCCTAACAGTTTTTAAGATTTTAAAACATAATTAAACTTTGTCTTCATTCCGCCGTTAGAAACTTTTTGCGAATTTTCCCAATTTTCGTGATTTTTTTGCATTCTTTACATTTTTATCGATTCTTAATCAATATTATGTTTTTTTTAAATTTTGCAATTTTTCTTGAATTGTCATTTTTATTGCTTTACAAAAATATAATTACTTTTGTAATTAACATTAAAATTTTGTAACTTTCTTTTTTAATTTGCAATAAAAAATATTTCTTGGCAATAACTTGTTTAATCTATTTTGCTATACTGTCAACACTGTTTTTGGTTTGCAGCCATATAAAATAGAAATTAGTTTAATTTGACTACAACGACAAATGAAGCAGGGGCAACAATCTGTAGCCTGTTGCCTTGTTGCCTTCAAAATAATCATTCTCATGTAAACATGTGTATTCTATCTTTGACATTTTGTAGCCGGTAGCTTGCTGTGGTGAATGTGTTTAATACTTAATAGTTAAATTTAAGAAAACGAATTCGACGCGTACTTTTTTTATGAACAAAACATTTTAATTTAAAATTTAAAGTGATTCTCTTTAAAATTAGATTAATTCTATATTTGGAAAAAAATCGACTTCAAAACTACTTCCGAAAAATTTGAAAAAATTCAAAAATACTTGAAACGTATTGAAACGTAAGGTTTCATATTTTGTTTCAGCCCCAAAAATTTTTTTTTTGGACAGCCCAGTATACAGGTATAATTACGACTATTTCCTTAGGTATTTTTCAAAAATTGGCGTAGATGTATAATTACATATGAACAAGAACATTACACCAATATTAATAAAGTATTAATAAAGTATTAATTATAAAAATAAATTTGTAATAATTTTTTTCTAATTATGTACCTGCATCTGCTTACAGCATATAATGAGTTTTCCGAGAAGACAGAGGTGTCCTAGACAAAGGAATGCTATATAATTCGCATTTATCAATATTTTCGGCTGAAAAGTCTCACTTAGGTGGAAAATTATGCAATTAATACACAAAAAGTAACAATATATATAGAATTTTTTTTGGGTTCCCAGCAATTCCCAAAAAGATTTCAGAAAATCCCAAAAATGGGATTAATTTAGAAACTGGAGAATTATTCCGACTTTTTTTTTCAAAATCCCCCACTGTGCTGCAGTACCTGGGTTCAGTATATTTTTATTATTATAATGGTATACGCTATAATTAATTTAACGAAAGCTTACCGACTTTGCTATTCAGTAACATATTTTAACGATATTCGCTGTCGGTTAAAGTGGAAAAAGTAAAATCGCAAGCAGTAATTCATTTGATTTTTCTTTAATTCATGTTTGTGCTTTTTGCTTATTTCGTTCGACATTTTGTATGTAGAGATGCCACATTGTATACAATTAAATGTTAAAAAATAAATTACAGAATGACGTTATCGTTTAGAAACTGGAGAGTTACTGCAAACGAATATATAGTATGTCGATAAATATTACGATTTTCGGTTCGCAAAAGGTTACAGAATGCAGGTACAGAAGCAGTTAATTTGTTATTTAGACGCTCCCAGATTTGGTTGATTGTTTTATTTTCCCTGACAACTGTTGGGCAAAACATTATTTGCCAAATTAGTTAGTTTTTTTTGTATACAAAATCAACTTGGAATTTTTTATGTTTGTGCATACATTCATATATAAATAAGTAAAATATTAAACATACATTTTTTTCCTTCGCTTTTTCTATGTTAAACATTATTTCGAATGCCTTTTTGCTTGCTAGTAATAACATGAACAGTTGCATTCCAATGGTTGCTTATTATCGAATGCTGTCATTAAATATTTCGATATGTGCTATTGCATACTTATTGTTAAGACGGTTGTCAGATCTTACAATATTGCCAGTAAAATGTGCTCCAAATTTCTTACAACCGTGTGAACTGACAAATTTTGTCAGACGCCATTGCCAGAAAAAGCATTGCAAGGCTAGCAGCTGACAACAAATTGTCAGACATCTTACAATCGTTTGAACACATTGTAAAATTATTGCCAGATATTTGTCAGACATTTTAATATTGTCAGATGTGCGTAGCTTATGCGTCATTGTAAGATAATTATTTCTATGGGCAACTGCACACGCTTTATTTAAAAAAAAACATTTATAATAAAATATATGCACACTAAATCATTGCAATTGCTTTTTTATGGTCCATAAAAATTTATACAGGGTGGCCCAGAAAGACCGAAGTGATGTGAATTCCTTATAACTTTTTATTTAAGACATATTTTTTTAATTTTTTGTTTTTTAAATACAGTAAATTTATAGGGAATATTTTTAGATTAGTTATTAAAAATTGTATCCCGCAAGTGGTGGCCATTTTCTGCTTCGCACAAATGTGTTCTTTCCATTTCCATTATTCATAACTTATTTATGAGTGACGAAGCCCATTTCCAATTAAATGGGTTTGTTAACAAGCAAAACTTTAGGATATGGGCTAAGGAAAACCCGAGAGTACTTCATCAACGACAATTACACCCAGTTAAGTGTACTGTTTGGTGCGGTGTTTCTTCAGAAAGGATCATTGGTCCATATTTTTTGGAAAATGAAAGAGATGTCGCCATTTCCATCAATGGTGATCGATATCGGGCCATATTGGAAAATTTTGTAAGGCCAGCCGTGGAATACCATCCGCAAATATGGTTCCAACAGGATGGAGCCACAGCGCACACTCCGAGGGCCACAATAGCTATTTTACGCGACATCTTTGGGGAAAGAATAAATTCGCGTAGAAGCAATTTTAATTGGCCTCCGCGTTCCCCGGATTTCACCGCTCCAGACTGTTTCCTTTGGAGTTATTTAAAAGGGAAAGTTTATGTTAATAAGCCTAGGACTATTGAGGAATTAAAAACCAATATTCCAGACGAAATTAACAACATAACACCGGAAGTTTTGCGAAAGGTCATGGAAAATGTGTTGAAAAGAGATCATTTGTGCGAAGCAGAAAATGGCCTCCACTTGCGGGATATCATTTTTAACAACTAATCTAAAAATATTCCCTATAAATTTACTGTATTTAAAAAACAAAAAATTAAAAAAATATGTCTTAAATAAAAAGTTATAAGGAATTTACACCACTTCGGTCTTTCTGGGCCACCCTGTACTTTCACTTTTTACATTTAACACAATCACAAACGATTGATATTTAACAATTTCTCACAAATGTTTTGAGTCTGGCAACGCATAACATCAGATCTGACAATTTGTGCATATGATAACCGTGTGAATTGACAATTTTTCGACTGACGGTTTTGTCAGATGAATTCATTGCAAAACAACCGTCTGACAATAAATTGTAAGATTTTCTTAGAACCGTGTGAACTGACAAGGAACATTGTACTGGCAATTTTCCATTGCCAGCACATTGAAAGATCTGACAATATTGTAAGATCTGACAATCGTGTGTACATAGCTTTAGTTCACATTTGAAGATACAATAAATTAAATATATGTATTAAAAAATATAGACCAAGTCCTTCTGAGGCAGTCCTCGTATGAAAATAGCCATGGTCGTCAAAAAAAAATTCTATGGTAAGTTTCCATACTTGCTGCAAATACATAAGCCTGCTGATTTAAAAACTGAAAGCTAAGAAATAAAAAAAAATGGTTTTTGCCCTCCCTTGAACTGAAACATGTTGCTTGCACAATTACATAAATGTTGTATTTTTCTTCTTCGGGTTTTTTTTTTGCTTTATTTAGTAAATACTAAAATAATTTTGTTTTTCTGTATTAAAAAAAACACTAAAATACTAAAACGTATATGCAATAAAATTTTTGTATATTTTCGGCGTTACATGATCATCAGCGAGGCGTCAATATTATTCGTTAGTTTAAGCTCTGTGGTGGTCATGGTCAATTAAACTCATTTTAAAATTCGTTGATTTGTTTTTTTTTTTGGCAAAAACATAATGTGGCATAGCATTAGCAGTTTACGGTTTTGTATTTTTACTTTGGTAGCAAATATTTCATAGATTTTCATAATATTAAATTAGTATTAAGTGTTAAAGTTATGCACGATACGAGGGCGAATCTTAACTGAAAGAGCATCACCGCTCCTGTCAGCAGACAGCTTTGTCGTTAACTCCAGTCAAAATTTGAACGAACTGAGTCATTGAGTTTGTGTTTGATATCCATTGAAAGCAGACTATAGCGTAGTTTGAGATTAAAATGGGGAAAAGTGATTTTCAGTGATAAAAGAGTCTCATCCGACCAAAAATAAAATAAAAATTTTTTGCCACTAAAAACTTTTTTCATTTATTTTATTGATATGACTATGAATTCTATTTTTTTTTCAATGTCAGTACATACTAGTGATGTAACGAACGTTAATTTTTGATATTCGCGAATACGAATACGAATATTATATGCAATTTGAAACATTAAAAAATTATTATAAAAAGGACTTCACACTCTTTAAAGTTAATAAAAAGTACCCAACATTTTAATGATCGTCATGAAATAATACTTAAAAAATATGAATGTATTTGTACAAACTAAACTAAAACTAAACTAAAATACGAATACATTCGTATTCGCCTGAAAAGGCCGAATATTCGACAATTCGAATAAGAATATTCGTACATACATATGAGCATTAGAGTGGCTGTTAATTATACTATGTAATTTTTTTTTTGGTTTGTTATACTCTCACCCACCAAATCAGTTCAATTTTATGTAAAAAAAATACAAACAAATTTCATACCGATAAGTTGCCCTTCAATCTCATTTTTCAATGTAATTTTTTGCATATAACTATCTTATTAAAAAATCATTTTACAAGAATATATAACATATTGCAATATTTTTGCTCTTCAAGTCAACAACATTAGTCTCAATGAAAGTTTGTTGCTAAAATTAATATTTTAGAAAATAATGAGGAAAATAACCAACAAAATACCAAAAATTTAATGTAAAAAAATTATATTTATATGGAAAATTTTTATTTTAAGCATGAACAATAAGAGCTTAATTATATATATTAAATTATTTCATACATATACATAAAGTCGAAATAAAACTAAAAGAAAAAAAATTACATTGAATATATGGGCTTGAGGGTCAACTTTGAGGGCCGGACGCACCTCCTAAAACACAACTTATCGGTATGAAATTTTTTTGTATTTATTTTTACATAAAACTGAACCGATTTGGGAGGGTGAGAGTAGAAGAAATAAAAAAAAACAAAAATAACGGCCACCCCAATGAGCATACATACATATGACACTTGATCAACAAGAGGATATTCACTCAAAATTTTTAAAATTTCACTTTTTGCAAGAAATCAACTACCAACATCAATCTACTGTAAAAATTTCAATGCATTTCAATTCATCGGTAAAACCGCATTTGAGACTAATTTTCATAAAAAGCTACTATTTCGATTTGTACCTTTATTCAAGTTAAAATAAATCAAATTGTTAATGTAACTACAAACAGATTTTCATATCTACTGTACAGTTCAAAATTTTGAGTTAATACCCTCTTTTTGATTAAGTGCGATATGTACTTTGTTGTTCGACCTTTATTGCTTAAGCTTACAGACGATTGTCAGATATTACAAATTTGTCGGAAAATCTTACAATTTATTGCCAGACGGTTGTATGATAATAAATTAATTCATCTGAAAAAATCGTCAGATAAAAACCAGATATTGAAATTTTTGTTAAATTTCAAAGTTATTTCCACACAATCCTTGAAACGATTTTTTCCTTTTCTGCGAATAAAACTAAACGTCTATATGTATGATTTGAGTAAGCTAAAGTTCATATCACTCTGTAAGCCAAATTACATGAGATAATTACTAATGAAGAAATAACACAAAATATAATTGTAAATATTTTGACAAGCATTAGTAGAACGGAACAACTAGGTGACTACACTTTAACCATCAGCGTTTTTCGTATTGGGTCCACTGGGTGTAATGTCAGTTGATGTAGATTTCTGCTTTAAGTACTCAGCCATTATTTGAAATGGAATATTTGAATTGTTTTCATTCATCTTATTTCAATTTGATGCCCGTTTTTTTTGTAATGAAAGCTCAATTTCAATCTCTTAATTTACAATAGTCTTGCCATTGTCGTTTGTTCTTTACTAATTATGCAAATGTTTTAGTGTTTTCACACTGAAAGTTAAAACCTGGTTCTAACGTTAAAACCATAAATAGCTGATTTTGCGTTCTCACAGCAAGTTTTTGTTAAATTCAGGTTTTAACTCACAAACTGTCTAATAACTTTGATAAAAAATAAAATAAATCTCCTGAAGGAATGGGTGGCTTTGTTGTTTTATTTTTTTCTGCTTTTTATAACACTTATTTAACAAACTGTAAAACAACTGTTTTCGTTTGTATAAAAAACTCGGAAATTTTACAATGCTTTGTGAAATGGAAGTTATTTTATATTTTGTAAATAAATATTTTAAAATTACAGAACTAGTAATACCAAGTGAAGAAGTGCCTTAAATCAAGTTATTTTATATAAAAAATGCACAAATACATCACAAAATAAAACTTTTTTATGGGCGGATCGATGTTAGTCATATTCTCTTTTTCACTTCGCAGGGGTCAATGCAAATATTTTCGTTGTTTTCCTGACAAAAAAAACAGTTTTTTTAATCCATTTTAAGGTTGAAAATCTTTCAAGAGACATCCAATGTTATTCACTGGCATAAATATTATCAGCTGCTTCCGGTCATTTTAACTTGGCAGCACTGAATTACAAGGTTGCATTTTATAAAGCCAATTCTAAAATGGTTTTAAGTTGGTTTCAACAAAAAGACTTTGTTTGGTAAAACCAGGTTTTAAAAGTTGGTTTTAAAGTTAAAACCAACTTTTATTAAAACCATGTCAGTGTGAAAACAATATTATTTAATTTGCTAAATTTTTGTTCTACTTAAAACAAACTTTTTTGATTTGTTATTATTCGAAAACAGCTGGTTGTTACGTTCTATCCGTTCCTTATCCGTTATGTAAAAATACCAATTTTCATTAAAATATACAAATATATACACCAGTAAATTGATTTCGTTTGCACTTAAATTTACTGATTCGTAAGAATATTTCGTTAAGGGGAAAAAGATGTGTTCCTATGGAACGTCTCTCCATGATCATTAATTAGATTGTCTGTAAACGTTAAGGATTTATTTTAAGTTTTTGCTTTCCATATGGATTTAAAACTAAGTAATTAATTTTGTTTATACTTTTAGCATGAAATATTTTATATATGGCACAGTGCTGCTGGTTTGCCTGGGAAGTTGCTTAACGGCAGATATACTGATGGTAACGATGGGTGGCACAAAATCGCATAAAATTCCGTTTTGGGAATTGGCAAAAGGCCTAATTCACAGGTATATTTAATATTTAGATTAAATAGTAATATTTTCCCTGAATATATTTTTTCTTTGATTACAAGCACGCAGAGAAAAATAATTTAAAGAAAACACACAAAGGAATGTACAAAAACTTATATAAGACGACTTGCCGATAATACGAACTTTTATTTTAACATTTTTTCCTTATTTAGTTAGATTCGAATTGTGGACGTTATTTTTTGTAAACAACATAAAAGATTTCAATTAATTTTAGTTTATATATTTCGGTTTATCTTGTCATAAATGTCAAGGTTTGCGAATAAAAAATTCTACTCATGCTCTCAAAAAGTGCCCAAATTAATTATAAAATAATAAAATTTAAAACATTAATTTTTTTCACAAAATCAGCAAATGGGCAGGATTTTTCTTTCATACATTTTTATTTAACTTATTAAATACAAGCAAGTTGCAATAATAAATTTATATGAGGGAAACTTAATTTTCAAAAAAGTCGTGTGAATAAAGGATGCATATGTATTAGCTGAACCGGGGTCCGCTACGATTAATTTCGAAATGTGCACCAATTTTAGTGTTCACAATCCACAGCGATTTTTTCAGTGAAAACAATTTTATGTCTAGTGTTCACTATAACTGTCAAAATAATTACGGATGAACAAATTCAAAATGAGCACTAAAGTTGGTGAAAACTTTAAAGTTGAAAGTTGCAGAATTCGGCCCCTGGTCATGTTTCATTTTTGTCGTCCTCTACAAACTGGATGTTATAACTTTTCTGGGGTTATAACTTTTTCCTCCCAAGGATCTATCTCACAAGCAATATTGTTTTGATTATAAAAGATATTTTTATACCCTTTACCAAAAAATCGTAAAAGGGTATATATAGGTTTGTCATTCCGTTTGTAATTTCTACAATATTAATAAGCAACACATAAAGTATATATATTCTGGATCCTTTTGCATAGCGGAGACGAACAAGCGATGCCCGTCTGTCCGTCTGTCTGCAAGTGAAATCGGTTTTCCCAAGCTCCCAGAACAGCTAGAGACTTTGTTCCTGGACTGGTGTGTCAGAAATATTCCGAAAAATTTTGCTATTGAAAATCAGCAAAATCGAGCAGACGGTTTCAGAGCTGGAAAACTCATACTCAATATTCCCATAGAAAATAACTACCGAAAACAAGTTTTTATTACTTTTTTATTAAATTAACTTATTATTATACTTCGGATGAATAAAATTGGTATTTATAATTAAAAAAAAAATTAAAAATTTTAAAAAAATAAAAAAAACGTTTCCAGGGTTGAAAAACTTTAACTTTTTTCCTAATAATTAAACATATTTCATGTTTTAGGAAGAAGGCTATTTTCTCAGGAACGGTAAAAGCTACGGGTCTGAAATTTGGACAGTGTATGTAGAACTTTGGTCGCTACAACAACAAATATATAAAAGCTAAAAATTAAAGTGTGTCCCAAAATGAGTGACGAAAACTTTTAAAATCCCATGTAATATACATACAATTGTATGTATGTGTGTACATATGTATATTGACACTTGAAATTTGTAAAATTAGTGTATTTTTATATAGGCTACAACAATTAACACTGAAATTAAAAAAAATTAAATTAAAGGGTGGTCCATCAGTTAATGAAATTTGACAAATTGCTATATCTTGGAAACTGTAAGAGTTAAACTCTTGAAATTTTCAAAAACGGTCAAACTAAAAAATCCGAAAATTATAAAATCGCCAAAAATTTAAAAAAATTGCAAAAACGAAAAAAATCGCCAATATGAAAAAACGCTAAAATTAAAAAAAAACGCCAAAAACCGAAAAAAATCACCAAATCAAAAAAAAATTCTTATGTGAAAAAAATCGTCAAAAATTAGAAAAAAATCGCCTAAATGGAAAAAAATCGCCAAAACCAAAAAAAATCGCCAAAACGAAAATAAATCGCCAAAATTAAGAAATAAAGCGCCAAAAACCGGAAAAAATCGCCAAAACAAAAAAAATGCCTATATGAAAAAATCGCCAAATATTAAAAAAATCGCTTAAATTAAAAAAAAAATCGGCAAAATCAAAAAATTTGCCAAAACGAAAAAAAATCGCCAAAATTAATAAACGCCAAAAACCGAAAAAAATCGCCAAAAACGAGAAAACTAAAAAAATTGCTAAAAACGTCAAAAAACGAAAAAATTACCAAAACAAAAAACAAATTGCCTATAGAAAAAAAATCGGCAAAAAATAAAAAATCGCCTCAATGAAAAAAAATTGTCAAAATCAAAAGAATTGCCAGAACGAAAAAAAATCGCCAAAATAAAAAAAAACTCAAAAAAACCGAAAAAAATCGCCAAAACGAGAAAAAATTGTCAAAACTAAAAAAATTGCAACAAAAAAATAAAAAAAAATTAAATACAGTATTTTTCGTTTATAGCGAACCCGCTTAAAACGAACTTTCGCCTAAAACGAACCATTTTCGAAAGTACGAACTTTTATTTCTATAAAACCATGAAAATTTTTGCACTTATAACGAACCCGCTTAAAGCGAACTATCGGTTATAACTTTTTTGCATGTAAATTGTTCTTTTTTTTCGCTTAAAACGAACCAAGAAGTGTGTTGCCATGAACAAAAAATTATATGTATATATTAATGTGTAGCCTAAGCTGTGTAAGAAATTTTCTTCAGTCTCGCGACAGTCCACAACAAATTCTTGACCACTTGGCCCAAGTGGAATTGTACATAAATGAAGCCAATATTAATAAAAAGCAAACTAAAATAACTGATTTTTTTAAAAACTAAATAAACTTATTTTTTAAAGACTACAATGTTCTAAAATTGTTTTAATAAGTAAATAAATAGCCAAAGTGTTAAAAAAAGACATGTGCACACACAATAATGGTTTCTTGATGTCTTCACTTAAAACGAACTTCGCTTAAAACGAACAAATTTGATCAGTCCCTTGAAGTTCGCTTTAAGCGAAAAGCACTGTATATAAAAAATAAAACAATCGCGTAAATGAAAAAAATCGTCAAAATCAAAAAAATCGCCAGAACGAAAAAAAATCGCCAAAATTAAAAAAACTCCAAAAACCGAAAAAAATCGCCAAAACCAAAAAAAATTGCCTATATGAAAAAAAAATCGCCAAAATTTAAAAAGCACCAAATTAAATATAATGCCAAAAACCTAAAAATTGCACTAGAAAAAAGTATGAATTTTTTCACAAAATGAATATGTACCTATATATCTCTGTGCTTATATATGTATCTCTATACTATATAAACGCACTTTGGTAAAGGGTATATAAGATTGGGCACAGCCGAATATAGCACTCTTACTTGTTTTAGTTCAATTTGGTAAAAAAAACTTCACGCATCAAAAGGGATTTCTAAAATGCATTTGGTGTTTTATTTGTATCTCTTTATTAAAAACTTCATCACGTTTGGTGCGTAAATTTTTTTAACAATCGCGAAAAACCAAAAATGCAGTTCAACGAAAAAAAAAATTCAACAAGTTATTACCCTAATGTACACTAGTGTGGCGTTGGCTGAAATAGTTAGCACTTTGACTAAAAAACCGGAGATCCTGGGTTTAATCACTGTATCCAACAGTCATTAAATAACTACACCGTGAATTTTTCTGATGTGCATTAGTATCCCTTTTTATCAGTTGTTGTAGGAAAGTTCAAGTGATGAAGGCATAGTCTCACTGGTCACTGAACTATACCGACTTCAGCAGATGCTCATCCTAATGTGATATCAGAACGCCCTCCTTCACCGGTATTGCGTAGCAGAATCATCGGTGGAGTAAAATAACCAAAAAAATAGCTGCCGAACACAGCTTCAAAAAATACGCCTCCTCTGAAACCAGAAGGCGCTACAACACTGCATGATTACAAAAGCGTGCAAAAAGCAGAGTAGTAAGAGAATGAAGCTTTCTTCTATCACTTCCTTCAACAACTGTCTTCTATCACTACCCTTTTCTAAAGAATGTAACACCTAGTAATAATAGTAGGCATTAATTGCCTGAGTGTTACTTCTCTTTAAAAAAAATTATATCGGGGGAACATTCTAATTTTACCACGAAGCCATGACTGGAAAATCAAATTTTATTCTCCTCAAATTGACATACAAATTGTAGAGCTGGCGAACAAAACCGGACTAGTCCCGTTAACTGTTTTTTTACAGGAGAGGCAAATAACTGAACTACTTAGATAGAGACTAGCAAGGAAAAGTTAGTTTTCTTTATTTTTTTTAAGGTAGGATCGACATTTCATGACATGATGGATGTGTACTTTGAGAAACCGAAAAAAATATAAAAAAAATTATGTACTGTGGACGTGTCTAGTTTTGTTCCCCAGCTCTACAATTTTCTGCTTATAATCATGATTAGTTACATGAGTAGTCTAGGCGCACGGCAGTGTGCCAGGCCAAGTTCCGGCCAATGCACGCAGTGTGTATATTTACAGGAAGCCATTCGAGCTGTTTTAAATCTATGAAAATGTATGAATATATATAATAAGATATGCCCATATACCCTCATTTTTCGGATCCGAACCATATATGGGATATCATATATGCTCCATACATATTTGTTAGCTGGGTACTTACCTAAAAAAAAGTCTGAAAACCCCAAAATTTTTACCGACGGTGCGGGGCTATGCCCATAAAGCTCAGAATTAAAAAAATATTTCTAAGGCGTTTAACTCAAGCGATTTCATTGAAATTTGGCACACATGTTGCAATAATACAAGGCTCTAAATTTTCATTGCAAAAAGTGGGCGTTAATAGAATTTAAGAAACAAATCTAAGGCGTTAAACTCAAGCTATTTTACTGAAATTTGGCAATAATACAAGGCTACCAATTTTCGTAGGCGTTAGCACGCCCATACAATTTAAGCTTCCTATTTCATGTACTTCGGGGCGGATCATATGAATATACTAGATATTTATATATTTATTACTATCCCTTTTCAACGAAACTCGACAGGAAAGATAACTAATGGCACCAGCAGGTATCGAGATTGAAAAAGTGGCCCATAAGAAGAAAATAAATAAAATGTACGCTAGTAAGCTGAAATTTAAAAAACAAGTAGGTCTAGATTAGCAACTAGCTAGAAAATTATGAAAACCCGGAGATTTTTACCAGAGGGCGTTGATATTTCAATAAAGCACACAATTAAAAGAGCAAATTTAAAATATTTGTCTCAAGCGATTTTATTGAAATTTGACACAAATATTGGAATAATGCAAAGTTATAAAGTTTCGTTGAAAAAAGTTGGTGTTAATACGTTCATGCAATTTAAACCTCATATTTCATGTACTTCGGACCAGCAGATTTAAATATACTATTTATGTCATCTGGAAACAACCATTGTATTTTTGTGTATTTGCAAGAAAGTGGCGTGATTCTTGTATTTCGCCACAAAGCAATGAATACAATGACTCAGGTGGCGGAGTTAACAATGGTAATTTCACTTTACCATTAAGGCAGCATAATCCAGGGGTTTCTCCGGAAAACTTTAATGCATCACAATACTTGCAAACTACGTCCATTTGCCCAATGCAAACGCTAGGATGCAAACTGTAATCATTGCTGCAATCGTATTAAAACGCTGCTCGATTCAAATCAGCACTTGATAAATATCTTGTTCAGCGTCGCAAATTATCTATTTGTTGACCTCTGTTGTTCGCTTGACGATTCTGCATTGCCAACCGAGCTGTTTCACGACTGCTTCACTTTGCTCTCGTGATTGAGAAGCACGAAGTCGAGCCATACTATCGCGGCGCTGTTCACGTGCAATTTCTTGTTCTTTTTCAGTCCTTTCATTTGCAGTATTTCGTATTCTTATTGCATCATGGCTTTGTCGGGAAAGATTCGATCGTCTTGGTCGCGGCATTATTAATTCAACTTCACTTCACCTAAAAACTCAAATTTTCAACCATACCGAGTTTTATAGCTCACTTCACTTTTTACGAATGGGCAATGGCACTATCATTACATTATAATTGTTAATTATTTATTTAACAGAAATAGTTTTATTATTGATTTCTTACAAATATCAAATTGTCATCCATACGTCATTACATATCTGTCATTATACGTCAATTACATAGCTGTCATTTGCGTTTTGTTATTCCAAGTCTGATTCTTTTTTGTTATACCACGTTTTATAGTGACTGACGTTTCATGTCAAGTCACACGGGAATGCTGTCGAACGTCCTTCTTCTGGCTCTAAACTACCTCCCTGCCAATTTTCAGCTAAATCGGTTCAGCCGTTCTTGAGTTATAAGTGGAGTAACTAACACGAATTTCTTTTATATATATTTGTAGATTATTATATTATATATTTCTTTATATCGGGAAAAATGTTGTCAAGCAAGCAGATAATCTAGAAATTATCTGACACCCTTACGATTACAAATTTGTATAATTCATACCATGTTGCAGTGATAGGTATTGTATCAAACGCGAACTTGGTCAAAATTTTTATCTCACTACTTTTGATGACCGAAATTTTGGAAAGGAACTTGGCCTTTTTCACATTTATGTCTTTATTAGGATATATGTATACAATATTTCAGATTGGCGATATGCATTTTTTTCAAATTTGTTCTCCGTTGAGTTTTGAGCTTAGGTGTATGAAAAATGTTCTTGTGGAATGGTATGATTTTAGGGTACTTATTTTATTAGTCCTCATATAAAGTAGATTTCTATAGTTAAAATATTTTTCACAAGATTTCATATGAAACTAAAAAATATCAAGAAGTTCTAAAAGTGGTTTTATACGGCATGTATGTATATGACTTATATGTAGTATCGAATGTCTGCCTGAATATCAAATTTACAGATAACTTAAACTGCTTTTACAGGGCCTTTTAAATCTGACTTTTCAACTATTTACAGACAACTTATAATTTTTTTATGTGTACATGATAAATTACATCTGACATAGTATCTTTCTTTATATTTTTTCGACCGCACAGAACAGCTGATCTGAGATGCTTTATCAGATCCAAATAGAGCGCAAATTAAGTATTCAGAAAAACACACAAAAATTATAAAATGCGTCTTTATTCCTCTATTGTGATCTTAAGACTAACTTCTTCAAAATTTCTTAATTCTATTCTAAACATAAATTTTTTCTGTTTCTTTGTGTTTTTTTTTCTTGTTCCTTAAATTTGTTTCTTCAATTGTTGCAATTTTAATTATTGGGCAATAGCAATAAAAGTTGATGAATAAGTGGTTTTACAAACAAACAAAATTTATGAACTGGTCAATATTTTCCTTTAAGGGTTTAGAATTTCAACCAAATTGTATTTTACAATGTATAGTGAAATAAAATTTGGATGAAAAAAAGTATGTCATTGACTTTAAGTCTTTATGTAATAACGGAAGCAGAAATCAAATTTCAAAAGAATTGAGGAGAAGTAAAATTTTTAATTGTATGAACATTTCTTTATTTTGAAATTGCTACAAAGTGCCGTTGACATTGTTTTTAAGTTTGCTTAGTATACTAAGCAATTATTTAATTTATGTCTACGAGCGTTGTTTGAGTATGTGGGATTACATACGTAACTCGCGCTTCAATTGAATTTTTGTCATCTAACATTGCTGCCTGTATTGTACGGATAAGATAGCCCTAAACGATTAAAATGGTTCACAAAAATTTTTCTCCTAAGATTTTACATAAGAGTGCTGAGATTATCCGACGCCTAAAACACTTACCATTACAGCTTAACTGAGAGAAAAAGAAGGAATACAAATTTTAACTATCTTTGGTAGTAGCTTCATGCCAAGCAGAACGCATTGTGAATTTAAAATTGTTCCAACAACCATAAAATATTTTTTTAGTTCGAATCATGATACAATAATATAAAGGTAAAACCATATTTGACGTTTAAAATTAATTATGACTTTTACCCAAATTATTTGAATACTGTTTTTTTGTAAACAGAGAGGAAAACGTTGCCACTTACATTTTTTAATGGTAACTTTTATTTAGGAATGCTTTTTGAAATGTGTAATTTGACATGACAATAACGAAATTTGCGTGTAATATGACCTACAAAAGTAAGCAAATGTTTGATTTTTTATTTAATTCACCTGATAATAAAAAAAGCCTCTCGGCTAGTGGTGCAACATCATTCTTAAAAACATCTATGTTTGAAAATATCAAAAATTCGGCAAAAGAAACGAGAATATTAGCAAAAACTTGCTGAAAGCATTATAACATAATATGTATTGGTTAAAATTGCCGAAAACTGTTAAGCAGAATACTTGAAAAAAACTCGCTTACATGGCATGGCGAACATTGCAAATTCACAAGAATTTGTAAAATCGGAAACAAGCCTTAAAATCTATTAAAAATCGCATATGCTACAAACCAATATTGGGCTGACGAACTGTTAAAAAGAAAATAAATTTGCGTGCAATGTACTGATGGTGTGTATTTTTATATACGCAAATGTGTTTATTTCCTACGACGAATATTCGTAAAGAAAAATTCATCGTTGGTCCCAGTTGTGTTTACAGCAAAACTAACTAGGTTTTGAAATTATGCAGCCGTTGCGTTTGAGCGCCTAACGTCAAGATTTTCATCGTCAACGCCTTACACAAACAGGCTGTTAGTTTTTCTTAATGATTTTTTATGTTAAGGTACTGCACTTGTCGTTTACCATCAAAATTTTGTTTGCAAACATAGGGCCATGTTACAATTATTCAATTTCTTTTTAAAAAGGACCACGTAGTCCAATAATTTGGAGGGATGCTACAACCAGTACAAATCTGATAATAATGCAAAACATGGTATGGAAGCACCAAACACACATACTCTGACATTTGGATTTGAGTTGAAAAAGTTTTAAAAACTCTTAAATTCGTTATTGGTTGGCTGTTGCGTACTCATTTCCACATTGTGCATATAACTTAGACGTAGCACGAGTTCCGATTTTGATTCGGAAGTGGCGCAGAGGCTGTTCAGTTTGAAATTTCCTTGAAATTGCTCCACAAAATATGTAACCTCTGTATACTTTGTGATTGCTGTTGTATCTTTGCTGCTGCCCTTGCTGGTGTTGCTGTATTTTTTCTTTTTTATGAAATAATGAAATAATTTAAATATTTTTCAATATTTTTAAATTAAATAAACAAAAAAGTAAAAAAATTAATCAAAAACTCGGATTTCATAAATTAATAAGGTAGCACTAATTCTGAGAGTAAAAAGATAATTGGAACAAACGTCAAAAGGTTAATATGGCGACGAAAAGAGAGAACGGTTTTGCCTTTATACAGGGTGGCCCAGAAAGACCGAAGTGGTGTGAATTCCTTATAACTTTTTATTTAAGACATATTTTTTTAATTTTTTGTTTTTTAAATGCAGTAAATTTATAGGGAATATTTTTAAATTAGTTATTAAAAATGATATCCCGCAAGTGGTGGACATTTTCTGCTTCGCACAAATGTGTTCTTTCCATTTCCATTATTCATAACTTAGTTATGAGTGACGAAGCCTCGTTAACAAACAAAACTTTAGGATATGGGATATTGAAAACCCGAGAGTACTTCATCAACGACAATTACACCCAGTTAAGTATACTGTTTGATGCGGTGTTTCTTCAGAAAGGATCATTGGCCCATATTTTTTTGAAAATGAACGAGGTGTCGCCATTTCCATCAATGGTGATCGATATCAGGCCATGTTGGAAAATTTGGTAAAGCCAACCGTGGAAAACCATCCGCAAATATGGTTCCAACAGGATGGACCCACAGCGCACACTTCCAGGGCCACAATGGCTCTTTTACGCGACATCTTTGATGAAAAAATAATTTCGCGTAGAAGCAATTTTAATTGGCCTCCGCGTTCCCCGGATTTAACTGCTCCAGACTGTTTCCTTTGGAGTTATTTAAAAGGGAAAGTTTATCTTAATAAGCCTAGGACTATTGAGGAATTAAAAACCAATATTCGAGACGAAATTAACAACATAACACCGGAAGTTTTGCGAAAGGTCATTGAAAATGTGTTGGAAAGAGCACATTTGTGCGAAGCAGAAAATGGCCACCACTTGCGGGATATAATTTTTAATAACTAATCTTAAAATATTCCCTATAAATTTAATGTATTTAAAAAACAAAAAACTAAAAAAATATGTCTTAAATAAAAAGTTATAAGGATTTCACACCACTTCGGTCTTTCTGGGCCACCCTGTATTATTTTATCATGGTTCGAATTAAATATTTTCATTTGTTTTTTTAAATAATCGACTTTTTTATGGCCAGCGAATCGTTTTCACAAATTTGCTTGTAAGTAACACATGTTTAAGCTGAAATTTAAAATATACAAAGTAATAGCATGTGCTCCAGTATCCGATGATTTGGAAATGGAATACATCGCTTTTTTATTCTCTTGCTGCGTTTTGCTTTCACAAGACTGTTCAAAATAGAAAATTGGCATATGTATGCAATTGTTTGAAAAGAAATACGGAGTAAAATTGAGGAAATTTCTTAAACGCACTAAATTAATCATTGGTGACCATTGCACCTTCCGAGTTTAAATAGTACCAAAAAAGGTACAACTGTACCAACTTTGCCATCCTTGGTTGATGTCTCTTCTTAACATTTTTTGTATTGTACGATGAATAATTGTGCTGGCA